>OU830594.1:70070200-70742525 GCA_917563855.2 Limnephilus lunatus | reverse complement strand
TGATGATGTCCAATTTCCGATGAGACGCAGGTTAAAGGTATCATATTTTGAGGGGAGTAGCGCCATACGTCTATAAAAAGTGAAACAAAATTAATCAAGAGAGTAGGTAGTGCAGTAATGTACACATTAGCTTAACCAGATAAATTTAGCAGAGGTAGGTTGATGATGTCCAATTTCTGATAAGACGCAGGTTAAAGGTATCATATTTTGAGGGGAGGAGCGCTGTACGTCAATAAAAAGTGTAACAAAATTAATCAAGAGAAATTAATGATATCCAACCTTCGATAAGTATTAGTGAGAAAGGGTGTTACGTTATTAGGGGAGATAGTCCTTCAATAATGCATTCAATATCAAATCGCCAAGGTGATAATATCGATGTTAGTCAACTTTCAATTGGATTAGAACGTTTGTTAAATTGGAGGCCGGACAGTACAAGACATCGAGTAGTTCTGGTTACCGAAGTAAACAAAACATTACAATTGTAATATTGATAGGTATTAGTGTCCTTTAGTGTCAACAATAGAAAAAAGGGTCTCTTTCATTTTGAGGGCAGATCATTTAAACATTTAACGCTCAGTGTGAAGAACAAAAAAAAGGGAGGTCATTAAACCGAGTGCCGACTAGCGGAGATATGTGTCAAATAGGTTTGTGCGTTTAACGTAACGGTAAATTGAAACCCTTCCTACAGCCGGTCATCACAAGAAGTGGGTGACAGTCGGAATAAAAGCATTATTTTGAAACGTAATTTCAAAATAACCTTTACAGGATTAAACGCAATTAGTTTAACTAAATAGTTCAAAGAAACAGAATCTGTTGAGAAACAAAATACATGCAGAATAAACATTAGTGACGTGAACCGGATTAGGCGTGAAGACAATAAAACCAAATTAAAGATAGGAGAGGTAGGTAAAATGTTAGGCAACCTCCGATAAGTATAGGGAATAAAAGGTATTCCGATGTGAGGGGAGGAAGTCGGTTCTTGATGGCAAATTAAATTTTAAAAATAAATTTTTTGCTAATATTCCACCCGACTTACAGAATGAACGTATCCAAAATGTTTAATTCTATTAATGCACTAGATTTAAAGGACTACAATAATAATTACGTACTCAAACGTATGAATCTGGGGAAAAAAATGACTAGGTACCTACTGTAGACAATTGGCATTTCTTAGCAGTTAAATACTTTTATGATGATATTGGTCCCCAGTACCAAATGGTTAAATTTGGAACAACGGTCAGGTCCATTTTGGGCAAAGTTCCTTTAACGAAAAAACAAACAAAAAAAAGGGAAAGGTCGGTCACACTCGTATAATTACGGTCGAGTTATTATGGAGAAAAAAATGCAGACGGACCTTCGAGACGGCCATTATGTGAAACCGAAAGGAGCTATTAAGGGGAGAAGTACCGATTTAAGCGCTCTGTGCGAGCAGATACTTGCAATTTTGTAAGAGAAGTTGTATGGGTGAAACGTCACCTGATCGCCTCTTAAAACAAGATAACAGATAACAGCGACTAAGCAAATACAGTTTCAAAAGTGTTTTGAAAACAGAGAAGGAGCGAGCTTACGAGTGATAGCTGTGTTACCGTTAACGACGACAGGTCCGAATTGGGGAAAACACTCTGGGTTATTTTATAGAGAAAAATAAATTATGAATTTAGACACAGTGAGATGTGGAGCATTGAAACATTCACAATGTTTAGTAGTAAATTGTGGATGGGTTTACAAATTGCGCAAAAGGGGTTTATTGTGAAGCGGTGGGTATTTAAAATCAGCGTAAGTCGGTGAAAAAGTTAGGCCGAAATTAAAATTTGGATTAATTGGTTTAGAGACAATAATAGACACCTAATTGCTCACATAATATATTGTCGGCTTATGTGGGGAGTACAATAGGAGACAGTTAGGGTACCATGACTAGGTACCGTTGTAGGTGGTAACCGGGACAAATTCCTGGAAATATGTAGGCGTAACGCAAGGTACATTGACCGTAGTTTCAACATTAGACAAACATTGGGCAAGGCCGACGAAGAAACGGAATTGGAAAGGGATGCGATGACGTACAGGACAGGGCCGGATTAGGAAATATTCATCATTAAAATTTTGAAAAAAAAAGGCACAAAGATTTAAGGCGAGTTCAAACGGGCTGACTACTGCTGAAGTTCTGGAACAAAATAGGTGGTTGTAGTTTGGATTTATATCTACCTCCACTATTTTTTTCCATAAAGGGGAGACTGTGATGATCTCGCCTTTGGGCCTACGAAATAAATCTTTTAAAATTGAGAGATCGATTTAGAAATATATTTAATTTTGTAACAGGGTATGGTTTCAGAATACGATTCTCTGTTCTTAACTCTTAAGGGTGATTTATGGAATCCGGGCCAATTCTAGGATAAACACGTGTGCCGAAACACTTTGGTTGGAGGAGGAATCCTAATGGATATATCATTATCAAGTCAGGGGCGGCCGATGAATGTTTGCCCGAGTGGTGATTGATCTTAAAGCGAGCAGATTGATTTGCGAAACAATTATCTGGTGAATTTTCTATGGCAGTGGGGAATTGAAAAATTAGGCAATAAAGATTGATCGTTGGTGCATTTAAATATACTAGAGCGACGCGCCGATTAGGGGTTAAAATATTTAACATATTTGTCAAAATAAGATTGCAGAATTCGTTAAATAGTGACGCACGCAGAAAGAACGAAAACGTGTACAGACAATGCTTATATAATGTTATTATATAACCAATAGAGTCAACGCAAGTATTGAGAAAGAGTATTAGATTGAAGTACGCCACTGAGCTCTTCTTTTAAGCGTTATTGGGATAATTTATGACTCCGGCGCAGACAAAATTAGTTTGTATTTTGTTATGTAAGGTTACACACAAAAAAAAATAGCAAACATGAAAGTTGCACGGAATTCTTGAAATTTGGGACCTAATGTGACAGAACACTATTAAACGTTGAAATATGCATATTGGGAGATGTGCCCACTTGAGGTTTTAAAAAGTGACTAAGAAATTATTGAAACCACACAAGTAGATGGGTGGGAGTCAGGGGGCAGGGGGTTGGAACTAGACAGTCGGGGTAGAGAAGTGTTGGTGGAGAGTCGGGGAAAGAACCTAGCTGCATCTTGGAATAAATAACTGCATGACGGGTTGTGTTTTAGAAGTGCTTGGTTGAATTAAATATTATTGTAGTGAATTGATTTGTGAAATTATTTTGTGCAACATGGCGAATTTGGTAAGTTTGTATAAAATTATTAACATATTTAGTACGGGCCTTGCAGGAAAGAGTCAATTAGGGTTTATATATAAGCCTTAGGAATCTAGGACCTTGTTTTTGTCGAGCGGAGCTTTGCACGTTTCCGGGTTGACCGGCTAGCAAGTACCTTTGTTGGGTGAAGTTATTCTTGAGACAAGACCGTTGTAAAATAATAATTTAGTTAACTAAATAGCATTTGAAGCACAAAGTGCGCTTTCGGGCAATAAATCTTAGACGAGAGACTTCATTTAAAAGACGGGATTTTGAAACCACAAAACAATAATAAAATCCTTTAAAAGTGCTTTGTTGGTGGTCGAGAAAACTAGGTTATTGGGTATTCTCCAATACATAACGGGTAACAAAATACAGAGGTATAGAATATAGGTATAAATTAATGTGTAAAGCGCCTTTGAGGTGATAATTATTATTTACGAGTTTCGTAATAATATTTTTAAACGTAGCTAGGGGACTATATTTAGGAAAGGGTTTAGGCAATGGCATTATTAGGTAATATAACAGTTTATGGAAGGTGCGTAGCATGGGCATCTTTGCTTACTAACAAAATCTGACATAATTAAATTCCCACTCCTAAGAATTTCCCATATCTTATTCCAAATTTTAGGTATCACGACAAATCTATTACATAGGACTATACGTAGACTTGGTTCGATAGCTTATCGTATACTCACCTGTTGGTTTAGGATTTAGGTATATCCCATTCGATATTCGATTTAGCAAAAACTTTCACATTGTCGGTTGAATGAAGCCGTCAGTAGGTATTCATATTTTAAGCGTAATGCGTTATATCCACCTACATAAGTAGCAAAAGTTCTCTTAACTCCCTCACACTAGGAATAGGGATCATCCAGCATCAGGGTGGGAATGTACTCTGGACGAAAGCGCAGCCGGGGAAATAGAAGGGGGGGAAGCCAGATTCACGACCTGGTGCCTTTCATTCTTGGACCCAGCACCCTGGACGCCGAGCTTGACCTTCCTTCTTTGAGCTGATATTTGAGTTTGAGCTTGGGGTACGCCTATCGTAGAGCATATGCCCGTGACACATATAGGGGAAGGTCCCAAGTTACGCTTGTGTATGTTATGCGAGAGGACGTATTTTTCATTCAAATCAAATACCGATGACCATCGCGATTGCAGGCTGGCGCATGTTTCTGTAACGTGCCTAGAAAAAACGTAATCAATATTTCTACTGGTTCGACGTTTCTTTGTTGGAATCCAGATAAGTTTTCTTAACTCCCTCACACTAGGAATAGGGATCATCCAGCATCAGGGTGGGAATGTACTCTGGACGAAAGCGCAGCGGGGGAAATAGAAGGGAGGGAAGCCAGATTCACGACCTGGTGCCTTTCATTCTCGGACCCGGCACCCTGGAAACCGAGCTTGACATTCCTTCTTTGAGCTAATTTTTGAGTTTGAGCTTGGGGTACGCCTATCGTAGAGCATATGCCCGTGACACATATAGGGGAAGGTCCCAAGTTACGCTTGTGTATGTTATGCGAGAGGACGTATTTTTCATTCAAATCAAATACCGATGACCATCGCGATTGCAGGCTGGCGCATGTTTTTGTAGCGTGCCTAGGAAAAACGTAATCATTATTTCTACTGGTTCGAGGCGGCGTGCTGGACGGAGAACGGGACTATTGAGGACATGAGTGACTGCCAAGGCGAGGATCGGTGACATCAAAATCTTCCTTAATTAAATTCATACATCGCCAGATCAGAGGAGAGAGCGGCCCCACCGATCTCCTGACATTGCCGATTGTCTAATCAATCGGTTTAATGTTTATGCCGGTGCTTTAGGAGTAAATGGAACTCAAGTCATCGGCATGCTGAAGAACTTCAGAATCATCATCATCATCATCAATCCAGAGTAGGATGTCACGATCCAAAACCTCGTGCCACCCACACATTTCCTGAACAGTTCCTGACATCGGCTATCACGCCATTAATCGGAGCAGACCCTCATATCAAACGGTATGAGATGACCTTTCATCATCATCATCAACACATTTATAATTTGGCGGCGTATTGGTCGATATTATTCCCATTACCACTCTATGATCCAGAAACACACATCAAACCCTTTCCCGACAGAAGGCAAAACATGTCGATTTTCATTCGTCGCTTGCGACCTTAACATTCTCTGGAGGAGTTTGAATTGGAAGCTGATTTGGCGGTCTATGACCATCACCTTATCAGTTGGGCTATGGAGGAGTCCAATTATTTAAACAGCACATGTTCTGTCTCATGTTAATCCAAAATACGTACCCGTAGAATCAAATTAACAAAATAAAACAAGCTAGCTAACTAACAAACTGCATCTAGAACTGTAAGTGTAGAATTATTGCACTCCGTACTGCTTTGAGTGTAAATCTTTTGTTAGAATGTATCTACATAAATGTCAAATTATTTTCATGATAGCATTTTATAGAGCTGCAGAGAGTACGTGACATCGCATCGAAAGGTAGGATCTTCTCAATTCGCCGTTTGAATGTAAATTTATATACTAGATGCTAGGAGGGAAAATGCAGATTACTTCAATAAAAATAGTCGTCGATGAGCGTAGGTGTATAACAGGTGCTAGGGGAGGAAGCTGAACGAATATTGATAGATAATTAGTTAATTTTCAAGCTAGTCAGACTCAGTCATTGTTATTCGAAGCCTTGCAAATTGTAACACGCCATATCTAAAAGAACAAGGGCTAAAAAAAAAAAAGTACACAACGTTGTGGGGTTAATTACAATTGATTAATTAAGAGCATCTCGTCACGTTTGCATAAAAGTATTACGTGATGGGGTTGAGAAGGCGCTGCAAAAAAATGCAGGGGAGAGACGCGAGAACGGGCGAGCTACGAGCTTTTAAAGGCCGAGCGGGGTAGCTGTAGCAATGTAGCAGCATTTGGAAATCAAAAGTTAGGTTTTACTTCGTAGGGGGGGGGGGGGGGTTTATCACAACATATATAGAAATTTAAATAGGCACATTTGTGTGTTTAAAACCACTTTATTTTAAAAAAAATTATTGATCTACCGATTAATTATTCCAAAACCGGTAGAGCAATAATAAATTATTTAAAAAATAGTGGTTTCAAACAAATGTATGTTTTTGTATTGTAATTACGACAAGCCACAAAGTAAATTCGCCTCCATCACGCCAAAAGTAACATTTTCCGTTTACTGTGGTGGTAGTAGGAGATTTTTAAACATTTTGTTGGGTCATTAAAGACGCACTTATAAATTATAAAATTAATGCATGTCAGATAAAAATTTATCATGAACATTTTAACTTTTCAGAGAGGTTGTAATCTTTAAAAAAATGGGTGGAATTTTTTAGTTTATTCTACCGATATTTTAATTGAAGTTCCTTCGAAGTGCATGTTGAATCATTTTGGGGAAAGCATCATAGAAACGGTACTCTGTTGAAAGACACGCTATTTATGAGTTCTTAATTTTGATTACTGATCTAATGCTCACACTCAATATAAAAAGCATTATAATATTCTTGTGAACATTATTTTATCATAATATTTTTGTTTTCATAAAAACCTAATTTTACCCTTACTTTAAAATGTCTAAAATGTTTACGTCTGAAATTATCCCTTAAAGTATGATTATAACCGGTGTCGTCAATTTGTAAAAAAACCATTTGACTTAAAAAGGCCAATCAAATCGATTATATCAGTCCAAAAAAAATATTTCTACATGTATTTGAAAATACTTATATTGTACTCAATAAGGAAAAAAAAATTGTTTAAGAATGTCGGTCGAAATTCTATCGGAATATCTCTTAAGTCGATATACCTAGTTATTACGTTACAAAATGCAAAATATTAAAAAAGCTCTCTAAAGTCATTTATAAAAGGGTTAAAATAAATAATAGTAATACTTTAGTCAAGCTGATTCTCAGAAACTATATTTCGAATTCTATTCAATTCACTAGACTGAAATAGATGAATATTTTTAAATTTTCCTTTATTCTGAGCCCATCCAACAAAGAGTTATATGAAAAGTTCAAAGTTTAGACGAACGGCATTGCGAGTTTTTTCCTTGAAATATGTACAAGAGGATTTAGAAGAAGTGTTTCACAAATTCGTAGATAAAAAGAAGATGAATTGGCTAGAGGTAAAGCGAATGAAAAATGAATGAAGGTTATGTTGGGCTTTTTTCATTCCATTTGATTTAGTCGCTATAAGTTTTTTATTCGGAAAAATACTCAACAATTTAATCAAAATACTTCAATATTCTGAATCTAGGATATAACCTTTCGTGAACTCATCGCAGTAATTCGAGAAATCCTTTATTAAATTTGCTTCGCCTAAACTTAGGTTTGAAATGTTTGTCTGGAACAACGTATTTTGGGTAACTTTCACCTAGAAAAAACGAAACGTTTAAATGCAAATGGCGTCAGGTCATGTTTCTCGGATTTAAATTGAAATTTTGTTGTTCCGTAGAAATTTTAATTATTTTTGATTTTTAAAATTGTAACATTATTATCTATATCCTAATACTAGTATCCGACCGAAACTAGTTTTTATGGACGAAACCGAAACTGAGTTTCGGCTTTGGTCTGAGGTTCAGTTGAAACCGAAACTTCCATATAGGGTCATGTTTTCGTGGAAAAAAAATTGTCAATCTTAATCAGTCATTCTTTATTTTTAACTCACGTATCAATCATTCAGTCTCTGATATTTAAACTAAAAATAAACAAAACAAATTTATCACTCCTTATTTCATTTAACAAAATTACGAATAAAACAAAATCACTTTTTTTAAAACTAATTTTTTAGGTACACTTAACAAAAAATACTCTTTCATCTTAAGAAAAAAATAATTTCTTGTAAAATTAAAATAAACACTTCGTATTTAACCACATAACCAAATAATTTCATAAAATAAAATACTTTTTTGTTTAAAACCACGAGTTTTATTAATTTATAAACCGACCGGTTTCACTTTACTCAAGCATCATCAGGGTACAAATTAATACTGTACCCTGATGATGCTTGAGTAAAGCGAAACCGGTCGGTTCATAAGTTAATAAAACTCGTGGTTTTAAATAAAAAAAAGTATTTAATTTAATTAAATATGTCAAACCACAAAGTGATTGCTTTCTACAATAATACCAAATAATTTCTTCTAAACTTTGGTCATATTTGTGTACAAACATTTGTACACGGATGACATTAGTCACATGAGAACGGATCGTTTCTACGACTCGTTCTTAAGTTCAACAGCTCGGCTGTGGAACGATTTGCCGGCCTCTGTGTTTCCTCCCTCCTACAACATGGGTCTCTTCAAGACCCATGTTCACTCCTTCTTTTCCTCAAAAAGACCCTCCACACAGCATTTTAAAAGATGACATAGGCCCTGAGGGAAATTATTTTCCGTTATACGTGAAAATAAATAGAGTTTTCACACGAATCAAATCCTGACACCACTGAGCGCGGACGCAGGAAAATTATTCTTCGTGGCACGCAGTTCATTGCACCGAACATGCCCGTTCGCAGGACGAAAACTCCCGAAGTCAGTTTCGTTTTCTAACAACCTTACTTCCCAACCTTCCTCTTCCCCACCTCCTTCCCCTCCCCACTACCTTCAGCCTCACAACATACCCCAATTGGGGATGCCATAGTCTCACTGGCTCCAGACGGGAGCAGTTGAGATTCTTGTGCTGTATTCACTTAAAAAAAAAAAAAAAAGTTTTAAAATTCACGTTGCCGATTGAGAAACTAAAAATACTGTTAGTCCATATAAAATATCCGTTGTCCTACGCTATTGAGTATTTTTGTTTTATAAAAACAAGTTAGTAAATTGCCTGTTTCATGTGAATTTCATACTTCAATAACTGTTCCTGAAAGATTATGAAAAAAATATTTTCATCGATTTCATTTTCTCCGTAAATTAGCCCATTGACGAAAGAAAGAACGTTTTCACGCAAAAAATATGGGCAAAGTTAGTGTGGGGATACTACTCACTCAAACATTGTGTAATTTATTTTTTTATGTAGTTATAATAAACTCACGTAATTGAATATTGAAAATAAAAAATCAATACATTATAGCGCAAAGAGGATAACAGTTTTTCAACGATAATTACTAGACATCGGATTATATGCACTAAAAAAGTGCCAAAATATGCATGCAAATATGCACTAAAAAAGGCCGAAATATGCACTAAAAACTCTTGATATAGCCAAAATATGCACAATGAAAAATCAAAAAACCGTTTTTATTTGTATATATTTTAATTAAAGACGGTTCAATAACAGCGAAGTTTTCTTAAAATTGTACAATTGTGACAATAAAATATTAACTGTTTTTTCAAATTTTCGAGCCCTAATTTGTGACGTTTGTCACCCAGTATTCATTTGTACGCCGAAAATTGACTTCATTGTACAAATTTTAAAAATTGGCGCCTTTTCTGGAGATACCTGTTTAGGCAGGATATCACTCATACCATTGATGGAGGCATTAATGTTCTTCATGTCTTCAAGACTCGGGTTCTTAAGCAAAATAGCGTCTAACTTTTTACGAATCTCTTCCGATATTGAATGGAAGGGCGTTGGCAAGTTCGATCATTGTTTCCAGTGTTTCTATTGATTTAAATAGAGGAAGGTTTTCTTTTTCAATTTAACTATGGCATCTGGTAACTTGTGGAAATGTATTGAGATTAGGGTAATATTCTGTTTAGTGGATGCGTTTTCAAATGCTAGCTTGCGCTTGACTGAATTGCAATGGCCTCAGGATTGTCAAATTGACGAAAACGAAACGAAATATGCACGATTGGGAAAAAAGGCTTAAAATATGCATTAACGCCGTAATTAGAGAGTTATATGCATTTGCATATGCAAATATGCAAATGCATATAATCCGATGTCTAATTATTACCAATCAAACAACAGTGGAAATTTAATAGTGTAATGACCTATAAATTAACGCTTTTCTTAACCCTAGAACCGTACCCTAGGGTACAACTCCAATTTTTTTTTAAAGTTTTTTTTTGCGCTGCTGCGTATTTGCACGGGTTGGAGGGTTGATTCGAAGCATCAGTTCGACAGAAGCCCTGTAAGTATGTGGTCGTGGCAAGGCAATTATATTCATTACTATGATTTAAATGTTTTTACGAAATAAAGAATGTTGTTTTGCTGTTTGATACATGTCTTTTATTTAAATGTTTTTTTTTTAATTTGCATAATCACCTAAGGCATAACTTTGTTTTGAAAAAAATGTAAACTTATTTATTTTATTTGTACCTACGTTAGTTGTTTTCCATTTTGATGCATGTAATTTGAATTTTTCTTTTTGTTTACTTTAATCCCTGCTGCTGAAACACTGCTATCAAAAAATATTACAACCGTTGTAACACTGAAAAAAAAAACAAAACGTAAATACCTACCCATTTCTTAGAAACAAAAGACCGCCACAAGAAACAATCAATGTTTGCTTTTTATAACGAACTTACTTTGCTATCATATATACCTTCAAAGTTAAGCAAATAAAATAAAAACGTGCTTATTCTTTCCACTATGCACTTCCAACCATACGAAGACAAATCTATTGATTTAACAGAAATAATAAGTTTTTACAAACAAACGAAGGGGTTTGGTTACGTTTGATCAAATTTGTCATACCTACAGTCTTTCCCGCAAAACTTATCGCTGGAGCCTTTGTGTATTCTAGGGAATTTTTAATATTGTCGGAATAAATTCTATGATATTACTGCATTCGTCTAACGCCAACGGTACACAAAATTTCAATAATAGATTATAACTTTTTTTTAAGACAAAACATTAAAATCACAATATTATTTTTTCCATTGGTGTGTGGTCCCTAGAATAATATACCTACCTATTTATGAAAACTATTATCTATCTTGTACATAAACTAGATGCTATGTACAACTGTATGTATAAATCCTAACAGCAACTAATCTTTTATTTTATGTATACGATACTGCCGCCATGGACCCACAGTCTCCTTCTTGACAATATCAAGGAGGATACGGTGTTTCTACTTTTGTCGTCAGAATTGCAATTATTCCAAAACATGGGAACACCTCAGCACAGGTTCGCCTAGTGAGGTGTTCACAAAATACTACTAGGTACTTACCTATATACAGTTACGGATCAGTAAATTTTTTTTTTTTCCTTATTACTAACTTAATATCTATGTATACCAATGTAATTATATGTAATATGTATGTACGGTGAAGAATAGAAATAAATAAACAAGATGAACTTATCTGAAGACTTTGGCTTTAGATCTTATAAAACCTCATTGGAGGATCGATTTTTATACAAAACTTTTCCGATGCATCTCCATTTAAATATTGACGGTATATTAGAAAAAAATGGTCTTCTGATACTACTCCAGCCCCTTCAAAATCAAAACATGGAAGAAGTTTTTTTTTCAGGTCAAAAGACCGTAAATCACATCGATGTGAAAAATGTTTAAGTTTCATATATATTTAGAGCCCAAAAAAAATATTTGCTAAATCTGTTAAGATGAGTTCCTTTATTTATGCCTAAATGTATCATGTGCGACTGAAATAAGTGCCATAAAAGTCTATGTAAGTTGATTATCAATAAATATTTATTCTTATATAAAAAAAGATGTTTTATTTACCGGGGTACTCCAGTACCCCTGAGTACCGTTACTTAAAGTCTATTATGGGTACGGTTCTATGGTTAAAAAAAAAAGATATATCAATTATTTCCTGTTCCCATAACCGACACTATTCATTTCTTCAAAAATTCGTTTATTATTTTTTCTTATTCTAGTTCGACGGCTCTTGAGAATCATAACTTACTCATTTCCGAAATATTTTGGCAAAAAGCCAATTTCACGGAAGTTTCCCCTTACAACATCCAAATTCATTTCCCAACTTTTATTGAAAGGATTTTTTCTAAGAATAAATCACTACTCCAAAACAAAATTAAAAGTGAATAACGTCGAAAATAAAATTTTCAATGCAAAAAAACTATTGAATAAATATATTGAAAGAAATTAGGGTTGAAGACTTCAATAATCTGTGTACCTACTTAATAAAATCCTCTTTTCATTAAAATTGGGAAAATTCCAAATTTCTTGTCAATTTCTTCAGTGCGTCTTTTTGGTATTTTCTTGTGAACTAATTTTTATGGTGATGTGCTTAATGTAAGAGGTTAGTTTAACAAATTATTACATTCGCTGACGATACGGTAGCTATATTTGAAGGAGACGACTGGACTCAAACACATAAACATGCTGAAAGTGGAATCAATGCGATAAAACAATGGCTTGACAAAAATCTACTTACATTAAATATAGCTAAAACTAAATACATAAGATTCAGTTCAACTATAATAGGACAACCTAGTACATCATACACAATAAAAACACATAAGACTAACTGTAATTCCGATAATATTGATTCTAACTGCAACTGTGAAGCTTTGGAGAGTGTGAAAAACATCAAATATCTAGGCGTTATTATAGACAATCATCTTAAGTGGAAATTTCACATCGACAAACTTTCAATAAGGGTAAGAAAATTGATTCATGTATTCTTTGTATTACGAAACATAATCAAACAACAAGACTTAAGAAAAATATATTTCGGATTATGCAACCCCATCTTAACGTATGGTTGTATTGGTTGGGGAGCGTCAGGTAGAACAATTTTAGATCCATTAGTGAAGGCCCAGAAATCCATAATTAGAGTCATTATGCGTAAACCATATAGGTTTTCTAGCGATCAGCTCTACAAAAAATTTTATGTACTTGATGTTCGTCAAAACTATATAAAAAAGATTATTATCCACGTACATAAAAATGTAGAAAATCTTAAGCAAATTGACCATAAATATATAACAAGAAGTCACACCAGAAAGGATCTCGTGGTCCCAGGGAGCAATTCGGCAAAGTTTCAAAGGACATATACATATCTGGGACCGAAATTGTATAATAAAATCCCACCAGAATTAAATATTAAAACATGTAAAATGGCATGCATCGGTACAATAATAACTAAATGGTTGATAGACTTAGGTAGGATTGAGTCTGAAAAATTATTAAATAATGTCATTTAAAACTTAAAATTACACATGGCTAACTATTAATGGCACAATCAGTAAAAACTTAGTATAGTATA
Organism: Limnephilus lunatus; assembly: GCA_917563855.2. Lineage (NCBI taxonomy): Eukaryota > Metazoa > Arthropoda > Insecta > Trichoptera > Limnephilidae > Limnephilus > Limnephilus lunatus. The sequence continues at coordinate 70,729,120 of OU830594.1, read as the reverse complement.
TTTAAACTTAGTATATGTATATTTAATCTACAAAAAAAAAAAAAAAAACAATATTTTGTTTTTTCTTTTTTTTTACAGAAGACATTTTTGGCATTTTTCACCAGCATTTGGTTCCTTAGAACAGGCAATCTGCCTAGCTAGGAACTAATAACGTACAAGACATAATAACACTTGTACACATTTTAATATCTACAGTTATTTGAAATATTATTATTATTATGTAATTTTGCTGTATAAATGTAACTAATGTAATAAAAAAATAAAATAAAAAAAAAGCTATCTTAATCGGTATTGGACCATTTAATCATGCCAAATGAGTAAGTTAATAGAGGTATTGCCCAAGTATTTATTGCCTATACTAAATTTTTAGCGGATAGATTGCATTTTTTTAAATTTCTGATCCTAGTTTGTTAATATAATCCTAATTTGTTAATATAATCCTAATTTCATTTTTAATACTAGTATGATCTAATCTACTCGATTGCGGATATACTAAATATTTATAAACCTCATCCCCTTTCATACTTTTAATTTTGAAGTTTCTATATATACCCTCGTCTCCATCTACATTCTACATCTACATGTGGCATAGATTGTTCTTGAAGAATTATTATTATAATTTTTTTATTAACATCTAGCTGAAGCCGCCGCGCTTTCGGTTCTTTACGCATACTTTTCAAAATCGGATGTAGAACGTAGATATTAATTTTACTCTTATTTTGAATCACACTTCGACTAAAAACTACCAATATTATCTATAATAATTTTTTAACGCATATTTTAATTAGCTGCTTTCTTTGTATAATTAATGATTAAAGTTTAAAACCTCCATTGTAATATTTAATCACTGATGACAATGTAAGTGACTCTCAATGGATAAATTGAAACAGAAAAATCAGAAACTATTTATTTTTTAAGTGTTTGTGCTTGCAAATTCATTTAGTTTTTCTCGCAGATCGTATGAATACGATTTCTTTAACTTTGCGTTTTCCAATAAAGAACGTAATAAAATGAACCAGCGAAAACGCTGCTTCAAAATTGAAAGGTTTCTCGAAGGCCTACAACATATTCTATCATGGAAGAAAATAAAATACCTGTTAGTTCAGGAAACGGAAACGTACAAAGAATTCGAGGAAGCGGAAACAGCTAAAGAGGCCCATCTTGAAAAGTTTCAGGTGCGACTTCCGATATTTTCGTTAGGCATGGTATTCCAATTCCTGGCATTCAGGGAAAACTTTTTATTAGCCTTTGTATGCAGATCTCGTATTTTCCAATTACTTATTTCGTAAAAATAATACTATTCTAATTTGTTTTGCTAAGGAATATCCCAGGAAAACGCACCTGCCTTCAAAAGTTTTACAGCTTTCATCTGATAATATTTGAATTTATGTGTAATGTTTGGCTTTTTCAAATGAACATCCAAAAAAGTAATTGATTGACTTAAGAAAGTATGAGAATGATTCCGATTCATAATTGCACTGATCAGTTTGAATAGTTGAGAATATCGTGCATGAGTGAACAGCAAATAAATAGTCCTAGTTTGTTGAAGATTGTAGTGAATTTAAAATATACAAATATATTCTGTTCATGCTTAGAAACTTTGGTGATTTTTTGTGCGCACACCCAAGAAGGTTGTAAAATGTAATAGTAAGCCCTAGAGTTGTAAGATTTGGATAAAAAAAATACATGGCACGCGAGTTATTTGAAAAATGAGTGTTTTTCATATAATTTAGAAGCAGGGTGGGAAGGCATGAGGAGGAGGGGAATTCGGGAGGAGGAAAAGAACGAAGGAAAGGGGGGTTTGTGGAACGAGGAAGGCGGGGAACGTAGAAGGGGAACGCGGAAGGGGGAAGAGAAACGGGGACGGGAACGGGACGCCTGGGAAAAAACAATCAGTGGAGCGGTGAAGGAGGCGAAGGGGACGAGGTACGGACAGAAGGAGGTATTGCAAAGGAGACTTAGTAGCGGTGTGAGAAAGAAGGGGAAAATTTGGAAAACCTATCAATCTTACGAGGATAGCCGTACCAGAGGGAATAAAATAATTTCTATCCAAAAGTAGAATTAATTATCCATAAACAGAATTAAAAAACTTTCTTCTTTGATTTTTTTCAATTGCTTCTAATTTTTTCAAATGTGAATACCGCAAAAGCATCCCAACTGCTCTGAGCCGGCAAGACTACGGCATCCAAAACATGGGTATATTGTGCGGTGAAAGGACTGGGGAAGAGAAGGAGATAGGGAAGAGAAAGATTTGTAACTTTCTGGGTATTCAGATCTTGTCACCAAACACGGATAAAATTCTCTTCGATTCAACCGTCGGGTTGGGTTTTGAACTAAACTCCTCAAACGGATGCCCCATGGACTGAAAGACAATGCGGCGGGATAATGTATTTCAAGGTGCTAGATAAAAACACAGCAAATTCGTAAATGTAGAAACTCGTATAAACGCAGTAATTTCAACGTAGTTACTGTGGTTTACGTACAAAAACAGAAGTACTGCGTTTTTACTTACTGTCAGCGATGAAATTGAGACTACATCAAAAACAAGATCACCCTTGTTCATCGCTTTACCTACCTAATAACTTCCCATAGCCAACTCATTTTTGGTATTTACTGGTTTTTATTTACCACAACCAAATAATACCTAGTTTCATTTTGTGAGTTTCAGCAAACCTCTTTAATTTTTTATGTGAATTCCGCACAAGAGTCCCAACTGCTCCCAATCGTCAGGAGATAATGAGACATGGCAACCGCAATTGGGCCATGTTATGAAGCTGAAAGTAGTGGGGTGGGAATTTTTTTTTTAACATGAGCTCCACACAGGAGGCCCTGAGAAAAATAATTTCCTTCAGAGACTATGTCATCTTTAAGAATGCTATGAATAGGGTTGTTTTTAAAGAAAGGAAGGGAGAGGAAAATCTTGGGTTCAGTGTGTCCTAGTCATCCACCTTCAAGACCTAGGCAAACCTCACCCCATGAACCCAGGCACCCCTAAATCACCAAACGGGGCAGCGGTACTCGGTCCCGCCTCCCAAATCGTAAAATGAGAATTAATAGAATTTGTAATTTGGGAGGCGGATATGGGTACTGCCACCCCAGGAACCATTTTTTTGGATAACCAGTAACCCTGCCTAAGGTCACCCAAACAGGTTTGCTACGTTTGACAAAGCAGAGGTGCCTGGGTTCATAGAGTAAAATTTGTCCAGGTCTCGGTGTCGAATGCGTTTGTCCACACAATGTGTGGCGGGCCAGGTTGGAAGAGACAGATTGAAGAAGACCTAACATAGTCCTCTCCAGTCAAACTCTATCGACTTGCACCACTGTGGAAGGGATGGATTCATACATCCGTCACTCCTAGATACATTGACCCCCAGATTCCTAACCACCTCTCATACCTTTTTCCTTCTCAAAACTTCCTCTCCTTCCTTTCCCTAAGAAGACCCTCCACCCAGCATCCCCTGAGAGATTAATTGTAGACAGTGGAGTTAAAGTAAAAAAAAGAGGAAAGGAAGTTTGGAAAATACCTGGTTATTCAGACCTGATCACCAAATACGGCAAAGATCATTTCAAGCAAGGTTTCAATTCTGAATTAATAAAATAAAGAGAAAGCCGCACAATTTTCTGGTTTCCCCAAAGTGTTATGGTTTACGCAATTTACCTGAATGTACCCTTATCCCCGAGTCAGTCTCCATTAAGATATTTCCGCCGTAACCCTTCCCTGACGCCCGGCCGGGTGTTACTTAGAAGGGTTGACACAAAAATAAGGGAATGGCCTTCGGGATATTGATCGGATATGCCAACCCACGAGAACTGGGTTCCTTGTTATTTTAAAGAGACTCCTTTATCGCTAGTTTTCAACCGAGGTCTAATTTTTTTTTACTTGACAGACCTCAATTCTGAATTGATTCGTTGTTTCAAATTACTTAAGTCGTGTTTGATGACCAGATTCGAAAAGCCAAATACTTGTGAATCTTCCATTTTTCTTCTATTCGCCTCCCCAAAATCACTATGTGAGGATATTGGTATTTTTAAAATCTCAATACCAACTTCAGAAAATTGTATATTTATAATATATACAATATGGGAGGGGGTGCGGGTATCGCCAAAACCCTGCCATAGGTCACTCCAAGTGGTTCGCTACATTTTGTGACTTAGAAAGGGTGCTCGTGTTCATGGGGTGAGGTTTGTCTAGGCCTTGGAGATACATGCGTTTGCCCACCTACTATGTGGCGGGCCATATCGGGAGAGATTAGTTCAGGGTGACCATTTTATCTCTCCAGCCGAAATCTCTTGACCCATTGTCTTTTACCTCGGAGAGTTGAATATGTTTTTCTTTCTCAGTAATTTCTCTCCTTCCTTCCCTAAAAATACCATCCACATAGCATTTCCAAAAATGACAAAGGCCCTGGGAATTTTTGAAGTGAAAACTTCTTTAGCACCGCTGTGATTTGAAAATCGTTGAAACTAAAAATAGGGAAACCGAAAAGAGACAAACACATTCGTTTATAGGTTTTGGCCTGCAAGAGAATGAGAAAGTATAATCCGTCTACTCTTTGGGCGGTGCTTCGGAGCCTCCGCACTATTGTCTACTTTAGTTTTATTTGCACATTCTGTTTTTTTTTCTTAATGGCCTCTTGTGTGGAGATAAAGTGTTAAATAAATAAATGAATACTAGCAGTTAAAAACCCGCTCCGCAGGTTTTTACTGCTACGCCCTGTGGGCGGCTTTTGATTTGCCTTTGTCCAGTTAGTGTTGGTGACCATTTTATAAATCCAATAGGAGCTGGTTGCAAAAATAGCCAGTTTCTCTGAGAGTAGCTAGTCACCGGGACAAAGTAACCGAGACAGGCAATAACGTCATATGCAATATATATCCGCTTGATACGACTATGTATTACCGTCAATCTTTCCATTTCCGGAGAGATACTACATATTCACAAATTTGTAGCAGTTATACATAGGGGGGACATGTCCCTATCCGACCTGTTGACGGAAGTGGTGAAATCTTGTGACGAGTTCTCGAATTCGAAATCAAATTATAGCCGTAACTTTGCTTGAAATTCCACGTACACAGATGTTATTTTTGGCACTGCGCATATGGCGTGGCATCAGGCATGAACTCGAAGCCGGATTCTGAAATTCAACCACGCCGACGCAAGCCTATTAATACTATTTTATATGGATTAAATGTATAAAAATTGTGCCTTCATTCATAAAATCCAATTCAATGAATTTTCAATTATTCCGCAGCCACCCGATCTTTCTTCCATTAAATATTCATAATTTTGTGTCAGAACAAAGAACCTTTCACTACTCGGTACTACCCTCTAGCGCCCTCTCACTGGAATCTGAAATCTCCATCGCTCCTTCCCCCAATCACTGCTTACAATGCAACAAGTACACAATAGAGTCTGATTTAAGACAATCGTATCCAGGATAATTGAAACCCAATCTCTATCAGGTGGCTCTGTATTGTTACGGGGACTCGACAGAATATAGCTGGTGAGACATTGCACAGTAGACTATGGCATTTTCGTTGGGAATTCTCCTAAAGCGCCAGGTAAAATACCTGAGAAAATCCTTTTAGAATATCATCTATTAGGGTTAATTTCAAGACAGTCATTAAGTACATAATAAACTGCAATAACAATAATTTAATTGCATCCTTTGCACGGATTATCACGCCCAATTAAACATTGATCAATACTTAGTTTTAACCACTATTATTTAACAATAATTTTTTTTGTTAATAAATCAGTTTATAACAAAAAAGAGAATACCTACAAGCTGTTATTCCCAGCTACAGATCGTAAGTGTCTTCATCTTTCTTTTTTGCATCTTCTGTCTTTTTCGTTTTCAAGCAAGACGCGTGAGAATTAACATGACGAATGTGTATGACGTCTGTCTGAGCTTTCGCTTGGTCTAATTTAGTCTAAGTCATCAGTAGTTCTTGTGAAAAACATTATTTTAGAATCATAAAGTTGGTACTGTTTGAAATGGCTTAGGCCATGTTTGCTATTCTGATACTTTACTCCATATTTTCTACTCATTACTTCCTTCAGCGACACCATTTTCCCAAAATTAGGTATGCCTTAGTTCCACTGACATTGAATATTTGTCACTCTCGTAAGATGTACAACAAAGAAAAGGATTTCAATGGTTCAAATGAACTGATTTTTTTAAAAAATCTAGGAAAAAACAGCAGATTTTTTTTTATATTACATTGAACGTCTTTGAGGATGTCGTTTGGGGGGTTTTATTTTTAGGGAAATGACGGATTACTTCTGAGAAGGAAAAAGTTTTGAGATTTAGGTGGGAACCTGTGGATCAGTGTGTCCATGAGTGATGGACGTATGAATCCATTCCTCCCACTACGGTGCAAGGCGAGAGGTTTGGCTGGTGAGGTCAAATCCTCTCAGTCTTTCCCGATCCTACAACTGCGGGCGTTTTTAGACCAACCTCATCCCATGAACCCGGGTACCCTTGCTAAATCACCAAAAGCAGCGAACCACTTGGGCTGACCTATGGCTGGGTTATTGGTTATCCAATAAGTAATTCCTCGGGCAGCGGTACCCATACCCTCCTCTCAAATTACGCTTTTTATATCTAGGTTTTGAATCTGTGAACTCTGGATCAATGCGCAAGAATCCTATTTTGACACGAGGAATATCGTAGGTCGTTTTAAATTAAATGCTTTCAATTTGGGAAGCGGGAATGGGTACCGCCGCCCCGGAACCTTTATTTGATAACCAACACCTCTGCCATAGGTCACCCCAAGTGGTTCGCTACGTTTGGTGATTTAGCAGGGGTGTCCGGGTTCATGGGGTGAGGTTTGTCTAGGTCTTGGAGGCGGATGACCTGGACACACTGAACCCCAGATTCCTACCCACCCCCTATACCCTTTTCCTTCCCAGAACTCTCCTCTCCCTCATTTCCTTAAAAAAAAACCTCCACACAGCATCTCTAAAGATGACATAGGCCCTCTTCCTCAGGGCCTCCTGTGTGGAGCTCATGTAAAAAAAAAAGGAATCGATGTAATTATTCGCGCCTGTTTCGGTTCCATAAAAAAACCTTACGTTTCAAACTCGATGACAGGCAAAATTGCCTCGCACTTCTTAATAAATAATTAAATGCAAGAATAAAACCAAGACTTACTTAACTACTCGTGTAAGCGAAACTCACCCGTACGCTGTACTTCACTGACTGTGTTCCTTTACGTTTATTCCGCTTTATAGTGCGTGACTCCAGCAATGATTGTTATTTTCGTTAATTATTCATCTGATTAGAATATTATTTTACAAGCTCTGAAGAATTTATTACCAGTTTGCGTAATTTAACGCAGATTGGCACGCACGAGCCGAATGAGTTACGGAAAACAGACGGTTTTTACGTGTTTTAAATCAATTATAAACATATTGTTTTATGTCGCAGGTCGTTTCAATTTTATTCAACCCCGTTATTGATAATTTAATGAGCATTTTTTGTAACCATTAGCAAATAACCTACTATTATTTGTATTGTGTACTAGTTGGATTTTTGCTTGGAAACGTTGAATACAAAAACATACAGCATTTTGTACATATCTTAAATGAAATAGTTAGGACTCGAATCATGTTTTCGATTATTAGTTCATTAGCAATGTTTGTTGAATATGTCAACAGATGATGTTGACAATCTAAAATCTAAACGATTGTAGAACCTATAATATTTAATTTAATAAATAACGCAGAAATTGAATAAGTCTTCCACATTCAGTCAATATTTTAATGTTAACCACCTTTTCGTCTTATAGTGATACAGGTTACAAATTAGTAACTAAAGCTCAAGAAATCATTTTAAAATTGTCAAAGAAAACTTTGAACGTAATTTTATATTAATACGGATTTATTATTCACTGAAATTGTATTCACGTCATTATAAAACATTGAATAAAACCTGCAATCGTAGGGGAGAAAAAAACTTATAATATTAAAAAAGTTAACAGTTTTAAAAGTTACCGTCATGTCACAATTTAATGTTTTATATACCTATACCACTAATTCAAAATAAAGAAATAAAATTATTTGTTCGAAATAATTAGACTTAATTTATTAATTAGAATACCAGGACCACCTGATCTCAACAAACCCTAATAAAGTATTTTTTAAAAGATTCCAACTTGGAAAAACTCATACCCGTTGGCGTAGAAGGCAGAAGAAGTAGAGGAAGGTCACCAATGCGCTGGAGTGACCGAGTTCCACTGGCATCTGGAACAGCTTTCCACCATGGAAATTGGAGTGGGGGTCATGATCCCAGTAATGAGGAACCGACTTTAGAAGACTCAGACAAATGATATCTATATACAATTAAATGAAAACTCACTCAAATGACAAATAATACATAGAGAGGTAAGAGACACAAAGTGATATTGAATATGGTTAGCTCAAAAATCGTTACCTCTTTAGCAAAACGAGGACATTTTTTCTGAATCTGTATAAATTATCGATGAAAATGTCTAATTCAGCATACTTATTTTCTTAGATTCCTGTACTCGTATATTCGACAAATTTGTTCAAAATACTAAAATAGGCTTTTTATATTATTTTTAAATGCATTCAGGTGAAACACGCCAGCTCTGAATTGGGAATATATTTTTTTATACTGCTATGACACCATGTAGTACCAAGATGACCGTGAATTATGCTAAATATATAATTTTATTAGATCAATCACTTGCCTTCTAATTTTATAAAGTACGCTATATCTGATACTTGTACGGTTAATTCAAATAAGAACAAAGGTAGGTAAACAGTCAAATAAATAAATTCAATATAATGAACTACTAAGTAATTTTTATCAGTTTTAATTCGTAGAACTCTATTTTCACTAAGTTCTTTTATTGAAATTACTAAAAACGATGTTCTTGAATAAATTATAAAAGAATTAATTAAAATTACCAAGTGACTTTAATTTCAACATTTTCCTCAGAAACACTCCTATCCCCTTACAAGAACATCCGTCAAAAAAGCTCCTAATCTGTTTAACGGCACTAAATACACCACTACTTCACTTTGAACATCTTTTAAGCATATTTTAAACACCCTGTAATTCTGACAAGACCATCTTACTACGGTATTCATTTCCCACGAAGAACGCGTTCAAGTATGCAAATTAATCACTCACATGGAAGTTTCTTAATTAAACTCAGTACAAACTAATTTGGACGGTAGGTTGGCGACACTACCAGTGACATAAGCGGAATTGGCGACAACCATAAATATTCAAGCTCACGCTAAGGTTAAGTCATGATTGTAATTGAAACATCCCGTAGCTCTTCTCATCTCAAATATAATTAACAAAGTCGTAATGCTCTGAGCTTTTAATAGTTTTAAGTCTGGGATTTTTAATTGGGCGTCGTTCTGTTAAATTATCAACACTAATGATAAATTTTTCAGTGCTCTCTTAATAGAAACGTTCACCTTCGTATATGTAGAGAAGATAAACGAAAAATGCATTGAATTTGCAGGACGTGATATTTTTTCAATTGAAATGTGGTGATATATAATGACAGATTTATTAGAAGAGTGAAAAAAATAATTATCACGCCATTTCCTCACATTTCTACCTCTTAACGTGGCCGGACTCAAGAACCTGATTCACTTAATCGTGCCATGTCTTTCTCAGGCGTCTCCAACTTCTTCTACCATAAGAAGCTCCGAGGACGTCATTGATCCTTTGGCAGCGGTGTATAGTTGGGAAACATACAAAACGCGTGCCCAACATATGTATACGGTTGGCATTTATCACATGAGAATGGGTGGCTTTTTCTACTCGTTCTTGTGTTCAACAGCTCAGCTGTATGGGTCTTTTCAAGACCAATGCTCATTCCTTCCTCTCCTCAAAAAAACCATCCACACAGCATCTCAGATGACAGGCCCTGAGGAAAATTATTTTCCTGCGGCCTTCTGTGTGGAGTTAATATAAAAAAAATACCCAAACCATCTGAGGGTCCATTTCTTAATCTTACTCTTTATGCTGTGATGATCTCGCCTTTAGGCCTACGAAATAATTCTTTTAAAATTGAGAGATCGATTTAGAAATATATTTATTTTTGTAACAGGGTATGGTTTCAGGGTGCGATTCTCTGTTCCCAATTCTTAAGGTTGATTTATGAATCCGGGCTACTTCTAGGATAAACACGTGTGCCAAAACACTTTGGTTGAAGAAGGAATCCTGAAGGACATGTCATTATCAAGTCAGGGGCGGCCGATGAATATTTACCCGTGTGGTGACTGACTTTAACGCGAGCAGATTGAATTACGAAACAATTATCTGGTGAATTTTCTATGGCAGTAGGGAATTGAAAATTAGGCAATAAAGATTAATCGTTGGTGCATTTAAATATACTAGAGCGACGCACCGATTAGGGGTTAAAATATTTAACATATTTGTCAAAATAAGATTGCAGAATTCGTTAAATAGTGACGCACGCAGAAAGAACGAAAACGTGTACAGACAATGCATATATAATGTTATTATAAAACCAAGAGAGTCAACGCAAGTAATGAGGAAGAGTATTAGATTGAAGTACGCCACTGAGCTTTTCTTTTAAGCGTTATTGGGATAATTTATGACTCCTGCGCAGACAAAATTAGTTGGTATTTTGTTATTTTAGGTTACACACAAAAAAACAGCAAACATGAAAATTGCACTGAATTCTTGAAATTTGGGATGTCATGTGACAGGACACCATTGAGCGTTGAGATATGCATATTGGGAGATGTGCTTATCACTTGAGATTTTTAAGAGGTGACCAATGAATTGATGAAACCACACAAGGATATGGGTGGGAGTCAGAGGGCAGGGGGTTGGAATAAGACAGTCGGATTGAGGACAGTGAAGGTTTGGTCGTTGGAGAGGGCAGTTGAGATTAAGATCGTCGAGTTCTGATAGTTGCGAGGAGACCAGTTTGGTGCTTCTAAACCGGGAATAATTCATTTAATTAAAGGATAATAGTTCACGCAATTGAGGGGAGTCAAGATTTGGTCGTTGGGGAGCAAGGTTTAAATTAAAGGATCGAGGTTCGATAATCGCGAGGAGACCAGTTCGGTGCTTCTAAATCGGGGATATTTCATTTTAAATTAAACAAAGGATATTTCGTTTTTATTAAACAAAAAGAGTCCACGCGAATAAGGAAGTAATAGAATGCGGCTTGCGAGTTCATATCTGTGAAGTTAAATAATATAATTTGTAAATTGAGGCGGTCAATATCCATTTATTTTCAATACGGGACATATTTTCGGGGCAAATATCAGGGTCAGAATAAAATTTAAAACAAATCGACGCGAGAATTGTGTTTGACAGCTGCATCTTGGTATAAATAACTGCTTGTGGTTGTGTTTTAGAAGTGCTTGATTGAATTAAATATTATTGTAGTGGATGGTTTGTGAAATTGTTTTTTGCAAAATGGCAAATTTGGTAAGTTTGTATAATATTATTAACATATTTAGTACGGGCCTTGCAGGAATGAGTCAATTAGGGTTTATATACAAGTCTTAGGAATCTAGGACCCTGTTTTGTCGAGCGTTGAGGAACAAGGATTTTCGCATGTTCCCGGGTTGACCGGCTGGCGAAGTACCTTTGTTGGGTGAAATTATTCTTGAGACAATACCGTTGTAAAATAATAATTTGGGGTTCAATGAACTAAATACTATTTGAAGCACAAAAAGGCACTTTCGGACCATAAATCTTAGACGAGGGACTTCATTTAAAGGACGGGATATTAAAACCACAAAAACAATAATAAAATCCTTTTAAACAGTGCTTTCTTTGCTGGTGAACGAGAAAACTAGGTATAACGGGTGACAAAATACATAGGTATAGAATTTAAGTATAAATTAATGTGTAAAGCGCCTTTGAGGCGATAATTATTATTTACAAGTCTCACAATAATATTTTTAAACGTAGCTAGGGGACTTTATTCAGGAAAGGATTTTAGAAAAGGCATTAGGTAATTTAACAGTTTATAAAAGGTGCGTAGCATGGGCACCTTTGTTTACCTTAAAATCTGACATAATTAAATTCCCACTCCTAAAATTTCCCATACCTTATTCCAAATTTTAGGTATCACAACAAATCTATTACATAGGACTATACATTAACTTGGTTCGATATCTTATCGTATAATCAATCACCTTGTGGTTCACGTTCAGGTATATATATTTCATTCGATATATTCGATTTAGCAAAAACTTTCATATTGTCGGTTGAATGAAGCCGTCGGTAGGTATTTATATTTTAGGCGTAATGCGCTATATCCACCTACATAATTAACAAACTTTTTTTCTTCAAACTTAATTGAGCGGGTTACGACTCGAGAATGGACGGCGGTTGTCAAATGGATTTACTGGTCAAGCTTTCCTATTCCACCATGAGGAAGTATCTCACGCGACTTTATCTGGGGGCGATGTGATCGAAATGCAGGTGGGCTTACACTATTTTTCTAATGTGGAGGCGAAGTAAGCGATGGTCATGTCTGGTCCGAGCAAATTGGAATCCCTTGTGATCACATCTCGGTAACGTGGATCTCGTACCGGCTCTAGACCTGGTTGAAAGCGTGGCCGGAGCCATTTCATGATGTCGACGTATGTACGTCACTAAGGCGTTGGGGGACTTCAGGAGAACAAAGGACGTGCACCCATTACAATAAAATACCACTCTCACTTAAAAACCTCAACAGTATAACATTTAAATCTCAAATAAAAAGCTGGATACTAAATATAGGGAGAACAGAAATAGAAAATATACTGATATCAAATACAGACTAAAACCGAATCTACTGATCTGAATTATAAATTTTTTTTTTATTTAATTTTTAATTATTTAACAAAATACTACATGATACCTATACGTTTATAACAAATTCATATTAATTTCTTATAATTAAATTATAATATGTAAATGAAATCCTCAGCACGGGAAATCCCAGTGAGGATATCATTATCTTTAGATGTTTGTAAAGAAAGAAAAACAATAAATCATTATTATTATTATAATTATTATTATTATTTCCCCCCCCCCCCCCTCTACCGTTGCTCCGAGGTACCAGCGGATAAAAGTTGTTGGCGCGAGAGGTCAATTTGATGCAGGACGGAGATTACGATCTGGCCGGACTACCTTCGTCATGGGGGAAACGAAGTGACGAAATTTGCGTGGGCTTCACTACCTTTTGGTAACGCTCGTGTGGGGACTGCCTTGTCGGCGGAACGAAGGGAACATGACATATGGAATCGTTTTGGCAGCCGATCGGCGGTTCTTTGTTGGAATCCGGATAAGTTTTCTTAACTTCCACAAAACTAGAAGTAGGGATCATCCAGCATCAGGTTGGGAATGTACTCTGGATGAAAGCGCAGCAGGGGAAATAGAAGAAAGGGAAGCCAGATTCACGACGTGGTGCCTTTCATTCTTGGACCCAGCACCCTGAAAGCCGAGCTTGACATTCCTTTCTTTGAGCTGATATTTGAGTTTGAGCTTGGGGTACGCCTACCGTAGAGCATATGCCCGTGACAACATATCGGGGAAGGTCCCAAGTTACGCTTGTGTATGTTTTGCGAGAGGACGTATTTTTCATTCAAATCAAACACTGATGACCATCGGGATAGCAGGCTGGCGCATGTTTCTGTAACGTGCCTAGGAAAAGCGTAATCAATATTTCTACTGGTTCGACGTTTTTTTGTTGGAATCCGGATAAATTTTCTTAACTTCCTCAAAACTAGAAGTAGGGATCATCCAGCATCAAGTTGGAAATGTACTCTGGACGAAAGCGTAGTAGCAGGGGAAATAGAAGGAAGGGAAGCCAGATTCACGACCTGGTGCCTTTCATTCTTGGACCCAGCACCCTGGAAGCCGAGCTTGACATTCCTTCTTTGAGCTGATATTTGAGTTTGAGCTTGGGGTACGACAACATATCGGGGAAGGTCCCAAGTTACGCTTGTGTATGTTATGCGAGAGGACGTATTTTTCATTCAAATCAAACACTGATGACCATCGCGATTGCAGGCTGGCGCATGTTTCTGTAACGTGCCTAGGAAAAAACGTAATCATTATGCTGGACGGAGAACGGGACTATTGAGAACATGAGTGACTGCCAAGGCGAGGGTCGGTGACATCAAAATCTTCCTTAATAAAATTCATACATCGCCAGATCAGAGGAGAGAGCGGCACACCGATCTCCTGACATTGCCGATTGTCTAATCAACTTAACGGTTTAATGTTTATGCTCGATGCTTTAGGAGTTAATGGAACTCAAGTCATCGGCATGCTGAAGAACTTCAACATCATCATCATCATCATCAATCCAGAGTAGGATGTCACGATCTAAAACCTCGTGCCACCCACGCATTTCCTGAACAGTTCCTGACATCGGCTATCACGCTATTAATCGGAGCAGACCCTCATATCAAACCGTATGAGATGATCTTTCATCATCATCATCAACACATTTATAATTTGGCGGCGTATTGGTCGATATTATTCCCATTACCACCCTATGATCCAGAAACACACATCAAACCCTTTCCCGACAGAAGGCAAAACATGTCGATTTTCATTCGTCGCTTGCGACCTTAACATTCTCTGGAGGCGTTGGAATTGGAATCTGATTTGGCGGTCTATGACCATCACCTTATTAGTTGGGCTATGGAGGAGTCCAATTACTTAAACAGCACATGTTCTGTCTTATGTTAATCCAAAATACCTACCCGTAGAATCATATTAACAAAAAAAAACAAGCTAGCTAACTAACAAACTGCATCTAGTACTGTGAGAGTATAATTATTGCACTCCGTACTGCTTTGATTGTAAATCTTTTGTTAGAATATACATAAATGTCAAATTATTTTTATGATAGCATTTTATAGAGCCGCAGAGAGTACGCGACATCGCATCGAAAGGTAGGATCTTCTCAATTCGCCGTTTAAATGTAAATTTTTATACTAGGTGCTAGGAGGGAAAATGCAGATTACTTCAAGAAAAATAGTCGTCGATGAGCGTAGGTGTATAACAGGTGCTAGGGGAGGAAGCTGGATGAATAAAGGTGGATAATTAGTTAATTTTCAAATTTAGTGAGACTCAGTCATTTTTATTCGAAGCCTTGCAAATTGTAACACGCCATACCTAAAAGAACATGGGTTTACCACAAATAAATTATTAATTAAATTGGATTAACTATACCAAACCACTAAAACAAAAAAGTAAACAACGTTGTGGGGTTAGTTACAAATTGATTAATTAGAAGCATCTCGTCACGTTTGCATAAAAGCATTACGTGAGGGAGTTGAGAAGGCGCTGCAAAAGAAATGCAGGGGAGAGACGCGAGAACGGGCGAGCTACGAGCTTTTAACGGCCGGGCGGGGTTGCGCCTGTAGCTGTAGCAGGGTAGCTGTAGTAGCATTTTGGATTCAAAAAATTTATAGGGACTACTTCGTAGGGGGGGGGGGGAATATCACAATGTTTACATAAGCCTTGCATTATTTGCGGATCTCCATGCCCAAATCAAATGCCTTTATACATTTCTAATGAAAAAACACATTTTTTACACTTATATTTTTGATAAAGTAACTATAAAACTTGAATTCTATCAATTGTAAACGGCAGGAAAAGATTCAATTTATCTAAAGCATAAGTATATTTTTTTTATGAAATAATTATTTCTTCAAACTTAGCAAAATTACTTTGTGGCATTATTATTAATATAATGAATAATAAATGACTTCGTTTAAACCACTTTGTAATTAACAATATCAACATGTTTCAATTTGTCGTTTATTTTTTAAATTAACATCTTGTTCTGATGAAGATAACATTGTTATTAAAACATGTTGATATCGTTAATAATATATTGGTTTAAACGAAATCTCATTATAGAAATAATTATTCTTCGAACCAATATATTCTTTATATACGCCGACCGGTTTCAGAACACTAGTTCCGTTGTTCTGAAATCAGTCGGCGTTATTATTTTTTATAAATGTGGTGGTTCTTAAATTAAATATTGTTTTTTTTTTTTTTATAATGGATGAAAGTTTTTTTGTTGTTGATAAAGTAAACCGATTCGTATTAAGATAAATCTAAAAAAGTAGTTAAACACTAAGCTTCACCGCACGTCTTGACACTTCTAATTTGCGGAAACAAAAGAAAAGATAAATAATAGAATTTCTTGAAATCCAAATCCATTAAATTTCAGAAATGTGTAGAGTATTCGGCATCTTGGGACAAGAAGGCGCCTTGGGACACAAAAATGTCCTGAGAAGAACCTTAGGGAAAGCTACTGTAAATTCTTTATCACTTAACAGGGTTGTGTCAGATTTTATCATTGAAGAGAATATTAACGACTTTCAAATGAAAAATGTAAAACAAAAAAATCTTGAATTTATTCAGTCGCTTCTAGGAATTGTACCAGGCTTGCACATTTGAAAAGAAATAATAAGATAGCTGGGGCAGTTTCACTCACTATCGTAGGGCTATCCCATCGTGCATATTGCCGTATATTTAGTCTGATAGCAAAGAAATCAGATGTTTACCCAGTAAAACAAGCTCACCGAAAGTTTTAGTAAGGAAATCTGAATTGAAGAAGAGAGGAGAAAATCCCGAAGACTCTAAGGGATAGGTATAGTAGTTCCCAGTTTAGAATAAGGGGTGCAGCTAACTTATGCTAACATTCCTTATGCACGCTTACCTATAACGTTAGGGGAGGCGCCAGTAAGTTATGGAATATCTGCTTCAGATTATATTAGCCTGACTGATTGCATAAATAATAAAAAAAACATAATATATACATGTACAGTAAAGAACAGTTAGCATGCAGTGTGGCCCATACCTCCCTAATTTTCAAGTTAATAGGCAAATGCCAGCTTGAACTGGCAATGCATCTGAAGCAAGAGTCCTGTATGCACCAGAGCGCTAGCAGGGGAGTCCATTGGACCTGCCAAGTGGATCAAACTATTATATGGGCAACGCTCTCACATGTTACTTGCGCGACGTATACACATCTGTATATGTCGTGAAGTGCCGGAGATCGTATTCCCCACTAAGCCGTTGAAAGCCTTCTCAGTGTAAAGAATAAGGCCTTTGCCTGACAACAAATTCTCTTAAAGAGCATTAGGAAAGAAAAAGATCTACCTAAGATAACGCCAAATCGAATTGTAGAATCTCCCATTTTAATAATCTGAATTTTTCTTCTTTTGAGGAAACCCTTTATTAGAAGTTCCGTGACTTTTTGGGAGGCAAAGTTCAATCTTTTTCTCTTGTCATATTTTATGATTTCGAGCAAACTTTTGTTTTGTTATCCCCAAATATTATAATTTATTGTTTACCAGTCAAACATAGGCAAGAGGAGCCTAGAGAAATCGTCAGAAAGGATGTTCTACAGGTCTGGGCCAACAACGGAGCCCATATAAACACTTTGTGAAACATAGACATCTCCATTACTAACTATTACGAATCTATCGTTATCTAAAAAAAAAAATATTTTTCGGAGAACAATTTTGGGCTTATAATTTGGTGCGCGTCATCGGTCACCACGCATGATCAAATGCACTGGATATTTCTATGGAGATTCCGCATTCTTCAATTTTAACCCGTTCAAGCGCATACATGATTGAATGTTCGATAGATTTTCCAGGGACAAAGCGAAATGGTGGTGATAATGTAAGACATACCCTTTATCGAAATATTTCAATAAAATGTTAACTGAGATTGGTTATAATATAATGATAATGGATCTATAGGCACCAACGTCAGTCCTCGGTTTATCATTCCCTTTTGGGAAAATCATGAGCATTTTTTAAATAAATATCCATTACTTGGAATAGTTCTTCCTTCAATTCCGGTGCCTGTTTTGGATTAAAAATCTTTATTATTACTTCTAACTCTGCGCCACCTAAAGGTGATTTGCTGTCTTCTTGGGTTAGATCTCTTGGTGGAAGTCGCGACAAGTTTCTGAACTATTTATGATAGTTACTTTCCCCATTTACTATATCCAATGGAACCAACTTATCCGAAGTATTTCAAAAGTAAGGAATATGTCCACATTTTCTGCGTGACCTTCGTCATTACCAAGGGCAACACTCAATAAAAAACGCTCAGAACCTTATCTTGACTTCTGAATAGCGCTGTGGATTTCCCATGGTCTGGCGCTACCCATATTTTGAATCCAATTACGCGATGCAGCTCATTCAACAGACTCCCGAAAGGTAGGCACCACGGGATAATCTGAGATGGGTGTAAAAACAAACTGCCTCCTCAGGCTAAGATCTACCTTGCCTAGTCATACTCAGTTTCCTGTAAGCCACCTCGTAGGCTACTTTCAACAAAATCGGCTCATGTGACTACCGCGGCGTCCTGATTATTTTTTTTTGGGTTTGATCTGCCTAAAGATAATTCTGCAGCTTTTACCTCCGTCAAGTTGAAAAAGTACTTCAAATTATACAAGTTCCGAGCAGTTACGTGATGGAAATCCCTCAATGTTTCACAACGTCCAATTAAAATAGTTCCAATCAATATTTGAAGTAAAAGTGAATAGAGTATTTATAGATCTGGATAACCAACACCTCCGCCATAGATTACCCCAAGTTTGGTGAATTAGCTGGGGTGCTCGGGTTCATGGGGTGAGGTTTGTCTAGGTCTTCGAAGTGGATGACTAGGACATACTGAAACCAAGATTCCTACCCACCCCTTAAACACTTTTCTTCCCAAAACTCTCCTTTCCCCCTTTCCTTAAAAAAACCCTCCATACAGCATCCATAAATATGACATAAGACCTGAGGGAAATTATTTTCCTTAGAACCTGCTGTGTGGAGCTCACGTAAAAAAAAGTTATAATCAGCAATCTACAATGTTAAAATTTACAACCAACTTACTTCAAAAATAAACTAACTAGGGTAAAATCTTCCATACATACCATAAATGACAAAAAGAAAACATTTAACTTAAAATATTGAACAAATCATAAACACAGAATTGTTTACTGCATAAAGAAATTCAAATAAAAGAGCTTAAGTAGTATCCAGTGAAATTAAAACTGTATCTGTGTTAAGCACAATTGAAGAAAAATGTAAAACATTACATACCAATATAAACGTGTTAGAAATAAGAAATAAGAAAAGTGTTTATTAAATTGTAAAAATTTACTTTTGTTTATACTAGACCGCATGGAGTATTTTAATTTAAATAATGAAATAAATATAGATACCTGATTTTAAGAGAAAATACAAGTTTTGTTCTAATGAAGGGAGGGTTTCCAAAGGCACTGTTAAATGCTTTCGTATGGAAACTGGCGGATATCTGGAAAGACTCCCACATCTTTTACAGAATATTTCAAATTCATCAATATTAAAACCCACACATATTTTTGCTTTCAACCTACCAGTGTATTTCCAAAATAATTTGTATCCCATATACTCCTTTATCAAATTCGTTCAGTTTAATCTATTATCTATCTATGTATTAAGATTAATGTTCCAACATCCCCCTTCCCCAGTATCCGGCAAACCGCTACTGCTCATTGAAGCCCAATATTCCCTGCTTGAAACTTGTTCAATTACTTAAAACCCTTAACCGGAATCGTGGGTCTATTTGAACCCGACAAAAAAGAATTCTTCCAACTATGTGGCATTAAAATTTCATGCACCTGGCTAATAATATCATTGCATCATCCCGTAATATAATAATAACATCACGTAATGCTGCGGCGGGTATTGGATTTTTGGAACTTAAAGTTTAATAGCAGAAGAGATGCTATCGGGTCCAAATAGACCCACGGTAAGAGTTAAGATTTTTTTTTGTTTTAATTATACTGATCTATTATATTACATTTTAGGGCTTTGATGTTTTAGTAGCGGGATCCTTCAGTGACCAAGGTATAGTTGTTTTGTTGAAAGACGAAAATTGGCCGGATAGTTTTTAATACCGCCAACAAATTTGTTTTACGGAAAGCTTCAAACAGCAAAAAAAAAATATGGAAAGGAAAAACTTTTTGGGGATTTGATAAAAAAAATTGACAAAAATCTTTCCCAGAAGAAAGAATTGAAAAATATTCAAGATTTTAATTGAATTTGAAAAAAAAAACATGTGCCATAATATGTAGAACTGTCGTTTAGACTGATAAATTATATGTTGCTGTTGGGTCCATTTGAACCAACAACTCCATTTACGTTTGTTAAGATGACGATGACGGCTGAGGGTTAACGTGCCATTTCCATTCCGCTACCTGCCGACAATTTACCAAGATCGATGCGTCGAATGGCGTTAGAACAATGAACAGTTGTTGGTCTGATAATATGAAGATATAATGCTGTGAATAATGCCTTCAGGTAATACTGTTCTGCCATGATTACGCAAAGTCAATGTTAATGGGGAAACTTTTGTTCTGAACGTCAGTAGGTTAGATTGATTGTTATTTAATGATTTCGATTGCTTGAACTTGTCTGCTACAATAATTTGTTCGTTGAATTGAAGAGTTACTAGAAGTTTAGACTATATTGTAAGAATTCGTATTTTACGCATAATTGAGACGGAAGTGAGGAATCTTGTAGAATTTGATAAATTTATAAAATGATTCTGAAAATCTCTGAAAATATGTATGTAGTATAAGAATTTAAATGGATTCCCAAGCCTGATCTAACAGATCACTGGAGTCAGGTTGCGGCTTATACCAGCAGCCTTCCAACACAAGTGCTACTCCTGAGAGCGGTGGGACCGAGGTCATTCCAGACCACGCGCTATATATGTGATTATTATTTTTTATAACAAGCAATTACTTTATGGTTAGACATTATATTATAAAAATAAAACAAACACTTTTGTATTTAACCTCGAATTTATTATTTTATACATCGACCAGTTTCGCTTCGACCAAGCTTCTTCAGGATATAATAATAATTGTTAGTATTATATTATTATTAATTTTTATATTCGGAAGAAGCTTGGTCGAAGTAACAGTGATAATAATTGTGAGTTATTATTATATCTTGAAGAAGCTTGGTTGAAGTAACAGTGATAATAATTGTGAGTTATTATTATATCTTGAAGAAGTTTGGTCGAAGCGAAACCGGTCGATGCATAAAATAATAAATTCGTCGTAAAATACAAAGTGTTTGTTTTATTTTTGAAATATATATAAATATTTTTTTAGCAGAAGTGTTAAATTGTCCAAGAAAAACTTTGGAGCAATTCCCAGAAACTTTACGCCATTCTTTCTGCCCATTTTTGATTTTTAATAAATTAATACAGTACATTTTACTTCATTACAATAATTTTTCTAATTGATTAATCTTTCTTGTTTCAGGTATGTTTAACCTTCACACACTGTATTGAAAATCGAGGACAAATGAAAAAGCTGTGAGTTATTTTAAAATACGATATATATATATATATATTTACATAAATATTAGATGATCCATAAAATACTACTATTAAGCATCAAAATATTAGCTTCACCAACAAAAACTTCTACGAACCCCAGATACATCTAAATATAGACTTGTAAAAAATCTTTTTTACAAAAGGTTGGTTGACCAAATTTGTATTACGCTTAAGATTTATGGTTAAGCATTATAATTTGTTTTTTATTGTTTGTTCGAAAAAATATTTAAATATATTTTTATCACAGGGAACGGTAGTTACTCGCTCTTTGAAATTAACAAGGAACCTGAAATGGATTGATTTTCAAAAATAGAGCAAATAAAAAAACTGTCATTGTGCGTTTGTTTGGATATTGTTATTTTTTTCATTATGGAAAATTCCTCTTTGTAACATTGACAAGAAACTGATTTCTGTTGTATAAAATGTTGACAACAGACTAATTGTGAAATTGAACATGTTGTAATGGACAACTAATTACTTGCGCGATTCAAGACAAAAGGATTACACTTATTGATCAGAAATTTGGAGGCCTCCCGAGCTGCAGAGAATTGCATAATCAAGGTTGGTGAATTTGTTATTTTTCTTGGAGTGTAAGACTGCTCTGTTCCTTTGTGATATATTTGTTCGCGCAGGTAGAATTTCATTTTAGGATTTCCTAATCGTATATTGGGTATTAAGCCCAGAGAGCTTGGGGAATTTACACACCTCATGCTCACAATTTATAATGCATAATTATGGTCCTTCATAGCCGGATACGTTCTAGCAAGTTAATATAATATAAATGGACATTCGGTTTACGTAATTTTTGGTAAATCCGGAATACCTATATTATATTGCTGGTTCTATTTATGAAGGTTTTCAGAGTCACGTAATAATTGGTGATTTTCTTGAAATACCTTCCTCTTGTGGAATTTGTTGGTTATTTCGATTTTACATACTTTTTAGGTAAATATCGGAGTACGTACCTGTATTATTGCAGGTTTTTTAAAAAGAAAAAATTACGTATTTTAGCGAGTCGAGCAAGAATTTGTGTAATAAATTGACAAATTTCATTGAAAGCTATTGATAGCATTTTACGTTTTCTTCTGTAAATTTCTGAGGTACCTACAGTAATTATAATTATTGTAAACTTTAATTTTTGTGATAAAGTTATTGTATTTTTTTTTAAAATGCCGAGAATTACAGAAGAAACTTCAGATGATCAACCGGATCGAATGCTTGTTATGTTAACAGCTAAAAGGGAAAGACTTTTTTCACGCATTAACGATCTATTCAACTTAACAAAGAATATCTCGGATTTCGATTCCAGAAGGAATGAGACATTTATGGTGCAGTCCGAAATAATTGATCATATGCAAACACAGTTTGAAAGCATTATTGACGATATAAATGATCGTCAATTGTCCTTAAATCCAAGTTTTCAACCGGAATTTCAGGCTTTGAACGCCTTTGAAGATCTTTTCTTGAAAGTGAAACGAACCCGTAACCAGATACTGGCCACGGCACGTACACTCTCGACTCAAAATAATTCTCGCGAACCTTGCGTCATCAAGCTTCCCGCCATAGATTTGCCGAGCTTCGACGGGAAGATTGAAAATTGGGCAAAATTTTATGAGTCTTTTAAAGCTAATATACACAATAATAAACAGCTAACGGACGCTCAACGTGTTCAATATTTGGTTGGGAAATTGACGCACGGGGCGCTTAAGGTCACGGCCGGCATTGTGCCTGCAAGCGACACCTATAATATTATTTGGGATGGTTTAGTAAAAAAGTATCAGGATAAACGTGCGTTAGGTACGTATTATTTAAATAACATTCTAGATGCCAAGGGTTGTATAAATACACCTAGCAGTCTTGATGTTTTTATTCAAAGTTTTTCCGCATCCGTTTCGGCATTGAGGCAGTTAGACATTGATGACTTAGCCGATTTTATAATTTTGAACTGTGCGTTAAGAAAAATAGATCAACAGACTGCTCAGATTTTTGAGTTGACTGTGCGGGGTAAAGAAGTGCCTTCATACACGGAATTAATTTCTTTCGTACAAGATCAAGTGAAAATATTAGAGCGTTCAAAGAGGTCATCAAGTGCCATGAATAAGCCGCCTACGGCGACTTCATCCCGTTCGAACAATTATAAATCTTTCGTCGCGAGTAATAAGAATGTACCTCGAGTACCAACTCCGCCCCCGAAATCTTGTATGTTTTGTAAAAAAACTGATCATGCAATTACTGATTGCTCTCGGTTCAAAGGGCTAAGTTCTCCACGAGCCCGTTTTGATTTTATAAAATCAAAACATTTGTGTATAAATTGTTTTAGCGCATCACATGCTGTAAGCTCTTGTAAATCGTCGCTTATGTGCGATTTGTGCAAAAAACCACACAATACCTTACTACATTTTGGTAGTGGGAATAATTTGAAAACAAATACTCATGTACATACGTCGGAAGTACTTACCAATGAGGAGCAGTCTTCCCCCCCTTTGGTACCATCCAGCGTCAGTGGAACGGATAATTGCAATATGCAACTAGAGGAACCCTTGCGCGTTAGCCCTTCGTGTTCGCTGTCAGCCAAAGTAACACCTAATTCGACAATTTTACTTTCAACCGCTCAAATATATGCGAAACTTAAAAATGGTAACAAAATGATTGTTAGATGTTTAATTGATAATGGATCGCAGAATAATTTGATTACGGTAGATTGTTGCAAGTCGCTGAATTTGCCAATAATTCCTTTGAGTAATTCTTTTGTTATAGGAATTGGTTCAGCATCTCGACCAATTTTTGGTTACGTTTATTTGGACATTGAGTCTCGCGTATACCCAAATAATAAATATAACATATATGCGCTCGTTGTCGAGTGCATTACCGATAAGTTACCTAATCACTATATAGCAAATGGTGATATGAGGTACTTAGAGGGCATACCCCTCGCTGATTTAACGTGGAATATTCCTGGGAATATAGATGTCGTCTTAGGGGCACAATTATTTCCACATATCTATTTAGGGGACAGGGTTGAATCAGGGACTAGTGCACCCCCCGCATTATCGACCGCGTTTGGTTTCGTTCTAATGGGTGACTACCCTCATAAAGTGACCAATACAAATATGTCATTTTCCGCACTCGCGCTAAATGATTTAGTGCAAAAATTTTGGCTGTTAGAAGAAATACCTAACATACAATTTCTGAGTCCAGAGGAGACGGAATGTGAGAATCTGTTTACTTCATCTATTTCTCGCGCTGACGACGGGAGGTATTCTGTTGCTTTACCTTTCTGTAAAGACCCGAACCAATTGGGGAATTCTCGAACTACCGCTCAGCGTCGATTTATGGCCTTGGAGCGGAAATTTAAACAATCGCCTTCTTTACAGGAGAATTATAATAAAGTTATCAGTGAATATATTGAAAACAATTACCTGTCAGAAGTCCCAGAGTCTGATATTATAGATGATGGATATTATATCCCGCATCACGCCGTCATTCGTTCTGATAAACCCATGCCTCGGATTGTGCTTGATGCTAGTGCTAAGACACATACAGGGCTGTCACTAAATGACATCTTGCATACTGGTCCCAATCTACAAGCTGATTTGTTTTTGCTTTTACTTAACTTTCGTCTTTTTCCCATCGCTATGACTGCGGACATAAAGCAAATGTATTTACAGATTGAAGTTCCAATCAAGCATCGTAGATATTTGAGAATCTTATTTCGATTCTCCAACAACGATCTTATAAGGACATTTCAATTTAATCGGGTCCCTTTCGGACTAACGGCAAATCCATACTTATCAATGCGGACTGTTCGTCAGTTAGCCCAAGATATGAGACCACATTTACCGGATGCTGCAAATGTGGCAGAGTCCAAGTTGTATATGGACGACCTGGTCTATTCTATTGAAGATGAATCCAGCGCCGTACGTCTTTCTCGAGAATTAATCTCGTTATTCAAGTCCGGTGCCTTTGATTTGGTCAAATGGACTAGTAATTCTCAAGTTGTACTTGAAAACCTTCCAGATTCTCACCGCAGTACGGTGGACTTTACTGTTGGTTCTAACAATACCTCTAAGGTGTTAGGCCTCTCGTGGGAACCAGTTGATGACAGCTTCTTCTTTACGACTTATTATGTCCAGGAGAAGTGTACAAAGCGGAATATACTGTCTATAGTCGCCCGCTTATTTGATGTCCTCGGCCTGGTCGCCCCCTCCATTCTGTACGCTAAATTGCTTATTAAGGAGCTATGGCTGTGCAACATTGGTTGGGATGATACTCCCCCTGAGAGCGTTATTCAAAGGTTCTCGGCACTCACACAGGAATTTCCTTTAATTTCTACGATAAAAATCCCGCGTCATGTAGGTGTCCTAAAAGACAGTACAGTGCTCATCGTTGCTTTCTGCGATGCGAGCCTGAATGGTTATGGCTGTGTGATATATTTACACACAACTGATCTGTCTGGGAATATAACCGTGAGATTGTTGTGTGCAAAATCAAAGGTCTCTCCCACCAAAGTAACAACACTCGCTCGTTTGGAGCTGTGTGCCGCGGTCTTGATGTCCAAACTAATTCGGACGGTTCAAAATAGTTATCGATCGCGTCTTACTATTGCAGGGACTTATGCGTTTTCAGATTCTACCATTGCGCTTTCATGGATACATTCGTCGCCTCATCGATGGTCGGTGTTTGTTAGTAATCGCGTGGCTCAATGTCGGGAGAATTTGTCTCCTGAAAACTTTTATCATGTCGCCGGTAGTGAAAACCCTAGTGACTGCCTTTCTCGTGGCATGCTTCCTTCCCAGCTTATTTCACACGAATTATGGTGGAATGGACCATTGTGGATTCGCAGCCCACCCTCGGGATGGCCATTAAGACCGTTTCATTTCTCAAATATCGGTGAAATGCCTGAGCACAAAACTAATGTGCTCACTGCAATAGTTCAGCTTGAACAATCGGTCCTGAGTGAACTGGCTCAGCGTATATCCACATGGAATAAACTTTTAAGGATTGTCGTTTTTGTCCTCCAATTCGCAAAAAAGGTATCACCCTCTTCTGGAACGGTCAATAATCTTATGACTGCTGAAAAGGCTGTGATTCGTTCCGTGCAGAGTATTCATTTTATAGAAGATATTGCTGCACTCCAGAAAGGCAAATTGCCTTCAAAAAAGCTTAGGAATTTATCAGTTTTTCTCGATGAGGATAATTTGTTACGTATTGGTGGGCGGCTTTCTAAATCGGATTTACCATTTGAGGTTAAACATCCGGTTTTACTACCTAAAAATGACTGTGTTGTGAATCTTATCATCGATCATTTCCATGTCATGAACTGTCATACAGGCCCTGGACTTCTTATGTCCATCTTACGGCAGCGCTATTGGATATTAGATGCCAGGACTGTTATTAAGGCAAAAGTACGGAAATGCAATTTCTGCTTCCGCTTAAATCCGTCGCATCCTACACCGAAGATGGCAGATTTACCTTCATACCGTGTTGTAGAAGCAAAGGCTTTCGTTCATACCGGTGTAGACTACGCAGGTCCCCTCCGTATCACGCTTGCTCGTCGGAGAGGACAACATTCACAAAAGGCATATGTCTGTCTTTTTGTATGTCTTGTAACCAAGGCCATTCATATTGAGTTGGTCTCTGACCTAACTTCAAATGCTTTCCTGGCTGCTTTCAGCCGTTTTATTTCTCGGCGTGGCCCTGTGTCATGCTTGTATTCAGATAATGGTACCAATTTTGTTGGTGCCAAGGCACAATTAGATGATCTCTATAAGTTTTTGGTTGAGTCGGAATTTGAGCCCGCTTTAAAGCGTGAACTCGCTAATCGCCGGGTTGAGTGGAAAATGATTCCACCACGCACGCCCCATTTCGGGGGTATATGGGAATCAAATGTAAAGAGTATGAAGACTCATTTGTACCGTGTAATCGGAACTCAGCTCCTCACTTATGAAGAACTACAGACCGTTCTGGTTCAAATAGAGTGTATAATGAACTCGCGCCCACTCACAGTCGTGTCTTCTGAACCCTATCCGGAAGTTATTACGCCTGCACATTTTTTAATGTCGACTCCTTTGCAGTACTTACCTGCTTCTGTTTTGACAGACGCTAAAATAAACTTTGCTCAGCGCAAGCAATTATTAGACGGCATGATTCAATCCTTCTGGAAGAAGTGGCGTTTGGAATATCTGCATACGTTGCAAGTCAGGCAGAAGTGGGCTACCACTGACCATCCTATTAAGGTTGGAACTGTCGTACTTATGGGACAGGAGGATTCACCTCCGTTAAATTGGCCTTTGGGCGTAATCACGAATGTTCATCCTGGTACTGATAAAATCATTCGCGTTGCGACGGTAAAGACTAGATACGGACTCTTTAAACGTCCTGTTGTTAAACTATATCCCATCCCAACGCAATAATTTTGTCTTTATTTTATTTTATTTTATGTTAATATTCTATTATGATCTAATTGTTTCTGACTTAGCCAAGATATGTTTCTATTTATTGATTTGATCTTTACTTGTTTTCATATTCGTTGATTTTTTTTTTTTTTTTGAAAGTTCTGCGAACTTCCAAGGCGGGGAGCATGGTTAAGCATTATAATTTGTTTTTTATTGTTTGTTCGAAAAAATATTTAAATATATTTTTATCACAGGGAACGGTAGTTACTCGCTCTTTGAAATTAACAAGGAACCTGAAATGGATTGATTTTCAAAAATAGAGCAAATAAAAAAACTGTCATTGTGCGTTTGTTTGGATATTGTTATTTTTTTCATTATGGAAAATTCCTCTTTGTAACATTGACAAGAAACTGATTTCTGTTGTATAAAATGTTGACAACAGACTAATTGTGAAATTGAACATGTTGTAATGGACAACTAATTACTTGCGCGATTCAAGACAAAAGGATTACACTTATTGATCAGAAATTTGGAGGCCTCCCGAGCTGCAGAGAATTGCATAATCAAGGTTGGTGAATTTGTTATTTTTCTTGGAGTGTAAGACTGCTCTGTTCCTTTGTGATATATTTGTTCGCGCAGGTAGAATTTCATTTTAGGATTTCCTAATCGTATATTGGGTATTAAGCCCAGAGAGCTTGGGGAATTTACACACCTCATGCTCACAATTTATAATGCAATTTACATACCAAAATTCGTAAAACACGAATCGTCCTTTAATTTCACAAAAATTATGAAAGTCAGAACGACAGGTAGATTACATAAAAATGATCTGTACTCCATTTTTACTAAAATAAACGTAATTCTGCTAGTGGTATTATATAAATTATTTTTTTATTTTCGAAAAACAAATAATATCTCAGGTACCTGAGATATCTCCTTGGGCAACAGATTATCTTAAATCTTTGTAGCTACCCGCCCAAGTATTAGTTTCGTTGTTATTTTTTTACGACGAACTTAAACATTATCGTAATTCACAATCAATGGGTAATAGCGTAAACAAATGAAACCTCCCATAAAAGCCTCACATCCTGAAATTTTAATAACAGTATTTTATGGGGTGTGTTAGGAAAAAAATCCCGTCTCTTAGTCTTTCCTTTTTTTACGCACGTCGTAAAGAATTACTCATTTATCTTCCAAAGGAGAAAATTCATTTATTATAAAAAAATAGCGTAAAATCACTTTGTACGATGGATGATATAATTAAATCAGAGGACGCGTTAACTACGTACTGACATGCACATAATTCAAGAGAGCAATATTTTTTACCTAATCATAAATTTGGAATAATATAAAGTTTATACGTGTAATTTAACATAGCAGTAATTAGATTGTTTAGAAATATTGGAGATTTTCGTCGATCTCTTGTAAACATACTCGTTCGAGTATATGGCTTTATTACTTTCCTTTGGGTTGTTGAAACACATCGAAATGAAAATTTATCAATTATATTATTATGTAAAATGGTGGTCGAAAAAATACAACAAACAGTATCTTATAAAAGATTTAAAAAAATTAAAACAAAAAAAGAGTCAAGTTACCAAAAAAAGCCATGAACTGATTACTTAAAAAAAATCTTTATTCATTGCTATGATGGTTACGTAATTCGAATTTAACTACCATGATAGGCAAATGCACATGCCCGTATTATGGTCACTTTATCTACAACTTGTACTATATCTCTTTGCCCCCTCCTTAACTATTCTCTGATAAACTGTTGTTAATATCGCTTTCCTGTAATATAATCTTCTTTATGATTTATTTGTAGGTTCAGATATTTTCACATTTCCTTTTAGTGGATGGGTACCTACTTGAAAATTTTTTTTTTTTTTTCAATTTGTTTACCTATCAAAATCATTTCAGACTTTAATTCGTTTACTTTTTTTTTATAACACCCTGACACATTTTCAAATTTATCCAACACAAATTTATTTTTAAATGAAATAAAAATATATTAGGTACATCGTACAAAAATACGATACAATTATTACAAACACTATTCCTTAGGCAGCAATCTGTGCAAATGTGCCAAAATTAAGACGCATTTAACCAGCGGCTGAATTCAAATTGTTAAGGGCGATTCCGATGAGAAAGATTGATTATTTTCAATTTTTAACTTTTAACTCAATCGATTTAACAAATATTATAATCAATAATTATCAGCCTGAAACACTCATCTACATTGAAAAAATCTTCCGAGAAAAGATACTGGCCGCCAACGGGAATTGAACCCGTGACCATCTGATTGCCGGTCAGCAGCTCTGACCACTGAGCTATGGCGGCTTATCAAATACCCGCCAAATAATTCAATATATACTAGTGTTTCATTCGACAATTACTCATTATTACATTTTTCCAACTGAAAACAACCAACTTTATTTTTGTGAGAGAGGTATTTTTAATACTAAATCTCTCGCTAGGTGGCGTCGAGACTAATTATGTCTGCATTTTTTGCTGAAATACTTTAACTTGTCAAATATTAATTATTATTTTTAATTGATAAACTAACGTTTAAACAAGATTTTTATGCATAGCACATAGGGTAGATAACAAATATTATAATCAATAATTATCAGCCTGAAACACTCATCTACATTGGAAAAATCTTCCGAGAAAAGATACTGGCCGCCAACGGGAATTGAACCCGTAACAGGGTTCCGTAAATACCCGTTGGCGGCCAGTATCTTTTCTCGGAAGATTTTTCCAATGTAGATGAGTGTTTCAGGCTGATAATTATTGATTATAATATTTGTTATCTACCCTTTGTGCTATGCATAAAAATCTTGTTTAAACGTTAGTTTATCAATTAAAAATAATAATCAATCGATTTAATTTCATAAAAATTTTGATTTAATATGTATTTATATTCAAAATAGCAATAAAAATGCTCAAACGCGTGCTGACAAAATTATATACTTTTTAGTTATTATTTTTTGATCATAAGTATTTATAATTTTTCAAATATGTATAAGCAAAACAAGTGTGTAAAAAAATCTGAAATATATTAGTTTATTAGACCGTAAATAAATAGACATACTGAAATATTATCGTCGCAAAACACGTGTGCGGATTTTTTTAATGATTTTATTTGAACAATAAAAGTTAAAATTCTGAAAAGTGGCTTTCCTAGAAAATTAATTGATTATTTTTACTGAGTGTGATTTAAAATAAATGCTGTATAGTACTACATTTTTTTGAAAATTTTACAAATCTGCCAATCATAGTTATTAAAAAATTTAAAACATAACTTTTCTATCTAAAATAACAATCTTTCGACATCAATTTATATGTTGATGTATTTATTTAAAAATTAGACATTTCTTATTGTGTATAGTTATTCCCTCTTAACCCTAATGCCGCTAAAAATTAAATATTTAAGTACATTGTTTCTTCTTTATAAATTCGCATTAACTGAAGTGATGGTTTATTTTTTTCATTTATAATCTGCAAGCCAACAGCTTCAGAGTCTTTATTCCGCAAAAATAAAGGATTGCTTGTTTTATTTTTATTCTCGTCTTTATTGCCATTATTTTCTTTTGCCATTTCACTACTATCTCCACACCCACTTTGAGATTTGTTTTTCTCTTTTCTTCATTCTGTTGGTTCATTTTTTAAGAATGATTACTCTGATTACAAAAAGCATCTTCTGCAAATATTTGGTCTTACTTTGATAGTTATTAAATAATAAGAAAAAAATTAATAAGAAAAAAAAAGTTATCTGAAATAGATGTATTCTGGTACAGTGAGCTGGATTTGAAGTTATGATGTTATGCATTTATCATGAACAATAGTAAATCTCGAATAATAAATTACCCGATAGTTAATCCCCCTATAGTTGGCACCCCGAAATTTTTTTGCATTATTAACTAATGTCAAACCAATTTGGGAGGCGGGTATGGGTACAGCCGCCCCGGGAACCATTTATTGGATAACCAACATCTCTACCATGTTTGGTTATTTAGTGCCCGGGTTCATGGGGTGAGCTTTGTCCGAGCCTTTGCGGAGGATGCGTCTGCTCGCCAGCTGCATGGCAGGCCGGACTGACTTCTCCAGCAATTCTCTCTCGGAACATCGCTTTGCGCCGCAGTAGAAGGGATTGATTCATAATTCCGTCACTCCTGGACACACTGACCCCCAGATTCCTACCCACTTCTAATACCCTTTTCCTTCCCAGAACAACCTCACCTTTTTTTCCAAAAATTCAATTCAATTTAATTCAGTTTATTCATTAAAAAAACATTACAAAATTAAAATTTCAAGGCGTTTTTAAAAGAGAGTATGTTAAAAATATTTTAGTTACGATAAGCAAATATAAACTAACAACAAATCTTGCGATTTAAATTGTGTTTTATTGATGTTAAATATATCGATATTAGAAGTGATTCTATTTAATAACAAGACAGCTCTCCCAAATGGAATAACCATTGGCAAGTTAGTTCTGTAAGACGGGAGATAAAACAGTCTACGCTATCGGTGACGGAGATAACCAATGTGTTTTGCTTTTAACAAGACCCTCCGCACAGTATCTCCAAATACCACATAGGCCCTGAGGGGAATTATTTTCCTCAGAGCCTCCTGCGTGGAGCCATGTAAAAAATTCAATATAAAAATTCAATATAATAATTAGACGATGTTGATATCAAAAGAATTTATCTTCAGTCTCATTTTATATAACGCTGGTATATACAGTATAAAGACAAGTTGTTTTTTTCTAGATGCAATTGAATGAAACTATGTGTTATGTGTTTGTTAATAGGCGGTACATCCTCTCTACATACCAATACCAATTCGGGTAAACTTAATTGTATTTTGCGTAAGTAGGGATACCATATTTTCCGTAAACCAAGTGCGTATTGTTTATAAGCTTGCCATCAGGTCAACTGTCGGGGGATTAATAGGCCACATTATCACATTTTTAATTTTTTTTTTCCGGTTTAGGAAAATATTCTAAGACATTCTGTATTTTTTTAATCTTTTTTTTGAAACCCTAGCGATTTTTTGAAAATTTCAATCCGAAAAATCAGTCAATTTTTATAAACCGGAAAGACGGGACATAATTTTATTGGTGCGAAAAAACGATAATTACATAGCCAAAAATCATTTAAAAAAAAGAACGTTTTCACACGAATTGCAATAAATTGTACGGGGTTGTCTTCATTACATCTTTAAAAACACCGCCATCTTTATCAAAAAATCAAACCAAAGGATAAGTTCGCATAGAACAAACAATAAATCTAGTGAACGTTAAACGCAAGTTCAAAAATTTGCCGGAAATCAAAGTGTTGCATTGTAAAAAAAAATCAATCAGTGTGAAATTTTACAAAATTAAGGAAACATAATCGGAGATGGGAAATTTTCATATAGTTACGTCACGAGCTAAAATAATGGATTTATTTATTTAAAAAAAAAAAAAAAAAAACTATACATTTCTAAAAATTTTTAATAACATTTTCGTAATCTTTGTTAAAAAATCTATCCACACGATTTTTTTGAAGTCGTTATGAAATCCATGCAAGTGGCCTATTGTCATGGAACTATGATCATCACAGTTTAAGATAGACTAAATTCGAAGATGGTCATCGTCATCATCAATGTTGGCTCTACAACCCCTGGTGGGTCTTGACCTCCTCAAGAGTCTTCCTCCACTCGTCACGGTTTAGTGCCAGCTCTCTCCAGTTAACAATCTCCAAGGTGGATAAATCTTTCAGGACGTTGTCGCTCCACCTTAAACATGGTCTTCCCAGGCTCCTTCGCCCTGTTGGTCTCGAGTTCAGAAGGTGCTTGATGCTCAGTCATTCTCTCTACATGACCCAGCCACCGAAGTCTTCCCAGTTTAATAAATTTTGTGACGGTTAGATCCTTAAATAGAGTATAGATACAGCTCATTGTTATAACGTCTGCGCAAAATCCATTTTTTGAAGCCGGTCCGAAGATACGCCTCAAAATTTTCGTTTCAAAAACATCCAGTGCCAGTTCATTCCTCTTAGTTAGTACCCAAGTTTCAGCTGCATATGTGAGTACTGGTCTGATAAGTGTTTTGTACACTAATATCTTGGTGTTTCTGGACAGCAGTCTGGATTTTATTTGAGTTTTTAGGCGGTAATAACAGCGATTTGCGTTCACTATGCGCTTCTGGATCTCCTCTGTGGTATTATTCTTATTTGTTAACGAAGGTGATAGTGGTTTTAAATTAAAATACCCACATAACTACAAAATCAAAATACCTACGTAATGCTAACTTCCAGAGAAAATATGAAAATGTTAAATGTCATCGTTTCGTTGAAAAATCTTTCTTTTATTCTTTCTTGTAATTCACATAAATATACAACATCACAAAATATGCCATTCACGAGACATCTGAGACGCGCACTCAAATAATATTGATTTTCGTAAGAATATCTAAAAACATATGCGATACCTATACTACATACATTTATTTTTTTAATGTAAAGTAAATGCCGGCGTAGTCCAGCGGAAAGGCTCTTGACTCCCACACCGACGTGGAAAATAAATTTTATTTGCTTAATTTATGTTATTTCACAATGTATTAATTAAAAATAATATATGGTATATTTGCGGCATGTTCCAGAGTGAAAGATACTCTCAGTATCGCCCTGGTGTAAAACCACCATTCAGAATTGAAACGTTGCTTGAAATGGCATTAGCCGTGTTTGGTGACCAGATCTGAATAGGCAGGTACTTCTGTACCATCTTTTTTTTTTTTTTTCAATTTATACATTTGGCATATACAATATTATAAAAAACGCAAAAATAATGGGAACTCACTAAGGCGCAGCCTGTGTGTGGGTAATATGGTTAAATACATTATATTTTTATACCTAGAAAGAAACAATACAGTGGGCATATAAAGAAAAATCATGCTTACTTTGTGTTTGAACAGCTTATGTAAAAAGTGTATGCACTAAAAATTATGTGCTATATATATTTATTTATTTATTTATTTATTTATTTATACTGGGTTTTACAGATGTTTACACTTACATGAGAACAATCCAGTTATAAAACTCAGTTATTACACAATTATAAAAATCTACAATTACATACAATTAAATACAAATAAATACAATATATAGGTACATATGTACGTTCTTAGGTATTAGGTGGGAAGGCATTTTGGAATACTGTAATAAACATAATTTGAAAAAAAAAATTTAAATAAAATAATATAAACTTAATTTCGATAGATTCAAGAGCTAGAAAACAGTTGTTATAGTGAAAACAAAAAAATTGTGAAGTCTTAATCAAAACCAACTTTATAAACAAACTAAATACCAGAAAATATTCGATTTATTATAATATTTAAAAAATAAAAAATAAAATTTTCTTTATATTTAAAAAGGAAACTTTTCAGTTATTATTTTAATAAACAGAAATTAAAAAATAAATTTGAGTTTCGTTGTTCTGCAAGGTAACATATTTACAGCAGTGGTAGGTCGTTTTTATCTTGTATGCGAATTACTGGATTAATTACGTCGCTTTTCCTTAGTAAAACATGCCCGTCCTTGGTCCAAATATATTTATATCCAATAGATTTCGTAGACTTGGCTAGCCAGAGAAGTTTCTTATTTGATGGAGTTAGTTTTTCATTAATGTAAATATCATCTGTGGAATCCGAATACTTTTTTTCTTTTGGGCTCAATAATCTTTTATTTTTTTATGAATAGCCCGGTCCTTTGATTATTTGGAATTGAATTGAATACTTATTATATTTTTAGCAGGGTTGTTGTAATAATTCATTATGGGGTTGTTTTTTACTAGGTCACTGCAGTCAAGAGTCTTTAACAGAAGTTCTATAGGTTTTTAATGTCTTCATTTTCCTTCACAGCAATTCCTTGGATTTCGATAGATGTCTATAGCGTGCACTGTTGAATGTTGTTGACAGACGATTTAAGATATTTAATTTCTTTTTGCATTTGTTCAATTTTTGTGTCATTATTTTTGAGGTAATCTTTAGTTTTTTTTTTAGTTCGCTTTCAAAATCACCAATTTTATTTGAGCAGGATTCCACTTTCTTGACCAGATCTTGAATTTCTTTCATGATGTCCGAAATTTTTTTATTAAAATCATTTGTTAGTTGTGCGTTTATTCTTTCACTCATTGTTCGAAGTAACTGTTCTTTGAAACGATCAAATTTTTGTTCGATTGAATTATCACTTTTCTCAATTTTTGGACGCATCGTTATTATTTAAAAAATATATTTTAATATTTTTATTTAAACTGAGGTGACATCTATCGACGAAATCTTCTTTAGAAATAACTGTGCTCGGTAGGCAACTGCTGAAATGTTCATGTAATTCGCTAGTTGTGGTAGATATATAAAAACTTTATTGTATTGAAATTTTATTTTATTTTCTTATTAAAGCATCGTATTAAAAAGATGCCGATGATTTGAGCACTAGAAAATGATTTGAATGTCTCTTTAAATCACTTTATACTTTATTTGAAACACAGAAGGTTTTGTCGAAATACCAATGGGAGAAAAATGATGTTTTTTTGAAGAACTACGATTTAACTATTTCCTCTTCCCTATTTCCTCCCCCTCCCCACCACCAGCCTCACGCACCTCAAGTACCCCAATTGGGGATGCCATAGTCTCACTGGCTTTAGATGGGAGCAGTTGGGACTCTTATGCGGTATTCATATAAAAAAACCCTAAAAAAACATAACTCATTTTCTTCGTATTTCTACTTCTTATTCTCATATTTTGTATAATATATGTACTCGTATATCAATGAATTTATGTTTCTTTTCACGTAAACTTTATGTGTACGTTATTTGAATTTATAATGCTATAACGATATTGTCCTCACAAAAGTAAGTTTTTTTGCTGTTTCGCGACTAGCTGCCACATCAGGAATCATTTGTTTGATTATTTATTTTTTTACATTAACTCCACATAGGAGGCCCAAAAGAATACATGGTCAACTTTGGGCATGTGTCATCTTTGGTTATTCTATGTAGAGGGTCTTTTTGCAATTTATAAGTTCGAAGGCTTTTTGATTAGATATTTATATTTTTTCAGTTTGTTATTTAAAGTGAATGTTGGGAAATTAAAAAAAATATATATTCTGGGATAATCGAAAATTTTTTTCAACATGTTTTTGATATTATGTGAAGTTGTAAATTGTCCATGCTTAGAAATATTTATTTTTCTGAAAAAGTTCTTCGGGAATAGTGAAATTTTTTGATAGAAAAAAGGGGTCCGGAAATTTTTATGAAAACAATTATCTTTTTAATATCGTTATGCGATGTTTGCAGATTCCTCAAGTTTTAATCATTATATAAAATTTCTTTTGGGGAAATTGGAAATTGGTCTAAATTTGCCCGGAAATAGGTAAGGAAATTGTATTATCGTTTTTGAAACTGAAAGTTTTGGTTTTTTTATTTTTGTCATTTTCTTATTTGAGCAAATGACAAATTTACAGTACATCAGATAATCTTAGATTAAAAAAATTACACTCTCTTGTTGTTGTTTACAAAAAAAAAGTTTTTGTTCCGGAATAATAATTTTTACTTACGCTTTCAGTTTTCGTCAAAATGGAACTCATCTGCAGAATAAAATAAGTGAAGCTAATTTCGTTGCCATTCGTAGAATTTGAATTAGAGTTTTCGTTAACTTTTTAATAATAACATAATTTCATTTAAATTAAAATTAAAATAAACTCCTAAATGCGGTAGACAGATTTTGTAGCATTGGGTACCGCAACACAAAGGTTTCCTTTATTCCAACACATGTAAGGTTCTTGCTGTGGATGTGTGAGTACACTACCCTTTACATTACCTACCCATCGAAGCCTTAAGAAACCCTCATATTATAATAGTATCCATTCGTATGGATCAATACGCCAAATCATCCGCCCTTATTTGTTTTTATTTTGGTATTTACACACTGAAAGCTAGAAGTTTGCTTGAGTACTCTTTGTTGAAACGACGTTTATTTGAATTGTTGTTTATTTGGGGAACAACGTACTACAGCGTCTTAAGTAACTTACAAATATACTTCCTTGTCACGACTTGTATTTATTGGATAACAATGCAAAAAAGTTTACTTAAACCGCAGGTACACAAATATGTAAATATTTGTTATACTAATATGCTGACTTGTCAATCAAACTATACGATTGGTCAGTAAATAATTGGGCCAAAAGAGAAATTAATAAAACACGACTCGTTGGTGTAATTATTACAATTACACTGGACAATTCTTAATAAATTCTTTGGAAATTAAAATAATTGCATTGCTTAAAAACGTTTCAAGGGTTTTTTCTTAGATTATCTTGAATAACCACAAATTGTGGTTATTCAAGATAAATGTGAATATGAAAATTTTGGAGCATGGAATACGGTGTACATATTATATTAAATAATAACTATTAATAAATAAGAGTGAGACTATGAATTCTCTGT
Organism: Limnephilus lunatus; assembly: GCA_917563855.2. Lineage (NCBI taxonomy): Eukaryota > Metazoa > Arthropoda > Insecta > Trichoptera > Limnephilidae > Limnephilus > Limnephilus lunatus. The sequence goes on along the minus strand of OU830594.1, from coordinate 70,690,842 downwards.
AAATTAAAAAAAAAACTATCTATACAGAATATATAGGTAAGGTACGCGGAAAAAAAGTGAAAATTTTCCAAAACACAAACTGTTACAATGATAAGTATTTTCCTACAGTATCATACCGAATATTGTGCGCTTACAATGGTCGAAAAAAATCCTTTTATTAACATTGGTTTGATAAGGGACAATATAAAATATTTTCTGCTTTCGAGTTGTTCCATTACCGATCCTTATTTAAAGGTTTCCGGTGAGGTAACTACCCCTAAGTTGACCGTGAAAATTTGATGCGCGAACAATTTTTTTAATCCTGTTTTCGTGATTTGAAAATTTTGAAAATATTATAATTTATTAAATTCTTTGTTCTAAATCCGTGCATATATTCATATATTACTAGCGAGTTCCCAGCGTGCGTTGAAATGCCACTGATAAATAAATTATTTATCCCTGCGTATCTTTTCCCGTTCGCCACATTCCCCGTCCGCCTCCCTTTCCTCTCCCATGTCCCCTTCCCTTCCCGCGTGCCTTTCCACTTCACCCGCCTTCCCTCACTCCTCTATTGCGAACTTACCTCCGCGATCCCCTCCCTTCTCCCGCGTTCAATATATTCAGTCCCGGTACATTCAGATTTTCAAACTGCTCGTGTGCCACCTATTTTTTGTGTATTATTAGAATAATCAATCAAATTTGGTACGCAACATGGGTACCTATTTAAAGTAAATATAATTTTTGATTAGATTTTGGTTAGTAGATACTATAAAAGAGTACCTCTAATAAATTCATTAATTTAAAGTGTTTCAAAAAATTGATTGTTGATTGAACCATCATTGTTTTGCAAAATATCATTCTCAAATTGTGATATTTTTTTAGTTTTTATTATGATTTTTTTTGATTTATGATTATTTAATCGAAAATTATTATTTTTAATTATTTTAAATTATAGAAACAAAAAATACATTGGTTACATTGATGAAACAGTTTACGGATGTTAAAAACTATTTCACTGTGGGTACCTACGAAATGTCTCCTTATATGTTTTGAAATTTGAGTACCATACCCATGAAATCATATTTGTTCAATTTTTTAATTTTTTAGCTGACCTTACGAGTATCTGATAAGGTGAATATTGACAAAACTCTCGCAGTCGACTCACTTCTTCTTTTTGATGGCCGCTAGCAGTTGCAAATGGCCGCTAGCACCGACCAAGCTGAAAATAATAGTCTATAATACCAGTAAGCTCTAATAATAACGATAAGCTATGGCGTCTTGAAATTTAGGATACTTTTCTCTCCGGGTCTTTGAGGCCAACGCTCATATCTGACTTATTTCTAACATATTGCGTCTTCTTCTTCTTGAGTCGGTTCATCATTGCTTAGGATTGTGACCCCCACTCCATTTTTTTATGTGAGCTCTGCACAGGATGCCCTGAGGAAAATAATTTACTTTAAGACCTACATCATCTTAATGAATGTTATGTGGAGGGTTTTTTAAGGAAAGGAAGAAGAGGATGTTCTAGGAAGGAAAAATATATGAGGGCTGAATAGGAATATGAGGGTCAGCGTCCAGGACTGACATCTCTCCAATTGCGGTGCAAGGCAATGGGTCGAGAGAGTCCGGCTGGAGTAGTCAAAAGGCTTCCCTTATCCAGTCTCTCGATCCGGCCCGCCACGCACGAGGTGGGCAGACGTATCTGCCACCACGACCCGGACAAACCTCACTTCATGAACCCAGGCACCCCTACTAAGTCAACAAACTTAGCGAACCACTTGTGATGACCTATGGCAGAGGTGTTCGTTATCTAATAAATAGCTCCCGGGGCAGCGGTACCCACACCAAAAAAAAATACTCGTAATTTACTTAAATAATATCTTAACAAAGCTTTTTTGAAACCAGGTTATCTGCTTATTTCTATATCAAAACGTGTAAAGAACGCATCAAAATACATCTCTGTTTATTATTTTCTATAAACAAGGAAAATTTTACGCTTTGCGTAAATTACTGCTGTTGAATAAGCTCTAAAAAATAATGTATCGGTAGCATCATAAAATATCGGCTTTCATTTTGTTACTTGTTGGTAATCAATTCTTTTCTGGCGAAGATTGGAACGCTTCGTACGTAACTGGCGAATTCTGCTGTTAGCCGTAGGAGATTGAAACTCGAAGAATGTTTACTAAGTAAAGGCAAATTGAAGTGTGTAATGGTCCGCCACTCTTGGCTTTTGACTCCAATTGTGATGAACCCTACCTAGCTGATTTACTTTTCTAAGCTTCTACCTCGTAGTTTAAATCTCGTAGCTCCTGTCTCGTAGCCACGCTCATAATTCTACCCTTATGTCCTACTGATCACACCACTAGGTATGATGGCCTGACTCAACCCTCCTTTCGGTTTATTTCTACCTCAGGCTCGTGATTTCTAAACCCCTATACCTTATAATCTAGCTAAACCTACCCTATCTTCTTAAATCCCTGCGATTTTCTCACAGTAATCAAGATTTAAGATTTTAGTTCACATTATTTCTATAATCTGCGTTGTGTAATTTTTTTTGTTTTAGATTTTACATCTGTTTGCATACTTAATATGCACACATATGTAGAGAAGATAATGTATTACGTGTGGTAACCCATAGATTCTTTTAGAGAAAGGGTGAGAATTTTCCGATCAATTTATTTATTATTATTTTAGAATATTTAACCGAGTTTGATAAACTACCCCCGCCCTAAACCTTGTGTCTATTTGATTTCCATAGGAATTTAGTGTGTTTATTTAATTCTTCCTATCACCGCTGATACTTCGATAACATAAACAACAGTTAATAAATTAAACATTTCAAGAAGCAAACCTTACCTTAGGGTGATCGAACTCGAAGGTCCAGTTTTCTCAATTGAAGTCCTTGTCTGCAACTTCTCCTAACATAATGTGTTTGTAGTCATAGTTAGTGCTATTGGTTAGTATTCGCAGAATTGTTGAAAGAGCAGGAATGGAGGGATATGGGGAGGGGATAATATGTTTGCTTAAAAAGTCGGCACCTCCGCTAACCAAGTGAAAACCGATGAACAACAATTCCAAACCGGATTCTCCCAAGTACGTTTGCTAAGCTTATCCTTAAGTCCGAGTTTTACTCTCTTCGACGAGCGTCTCTTGTTACGAAAGGGGCTCTTCACGCCAGATGGGGGAATACCAAGTCTTCATGCCGTTTTTCTGCCTCACTCCGACTTCCATCTCCGCCGGATTGAATTTAACTCTACTGAGTCTAGAAGGGGTATTTCATGTCTTCCCTTATCATGCCTCTATCCGTTAAATGTGGCGTAAGCTTGTGACGGGCAGATCCTTCCTCCCACGTAACCGACCCAGCGTTACATTCCACCTCTGACTAGCTGACATAAAACTCACCTCGTGAACCTTATGTTTGCTTTCAGGTTCGACAAGACTCACGGTATGCAAATAACCTGTGGCTTTAATGCCGCGTCAGCGTACTGTCCGCATACGTCCTTCTTCTTCCCCGCATGCCCACCTCGACAATACCGCCACAAGATCAAAGCCGTCCGTTCGAGAAAGGTTGACACTTACATTTCCAGATGGCTCATACCTACATACAGAAGCCTTGAAGTTTACGTTCGAAGACAAGTTAGGATTCAGGACTGTATGAGTATTTGAACACCAGTGTTGTTTAAATAAGGTCACTAGCTCCTCGTGTGTTAGGTATTTAGGATAATGGGTATTTATGGGTTCTTGGATACCTACTTCCTATAAGAAAGATTTAAAAATGAGATAAATCAAGTCGACATTGAATCAATGACCTCCTGAATAATTGTGATGTGCTCTCTTAGAGTTTGAAGCTAGTCGCAGTACTTTTACTTTGCGAGATTTTTGCATGCTGAATCAATGCTAACTATTGGCGGTCGCTCTAGTAAAATCAAGTCGTTTAGAATTGAGTGAATTTAAACGTCAATGTCGCCTTCACATATTGACCGCAGATTTCATCTCAAGCTATAATTGATAAACTTGTCCCTGACGTTAAGTTTTGTTTTGTTTATTCGTTAATGAATTTAGGTGACTGGGTCAATGGATGGCCTTGAACTCAAATCGAAATTTTGGTACACTATCGAAGGTCATATAACCATACCCTAATCGTGCTAGTGAAAAGAAACGATAGGTATTTATCTTACAAATACGCTAAGATACCAAAATAGATTTAGTGATGCGTTTCTATCTAATTATGTGTTAAGTATTTGTTTAGCAACATTTCATTCCGTATGGGAGGTGTGACATGCGAATGCTAATAAATTGGTTAGTTATTTATTTACCCTTACTTGGCGTTACGTCCATCAGTGTCAGGATATCCACAGGAACCTGTAAAAGCTTAAATATTGTAAGGACTCACCAAGCTCTAATGTCTTAATTTCAGCTCCACCGGGTTACTATCATCGGCGAGAAACTTATTAGAGCATCCATACTACCTGTGTAACTTATCGCACTTTTATTTCGACTTCCCACTTTTAACGATTTAATCCTACAAGATCCGGAACTCATCTCCTTCCTTTCTCCTTTGAATAGATCTCTGATGTAAAAATCCTCACGTTTTCCTTTAATATCTGCCGTTATTATTGAAGAAGAACGATCCTATCTAATTATGTGTTAAGTATTTTCCAGATTTCGGATCAATTATTATTATTGCGTTGTCACCTAACGATAATTAATATCTCGTAATAAAATTTCCAACTTTCGACCTAAACGTAAATTTTTTTATTTAATGAAACTTATTAGACTGTAATTTTCTTTATATAACCTGGGACTAAATAACTCTATTTTAACCTTCATAGTACAAATTTAAAGCAATTCAAACACACTATATTAAACTCCTCCCGCATTGAATTTGTAATTAATTAATTAATTATTAGATTTTATTGAATCGGAAATTATTGCAAACACTGTTTTTAGATTTATTATAAGATCATACACTCCGCTAAATTGCACGATTAACCCTATCCGGGCACTTCACTCCCTGTTTTATCAAAGTATAAAACTGATTGTAGACTCTATTTTACCACTGAGTTTTTTTTATAAGTATAAACTGACTTTATTTTTCCACTGTATTTTTAAAGTATAAAACTGACTACTTTTCCACTGTATTTTTAAAGTATAAAAACTGATTCTAGACTCTATTAATTAATTACCAGGGTAATTCTCACGACGTGCGCGACGTTTTAATCAACCTTGCCAGTTGTCGAAGGCCCCGAATCATTCCAAACACGCTAATTTATACCCATCACAGCTCCAAAAGGGCATAATCGTATATTCCTTGACGAGGAATTATAATCTGTATTCACTCGAAATTTTTTGAAAACCCCATCTCGTTATCGCTTGTTCCTACATAAGATCTTTCGATTTTCCCTCTTCCTCAATCTCGGTTCGTCCCACAACTTTGTCTCGCTTCTCTAAGGTTTTTAGTCCCGGACTTAGTAAGCTGCCATCCAGTTTGCCCATTTTCCACATGTCTTCTGTCTTCATAATATGTTTTATAAACATGGTTTTAATCTTGTTTTTTTTTTTTCCAATTTGAACATGCCCATAAGTGATCTGCTAAAACTGTGTTTTAATTGGCATAAATATTAGGGAAAACGTAGATTCTTCAGTCTCCTAGTTTTAAACGCTAGTTGTCCTGTATAAATTTCCACGAAAATTATTTCTTTTCCCCTAGTCTACGTAAGCAATTATGTCTCAGAACCGTATTTCCATTATTTATGTGTCATATTCAACTTCTCCATTTTCCCACCTAATTTATCTTCAAGTAACGGCGTTTTAACAACTATTCTTAAATGATTTTCCCTTCGTTGTTAATAAGGAATCATATCCTGGTTCCGTATCTACTCTACTTATAACGTTTTGAGTTTTTCCCATTTCCTTATCTGAGTTTTCCGGTTATGTCGGTTTTCCGTTCTCTCCCCCCACCCCTTATTGAAATTTGACGTTTGCCTTTTTGCCGTGATTCCATCTCCCGCTAAAACCCTTTTTTCCTTTTTTGATATATTATTTATGGTGTTTTCCGGCCCACTAACTATTCCTATCCTGGGATATCTATCAAGTTAACTACTTCGATCAAATTCCGCCCAATTTTCCATCTCTCTCTTGTTCAAAATCCCATAAACTGCAAGCCCTGACGTGTGTATACATTACGATTTCTACATACTTGGCGATAAATCCATTTTAATGTGTTTATAATTAAATTTTACGGAAATTCTATAATCTAAATACTAGGTAAGAGCAATGTTAATTTTTATGACCCTTTTTAATGGATAATGGGCCTTAAATAAACAAAAGGCATGTTCGAATATTCCTTGTTTATATCAACAATATACATGTGGGGTCGACAACCTTTTTTTACATCAATTGCCTCAGCAATTTGTTCTATCGTCTATAGTATTTTCTCATAGCAAATGACGTAAAAACGATCCCTTCCTTTGAATTAATCTAACGTAATATAACTAGAATAACCATCCTATTTCAAATATATAACGATATCTATTTAAACTCGTCTGAAAACGCAAAATTAAGTCGAATTCTTATATTGTTCAATAAATACTTCCGTTTAAATGTCCGTTTTTTTTATTAGATTTTCTTTTCAAATCGTTTTCCCTGACCGTATTGCTTCATTTAAAAGTGACATTCCTAATTTCCATCGTTTTTCTTTCTTTTAAATATCAAACGTACGTTTTCCTCTGAATCTGGCCTCCTTTTGTTCTTCACGTTCTCGTTATGCAATTGAGTATCCCTACAGTAGCTTTTCCCACGTTTTCCAGGTCTTTTCTTTAATCTTCCGTTCATTATATTTCCTTGCTATTTTATTGCATCATTTTTTCAACATAATATGGATTTATTTGTTCGTTAACTGCGGTTGTCGATTCCTCTGTTGCACTCAATATTTACCTTTAAAATTAGGGTCATTGTCCCAAATGCACCGAACGTGGGATTGTGTTTATCTTAAAGCGTATTGATCTCTCGGGTTGATGATGATTTTTACCCCATAAATCTCAGACTAATGGTCTAGTCCAAAGTCCATCTCTTTGTCTTGAAAAAAGGTAACCTCCCCCTTCTCTGATTGGTAGATCAATCTTAAGTGTTTATAATTGGATCCCTCTGTGTTCTATTTATCAAAACTTGACATTAATTTAATAATTATAGATCTCTGCAGTCTCCATGGCCCAATCAAACTTAATCAGCTAGGTGTCGCTAGTGTGTTGATTTCGTTATAATTCTGAATTATTATTTATTCATTCGTAAGGTGGAAGCTACTATATCTTCGTATCCACTGCGATTCATCACAAGTGCAAGCCAGGATTTAATAAAACTTGGCAATGAACTCAAATTTGCTTTGAATTTTTAAGTATCATTTTCAAAATAAGAACTAATTGTTCAGACAAGCCTTAAATTAGTTGCCTATTAATAGCTGTCGTCAGAAAACGACTTATTTTTATTTAAATAATAATTATACTTTTACTTTTATTTAAAAAATAAGCCAGTATTTCTTTCGTTATTTTTTTTTACTGAGATCGTCATTTTTCAAGGTTCTATGTAAAAATATTGTATTTTATTTAAATAATAATTCCATACTTGAGTGCTTATTTTTTAATAATTTTTGTTCAAATTTTGTGTTTTTTAAATTTACTTGATTATTTGTTTATTTCATGTCTGACATATTATATGTGAATACCTTACAAGAGTCCCAGCTGCCCAAGTGAGCCTATAGCATCCCGAATTATGGTATCTTGTGAGGCTGAAGATAGTAGGGAGGGGAAGGAGACGTGGAATAGAAGGAAGGTGGGGAAGTACCTGGCTATTCATATCTGGTCACCAAACACGAATAAAGCCATTTCAAGCAACGTTTCAATTCTGATGAGAGATCTTACACCAGGGCGATACTGAGAGTATCTATCTTCCAATTTCGAACGTGCTGCAAAACTATATATTATTTAAAATGAATTCATTGTAAAATTATAAATCAATTAAATAAAAATTTTTTGCCCGCGCTGGGATTCGATCCCGCAATTTTCGGATTGCGAGTCAAGAGCCTTACCCTTTGACCACGGAGGCATATCTTAATAATTACAAAAACTTTTTTTTTTGGAAAAGCAACGATCCTGAGGCCAACATTTTATAAATATATTCAGCTTCACAAATCCAACAATTACAATATCTCGTGTTTTTTTTACGGAGCAGCGCTATCATGAAAAAATTTCCCATGTCAGTTTGTTGGTTCGTGTAATAAATAGGAATACAGGTCAAGAAACTGTCGGTGGCATCGAAGGGGTTGGGTCCGGGCCAATCACCGTCGAGGTATTGATTTCCGCGCTGGCAGTCAGCCAATCAAAGCGCATCAACCCTTTGCGAGCGAAGTCGGAAATAAAATCTGCGCTTTGTTTCGTCGAATTTTTGTGCTTTTAAAATTAAGTATGTAATATTACGGAAGCAGTATATGTTAAGCGTTATATCACATTACCAATGTTATATTAAAATGAAATATTTACAATACTAGAGATTTCCCGGCATGCGTTGCAATGCCAAGTAATAAATAAATTGTTTCCCAGTCGTCTCTTTCCCCTCCCATGTCCCCTTCCTCTCTCGCGCTTCCTCTCCACCTTCCCCGCCTTTCCTCACCCCTATCCGGCTCACCCGTACCACTGTCCGGTAAACCCTCTTCCCGCATTTCATGTATTCAGACCCCAGCACATTCAGTATTCAGAGAGCTCGCGCGCCACCACAATTACAATTTTTTTATTCAAATATTAATTTTTCATGTATTTTAAGCATTCATTTTTATATATTATAAGACAAATCAATCAAATTTGTAACCTTACTCAGTTACCAATTTAAAATACCTATAATTCTTATTTGCTTAACAATTCTTACGAGTAAATTCAGCAATTTAAAGAGTTTATTCGACAATTGAATTTTGATTGATTAATCGATGGTTTGCAAGATATTATTCTCAAGTTGCGACATTTTTGATAATTTTATAAGAGTTTCTGTAATGATTAAAAAGCTTTTCAAATGTATTGTCATGTGGTTGTACTAAAGACCACCTTCGCGAGGGTCTAAAGAAAGAATATTGAAAGTTTCAAGCATTTCCTATGCTTAATATAGCAATTCATAGACAACTTATATAGATATAAAGTAGTGTATTTTTATGTTTATAGATTTTATGTTCGATTAACCACAGGAGCTACAGCGCAATTTATAACTTTTTCTCTGATTGCTCGAGAATTTTTGGTGGTTTTATTTCCGCCCACATTAAAAAAATCATACCTCCGAATTTTAATACGGATACATACAAATTGATTATAGTTCTATGTAAATAGCCAATAAATCCACCTATCTTTTGTCAATTTTCATATATTCACAGGATTTATAAAAAAATATATAAAATCGTAAACTTCTACTTAATAACTTACAAATAAGAGAAAAATTTTCCAAAATTGGCAGCGAAGCATTCCGAGATATTTTAAATAGTGCCATATTGTGGAAAAAGCGCTCAAGTGGTTAAAATGAAACATTTACATACATTAAAGTTTCAGATTATGTAGTTTTTCGAGTCCGACGGAAAATAATTAAATAATTTATTTATTTGTAAGAAAACGTAACTTCTTTTGTTGGTGTGAATACAACGGAACAACTTGTCATGTTTTATTAATATTCTTAAATACACAGTTTGGCTTGTACGGAAACTCAATAAACTGGCGAATCTTAATTATATACAGATCCAAAAGGATTTTTTTCGACCCGTGCATCATTTTTTTTCGGCATCTAAAGGGTTGAAAAACTTTTTGAGTCCGGTGTATGCTTCGAGGCATTTTAACAGAAATTAAACAGCTGATATTATTCCCCTGGCAACAGTTTTTTTAAAGTTTTAATGAATTCAAACTTCCGACCCAATTTACAATTTGGGAGTTGTGGGTACCGCCGCTCCGAGAACCTATTATTGGATAACTAACACCTCTGACATAGGTCATCCCACGTGGTTCGCTACGTTTGGCGACTTAGCAGGGGTTCCAGGTTCATTGGGGGAGGTTTGTTGAGGTCTTGGTGTGGATGCGCTTGCCCACCTACTGCGTGGCAGGTTGGATAGGGAGAGACTAATTGAGGGAGATCTTTTGACCTCCCCAGCACGACTTTCTCGGAACATTGCCCCACAGTGCAGTTGTAGGAATAGATTCATTCGTCCGTCACTCCTGGATACACTTACCCCGAGATTCCTACCCAACTCTCACATATTTTTTTCTTTACCAGAACTTCCACTCTTTCCTTTCTCTTAAAATTTCATCCACACAGCATACCCAAAGATGGTATAGGCCTTGACGGGAATTATTTTCCTCAAAGCCTCCTGTATGGAGGTAATTCACACGCATTATAAATTAAACCTTCAATAAAAAACTAAAGAAAACAAGAGTGGGGAGGCTACGAAGCACTTCACGAAAAGAAGAACGATTATTCTATCTCATTCTCTCGCAGGCTAAATCCTATAGATTTATTTATTTGCCTCTTTTTAGTGACACTTTTTCGTTTCATTTTCAAATAAGTTTTCACTTCCAAAATTAGTTTCAATGTGTAAACAAGTGATATTGTAAATTCACAACACAAATCTCAACCAATGAGCATTGAAAAGTGAGCTCGTAATCAAAGCGGTCAATGCGCGCACTTGGATAGTTGCACACAACACCTCTTATCGGAAACAATTTTTAATTAGAAATAAATATTTTGTATTATTCAAAAAACAATGCCAAAATGTTAAAAAATTACCGGAGAACACTATCATGTGTAAAACGTTCGTTGCTTTTTACGACGAGTATGTTTTTGTCTTCCGGCGGGTTTATTAACGTGTTCTTATAAATGACAGCTTGACAGAGCGCGATGCTTCGTAGGTACTATACGGTTTCATTATATCTTATTCTCTCGCAGATGAATAAAATCATATAAATATTTATGTTACTGTGTTTGTCTCTTTTAAGTGTCGCTCTTTTCCGTTTTATCGAGTTTCAAATCACAACGGTGCTAAAGAAGATTTCACTTCAAAAACTCGAGAACGAAAGCTCAAATAAATACAAAGATACTGTTTGAGTTTGGTTTGTGTAAGATTTTAGGACTTTTAATTTCAAAAATAACTCCAGGTACATCAAAGATAGTTTTTATTGTAACCAACAAAATATACAAAACGCCCTTGAAGACCCCCAACGGACCGAAAATGTAGTGTTTCCTTTTAAAGGCAAACTGATGCAGAAGAGGTAGAATTTAAGAGGAAACCGGGTGGTGTTTTTTCCATACAAACGTATTCCTCATTTCCCTCTCTGAATTTTGACACTAGAGAAAATATTTTTTTTACATAATATGAATATTGACCGCAAGCGTGTCGGTACGTTTTGATTTTTTTGATAAGTTACTTTTTATAGGAGTTATAACCCTTCAAAAATTGTTAAAATTGCCTTTTTTTAACGCCATCAACAAACGTTCAGTATACAAATTAGATGATGTATTTTTAAAAAAAGCAAAAGGTACAGACATAGAATGTTTTCTTCCAATACATTTGGTAAAAAAAATCTTGGAAATTGGTTCAGTTTTGGAGTAGAAAAATGAGGACTACAAAACCTCGATTTTGACAATTTTATTTAGGTATTATCAGGCTGAGGTGCATGTGTCCCTTTCTCTCAGTATTCGGGGGTGAGGGGGGGCGGAGAGGGTTTTGTTGAATACGTATACAGTCAACGAAGTGATGTGACATTCTCAATAATTATATCGATACACTAGTCCACTAGTGTTGTCATGTCCCGAGTTATCGATGTTTTTTTAAAATTATGTTTCTGTTTGGTGACTTATTTTGAGTGTGCCAATACTTACCGAGCTTATTTACTAAAGTTATTGTGACAAATTTAATTTGTTTACGCCAAATAAATTAATGGAAAAAAATTGAAAAAAAAACACCTGTTACAGACAGACCCCGAGATGATTCCGTTCCGTATTGCCGAGTTGGATATGGAACACAAAAATTAATTAAAATATTTTTTGATAACTTTTGAAGGTTGTACTCAACATAATATTATCCCTTTATAGGACACTTTTTTTAAGATACAACTACCGAACCAAAAAAAAACTTTTATATTTGACTAAATATATTGTTCTAGATTTTTTTTTCAAAAAAATTATATTTTACAAGAAAATGTGTGATGGTAAGTACATACACCACTGATCGTTTGATGGAATGCTGGTACAGCGTATGTTCAGTGGTACATGCATCTACCACATGTTGTTGAATCGATTATGTTATTATAATATCATATTATACAAATGAATATTGAAATCTATGTATAAGAGGCACCATATTGTTTATTGTGCTACATATTAGGTACATACACATAACTAGTTTAGTCTTTATTTAACTTTTTTAATACGTTATATTATTACAGAAAAATGCACTTTTGGGAATACCTCCTACATCACTTGACATTTTCAATCTTCTTCAATGATCTAATATTTTTTGTTTTTAAACGCTTTATTGTAAAAAAAATTACTGTTTAACATCTACACAATGAAATTAAAACAATTTATGGTCCAGACCTTTCCCTCGCCGGTAAATTTCTTGGTATGCGACCGTCAATTATTTCTGGTAAAAGGCATTGGTGGTAGAAATTTTCTAACAGTGGAACGATTTTTTGCCAGATTTCATCGTCCCTCTCAATTTTTTCATACAGCAAACCTTTTGGACTCCACACAACAAAATAACAATAATTACGACGAGTAATATGTAACTGGCCTTGTACTTGGTAGAAGTAATTATGATTCCGTTTTAATGTTAAAGAATGGTCTTCCAATTTACAGTAATCAATTATCTTTTGTGCAATTCCCTCTTCTGGTGACATATTTGCTATACTATAAGGGCATTTAATTTCAATTATAGAATCCTCACCGATAAGGCCATCCGGACTTGCCGCTAAAAAGTTTTTGGTTTTATCGATAAATAGCCCACAAGCGGATACCTGAAAACTTGTTTTTTTTGAAAATTGCTCTATTGCTAGGCTTTCATTTTCTTTTCCATAATTTGTGGCCATAGTTCCTTTGAATTGTGAGTACAGTAAAGAGTTTAGTACTCCCGTAACTGAAGTTTTTTGCCGAAGCTTATATATTTTTCCAAAGTTAGACGCCGTTATCCGCTTACGTCTTTCAATTGCCCACAGATTGTTATTGCTTTGGCCTACCGTATTCCGTTCGAGCTCTTCCTTATTGGTTGAAGATAATTCTTTGAGAAATTCCTCTTTTTTCGTTTCAAATATTTCAGGTGGCATATCTGGTTCTAATTCCAATTGACCATAATTTTCATCGGGCCCTGTAACTTTTTTTCTTTTTTCTGTCGTATTTTCATTATACTTTAGTTTTTTTTTTCGACACATTTGTTTATTCTCCTTCGAACGTCGTTTTCTCTCTATAAAGTGCTTCGTGTATTTGCCGGGACTGTGGCCTTGGATTTTCTTTTGTATTCTTGAATGGGTTGCCAATTCACTATTCCACGAAGTTACTGCTCCAAAACATCTTGCTTGGTAAGATCCTCTTGTAGTAAAATTTACCCTTTTTCCACCTATAAATTTGGCGATAACGTTGTTGAATTGCTCCACAGTGTTATTTGTCACGTCAATAATAAGACTTTCTGCATTTGCTATTAGAGACAATAAGAATTGTTGGATATCAGTCCATATTCCACAATCTCGAAGATCGCTTACTAAATTTGGATCATCAGTATACTTCTCCGGCTTGCAATAGTACGATGCACAATTTTTATGATCACCAAACACATGATTTGCGGTATTTTTTATGTCCATTTTCAAATTTTTTATTTTATCACTTTGTACTGTGTTTTCTTGCTCTTTCCTGTAATTTATTGCTCCAACTACAGCTCTTCTCATGCGTAAAACGTTTGCTTCAACCTTTTTCCTTATATGAACTGGTACAAAGCCTTTAGCGTTGTTGGTTTTTTTTCCAAGAGCTTTCATTTTGTTGCAAAAATTGCGGAGTAAGTGATTTTTGCACTCTATTTTTTGTACTATAAGGTTAGGACCATATGGCATTTGTTGCATTATTTTTTTCATGATGCTGGAGTCGCCATCACCAACTAGTTTGTTAAATTTCAATCCATGCATTTCCATGCTTCTCGAGAACCCTTCTGCTATAATGTGGGCTTCCATGGCATTAGCACTGTCACGCCAGTTTATGAAGCACCTGTGCTCAGAAGCAACTATGTGTAGTTTAGTAGCTCTAGCACATATGCAGCAGTATGAGTTTCGCACTCCCAGAAATAAAACCTTTTTAGTTCGTAGTCCAACTATGCACCCTGCGCCAGATGAGGAGCTAAATCCACTTTTGTACGACCTCTTTGCCCAGGAGCCATCTGCAACCACCGTTACCAAAGGATAGCCACCCTCGTCTACGTCACCGTTTAAAATGGCTAGCCTTTTTTCTTCTTCACCAGCTGCGATCATTTCTTCTAAGGCACATTCTTCAATTGTTGGCGCTAAACATTGTTCTATGTTTGTGTAAGTCTTACAATCCATATTTGGCATATTTAAAACCCCACAAATTTCATTCCATTGTGAATACCCATTTCCTGTACACATCACTCCTTCGACGACAGCAGTATTTATAGACATTTTCCGTTTCGGGTCTTCGGAGTGAATGTATTCTATTTTCTTGCACATTTTGCACTCGAAAACATACTGGCTTAGAAGACCATTTCGTCGTTCCTTCATAAATTTTAAATCGGAAAATGTGCAGTTGGTGTGTTCGTGCTTTATATTTGATATCTCCGAAAACAAATATTTTATATCCACAATTCTGCGACCTTCGAAATTATCGGTTTCATCAATATGGTCTGGTTCTATCACCAAATCATCAAGCGTTGTTGATGATGATGAACTTGCGTTTTCGTCTATATTTGGAGCAAATGATTCATCCATGGAAGTTTCATGCATTAGTGAAGATGTAGTTAAGTTTCCAAAAGTAGTATCGATGACATCCATATCCCTGTAAATGCAAATGATTTATTTATTTAAATTTGTCCATCCCATTTTCCCGTTATACATGCTACATAATACACGGCTCTCATAGCATAAATCTTTAGGTTTTTCTCGTAAGTCGCTCACGTAAGAGAGTTATGGCAAAATTATCAATGTAAACGATACCCATTGGTAATTTTGCCATAACTCTCTTATGTGAGCAACTTACGGGAAAAAAAACTTTACGTACGTAAAGGTAACCTTAGGAAGGTTCAGTAGTAAGAGTGACAGGAAAGCGATATTTCGACTTACCTAGATGTCGAACGTGGTGCAACATGAATCTGTCGTTTGATACTAATAATCGGTTTTTTTCGTCTAGTAGATAAAAACAAACGCGCTTTGTTTCCATTTCTTTTACCCATTATTTATCTGTAAGAAAAAATTTTTTGAGTTGAAGGTAGGTAATATAGTAGTCGATTTTATGTAACTCAATTTCTAAATACACATATCTTATGCTACGTATATATTTGCGAATAGTGGCGTGCACAGAATTTGAAAATTGAAATTTCGGAAAAAAAATAATTTTCAGCTTCGACAACATCATTAATGTCGTATTTTCAATCTTAGGATTCTAGCCCACTGAAAAATCAGTGCACGCCACTCTTTGCGGACAGAGACGCGAGCCGAACCACGAATTATGGTAAAGGTACGAAGCAACCGCAAGCGGCGCAGCGTTTCGGGCAGTTTGCTTTTGCTTCGTTCCTTTCCCATAATCCGTTGTTCGGCTGGCGTGTGTATACGCAGCCTAAGACGTAGAATAATATTTATTATAGGTAACTAGATATGTTAACAAATGTACCGACTTGCACTAATGCACTTTATGCATACAGTCAAAACTGATGAATTTACTTTATTCAGGGAGAGCCAAAAAACAACAACATTTTTAGCGATATTTATATGTTTAATTAAAAAAGGAAATTGTGTTGTAATATTGAGTTTTTATGAATGAATAGTTTATGTTTATAATAATAGTTTATGAATAATTTATGAATAGTTTAGTAGGTATCTACTCACCATATGTCCTATATGTGTAAATCGTGAGAAATGACCAAACAGATTTCAATATTCAAGGGGGTTTCAGGGTCAAAATTCGAAGGTCTGTATTTGACGTAGAATAGTTTCCAGTAAAAAGGCTAGTCAAAAACAGTAGAGTGATGCAGCCAGCGAAAAATAAAAACACTATACAATCACAAAGTACGTGATGTACCTACTGCGCCTATGCTGCCGTTTTATAAAAAAAGATGGTATGAATCTCCCGATATTACTAAACCAAAACAGCGTGCATCTTACTTTACTAATAGTAACAAGATGAATGAACTATGAGCGCAGAAGATATCTATTATATAGGAATACGCACGCTCAAGTCGCGACGCGTATTGACTTATCTGTTGCAGCAGGCAGCAACCTGTATACACGCACCCACAAGTCTCATTGACTTGTGCGTGTGCAGAAGATGAGCTCGGAGCAGGCAGTCACATGTATTTGTAGTAAGTAATAATAATAATAAAGTTAAGTACAATACAATATTAAATAATGTAGACCTCGCTATTTTATTACGAATATGTACCTAGGCACCTACTTAATTTTTGGAATAAATGAATAACAGTAAATGAAATAATAAGAACGCGAAGTCGCTGGCGGGCGCGGCGCGGCGATTCGTGCTTCCAACACCTGCAGCCACGCACACACACGCATTGGGGTTCACCAATACACCGATAGCGCTTTTGCTGTCCCCGCTGAGATGAACGAAATAGAAATAATTTTTACAAATACCTATCGTTAAAATTTCTCGGCGCTCCTGCGCGCTCTTAACACACATTCGAAAATGTTTCCGTCGCAACCTTTACACAACGTTCTACAGATTGTGTAAGACAAAGGGAACCTGTCAAAGTTGATGAAAATGGTGCTGGCTTCTTAAGTTAGGTTAAGTTCTTCTAATTTTTCTTCCGTTACATCTTCCAAAATGGGAGGATATGTGATTGTGGTATCTTGCCGATTATCAAAGTAGGATTGTGTATCAAAATTCAATGTAGGTACTTTAAATGTTCAGTTTTCTGTCCGAAATAACTTTCTGGCTTTCAATAAATGCCTTATTCCAAGTCCTTTGATGGTAGGTGATACATTGATTGACATATGTGTTACATGATACATTGGACAAGATTAAATTTTCAGGATGTGCGAAGTAAGCCCTTCCCTGTATCACAGGATTATTTATTGTTTTTAATTCGTCCAAAAGATAACGCGAATATTAAGTCATGCTGAAAATATGCGTCGCACCCTTTCGCACGACACACAAACCACATAGGAACGTATGTCCTCATGTTAAACGTGGTTAAGGTAACAACATTTTCTGATGGCGTTGCGCTTACAATATATAGTCGTGGAGTTCGACTCGCTCTAGTAATCACTCCTGGGTTCTTCTAGCAATATCAGAATGACAACGTCCGCTCGAAACTGCTTTGAAAATATCAAGCATTAAGTATTTTTGATCGGTGCTTTAAATCTTGATGTTGAATACTCAACATCATTTTAAAAAAATGATTGAACCGGTAAATTATGGCAATTACGAAGACTCGAACCTATGGGGCCAGAAAACTCACGAGGTCACGTAGTTATACCATCCGACTTCATAATCGAATGGCATAGAAGCAGCTCGTTTCAATGAAAAGGGAAGATCAGCCACTGTACCGGTCCATTCAAGTGTTTCTCTATCGTTTGAATCAAACCACCAGTGGCTCCCGTATTAAAATTTGTGCCGTCACACCCATATTCTTTTAAATAGAAGAGTGAAATGTTTTGACCAGCAAAATATTCCATTGTTGGTTTGGCTAAGTTTATGTCAGTGCCTGACCTAGACATAATATGCCTCAATATAAAAGCGGGTTCCACGATTACGTGTTCTTCAAGTACAGTGCTTTTATATTATTTGTGTCTTTTTTATATTAGCTAAGGTTTTGTCCTTTTGACCATCAAAAAATAATCCATTTACTTTATGCACATAGCTTTCATGAGTACAGATCTGGTACGCAGACGTCCGCGATGCAGTCGATTTTTTTCTATTACTTTATTAGTAATATCCTGCGTTATTATGTTGAAATCATTTAAGACGTCAGAAACGATTGCTGCTCCAGCTCGATCCGATATCCTGAACCTGTCACAGATCTTGAAGAGAACTGTAAAAGGCGGAGAAATGCTGTTTGTCAGAAAGGCGGTGTTATTAGTCTTAAGTTGCTGACTTGATTTTGCGACCGAAGAAAATGATTTTGACAATGATACAAAGTGTCTACAAATTCTAAAGCTTTTTCTTGTCACAACTGTTCATTTAATTTGGTAAGATCTTTTCATTTTCTCTTCATAGGTTTTTCGAATTGTTTCGTAGTCGGTATATCAACACTGCCGACGAACATTTTTCTCTCACCTCTTTGGTCTTCCAAAAACTCTTTTTCTTTAAAGGAAACATTCATTTATTGTCTATAAATTTTATTTAATATCTTAACATTTACAATAACAAATATCGAACAGGAGGGAGCTTGTGATTTTAAATGGAGATTTAGTGTAATATTACTACAAAAATATTAAAGGGTAGTTATATATACCAAAGCTATAGATTTTATTTACAAAATCTCATACATTAACATCTTATAACTATTTCAAAATATTTTGTGCAAAGGCTGAAAAATTGAAATATTTCGATATTTTCTCAAACTTCAAAGGACCCCCCTTAAACTTCAAAGGACCCTTAGGATATTTTTAAATTTTTTTAAAACTAAATTTTTTGATGTTTTAGATACAGAGACAATTTGGCATTACTAGCCCAAAAAGGAATTCGAAAGAAAAAAAAAGGACCAAGCGTGTATCATTGACGGGCAGAATGCTATCAGTCATCGAACATGACAAAAGATGCTGCGCGGTCCCTACTCGTTGCCTAGATAGGCTGTTGGGGTCGGCTCTCCTCGTTCTCAGGCTATATTTTCTTCGATTCTGCATACGGTTTTTATACAGGCCATTTTTCTGTAATATTTTGGAGCATTGCGTTATCCAGGAGTTCTTTGGTCTTCCTCTGGATGACTGTCGATGAAGCTCCATAGACAATGCCTGCTTCACTGTGTGGTCTGGTGGTCTCCGTCTTATGTGCCTATACCATCTCAACTCAAGTTCCTTCAGCTTACTGTTTAAGTACATGACACCCAGGCTACCGCGAATGCGTGAACTTTTAATTATATTTTTAGTGATATGCCTGCTGACCATCTGAGGAAGCATTCGCATTTCTGACTTATGTATTTCTATGGGCATGAAATATTTAATAGCTTAGCACATTGAGAGTCAATGGTTAACAATGCAAAGAAGTAATGTCAGTGATTTGTTTTTCCACTAGTGCATCAAACGCATAGCTAATTTTCTGCATGGGTATGCACATTCCAATCTAGTATAAAAGCGGATAGATACCTTGAAATGTGGTGCTGGAGAAAAATGCTCAGGATTCCATGAACACCTAGACGCACATTTGTATGCATTCTGCAAGAGCTAGGCATCCACAATAAGCTTTCAACTAACTGCCTACAACCGTTGTAAGACACTTTGGACACCTCGAATACGCTCACCAAGCTGAAGGCACCAACTTGGAGAAACTTCTGGTCACTGGCAAAGTGGAAAGCAGTAGAAGCAGAGGAAGGTCACCAATGCCATGTATCACTGCCAAGTCGCTGGCGGGCGCGGCGCGGCGATTCGTGCTTCCAACACCTGCAGCCACGCACACACACGCATTGGGGTTCACCAATACACCGATAGCGCTTTTGCTGTCCCCGCTGAAATGAACGAAATAGAAATAATTTTTACAAATACCTATCGTTAAAATTTCTCGGCGCTCCTGCGCGCTCTTAAGAGAATCGTTATATTTATAACCTACATTATGGGTCTGTTGGGGAGAAAATATAGCCATTCCTGACATCTATGTCACGGAACTTCAACTAATTACTACTGACATCTGTGCCAGGCGCACAGAAACTTTTACTCTATTTTATTTACTTCATTTCCTAACAGATACCCTAAATGTGAAATAGATTCGTTAATTTGCTGCTTGCAGTTTCAGTTATCTTACTATTTACCACTTTATCTGCATGCATTTGTGTATAAAATATTATTCAAAACCTCAATGGGATGAAACTTAAATTTCCCTTAAAAAACTGGTATTGAAATAATTACCTCACATAAGAGTTCGTTGTTTTGAGAAAAGTGTTAAGAGCATTGCAGTAAATGAGCAAACATGAGCTGGTATTCGCGATTATTTTTTACGCAATATAATAATGGTTACTTCTACATTTAAATGCTATCAAAAAACGCTATTCATAACGAATAAATAACGTATACTAGGAATATCTTGGACTATGCAAAAGTAGAAATATTTATATCTGGAATTGTATTATAATCCTAAAGTATTCATAGTAAGATATATTATGGGTATTACGTAATGAGATTCAAATATGAGTATGAAAAATTGGCTAGCTCTGAAAAGAGGACTTTAAAATATAATGTTTACTTAATTTTTATAATTCTAATTATAATTCACTTCACACAATCAACCAATTTTGTGAATCCTGCAAATATTTGTGTTTCAATTTTGTTTTAGTTACCTAAAACGCAGGTATTTATGACGGGTCAGTGGTTGAGTGGGAATCGCGTTTGGGTCCCACTCAGGCGTTTCGTGTTCAATTCCTCAGCTGGCTAAGTCCTCCATCACGACTCGAGCAACATTTTTGGCTTACTGTGGTGGAAGTAGGAGATTTTCAAATATTGTCGGGTTATTCGTAACGCAGGAATTTTTGTTTTTCTTTTTAAAAAAAAAATTTAGGTATATATACAGCATAAAACGAGACATCTGAAAAAAATAAGTTTCCTTACCAAAAATTGGTGTATTAAATAAGTTTTTTTTCCCTGCAGTAAAACGTTTGAAATTTGACAGCTATTAGAATTTTAAAGCGAATTTTTCTCAAAGTACTTTAAAGTTATTTCGCGAAAGTGCTTTTATTTTTTATTACCGCGGCTAATGTAAACTGCCTTCCGTCAAGAAAACAGAAATTAAAAACTTTCCCTTCCAACGTGACGAAAGAACTGTTTTCAAGGGGGATGTTTAATCGAAAACCACCTTAACTGTCAAAGATGGCGGTATTTGCAAAGATATAAGAAAAATGTTTTATGTGCAATTCCTAAAATACACATTTTCGCAAAATGTTATTTTTACATAAAGTGAAAATGTCTGCGAATTTATGAATTCGTGCAAAACTAGGCTTGCGCGCAGATACACGTTTTTCATTTCACCAACAATGTATAAGTAGTGCACTTTATAAGACTACAGAAATAAAATAATAATAATATTTGGCTGACTTGTATAGCGCCATATAAATATAATGTAATAGACTTAATGTTATTTGCTTAAAACCAAGATTTATATTTAAAATTTTGTCTAGACTTACATATATCTTAGACTTATGTTGGTGACTTATGACTAAGACTTATAACAGCTGACTTAAAACTAGCGACTTAATGACATATTTTATACTTTAGTGGTATACTGATATACTATTTGATAAAACTATAGGGATATATTTTAGATAGGTCATACCATCGAGAGCACTATATAATCTCCTTTTCCATTACAACAGTTCTATTTATTTACGTTAAGTTTTTATTCTATTTTGGGAATATGGACCTTACCAGGTATCAATACGTCCATATGTGTGTCACGGGAGTTTAGTAAATGATTAGAAGGCATTCATTTAACAGATCCACTTTTTATTTAATAATAGTTAAACACAATTAACATGACACAGTATTATATTTCCGAAAGTAGCGAGGCTAAATCTGACAGGCTAGGACTTTTCGGAACGGAATAACGAAGAGCGGAAGCATTTGAAATTAAAGTTCGCTTGTCCGGTGTGGCCAGCGTTCACATTGCCAGAACACAAAATATATTAAACAGTAACTTGCCACACTACACTATCTGTCAACAGACCCGACTAGACATGATTATTTTTTAACCATCCCAGTGACATGTGCCCCATTTGGTAGCGAGGATATCCTTGCGGAGGACCCAGGTCTTGATGCGTGGGACCCTGTCATATTATCTCCAACTACATCATATATGTGATATAATAATTGCAATAAAAACATGCCACCCTGAGTATTTTATGGTGTGCTTTGTTAAATAAATTTGTCTTGAAATCTCAAAATTATCAGTTTTCTAATAAATTTGATTTGATGTTTTCAACTTATTTGTGTAATTTTTCATCTGTTTTATTCAAGTTATCATACAACAATCGTGTGATGTACATTAAACTGTCAGAAATATGTTATATGTTAGGTTAATATTCTAATTGCATGTAAGGGTTATTTTTCATAAGAATTTCGTGAAAATGATGATTTTTTTTATAACATTAATATATAATACGTATGTTGGTAATCGTATCAAAGAAATAAACGTCTTAAGATGTTCAAGCAATGCATTAAAATGTTAATTTTAGGGAATTAAAAGCAATTTACATTTTTTTATTGTATGAACGAGAAAAAAGGGAAGTTTCTTACAAATACATAAAATAAAAGGGTAATGTTATAACTACGCTTTACTTAAGTGAATTAATTATTAACAAAATTACAAAATAAAATGCGTATTTTTTCGTCTCCCCGACGTAAATACTCATATTACTTTTCGTAAGAAACTAAGTAAGGAATATTCCGAAATAACCGTGAGGCGGAATATTGCAAGTTTATCATGATTTGTATATATATTATAAAAATATACTTTAGGTACATTAAGTTTTTAAAAAGGACAAAAGGTGCAAATATCAAATTGGTGTAAAATGTTTTTCAAACAAGTGTTTTCTGCTTTTGATGAGTAGTTAAAATATGTGAAAGTATAATATTAAAACTGGAGCTTTTCACTTCTTTTAAAAAACGCACACTTTTCTTAAAGCCCTTAATAAGTGTATAATAATAATATTAATTATTTCAACCCTATATTTAAGTCGGTACTAATTTTGCCACCCAGCACAATGTTAGTTTTTTTCGAAATATTTTTTACATTGAATATTCGAAAAACACTAAAGAAATTAGTCACTTAGGTAAATGTTGATCTGAAATTCTTAGACTTAATGATAAATTAAGAGTATATGCTGAATAATTGCAGTGACTTGGGACAGAAAAGATGAGAAAATTTCATTAAGTCATCGTTCATCATTCTATAGTAGATATTTAATGCTCCAAGTGGATCGCTTTGGTGACTTAGCAGGGGTGCCCGGGTTCATGGGTTGAATTATTTTCTGTCCAGGTCTTGTAATGTGTTAGGCAAGATCGAGAGAGATTGGTTGTCGGAGATTTTTATCTTATCAAGCCGGAATCTCTCGACCGATCGCCTTGCATCGCGGGATGGATTCATACGTCCGTCCCTCCTGGACACACTGACCCCCAAATTCCTTCCCACCCCTCATACCTATTTCCTTCCCAGAACTTTTCATAATTCATTTCTTTAAATAAACCCTCCATACAGCATCCCCTAAGATGACATGGGCCCTGAGGGAAATTATTTTCCTCAGGGCATTCTGTGTGGAGCTAATGTTAAAAAAGCAAGTATTAACTTTATGTTTAACATGTCTTCCGATACAAAATTCCAATTATTAGATTTTTTGTGGTCTTTACCCACGATTTAATATTAAACAACTCGATAATATACAGGATTTTACGTCACGAGTCTTAAAAAATAATTTACCTGTGCGCCATAATCTGCGTCCTCTATTTTCCAATAAAGCGCGTCGGCTCATTTTTTCCCGTCCAAGATTTAAATTTTAAATACAGAATAGAATTAATTTACAGGTTAATTTTCAATAAAAATGCTAAGAGGCCGTATCGGTCCCGGATTAAAATACCCCATCGCCACTTTTGCGTCATGATACGCCGGAACTTTTTCCGGTCTTTTAATTAAAACTTGGTGGTGGGCTGTTTTGTTTTTCTTACAAGATGGAACGAGACCGCTAACGTTCTATATTTATTTCTCGAATACCGTTGAAAAATGATACATTGGACTTCGTTTGATCGAATTAAAAGAATCATAAATTTATTGAGATAGATATTTTTTAAAGATAGAGAGACTTTACTAAGTACATAAAATTGAATTGCATATTGAAGTTTTCCATCATTCCAGAATGTTCTCTAAAATAGTCATAACGACACTTTACTTCTTGAGGTGATTGTCTGATGAAAACGATATTATAGAAATAATCTTATTATTTTCATAATTTTTTTAATATACCTATCTGCTTCCAATAAAAAAATCTTGTTAAATAAAATACGTATATACTTAAAAAAACGTCGATGTTAGTGGCATAGAACTAAACTTACTGAAAGGCTTCATGTCGGGTAGAATGCAATAGGTTAAAATTAACAACATGTCAAGCGAGCCACTTCTATCTAGATACCGAGTACCACAGGGAAGCGTTATAGGTCCCCTAATGTTCCTTATTTACATAAACGACCTGTGTGACATTGATATCGACGGTCAAATCGTAACATTTGCTGTCGATACAGTACTTCTTTGCCAGGCAGAAACATGGAATGTGGTATATACAAAGGCCGAAAATAGTCTATCTGTGGTCAAAAATTCGCTAAACAACAACATTCTCGACCTAAACACAAACAAACCAATTATATTACACACAGCATCACAAAAAAAGGCCAACCTCCACCGCACACAGACCTTATATTACACAACTGCGGACAAACTTCTCGCGCATATCAATGCGAGCGTATTGAAAGGGTTAAGCACACAAAGTACCTAGGAGTTATAATAGATGCCAACTTACGCTGGACTGACCACATAACTGACCATGAAACTGAAATGAGTCATGCATCTCATAAAGTCAATTAAAAACATATCTCCATACATATGACATACTGGCTTGGGGAGGTGCAACGAATATAGCAATAGACCCAATAGAAAAAAATATATTAAACACTTCCTCCAAGTTCCTTTCCACAAGCTCAAATGTAATTTACGAAACACTAGACGTCATGATAATAAGACACTCTCTGCCAAATCTGTACTACTATGCTTCTTGCAACATAAACTTCACATTCCAATGCAATCTCAAATAGCAATTAAAACCAGAGCCTCTATAAAAAAAACTTTAAATATACCGATAACTCATGCCCATATCACTGAAGCAACTACTAACTACAAATACATCTACAGATTTTCACAAAAACACATCAAAGACTTGATCAAACAACAAGGTATTCAATTTAATCATTAAATTAAATATTAACTTAAATCATTATAACACCTAACCAAACATAACCCAATCTAAACATTAAAAAAATAATATATAAAACTTTATTTCGGGACAGAAAATATTGCCACAATATTACTTATACCAGAGGCCATAGAAAAATATACCTACATGTTTATCAATACAATTATTTATCTTACACATAACATTGATGTTAAGAACAAATGCATGTAGATCCTACTGCAAATAATTTTTAATTTATGTATACAATACTGCCGCCATGGGTCGACCCACAGTGCCTTCTTGACAATATCAAGGAGGATATGGTGCTTCTACTTATGTCGACAGAATAGCACTTAATCCCAAACATGAGAACACCTCAGCACAGGTTCGCCTAGTGAGGTGTTCACAAAACACTACTATAACCAATTTACATACACACAGCTACGGATCATTAAAATTTTTTTTCTTTTTACTAAACTTATTATCTGTGTAAACCAATGTAATTATTTGTAAGGTGTATTTTCAAGAATAGAAATAAATAAATAAACTTACATTTCAGAAAAATTAAGCAACATGAATAAAACGCTGTAAAAACGATCGATACGTAAAGTTTTTGAGACATAATGTTATGAAACGTGTTAGGTTAAAAGAGAGCTAATTGTTAGAGTAAAATATGGTAATAGATTAGAATAAAGTTCCCGCGCACATACATAGCAGTGTGTTCCGGCTAGTTCAGAAATAGACTCTTGGACATTTTATCTCACATGGTCAGATTCAAAGGAATTCAGGTAGAAATACAGGTTGGTTGCAGTAAAATTTAAAAAAATAATTATCTTTGATATCATATTTGGTCGAAAAGATCCGTTTTCATTTGACAATAATATCGTGAATTAATCACTGCAGCACCTTAAAATGTTTCTATTATTTTATCAGACATGGGATGACTTGTTTTTCATATTTTAAAATACATCTTTGGCTTTAAATTATAGTACACTTGGTTGTAAATCCTTACAAATTTAGAAATTAGTATTCTTTATCTCACCATTCCATCCGTTCTTTTGTAGAAAGTCTTGGTGGATTATATAATGAATATGTAGGCGCAGCTTCCTTCCTTCAAACTTTCACTCGCTTTACATATAAGTGGGGGAAACAGTATCAAACTACTTAAAATTCACAAAGTTTTTTTCCACATGGTAACACGCGTTTTGGTATTTAACCCTGGATTGGCTAAAGTTCTTTTAAATACAAATATATTGTATTTGGGGTATCCAAAAAACATCGTTCACACGCGGTGGAAGTGAAACCTTCAGAAAACTAAACCTCGAGAGAATGAGACGAATGCAGAGTATCAGTAGTAGGATAATTGTAGGGTTTATTTATTACAATTTTGTTATCAAGTTTAAAAATTATTTTACATGTTATTCTACGAAGCAATGCATAAAGAGGTCACCGATTAGTCTATCTCATTCTCTTGCAGACTAAATCCTGTAGATGTATGTGTTTGTTTCTTTTTAGTGTCGCTTGTTTTCGTTTCATCGAGTTTAAAATCACAAAGCTAAAGAAATTTTCATTTCAATAAATATATCTTTCCCTGAAAAATTTCTTGGCCTTTTATAAGATAGTGTGGTATAACAATTAACGACCACTGTTCATAGTTGTACCCAAAATGAACCAACTAACATCATGTTGTTTTCTTGGAATGGTAAGCATAGAGGTAAAACGCAATTTTTTCATGTTTATGTATCATCTTCACACCCATTGTTGTCATGTCTCCAGGCTGTGCATCATTGTCAAAGACACAAGATTTCTGAGCATATTCCATTTTAATACGGTTGAATCAAACGTAGAGCTTTGCAAATGTAATATGATATTATTTGATTTCCAACGTTACGAAGTACAGAATTTTTGTGCAATCTCTTGCAAACCTCCTTTCTTAACATCTTAAGTTTTTCTTACTTACAAACTAAGGGCCCGGAATTTTCTGGCAAGGGGATGAAATAAGTGGTCAGGGAATATAATTTGAAAAATATGAAATAATCAAGTAAAATAAATACATAAGGAAGATCTTGTTCAAAGCGGTCGTAGGTTGAAAAGACAATTATAGATTGTGTTAGTTGAAAAAAATATCGAATACCGCTTTTACTTCTTCAAACTTCGCAAAATTATTTTTCAAACCACTTTTTCTATTTAGGTCAATTGAAAGCCACCAGTTATAGACCACCGCATGGGAAACTTATGGCGCAGACTACGCCAATCAAAGAATATCGTCATAATTGTCATGGTAGCCTTAATGGTGTCTCAGAAGACGGTCAAATATTCCTCATAAACGACTATTTGCAAAAATTTTAGTTTATAATATTTTTCACTTTTTTCCGTTTATGTTATCTTATCAATGTTTTGTAAGTATTTAGAAAATTGCACTGCCCTGCATGAATTCTGGGAAAATCTATTGTTATAAAGCCCAAAACCTCTCTCTTAGTATTCTTGTAGTAGAAACTACCACACATTGAACTTTTGCCTGATAAATTAGTTACGAGTATATTACTGTAAAGCCTCGTTGCTCCAAAACATTTTAACAAAAACGATGATTTTGTTCTTTTCTGTTCAACAATGATTCTATTCTGTTTTACACAACAATATGCACGCCGCCTATTTCGTTCGTAGGTATCATAAATTACAGAGTATTAATCACTGCCCAAGTGTTGATTTAATTAAATCCTGGTTTTAAAATTTCGAAGAAACCGGCAAAAAAACAAACAGGGCTTCCATGGAAAAAAAGGAATTGGTTAAATAAATTTTCCCTATCACACTGATCTCGTGGAGAGGAGATATTCCATGGCCTCCCCGCAGCCCGGATCTAGCCCCAGCTGATTTTTTTTAATGGGATATATTTGTGTATAGATATATTTTATCTTAAAAGTTGAGTCTACGTAAATAAAGCAACGACTATGCCCCAATTAAAGGAGAACATCCATCAATATATTGTCAAAAAGTATGTTTCGAAAAGTTTTCGAAAATCTAAGGGCCTGATTTTAGGAATGCCAACGGTGAGATGGTGGCCATTTTGACGGAATTATTTTTACGAACTGATTTTCCAGCATATTTTTGTTTTTGTCAATAATCATTTATTTAAATACAAACAGTACTTTTTTCATGATTATTTCAAAAGTGCAAATGTTTATGGCCCACCCTATAGTATCTTTTGTCTTTTTCGTTTTCATTTTAGCCACGTGAAATCTAACAGTACAATCATCAATGACAAACGTGAGAGCTCTCACTCAATCTGGTGTATTTTGGACTAAGAAGTTTCGCTTGTATATATATACAAAATGCTAACTTAGGCAGCTTTTCTAACAGGGTTCTTTATTATAGCAGATATTGCAACCGCTTAAAAAAATATTGTTGTAATGAAAAACACCCCGAACAAAATAAAGTCTGGAGTTACAGTGAAACATTGGAGGTACTTTTAGTCAAGTAGTTAAGTAGTAAGTTTTTTAGTATGGAATAACGAAAAGTTGCCCAGTAGCTACTATCGTAAAAGATATCGTAGCAGGGCAAAAATAACCCCGTATACTTAGATCAGGGTTAAAGTGGTACAAGCGTCACGTTGAAGCAACCTTTACTCTGAGGGAAGAACGCAAACTTGCCCTGTTGTATTTGTGATTCTAATTTCCAGGAAGTTTTCTTCCAAGATAATGACAGAAGTTTATCCACCGTAAGTTATACTCCTGGGTCATTTGCGAGATGTTGTGGGGCAATTTGAAAAAGTTTAAAATGGTTTTACAATACTACATACTACATACATATTATCGCAATGTCGAGCTTTTTAAAGGGAAGAGTGTAAAATTACTTTCAAATGAGCTGTGCTATTGAAGAAATACATGTTGAGAAACTTGGTAAAAGTAAACCTTATTTTACATACTGTCTGTTTCTTTCTATTGTTATGTAATATTTAAATCTCATAATTTCTCACTATTCTT
Source organism: Limnephilus lunatus (assembly GCA_917563855.2). NCBI lineage: Eukaryota > Metazoa > Arthropoda > Insecta > Trichoptera > Limnephilidae > Limnephilus > Limnephilus lunatus. The sequence goes on along the minus strand of OU830594.1, from coordinate 70,661,508 downwards.
TTATTTTGTGTTATGTTTTGTGTCTTTCTGTAAGTGTATATATGCTCACACCATTTATTTTTAACAAGTTGAATTTTATATCTTGATGTATAAAAAAAATAAATCGTGATTATAAACAAAATTGTTTTTTGCTATGCATAAAAGTCTTGTCTTAAACATTAGTTTACCAATTAAAAAATAATACTTAAAATTTTTTATTTTCTTAAATATGTTAAATCACAATGTTACTGCTTTCTACCATAAAAAAAACTTATTGTATGTAAATTGTTAACTATTAAATTTTTTGAAAACCATCTATACACATTTTTGTTATTCTTCATTCATTCGATGTGTGTTGATCGCAATTTAGAATAAACACGATTTAACGATTCGCCTTGAAATATGCTCTTATGTTCTATTTACAATTTACAGTAAGAATAAGAGCACGAACTTCTGAAAAATATTCGAAACCATGATGTTGATCAATAGAAAGAATTAAAAAAAAAAAACCTAGATTTATCTAACTAAATATGATTACACTGGCACAGACCGAACGAAACACTAGTTTACTGAACGACATTTACTCGTATACAGGACAGACGCAACTCAAGTATTATTTATTATTAAAATCTCTAAGGAAAAATTGCATCTTACTTACTTATAAATATGTATTAGGGTGATAAGTTTTCATAGTATGGTGACATTTTATTTTGTAGAAATTTTTATCAGATGCTTCAAAATTGATGGAATATTCTTTGAAGGTTATTGAATACTGGCACGCTATGAAGTCATTTTTCGATAATGCAAAATCTTGTGACGATGATCAAACAAAGAGCCCTTGTATATTATTATTACCCCCATGCTCGTAAGCGTGTTTTAAATTTTACACAGCTGAAAAACAACATTTACCTTACAATAGAGAACTCCAATACGAATTTTTTAATTTTTTTTATAAATAATGACCTTCTAACTTAAATAACTGCACATTTTGTTTATTTTTATAGTTAGTTTTAATAGTTAAAATAATTGTTAAAGTTTTAATTTTTCAAGATCCTCGAAAACCACCGTATCTATGGTGGGTCGTGTGACGTCATCAATCATGTCATCTACTATAAGATCTCGCAATTAGCTGTTCGACTCGCCGCCATTTTGACATTTGAGGTTTGAAGAAATCTCCCTGGAAGTAGCATAACTATTTTTTGTACAATTGTTTTTGAATTTTTTTGAATAATAGAGATATACTAATAAGAGATGCCTTTATTTTTGAAACTGAATTATTTAGGCCTAAATAATGTTTCAATAAATAATACAACAACTAAATCTCGATAAACAGTATGTAAATAAATGAATAAGATGAAATGTTGTTAATACGGTGGCTTGTGTCATACCTACATTCCCGTACAATGACTTTACAGTGATCAGTGACGTCACCACTAAAATTTTTAGTTATACCAACTTGACGGCGTGTTTCAACGATAATATTGAAATTGATTTTTAATAATTATTAATATTATTCAATAAACTTATATATTCAGAATCAGCGTTTATTGGTCTGTAAGAACATATTTTTTTAAAACCATAAAATTTCTCACTGGAGTTCTTTATTGTGTAAATTATAAGTTGTGTAAAATATAAAACACATTAAGTAGTGAGGGCCTTTAATGCTTAAAGAATCACTTATTAATCAATTAACACTTATTAAACAATAAAGTGTTAATTTGAAAATGACTTACTAAGTAAGTATAGCCCTGTATATTTTCTCTGTGTGTAGAGAATATAAATAAATACTTACTAACTAAAAAACTAAACTAAACTAGACTCCTTGTAAATTTGTACAGTTTTGTATTAGAGATCGACGCACCGTTGGATGCGATCTCTTAGCCATAAGTTGTTACAATAGGTTGTCTTTAGTTAGTAGTAAGACTGCAAAAATTCTTTGTAGAAATATATTGTCATGCTACTGGTCCCCACGTTGAAAGCCAGTGTCATACTTCCTGGGGCCAGGGTGATACTGAAGCCACGTAGGGTCCAGTGTTATACTTCTGGTCTCCAGAAATATGTCCCTCCCGGGGGGGGGAACAAGTGTTAAGCAGGCCCCCCGGGGGCAATATGCCTCGGCTTGGAAGGCTCAGCTCAGGGTCGTAGGGCTCCTCCGAGGCTGTCGATGGTTGACTCCAATGAAACAAGGTTTGGGCACAATTCAAATGTATTCAATAATGCAAGGGTGAACAGTACAGGCAACCAGGTAAGCTGTTTAAGGCCTAGCATAAGAGAGAGAGAGAGGCACTAGAAATACTACTGAATTTAGGCTCGGAAATACTATAAGAGGGTTTAAAATCTCACGTGGCGTCGTACGGATGCAGGCAGCTTCCTACGAAGTGGAGAGATCTAGAGCAAAGCTCATAGATCGGGTGCAGGAACCGGGCGGCTCGGGGTGCGTGGGCGGCTTCTCGGCGTCATGGTGGGCGGATTCGGTCAGCTTACCGAACCGGTGGGTGATAACGGTGAATTAAACGGCTATCGGCAATGTAGGCGGATTAAAAGCCGGGCGGCCAGGGCTGCCATGGTATAAAGTAGGCGGCAGTAGGATTATACAGGCGTCTGTGGTGATATCGCCATACTGGGATCGTAAGTGAAGACTTAATTAGCCGCGTCAAAGGGTGGCATACTGCCCGACAGTACGTAGTAGTGCGTACGACCGCTCGCGCCGTTGTCTGAAATATGTCTGTCGCTTTGGCGATCGGTGGCTGGAGCTGCTTGCCCGTGATGAGCGAGACGGATGACTCGAACGCGTGCCCTATAAGGTAATGTCTTCTGCCATTGGCTGGATTTCGCGCCGTGTAGCCATATATGGTAATGTCTTCTGCCAGCCTGAGAGGGACAGCAATAATCACGCGAGAATGTACATGTACTGAGCACGTGACACACAGCTGCCTGCCGCTTGTATAGTCCGTTCGTAGAATTTATGGGCAACTCTGCCGCTTGTATAGTTCGTTCGTAGCATTTATGGGCAACTCATAACACTACCCTCCTCCCCCTGAAAAATGAAGGGAAAAGGCAGCGAGGCTGATGCAGGGGACCACGACCTTCCATACAGCATGTGATGCGATGATTGCCACAATGTGAGGTACAGAGCTACCTCTTCACCAGGATTTAAACACTCCCTACCTAAGAGCCAACAAAATTTTAACTACCTGTGAGCCAAGCTAAAAAAACTAGCAAAAAACTGAACAAAGGTTGCCAACTCTCTCAAGAAATTAAAAAAATGTGACGTACCTAGTGCGATACAAGACACGCTAACGAAGGTGCATGAAGAAATAAAGAAAACATGACCCTTACGAGAAGGATTACTACCATGTAAAAATCTTAAAATTAGACAAAAAATTTCCAACACTATTCCTGTTATGGAATATTGTACGCTGACCAATGTCATGAAATGATCGAAACCAACTCATATTCGCGTCTTACAATAGAATTCTTAAAATTATACAACTTTGTTTTTATACACTTTATTCCTGTTATGGAATATTGTACGCTGACCAATGTCATGAAATGATCGAAACCAACTCATATTCGCGTCTTACAATAGAATTCTTAAAATTATACAACTTTGTTTTTATACACTTTATTCCTGTTATGGAATATTGTACGCTGACCAATGTCATGAAATGATCGAAATCACTCATATTCGCGTCTTACAATAGAATTCTTAAAATTATACAACTTTGTTTTTATACACTTTATTCCTGTTATGGAATATTGTACGCTGACCAATGTCATGAAATGATCGAAATCACTCATATTCGCGTCTTACAATGGAATTCTTTAAATTATACAACTTTGTTTTTATACACTTTATGCTATTTTCACAATTCAATTCCAACCCAAATGTTAGTTTCCCGCACTCTCAGCTTGTCATGGTTTGTCTGGTTTGCATTTAATTATCAGGCATAAACGACCATCCTCTCATGTTCGCATATAATTGTAAGGTAATGCTACAAAACCTATCATGAATATTAATTTTCAGGCATAATATGAATCCTCTCATGTTTTCTCGACTCACCCTCGGTGACCCGTACAGCGCTGTACTTGGTATACTAGAAATATACCCTTGCCGCAACGACATAGACAACCGGATAGATCCCTTGGAATCCTCACGGTGAACTTGCGTTCGACGAAACCACATAGGACACCCTCTAGGTGTTCCCACCAAAATAACCAGACGAACCGTAATGACCATAAGTGCAATTACATTATTCTCTAATAAGAACAATACGACCCGAATGACATAACTTTATGACATTACCGAGCTAATTTACTCAACTGGGTGCATACTCTTAAATCTTCTTACTACGAGAAGTACTACTCCTTATTTGAATACAGTGATATAGCAAGTTACAAAACACCGTACAATTGCGTCCTGATATGGCAAGGACTTTACACGCTGGCTTACCATATTGATACCGAAGTAATCAATTACGTGTTTACAAAATATTTATATAGTAATTTAATTAATTACATTTATCATAATTAAAACACTTGAATATACATTTGTTTACCCACCAAAAACTCTATGTGTGTGAGTACAATTTTGTTAAATAACTTTCAATTCGAGTTTGTCTCAACTCAACTTAAACTCTCAGGGTTTGACTACGTAAGGAGAGAAGAAAAAAAAAATTAAAATAAATAACAACAACGCCACGTATTTTTACCAAAAAATACGAAAATTTAATACTACCGACAATGTTATTAGAAGAGGAAAAAATTTTTAATTGAGTAACGAATTTCTTCCTAACACCGGAATCATATATACTTCCATTGTTCGGAAATTCGCGTTTCCAACAATCCTTCTGCTCTAATTCTAAGGAGTTTAGCCATCCTATCACGCTTTGGATTATAGTTTACCTGCCGAATGACACGTTAGGTCGATACCCAAGTTCCATCCTATCAGACTTGTAACAGCTCTATAATACCACACAACGAGTAACCGTTGTTATATGATCGCGGAAGAAGGTTAAAATTCGATACCACCACAACCTATGTGAACCGAATAGTGTTGTCTATTGGGCCTATTCTGATAACAAAAATGTGGTAATATTATTATTACATTGCCTTTTCATCGTGAATTCACTCCAACATACGCTAGAATTGAGACATACCCCGTTAAGGAGTGGGTAACTACCCGATTGTGAACGTTTTACCGCCCCAATTTCTCCTATATCGCAACGTGTGAGATGTCCAATACTATAACGATTTAACCTACCTGTGAGAATAATTCGACAATGAAAGAGATTGAAAAACCCGAAAAAAAAAGGACAAAAAATAAAAAAAATTATAATTGAAATGATATTTCCATTTATACATGACCTTATATTAATATATACACAAGGTTATTTACAACCATAAGGTTCCTAAGTTTCTTACTACTCAATGACCTACCCCAGTATGAGAACTAGGTGCCTTTATACCTACCACTTGTACAAGAATTTTCTTATGCCGTCTCTTGCCAACGAAAAGAAAAGAATATGCTTGCATATTCTTTCATTGCATCTAAAATTAAGTACTTTTTAGAATGCAAATTGTTCCACGAAAATAGAAATTAGGTCTCTACTTCGGTCCCGGGCAGGATACTGAATACCTAACGCAGTTTTTTCTAATGAAAAACCTAGCCTAATTTAGGGTTCCTTGAACTACGCCCTCAATCAGTGTATCGTGTCGTGTTTCTTAGACGAATTTATATACTTATGTAACCATATTCATATATAAATTTAAAAAACATTTTTTTTTTTTTAAAAAAAAACAACCTAAGTGGCTACGCACTAGGAGAAAGTAATAAATTATTACTACCAATAATAGTCATTACAATAAATGAACTAAATATCGCATCAGTAATTTCACTAGTGTAAGGTGAGTTACCTCTTTTTTTATAATAATAATAACAATAATAACACAAGTCTTCACGTGCAGACATACCGGCGTCCCGGATTGTCAACACTTGTGATGACGATCCATTAAGAAAGGAATTGTATACTTCTCTAATAACAAGGGTTAAGTTATATGCGTTATAACCTCGTACTAACCACTAGGGTTCATGACGTCCTAGGGTTGTACCTAAGGGGTAATAATTATGTCTCAACTAATAACCGGACTAATCAGAGAAAATAACAACAAAAACATAAATAAAAACACTTATAAGGTTGCAACGACCGGGGTGTCACTACCCTTTTTTACTATGTCTTTAATGTGGAATTTACCGACAATTTTTCCATTTAAATTCTCTAGTACATATACCGTGCTAGAGATTTTTTCCTTTATTCTGTTTTCTACAAAACGGGGTGCCAGTTTGGCTGAAAAATATACGCCTGCCTTAGATTGAGGGAAGTTTCTTCTCCAAACTCTGTCTCCGATTTTATAGGATTCCAACTTGTGTCTAGTGTTATAACGAAAAGCACTTTGTTTATACGCGGCGGCGAGTGAATCGCTCACCTTGTCATACACGGCTACAAGTTCTTGTAGTTTATTTGCATAATCCACTACCGTATCTGGTTGTGTGTTATTTTGACTAGCACCCGGGGAGATACGCCAATGTGACGTGCCATGCACTGTCTGTTCAAAGCCGTGCATGAGGAAAAACGGGGTGTATCCAGTAGTAAGGTTGACCGTATTATTAATTGCTGCTTGTACCGTTCTGACGTGCTTTGACCACTGACGGTGATCGTTGCCCACCAAAATAGCCAACGAGGTTCCGATGGTTTGGTTATAGCGCTCTACCGTGTTGTTCATAGGAGTATAGAAAGAATTATAAAATACATCAGGAACGCCGTATTGAGACAAGAAGGCTTTAAAAGCACCTGAAGTGAACTGGCGACCGTTATCAACTATGAGTGTTCTAGGTACAGAGATTGGTAAAAATATATTGTATTCCAAGGCTTCTATTATGGTTTTTGCCGTCGCGTGGCGTAATGGGAATAACCAGCAGTACTTAGTAAAAACGTCTACCACGCTCAGAATATGAAAGTTTCCGTCGTAACCTTTCGGAAAGGGACCTATCAAATCTACGCTAAGACTTTGCATTGGGCGATCTACGTTTTTGGGGTGGGACATATGACCTAAGGCTGGCTTAGTTGAATGTTTATAAGCCTTGCAAATATTGCAATTGGACACTAATTTTTTTACATCATTATACATTCCGGGCCAGAAATTTCTTAACGATAATTTTTTAAAGGTTTTAAACACACCTGGGTGTATTGCTGTGGGTGAATTATGACATTCTGAGATTAAGGCCTGTCTATCCTCTACCGGGGATACTAATTTCCATTCGTAGTCTGTATGTAAGGAAAAATCAGCTTTACAATGCTTATACAACCTATTACCTTGTATTAAGAAATTAGGACTAGCTTGTGGGTTATTGGCGCACTTATTATACAGCTCTGAGTACCACTTGTCTTTAGAGCCAGGCGTGCCAAGTAATGAATTTAATTGGGTAATTTCAATACGAGATAGTACGTCTGGAACTACATGAAGGGAGCCTTTACGGTGAATTATGTCAAAATCGAACTGAGACAAGCGTGTCCCCCACCTGGCAAGTCTACCTGTTGGATTCTCGAGTGACATAAGCCATTTTAAACTTGAATGGTCCGTGACCACTGTGAATTTTGACCCTTCGACGTACGAGCGAAAGTTGTATACGGCGTCGAGAATGGCCAATAATTCGCGTTCAGTTGTACTATAGTTCCTCTCCGTTTTAGAGAGTACTCTGGAGTAATACGCGACGGGGTGTTCTGCGTCCTCAAATTGTTGTGAAAGGCACGCTCCGATGGCGAAATTGGAACTGTCACATTGTATTATAAAGGGTAACTTAAAATCAGGGCAGCTTAGTACCGGCGCTGAAATTAAGGCATTCTTCAAGGCGGAAAATGATTTTTCTATCTCCTCATTCCACGTAAAATTAGGTAGGTTCTTTTTACCACCAGTTATGTGAGTTAAAGGGGCTGCAATATTTGAAAAGTTGTTGATAAAACGTCTATAATAACTGCATAATCCAAGGAATGATTTTACCTGTTTTGTATTCTGAGGTCGGGGGAAATTTTTGATAGTATCTATCTTTGCCGGGTCTGTTCGGAGACCTTCCTTGTCCACTACGAAACCTAAATATTTGAGTCTTGATTTACAGAATTCCGACTTTTCTATATTTAATGTTAATCCGGCGGCCTTTAAAATATTACAAACCTTTTTAAGGAGTTCAATATGTTCTTCAAAGGTACGTGAGATAATTATTAGATCATCTAGATATGCAAAAAGGTTGGGTTCGAATTCTGGACCAAATAAGGTGTCCACGAGGCGTTGTAGTTCGCTAGGAGCATTACGTAGCCCGAAGGGTAGTCTTACGAACATGAAGGTACCCCTACCTGGAACTACGAAACTAGTTTTCTCACAAGACGAAGGGTGCAAGGGTATCTGCCAGAAAGCTTTAAGCAAGTCTAAGGAAGTAATAAAGTTTGCATGCCGTAAGTTATCAAGAATACGATGAACGTTTGGCAACGGATAAATTTGAGCCCTTGTAACAGCATTGAGTCTTCTACTGTCCAAACAGAACCTAGCTGTTCCGTCCTTTTTGGGAACTAAAATAACCGGGTTTGACCAAGGAGATTTACTTTTAACGATTACGCCTAATTCCAACATTTTATCCACCTCACATTCTAACTGTTTCAACCTTACTGGTGACAGGGGGTAATAACGTTGTTTTATTGGGGTTCCTTCAGTTTCGATAACATGTTCGATCAAATTAGTTTTACCTAAACCGCGTTTAGCAAAAGATATGGATTGAAATTCCTCTATCACATCACTAAGTGTTTTTAGTTGCGCGGGTGTGAGATCGTTTTTTGACCTTACTACGTTAACTTCTGAGATGGAAGTATACGTAATACTTTGATTTGCTGTAAATAAATTTGGAGCTATGTTGAATTTTTTCCAAAAATCCACGCCTAAAATAATTTTCCGGCCGAGCGAAGGTATCACTACAAAGTCTATGGTCTGCAACTTATCGTTATAAACTACTGGAAGTGACAGCTTGCCAGAAACTTCCTGTCTCTTGTTATCTGCTGTAGTAATTACCAGATCACAAGGGGACAGCGCACGAGACGTGAATTGTTTGTGCAAATTCCCACCTATACAAGATAGTGACGCACCCGAGTCTAGTAAACCTGATAAAACACGATTTTTAACTTTGAATGTGACATGTGGCCGGCCATCTCCGCTACACTTCACATTCACTGCCTCGAGTGGATCGGTATTCAGAAAAACCTTCACGTAACCTAACCAGTCATTCCATTCCTTTTCGATTGTCTCTGCTGATGGCTTTGGACTGCAATGACCGCCTAGAAGTTTTTTTGATTCGAATTACAATGAGTCGGGGGTGGTTTAGAGAGATCAGGAAAATCGTTTGCTCTGCTGTAATCAGGCTTTTTCCATCGTGGGCTACGGCGCGGGACGCTGTTGCTGTTAATTTTATTGCAATTTTTTGCAAAGTGACCGTTTTGATTGCATTTAAAACAAGCACGATTAGCGATATCCGTGGTTCTTTGTGAAATCGCCGCGAGCTGTGAGTTCTTATTACGTCCGAAAGTTCTAACCCTGTGATTCTGTTGGGAACTATCGAAATGAGTATCTTCTAAGATCTCGCATCTTTGTATTACCTCCGCGCAAGTACGGGGCACATCGTACGAGAATAGTTTACTATATTTGTGCAACAACCCATTTTTAATTATAAGAACCAAGTCTAATTCAGACAATGGTGATGATAACTTATCATTCAGGGATGATATTAGATTTACATACTGCCGAACCGGTACGTTATACATTTGCTTGTAACGGTGAATTTTAGATTTAATTCCCAAATCACTGTCAACCTCCTTATAACTTGAGACGACCTCCGGCTCGACTGCCTTTTTACTTGATGCGCGACTGAATTTGATTTTATCCATCTCCTCACATAATGCTTGTAACTCCGAAACGTTGGTGATATTTTTACCGATCTTCAGTTGTGCGTAATCTGGCGTGAGACCTTTTGTGACTAACGATAAAAGTTCCGACTCTTCTAACGGCAAATTCAGCTTGGAATTGATAGCTAAAGCTTCCAAAATAAAATCCGCAGCTCTTTCGTTATTTTTCTGACACAAGTTAAATAACTTCGACTTCTCAGTCATTTGAAACGACGGGTCCTCGAATCTCTCCAAAAAGGCTGTTTTAATTTCTTCCCACTTTAGATTAGTTTTGAAAATTTTCCTATAGAATAATAGTGCTGAACCAGTGAGAAGTTCGACAAAACCCCTAGCCAAATCTTGACAATCAACGCCCCTCGCGTATTGTAATTCGGCGATTCTGTCTAAAAAAGCGCGGACATCCGAATTCCCGTCAAAAGAAATTTTCCAATTTGTTAAATTAACTATTTTTCTTTCAACGTACCTTGTGGTAGTCCTTTCATAGTGATTTTGCGTAGGCGAGGATACTATGTTAACGAGGTTTCCCGAATTACTAGTTTTTGGGGTGGTTGCTACACTTGGAGAATTTAATAAAATAGCAGGAGACTCCACCCGCCCACTAAGGGATTCATTAAACTCGACACATTGTTTCCGTAAAGACAACAAAGCCCTTTTGGGGACTATGCCTCTATCCATCAACATTTTTCTTATTACCGACGCGTTTGCTTTCTCGAAATTTAATATTCTATCCATTATTGGTATGGTGGCCTCCATGATTTTGCGTTATTATAATGAACAAAGCAAAAAAAAAATTTCGGACGAATAATATAAGACGAGAGCAGTTGCTGGCAGTCGCATTTACAACTTCCTATTACAGGGGAACGGATGTGAACGAGCACAATCCGACAGTAGTCACTACCTTTTATTGGAAACAACCACTGCTCTTCAAGGAAGAAATAACGCAACTTACACAGCAGCCACTCGGAGAATTTAAAATAACGATATTCATTACTCAATTAAAAAAAATTCCGCGCGAATGACGAACAACTCTGACTGCCGCGATAGAACGTAATAGCGTAAGACGTTACGGTAATAAGCGATGTTTAAAATACCTAACACTCGAATAGCACTAGCCGACGGACTCGCGACGTTTAGAATAATTCACACAGAACTACCGTTGTTGATGGGAGCACAAATATAAAATATTTATAGCTAAGATTACATAATTATGTTTCTAGGGAGACAACAATCGACAAGACTTCGGCCCAGTTGGCGCGCCAGTGTCATGCTACTGGTCCCCACGTTGAAAGCCAGTGTCATACTTCCTGGGGCCAGGGTGATACTGAAGCCACGTAGGGTCCAGTGTTATACTTCTGGTCTCCAGAAATATGTCCCTCCCGGGGGGGGGAACAAGTGTTAAGCAGGCCCCCCGGGGGCAATATGCCTCGGCTTGGAAGGCTCAGCTCAGGGTCGTAGGGCTCCTCCGAGGCTGTCGATGGTTGACTCCAATGAAACAAGGTTTGGGCACAATTCAAATGTATTCAATAATGCAAGGGTGAACAGTACAGGCAACCAGGTAAGCTGTTTAAGGCCTAGCATAAGAGAGAGAGAGAGGCACTAGAAATACTACTGAATTTAGGCTCGGAAATACTATAAGAGGGTTTAAAATCTCACGTGGCGTCGTACGGATGCAGGCAGCTTCCTACGAAGTGGAGAGATCTAGAGCAAAGCTCATAGATCGGGTGCAGGAACCGGGCGGCTCGGGGTGCGTGGGCGGCTTCTCGGCGTCATGGTGGGCGGATTCGGTCAGCTTACCGAACCGGTGGGTGATAACGGTGAATTAAACGGCTATCGGCAATGTAGGCGGATTAAAAGCCGGGCGGCCAGGGCTGCCATGGTATAAAGTAGGCGGCAGTAGGATTATACAGGCGTCTGTGGTGATATCGCCATACTGGGATCGTAAGTGAAGACTTAATTAGCCGCGTCAAAGGGTGGCATACTGCCCGACAGTACGTAGTAGTGCGTACGACCGCTCGCGCCGTTGTCTGAAATATGTCTGTCGCTTTGGCGATCGGTGGCTGGAGCTGCTTGCCCGTGATGAGCGAGACGGATGACTCGAACGCGTGCCCTATAAGGTAATGTCTTCTGCCATTGGCTGGATTTCGCGCCGTGTAGCCATATATGGTAATGTCTTCTGCCAGCCTGAGAGGGACAGCAATAATCACGCGAGAATGTACATGTACTGAGCACGTGACACACAGCTGCCTGCCGCTTGTATAGTCCGTTCGTAGAATTTATGGGCAACTCTGCCGCTTGTATAGTTCGTTCGTAGCATTTATGGGCAACTCATAACAATATTATAAATTTTTACATTGCTTTTCAGGCAATATTCACAAAAAGGGGGTGTATAAATCATCGAAATTATAAAATTATTATTTTACGTACTTTAATTTCACCATATACTTCGTAGTAAAATGCATAAAGGAAGCCACTATTTATGAGAAAATATTAAAAGCTTCACCAGAATTAATAAAAAATGTGTACGTTTTGAAATTGCTTCTTCATTTCTGCTATTTTTCCTACTAAGTAACTGGAGTTTTATTTCCACACTCGGTTCCACAAAGTGCACGTAACTTTAATGCGATTTAGAGCAAGTCGTATATTTTTGACGCACGACTACCCGGGGTAAATAGTTCTAGAAATGCATCTCAGTTCTCTACTACGTACATACATCTTCCTAACTCCCTCCATTCTAAAATAAACCATGCTTTCAAAGTGCAGAACAATGATATGAAATTCACTGGAGCAGCCTGTCAGCAGTGAGCAATATACTTTTTTCCGCAATCGAAGAAAATATTAACTTAAGGTGCTTGTCATAATTATTCCAAAATAAACACAAATATTTATTTGAATCCACATTTTGAAATAATTAAAAGAAAAATCAGGAGAAAATTAAAGTTTTCTTAAAACACAAGAAAAGAACATAGTAACACTAAAGTCATATCATCATAAATTAAGCCACACACATACAAATCAATACCGGTATTTGCAAACCATATTGCATCGACTGTCCATCGTCCTACGCTGGCTGGTAAGACTACTAGAAATGTAAATATTAGAATTGCGAAACACTTAGAATGTTTAAATATAATAAACTCGTTAATATATATGTACCTATCCATGTGCAAACAAGAACTTATCTAATAACTTATCGCTTTAAAATTCTCGCCCGCTTGTACCTAGATTTCATGCAGCTGGCAATGCTTTCTTAGAAGTAGTAGATGTATTAAACTGCATGGAATATAGTTATTAACCTCAATAAATCAATATTAGCATAATGCCTACTATTTTTCTTAATGGATTCTTTATAATTTTATTATTTTACTTCACGATTTCTGATCCAGTAAAAAAATATAAATCACTCGTTTGTAAATGACCGTAAAGGCGTAAAATACAGCCATCTCATTTCCACAGATAATAAAGTAAGCAGGTGTTCAAATCTTTCACCGTAATAATAGATAAAAAATTACATAGAATTTAGAAGTATTTGAAATCAGAGAATCCCTTAGTAGTAATTCAAGTATTTTGAATAATCAATTAAATTTATCTTATGGTCATATTCTAGATATATTTCCAGCTAACCTCTGTGTCCAGACATATTTCCAGTAAAACCCCGTAATTTTCCGAATTAATCTTTCCCCTTTCTTGATCTAAAACTAGAACAACAATTTTTTTTTATTTAAGTTCCTTTCGAAGCCGGTAGAGCAAAAATAATTTTTAAGAATAGGTTTTACAAATAATTTTTTTTGGTTTTAAAAAAATATGGGAGCAGTTGAAATTTTTTTTAATCTTCTGTAATTAAATGTTCATTTATCGGGCTTCTGAAATCTGGTGTTCGACTACCGAATTAAATCTTTCGACAAGCCAAAGTGACTACTACTAAGACTATACTAAGTATATAAACAGATTGTGTTTATAAACTCAGTTGTTTAAGATAAGACAAGGTTTATGTAGGCCAGACACAACGGACTATATCCAAAGGATATTGGAACACTTTCGAGCATGTAAACTCGGCCACTCTGATAAATCGGCTGTCGCTGGGAATTTAATTGAGACCGGTCAATACTTTGGAATTGTTTCTGAAGACTTGGAAAGACTCAAAACACATAAAGCACGCCTGATTATGGAGGCAATTGAAATTCACAAAAATCCCATTAATAGCTCTTGGTTACCGGTAATTGACGGCTACACCGAGGAACTAGCATCATTGATCCCTTTGGCACCGGTGCATAGTCGAAAAACACGCCAACCGCGTGCCTAACATAATGTACATGGTTGAAATTTATCACAAGAGAACGGCTCGCTTCTTTGACTCGTTTTTGTGTTCAACAGCTCGGCTGTGGAACGATTTTCCGGCTTTTGTGTTTCCTCCTTCCTATAACATGGGTCTCTTCAAGACCAATGTTCATTCCTTCCCCTCCTCAAAAAGACCCTCCACACAGCATCTCTAGATGACATATGCCAAGAGGGAAATTATTTTCCTCAGGCCCTCCTGCGTAGAGTTAATGTAAAAAAAAACACCATTACTAAATTAATCAAATTATATTGTAGTACTCTTACCAGCTCGTAGTGGAATTGAAATTTTAACACGGTATCGCATCTACAAATATAAGCAAACATTTTACCACTGTCATACATCTGCCCTGAAGATGAATACTCAAACGCAGTCCGAAACGTTGGCTAAAGAAGGGAGTAGCTCTTCACGGCATAATACCCTCAAAATAAAGCACTTTCATTTAAATAATTGTCTCAGTTGAGGACTTAATCTCAATAAGATGGTTTCCACTGGTTCATTACTGTATTGTATTGAAAGAGCTTCCTTCGGATGCCGACAGATGCCAGCAGGAAAAGATCTTTTTCTTCTGTGCTCGGGTAGATAGAGGCTGTAAAGAGTGGGTTTTCGCCAGCCTATCTATCAGATTCAATTAATAGCCAGTATAGTCAGGTCGTGCGACCAGTAGTATAATTATTTTAAATACTTAAAATCATAATAAACCAGTTTGTACCAAGGACCTTATTATTATTAAGAATTACCCCCACAGAACAAACAGTTTTTGAATGTATATAACACAAACATCACAATTACCACAATGGTAAACTGGGAAAAAAGTTCTATAAAAAACAGCACACGGAAAAAAGGTTAAACAATCCCAGTAATATCTTATAACTCTGGAGGCCAAACACTGAAGTTCAGTATACAAAAATCTGGAGAAAAATCTAGCAGTAAAATCGTAAACATATGGCTAACAGAAAAAAATACAAGTATCCATTAAAATAAATTATACTTTTCATGAAATTTCATTTGTGACATGATCGAGGGGGTGCGATAATATCTAAATTTTAAAATTTAATCCAATTGATTACATTATGAATCGAAACAGAATGTCTTATTTGAAGTTTATGGAATACACAATGAAAATTATTTGTCCTGTCAAATTTGTTCTTTATTTTATCAGTCCTTGGTTACCGACAAGCCACCACAAAAATAATGTTAAGCTGTTGATTTCGATTAAATAAACGGCAATTTATCAAACAAAATGGCCAGCATTACAAAAATGTGTATGTTTCGTGTGGGTAAATACACGACTACAATTGATTAATTATTGCTTTCAAAGTATTCTTCGACCTTAATTTCTCCGTAGCGTGATAGCACAAGCCTTAGTTTTTGTACACAAAACTGGTTGTGTTACAAAAAATTATCACTATCCGGAGCCAGAGGGATTATGGCACCCCTATTTGTGGGATGGGTTCACGGGGTGAGGTTTGTCTAGGTCTTGGCGGCACATGCGTTTGCACACGTGCATTTCCGTGGCGGACCGGATCATACCAGGAGATATCTACTGATTGAGGGAGTCCTAACCTAGGTCTCTCTAGTCGGACTCTCTCGACCCATCGCCTTATACCGCAGTGGGAGGGATGGATTCACACGTCCGTCACTCCTGGACACATTGACCAGAACTTCCAATACTTCCTATCCCTAAAAAGTCCCTCCAGACAGCATCCTCATAAATATTATAGACCCCGAGGGAATTTTTTCCTCTAGGCCTCTGTGTGGAACTCATAAAATAAAAAAAAAATATGAAGATTGGAATATTCAGATCTCGTCTCTAAAACGGCTATTGCCATATTGAGCATTCCCCGACGTTGCGATTGTGAATGGTGGTTTTTCATGGGAACGAGTCTGTAAGTAGGTATGAATTTATTACCATCCTTGAACATACCGCGAATAAGAATCTTACTAAAATATGATATAAAAAATACAAAGAACGGGATGTTTCACAGAAAATCAAAAATAACATTACTATCAAATGGATATCCTGCGTAATTTCGTTTTTTTTACAGTTGTAATGTCCCCGTTAAATAGCGATTCCAAGTTTTGTTCTAGTCAACTTATTTTATAATTTGACAGAAAGCTGAAAGCTCCTACCTTAACCTACGTTTATCGTGGACCTTTTAAAAAAATACTAAAAGGCGTTGAACGGTTATTTGATGACATGTCATATTTGATTTTTTTTTTAAAACTGGTCCTGAAGGCGGGTTATTCACAAAATTTTAACAATTCTTCAAATTTTAAACTTAAAATTCAAGATCTGTGTAAGTCTTTTTCAAGTTCTGTTACTATCCAAGTACTGTGAAACAATTGGCCCATGATGAAATTACTCAATTGTTCAAATTTTGTGAAACATTTCGTCCTAAGATTCGAACCTGCGACCTTCGTGTTGAAAGTCGAGGATCAGAACCGTTCGAACACGGTACATTTGATTAGTAAGATTGCAGAGTACAGATGGTTTATCTCATGTCTAGTCTAGTTAATCCATTCCAAAATAAATGATTTAGCCGTCATTCTAGGAGCTTCAATATCCAATCTCAATTATTCTACATCATTGCACAAACTTTGTACTGCCAGTCGATGCAACCAACTCTTGCAACAATGTGGAAGACGGAAACAACTCGGAGACAAGGGTTGAATTTATAACCACACCTCGCATAGGGGTAGGTTTGACAAATTGATTCCTGGTGACAAGAGACGACACGGCAAGCATTTAGAATCGCTAATACACTTGCTTTTCTGTCTTTGTTGTCTGAAGTTTCAAAGAAGCCCTTTGATTATGTTGAAAGCTTTGCAACTGGTTATTCAATTACTCAAGAATATTTCATAATGGTTTATTGGATGCTGAGAAAATATAATATGATGCTGTGTTGTCGTGACAAACCAAGGGATATTTCCATTTAAATGAAAAGGCAATATCCCCTCAGGCTGATTTACTCAAATAGGTCTCGTAGAAATTGTAGTCTCCCTATCATACTAAATTGATAAATATAATCTAAATGGTGTCAAAAAGAGAAAACACAACGCTTTATATTCAAATCTAAAATATAAACACAGAAGACTTTACACGTACATGTATCTATCTAACCAATGTTTCCGACCGCAATTTGAGTAAAAAATAATATAAACATGCTTATTTTTCATTCATTGTTTTACATGAAATGACAAAAAAGTAAGGTGATAGTAACGTTTATAGGAATACTAGCGAGTTCCCGGCAAGCATTGCTATGCCACTTGATAAAGAAATGCTTTCTCCCTGCGTGTCCTTTCCCATTTGTCCCGTTCCCCTTCTGCCTTCCCTTCCTCTCCCGCATAACCTTCAAATCACGCGTTCCCACTCCTCCTTCCCTCTCCCCACTCCCCTCTCCCGCTTTCCCCGCCCCGCGACCCACCCTCTTTAGTTCCCCTCCCCCCTCATGAGTTCCCCTCTCTCCTCCCGCATTCCATACATTCAGTTCCGATATATTCAGTTTTCAAACAGTTCGCATGTCACCTATTTTTTTATACAAATTTCATTAATCCAGAGCTCACCGCTTCCTTTATACAAACCTTGTCCTGACAACAACGAACACAATTTTTTTAAATCCTATTTGGTGCAGTCGTTCGGAAGCTATGCGCATACATACATTTGAGCGATTCATTTTTATTTATATGGAAGGAGGTACGTTTTAGTTATGATGGTAAGTTGAATCATTTTTAAAACTTTTTCTTTTTGCATTAAATTTTTTTAATTTTGATAAATAACATGTTTATTTCCATTAATAAAATATGAAAACTTATTTCACCGCCATTCAAAAGTATTTTTTTAGTTTTCTGAAATGTTCAGAAATATTTTATTTATTTGGATATTATTTTAAAGCGGAAATATTCTGAACTTCTGACAGAATATGCTCGAGTCCTAAGAGGTTTAAAAATCAAGTGAAAGACTTTGATATAACATGATAAAAAATCTGCAATTTTGTTGAGCTTGAATTACTTAGATTGGTAGTTATCACGCGAATAATCTTGTGAAGCATACATTTCCTTTTTGAGCTTTACGAGCTTTTGGTTGACAGACCAATAATAAAATACGGTAAGTTTTCTTATGTTTCTCGCGATGGTCACTTTAATTTTTCTTCTCATAATATTTAAACTTATAAGACAAGTGATTATGTAGGTACGCAGCTGAGACGTGGGATTTAACTAAGTGGAATGAGTGAGCACTGAAAGTTTTTGAAATGAAAATTTGGAGGCGTATTTTCGGACCGGTTCTAGAAAATGAATTATGGCGCAGACGTTTCAGCAATGAGCTCCATACTCTATTTAAGGAGCTTAACCTCAAAACATTTTAATAATAATATAATAATATCTTTATTTGGAAAACAAACAGCTTTACAAAGATACATAAAACATAAAGAGTGCTAAAATAAAACAGTTAGCCTAAAAACATGTTTTCGCTGATATGAATTATGTATTTATATCCGCGAAATTATGTATTTATATTTAATGTATTTCTACGTATGTACGTATTTGGAATCTACCAACAACGGCAAATACCATAATTCTGTAGAAATGTTGTTGAATAATAGACGATATAGACAAAAAATTCACACGGCGATATTTAATATGAATGAAGAACTGTTCAATTTGGAAGACAGCTGTGGATACTGCTGCCCCGGGTACCATTCATTGGATAAACAACGCCCATGTTATAGGTCACCCAAGTGGTTCGCTACATTTGGAGACTTATAAGGGATGTATTGGTTGATGGGGTGAGGTTTTTCCAGATCTTGGCGGTGAACGCGTTTGCCCACTTACCGAGTGGTAGAATGGCTCGGAAGAGGCTGGTGGTGAACCTAACCAAGACATCTTGAGCCGATTTCTCTCGATCCATTGCCTTGCATCGTAGTGGAAGTGATGGATTCATAAGTCCGTAAATTTTGACCCCCGGATTCCTAACCAACCCATAATACATTTTTATTTTCTAGAACTCCATCTCCTACCTTTTCCTAAAAAATCCTGTCAAATCCCACACAAAATTCCCAAAGACGACGTAGGCCCTGGGGTTTTTTTTTCCTCAAGGCCTGCTTCGTGGAGCTAATTAAAAAACATCTCAGCTAAACAGCAATTTTTACCTCAAAAATGTTACGCGGTGTTAGTACAAAGTCAAAATTCTTACAAAAACCCTGCACACACATTGCAGGGCGCGGTAACGTTAGCCCGAATTTCCTGGTTTAACCCCTCATTATTACAGTCTAAAAATTAATCTGCACTATTAATTTTCCAAAGCTATCTGTACCCGAGAAGCATACAGATGCAAGTACAAAATTTTAAGAAATGCGTTTTTGATGCAGACTTGAAGTAAATTATAATGTTTATCAGTGGCAGAAAGATACAGGTTCTATCATGAAGAAAAATAGGATTTTCAAAAATATATATATACTGATTCAACTACCTTTGCTGCAACAACTACCTTTGAAGCAGAAAGATGTACATGGACTTTAGATACATTTTGAGAAATATGACTCAAATCCATTTGCATCCATCTGCCTCTAACATTACTACGCTTTCTATGGAAGTAAACAATTTTCAAAAATTGATCCTTTCATAATATACGACATGTCATAACAGAATATTTAATTTCATTCTGAAGCAATAGGACTCAAGTCTGTATTTTTGTTTGACTCAAATAGCTTTTTATTAAACAATATTTTTAAAGGCCTTACATATAAAATGTTTCGTTTTATGGCTCCCTTTTAAAACCTAACTAATTCATTTAACAATTACTTTTCTTGACACTCGAAAAAGTTATGAGACTACAGTTACAGAACAAAATGATTTTTGGCTCTCTTTTTAGACTTGCATCCGTATGCTTCTCGGGTTCAGAAATAATTACGAAAATGTGATGTAATTTTTATTTTAGCCTTAGTTTGTTTATTCAAATTTGAAAATATTTCCTTTAATGTTCCCCAGAAGCGTGCTAGTAGATTTGTTCGAGATTCTGGTAAAATGTTTTCGTCGACAGCTAAAAACAAAATTCCGCTGCAAAATGAAATTCAGGAAAATCCCCTCAAGTAGTTATAAAACAATCCCGCTCTCTGTGGAACCATTCGCTTCAGACCGAAGACAAAGGTTTCCACTTTGTCA
This sequence comes from Limnephilus lunatus, assembly GCA_917563855.2. Classification (NCBI taxonomy): domain Eukaryota; kingdom Metazoa; phylum Arthropoda; class Insecta; order Trichoptera; family Limnephilidae; genus Limnephilus; species Limnephilus lunatus. Next base: position 70,641,033 of record OU830594.1, on the reverse strand, counting down.
ATAGCACAACTCAACGTTTTAATTTTAATGGGAAAATGCAAACGTGATCTTTGCACAGCCTCCCCCTACCATCCGCCGCCACTGCTTTGACGCATTTTCAATTTTTTACGTCATTTTGTACTGGTGGACTATTTTTTAGCGGAAAATGTTGCGTGGCAAGTTGTTTTACGTTTACATAAAATTGTTTTTATTTTGTCTTTAGAATCATGCCGGTTTAAAAATGTGACGTTACGTACTTTACCCATGGAGCGCTTTTTGCCACAATATGGCACCATTTAAAATACCTCGGGTTGCTTTGCTGCCAGTTTTAGGCAAATTTTCCCTAGTTATTTTTTTTTTCAGTTTTTCCTTATTAAAATTCGGAGGAATGATTTTTTTAATGCCGGCGGAAAATATTCAAAATGGTCTCATATTCAATGAAAAAGTTTAAAATCACGCTGCCGCTCGAGTGGTTATTTTATAGCTCGAGTTATATTTTATACTATATTTATTAGCTCCACATAGGAGACCCTGAGGAAAATAATTCGCCTCCAGGCCAATGTCATCTTTGGGGATGCTGTGTGGAAGGTCAGGGCAGGCGCATCCGCCGCCAAGACCCAGACAAACCTCACCCCATGAACCCGGGAACCCCTGCTAAGTCACCAAACGTAGTGGACCACTACGGGTGACCTATTGCAGAATTGTTGATTATCCAATAAATGGTTCCTGGGGTGGCGGTACTTATACTCGCCTTCCAAATTGTAAAAATATGTTAGGTTACCTAACAGAGATTGAATTTGGTGAGTTATTTGTTTTATGTCTTATAGACACAATTAGGACTGCGAAACATGCTTGCAAAAAGTTTTTTTTTTGTGGACGTTCAAGGATTTTTATAAAAAATTATAATTATTTTTTTATTTTTTTTATTTGCAACAATTACATACATAAATTACGAATAAATTTTATACAGTAATTAATTACATGGTCGATTTACCCCCATAAGTAAGCAGGGCTTGTGTGTATGGGGGGTAATGTTTGTTCAATATGAAAATGTTTGTTTTAAATGTCCCCCGACTATTGCGTTAATATAAAAACACAATAATCAAAGAATACAATTTTGTTTCAACCATCATATTTTTACGCCGATAGATTTCTGAACAAACGTTCATCAGAGCAAAACAAATACATAATCTGTATGATATATCCATAAGCACGAGGTATCCTGATGAAAGAAAAGTTGTTCCGAAACCGGTTGGCGTTTAAAAATGTAGTGGTTGAAACAAAGTTACATTGTTTAATTAGTTTTTTTTTTTTTTTAAGAAAAACATGTATTCCCAGGTTACGAATAACTTATCAATATTTGAAAAATCTCTTACTACCACCACGGAAAGCCGAAATTGTTGCTTGTGTTTTGAAGGAGGACTTAGCCAGCCGAGAAATCGAACATGCGACGCCCGGGTGGGACCCAAGCGCTATGCCCAGTCAACCACTGAATTCATTGCCGCAAAATAATAGCATCATTCAATAGTACAAAAATATAAAATTCTGTGAACTTAATCTGTGATACTAAACTCTTATTCGATTAAGTACCTAAAAATTTCAGTGAGTGATGCGATGGTACGTTGGACCAGTAACACACAAGGATTTTCGAGTAACTTCGATTTAAATCTTTGATTTCACAAAACTTTACAAATATTTCATCGCTAGTGTGAGGGCTCGCTTAGAGGAAACATGGGCACCGAGAAATTTGAATACAAGGTATTTTAATAAACTGTTACTATCACTATAAAATCATCCATATTGAGGTTTTGCTTACCCTCCAAAACTGGCCCGATTTTAAATATTTTAAAGAAGATCTTTATCACCAACTGAATTAGAAGAAAATATTCTACAAATCTGTACGTTTCGTTTTTGTAAAAATGCATTATTTATATTTATACTTGTCGATGGAGTTCAAACTACGCAAATAAGGATTTTTAGGGGTTAAACTCCTACAAGAAGTGACTTAAACACCGCACGCATTTGACTTACATCGAGAGATGTCTTACTTCGAGACAATGTGAATTAACTTTCTTCTTCAGATGTCTTCTTCTATAAGATAATATTGACTATTATTATTTAACCATGGAGTGATCGCGTGGATTACATACGTAATCCACTCATGCAAAATTAAACATTCCTTAATGGGTGGCGCTAATAATTTTATCTTCCGTGTATTTTAATTTGGATAACTCGCGGACGCGTTCAGCTCAGCGCTGGTATCGGGCACGCTTGGGTTGCGTTACAGGAGCTCCACAAAGTCCATGGTCTACACCTGTAATCCGTGCGACCAATTACGTAACACATTTTGCATAAACTAAAAAAGTGTACGCAAAATGCAAAAAATCATTTTTCTTGATCATTCTATAATTTTATGTTCCTGCTCAGAAATCAGTAATTAAATAAGAACATTATATTTTTTTATTTCTTGTTTTTTTTTGATCAGTAAAGTGAAAGACTTAGTTTTCGGTTAAAAAAAGAGGTCATTTATGTTTTGGTTAATTATGAAAAACACAGAAGTTATATTTAATATATGTTGCAATGTAAAAAAATAAAAACCGATTGAGAACAATCGTCTTTTATCACCTTAAAAATATCAGTTTTCGTTTAATTAATTAATTAATATATGAACATACTTACCTTAATGACACTGTCGTACTTCCGGAAATATTTACTAACATGCGATGTTAAGTGATTCTTCCTATAAATCTACTCTCCTGTCTCGTGATTAACGATTGTCTGGCTTGATTAAAGCAACCGTTTTGAATACAGGCTGCGATGAGACGAGTCAATCACTATTTTCACCGGTTCACTCATTTACGTGGAGTATCCATGCGGGATGAGATCTATGCGACCTAATTTTAGGTTGGTCCTCTCGAATTATGCAAGCTATTGTTCTTATAATTACAAATATTAATACCCAGTCTGTAGCAAAGTTGTAAAATACGTTGAATTGCCAGCCAGGCGTCATGTGTTTAATTCCGTCCCTGGTTAATATTAAAATTTCAACTGATTCGTAACCCGGAAACTTTTGCGATTATTTAAAAAAATATACACCGAAAAACATAATGTTGTGTTCATTAACATCCTTCACAAAGCACATCCAAAAATGGCATAGTCTCTGAGGGAAATGATTTCCCATCGTCTTTGTAGAATTCCTCTTGTTTAGTCAGTTCCTTGTTGCTGAGGATGGTGACTTCTTCTCCAATTTCCATGTTGGACAAGGCTCCTCTACTCCTCACTGATCTGCGCTGCATGGAGGGTTGCGGACACCGACGTACCGGACGGTAGTGATTCTTAGTCATTTCAGAGCATTCCACTTTGCCAGTGACCATGAGTATCCAAAGTATCTTAATACAAGTTATAAGCAGGCAGTTAGTTCCCTAGCTCTTCCAGAAAGAATACATTTAGCTCTTCGTGGAATCCTGAGCATTTTCTCCAGCACCACATTTCGAGAATGTCTATCGGCTTTCTTTCACTGGCTCTAAATGTCCGTGTTTCAATACCATATAGAAATATGAGGAAAATCAAAAATCAGTGCCCGGACGAGTTAGGAATAGCTAAATTGTAATAAAATTGCTTTGATTTGGCATAATACTAAAAAAATTTCGTGACGGAGATAACTTTATTATTTGTGGCCGATGATTTAGAGTTTATGTTATGTTAATTTGAAACTTTTTTCCAATTTTTTATTTTATTTCTGAACGGTTTTCGCCTATAAAGTGAAATTTTAAAGTAGTTTAAATATCATTGTACAAGCAATGGAATTATACCTACCACAAATTTTCAGCATCTAAAACCAAAATACTATAATGTTTAGTTCAATTTTGGCTTCCATGATTACCTGTGCCATTTCAAGCAATTCTGATTTACTAGCTCTTGATGTGACCCCAACATAAATATATGATTTACTTGATTGTGTGCCATGTTTCCTCGGCCTTGTGATGAATGGTAACCTCCAATTTACGAGAAGGCCTACGAGAATTTTTTTTATTCTAAGGAGAAAAGCGCAGTGCTACGACATCTGTATGGTCAAATTCAAAACTTGCTCGAAAAAAAAGAGGTATTGTTAAGATGATGTGTTATAAATAGTTGCCTTAAATATACACAGATGGTGATGAGATCGATATTTAATGGGAACCCCAGGTTTAGGGACGATTTTAAACGCGAGAGTTGAGACAACCAATTAAATAGCAGGAAAAACAATTAAAAATCAACTCAGCCTATCAGCAAGAAGGAGGTCGTGCCCATTTTGGACACAAAGGATTGTACTTTGACCCGAGTGATTAGTGAAGAAATTTATGGTCTAGACGTTCCCACAGAGATCAGGGTTGAATGAACTAAGAGATAAATATCGAACTATTCAAGGTTTTTAGTACAACGAACCCAAGTAATGTTATTAATAAAGGGTACCTTCAAGGGGTCGGGAGACCTTAGTTTCGAGTGCATTAGAGCGTTTTTAGTTGCGGAAAAACACACTTGGATAACGATAAAAATTTTTTATCAGTAATATATTGAGTGGAAAACGCGGGGACAACGGGGCATGCTTGCGGGAGGATTCTCAATTATAGAATAACTACATATGACGGCCGAGAGGCTAAATTCGAGGAAAAACGTACGAAAAGAAAATGAATATACATAACACAATGGAAAATTATTGTTATCAATTCTAGACGGAACGGAGAGATTAGGAAAGCGAATTGGGAAGGAAAATTTCAAAAAGATTTAGAGTTTGAGGTTTGAACAAGAAGACGAAACAAAGGTTTGGTGCAGTAGCAGGTGCTTGGAAAGGAATTGGAATAGTATACCTAGGGGGGGGTGGAAATACTGCAAACATTGCGATAGATTTAATTCATAAAAAGGAGTCATTTTACGTAATTAAAATAGGGATCATAACATAAAGTTACACGAGACTGCGAGGGAAAATGAAACATTACAACGGTTGTCGACCCCACATGTATATTGTTGATATAAACAAGGAATATTCGAACATGCCTTTTGTTTATTTAAGGCCCATTATCCATTAAAAAGGGTCATAAAAATTAACATTGCTCTTACCTAGTATTTAGATTATAGAATTTCCGTAAAATTTAATTATAAACACATTAAAATGGATTTATCGCCAAGTATGTAGAAATCGTAATGTATACACACGTCAGGGCTTGCAGTTTATGGGATTTTGAACAAGAGAGAGATGGAAAATTGGGCGGAATTTGATCGAAGTAGTTAACTTGACAGATATCCCAGGATAGGAATAGTAAGTGGGCCGGAAAACACCATAAATAATATATCAAAAAAGGAAAAAAGGGTTTTAGCGGGAGATGGAATCACGGCAAAAAGGCAAACGTCAAATTTCAATAAGGGATCATTGGGTTAGGAGTGGGGGGAGAGAACGGAAAACCGACATAACCGGAAAACTCAGATAAGGAAATGGGAAAAACTCAAAACGTTATAAGTAGAGTAGATACGGAACCAGGATATGATTCCTTATTAACAACGAAGGGAAAATCATTTAAGAATAGTTGTTAAAACACCGTTACTTGAAGGAAAATTAGATGGGAAAATGGAAAAGTTGAATATGCCACATAAATAATGGAAATACGGTTCTGAGACATAATTGCTTACGTAGACTAGGGGAAAAGAAATAATTTTCGTGGAAATTTATACAGGACAACTAGCGTTTAAAACTAGGAGACTGAAGAATCTACGTTTTCCCTAATATTTATGCCAATTAAAACACAGTTTTAGCAGATCACTTATGGACATGTTCAAATTGGAAAAAAAAAAAACAAGATTAAAACCATGTTTATAAAACATATTATGAAGACAGAAGACATGTGGAAAATGGGCAAACTGGATGGCAGCTTACTAAGTCCGGGACTAAAAACCTTAGAGAAGCGAGACAAAGTTGTGGGACGAACCGAGATTTAGGAAGAGGCAAAATCGAAAGAGCTTATGTAGGAACAAACCATAACGAGATGGGGTTTTCAAAAAATTTCGAGTGATTACAGATTATAATTCCTCGTCAAGGAATATACGATTATGCCCTTTTGGAGCTGTGATGGGTATAAATTAGCATGTTTGGGATGATTCAGGGGCCTTCGACAACTGGCAAGGTTGATTAAAACGTCGCGCATGTCGTGAGAATTACCCTGGTAATTAATTAATAGAGTCTAGAATCAGTTTTTATACTTTAAAAATACAGTGGAAAAGTAGTCAGTTTTATACTTTAAAAATACAGTGGAAAAATAAAGTCAGTTTTATGCTTTAAAAATTCAGTGGTAAAATAGAGTCTACAATCAGTTTTATACTTTGATAAAACAGGGAGTGAAGTGCCCGGATAGGGTTAATCGTGCAATTTAACGGAGTGTATGATCTTATAATAAATCTAAAATCAGTGTTTGCAATAATTTCCGATTCAATAAAATCTAATAATTAATTAATTAATTACAAATTCAATGCGGGAGGAGTTTAATATAGTGTGTTTGAATTGCTTTAAATTTGTTCTATGAAGGTTAAAATAGAGTTATTTAGTCCGAGGTTATATAAAGAAAATTACAGTCTAATAAGTTTCATTAAATAAAAAATTTACGTTTAGGTCGAAAGTTGGAAATTTCATTACGAGATGTTAATTATCGTTAGGTGACAACGCCATAATAATAATTGATCCGAAATCTGGAAAATACTTAGCCGAAGTTTAAATGAATAATCCAAGTGATTAATTTGCTGCTAAACAAAAGTGTTATAAAATAAAGTGGAAGGGGTTCTTTCAGTTTTGTTGTAATCTGAGTGACGAATAATATTTAGTTATTCGTTACAAAGGGATTCTAGTTCAAATTGGAAACATAAATAAAACTTTAGCTTTGTCCTTAAGTGGAATAATTCAAATTTAAAGAAAATCTTTAGTTGTTATGAAAAAAAATATATAATTTAAATTGAGAAAAAAATAAATAAAACTTAAATATTTTTATAAAGTGGAATAATACAAATTTAAAGGAAATTCAAATTAATAAATTAATTTATTAAAGAGTAAATAGGTATAGTTATACACCACATAATAAAATAATATTCGAGCGAACGATTATTAAGAATCGATTCCCCTCTTTAGATTGGAATCAAATATGGAAGGAAAGGGGAGGGAGGTGAGGGATGTCGGGGTTAATTAGATAGGATCGTTCTTCTTCAATAATAACGGCAGATATTAGAGGAAAACGTGAGGATTTTTTACACCAGAGATCTATTCAAAGGAGAAAGGAAGGAGATGAGTTCCGGATCTTGTAGGATTAAATCGTTAAAAGTGGGAAGTCGAAATAAAAGTGCGATAAGTTACACAGGTAGTCTGGATGCTCTAATAAGTTTCTCGCCGATGATAGTAACCCGGGGGAGCTGAAATTAAGACATTAGAGCTTGGTGAGTCCTTACAATATTTAAGCTTTTACAGGTTCCTGTGGATATCCTGACACTGATGGACGTAACGCCAAGTAAGGGTAAATAAATAACTAACCGATTTATTAGCATTCGCATGTCACACCTCCCATACAGAATGAAATGTTGCTAAACAAATACTTAACACATAATTAGATAGAAACGCATCACTAAATCAATTTTGGTATCTTAGCGTATTTGTAAGATAAATACCTATCGTTTCTTTTCACTAGCACGATTAGGGTATGGTTATATGGCCTTCGATAGTGTACCAAAATTTCGATTTGAGTTCAAGGCCATCCATTGACCCAGTCACCTAAATTCATTAACGAATAAACAAAACAAAACTTAACAAGCAGGGACAAGTTTATCAATTATAGCTTGAGATGAAATCTGCGGTCAATATGTGAAGGCGACATTGACGTTTAAATTCACTCAATTCTAAACGACTTGATTTTACTAGAGCGACCGCCAATAGGTAGCATTGATTCAGCATGCAAAAATTTCGCAAAGTAAAGTACTGCGACTAGCTTCAAACTCTAAGAGAGCACATCACAATTATTCAGGAGGTCATTGATTCAATGTCGACTTGATTTATCTCATTTTTAAATCTTTCTTATAGGAAGTAGGTATCCAAGAACCCATAAATACCCATTATCCTAAATACCTAACACACGAGGAGCTAGTGACCTCATTTAAACAACACTGGTGTTCAAATACTCATACAGTCCTGAATCCTAATTTGTCTTCGAACGTAAGCTTCAAGGCTTCTGTATGTAGGTATGAGCCATCTGGAAATGTAAGTGTCAACCTTTCTCGAACGGACGGCTTTGATCTTGTGGCGGTATTGTCGAGGTGGGCATGCGGGGAAGAGGAAGGACGTATGCGGACAGTACGCTGACGCGGCATTAAAGCCACAGGTTATTTGCATACCGTGAGTCTTGTCGAACCTGAAAGCAAACATAAGGTTCACGAGGTGAGTTTTATGTCAGCTAGTCAGAGGTGGAATGTAACGCTGGGTCGGTTACGTGGGAGGAAGGATCTGCCCGTCACAAGCTTACGCCACATTTAACGGATAGAGGCATGATAAGGGAAGACATGAAATACCCCTTCTAGACTCAGTAGAGTTAAATTCAATCCGGCGGGGATGGAAGTCGGAGTGAGGCAGAAAAACGGCATGAAGACTTGGTATTCCCCCATCTGGCGTGAAGAGCCCCTTTCGTAACAAGAGACGCTCGTCGAAGAGAGTAAAACTCGGACTTAAGGATAAGCTTAGCAAACGTACTTGGGAGAATCCGGTTTGAAATTGTTGTTCATCGGTTTTCACTTGGTTAGCGGAGGTGCCGACTTTTTAAGCAAACATATTATCCCCTCCCCATATCCCTCCATTCCTGCTCTTTCAACAATTTTGCGAATACTAACCGATAGCACTAACTATGACTACAAACACATTATGTTAGGAGAAGTTGCAGACAAGGACTTCAATTGAGAAAACTGGACCTTCGAGTTCGATCATCCTAAGGTAAGGTTTGCTTTCTTGAAATGTTTAATTTATTAACTGTTGTTTATGTTATCGATGTATCAGCGGTGATAGGAAGAATTAAATAAACACACTAAATTCCTATGGAAATCAAATAGACACAAGGTTTAGGGGGGGGGGGGGGGGGGGGGTAGTTTATCAAACTCGGTTAAATATTCTAAAATAATAATAAATAAATTGATCGGAAAATTCTCACCCTTTCTCTAAAAGAATCTATGGGTTACCACACGTAATACATTATCTTCTCTACATATGTGTGCATATTAAGTATGCAAACAGATGTAAAATCTAAAACAAAAAAAATTACACAACGCAGATTATAGAAATAATGTGAACAAAAATCTTAAATCTTGATTACTGTGAGAAAATCGCAGGGATTTAAGAAGATAGGGTAGGTTTAGCTAGATTATAAGGTATAGGGGTTTAGAAATCACGAGCCTGAGGTAGAAATAAACCGAAAGGAGGGTTGAGTCAGGCCATCATACCTAGTGGTGTGATCAGTAGGACATAAGGGTAGAATTATGAGCGTGGCTACGAGACAGGAGCTACGAGATTTAAACTACGAGGTAGAAGCTTAGAAAAGTAAATCAGCTAGGTAGGGTTCATCACAATTGGAGTCAAAAGCCAAGAGTGGCGGGCCATTACAACCTTTCTCGAAATAATTCTTCTTCAAACTAATTTTCCGTGTGCTTTTTGTTCACTTGGCCGTCCCTGATCCATCCATATATATCTTTGATCCATATGCTTCAATAATTTAGGTGTGTTTCCATACCATCTTAATTTTTTAATTTGTATAAATTCTTATATTATAAAATGGAGGCCTCTGCACGGGTAAAAAACCCAGTGAGGCCAACATTACTGTATTGAACTATGAAATATTGTAAAATAATGAATAAACGATAATTTTATTTTTTTTTAATCTTCGTAATTTTAATAAGTTTATTTATCTATTACACGACAACTGCATTTAGAAGAAATTTATACGCAAAACCATATAATAAACACACATCATTGACGTAGACTTAATTGATCGAAGGCACACATCCATCGAAATATTCGAGAATGATCCTATAAATCAGCCATCATTCATAAACAAAGGTGTAATAGCAAGAAATTGAACCGTTACACATATCACGGGCCGCTTAGTTTGATCAATCAAACTAAATGTACTTATGTTTTATATGATGAATTTTTGGTTTTATGAAAAAATGTCAATTCCATGATAACTTTATAACAACTCCCAATAATTCTCATTTGATTATATGTACTTATGTTTTATACGTATCTATGTGTATGATTATTTATTTTACGTATGCAAATACCTGTATGTATGTATGTGTATATATATAAATATAATATGTATAAGTTATATGTGTAAATGTAAATATATAAATATGTACCCGTCTCGGAACAGACTTAGTCTAGTGAGGCGGGTTACTTACTTATTTTGTATAAGAAATTATTATTACAATAAACGCCCGGGTTGCCGAAATTAAAAAAAAAGAACTTTAAGTCTTGGCTCCAATTAATTGCACCCAACAGAGTTCAAAGGACAACTAAACGAATTGGATTGTAATTAAAATTAAAAGGAAATTCGATCTGTATCGCAAATATACAAGACTTGCTGATTAAATCACTCTTCAGATTGATATAAGGCAACCTTCCTCGAAGAATGCAAACAAAGGGGTGACAGGGATGAAGGTATCTACACATTATTTTGATAAATAACACCAACGCCACTAACAGGTTGAAACGTGCCAGGGAAAAAGACGGTACCTAACGAAGATGATGGGACATCGGCCTATGTATGTCAATCGTATAGTTGTTTCACATCGTTTTTGCTCTTACGATGTAATTTTTTCTGAAATATATTTATAGTATTACCTACTGACGTAATTTTATCTGAAATATATTAAATTTATAGTCTTACTTATTTTATTTTTCCGAAAAACTTGCTTCTATTAATAAAAATACCAACCTAAATCTATCATGCCCGGCAGAGTTGAAACGTTTTTTTTTATATGCTACAAAACACCACAAGTAAAAATAATGGTTGCTTATTATTATAAGCAAGGATTTATTTTGCCTACTTATTTTTTGGTATTCTCATTATTATATTATAAACTTATCGAACTCATTTGTACTTTCTATTATAGTGTTTTCCATTTTTTTATAAATCTTAAATGTTTCGTGGTAGCTGTGTAAAGCATTTAATTTCATAAATTTTATTTCATAAATTTAATTTCTTTAAACAGAAGTTCTGATGATAATGTTATTGGTTTAAGTAGAATTGTTTTGATTTTAATTCCATTTTGAGTTCGTTTTAGTGCTATATAAAGCGGATGTCTGATGTTAACCTTGTTAATGTATTTGGCACTTGTAAAAGATTCATTAAGTTACAATTTGGGAGGCGGGAATGGGTACCCCTGCCCTGGGAACCTTTTATTGAATAACCAACACCTCTGACATAGGTCACCCTAAGGTTCACGGTTCACTACGTTTGATGACTTAGCACGGGTTCACGGGTGAGGTTTTTCTAAGTCTTGGCGGCAACTGCGTTCGCCTACCTACTGTGGCGGGCTGGATCGGGAGACACATTTTACCTCTCCAGCCGGACTCTCTCGACCCATAATCTTGTACCGTAGTCGGAGGGATGAATTCCCACATCCGTGAGTCCTGGACACATTGACCCCGAGATTCCTGCACACCCTTCATATCTTTTCACTCGCAGAACGTCCACTCCTTCCTTTCCCCAAAAAGACCCTCCCTCCACATGGCACCCCACAAATGACATTAAATTATTTTCATTAAGTAAAAAAAATAACAATTTTTAATTGATCTGTCCCTAAATACTTTGTTTGATATCATTTATTCAGAAAACGAACAATTTAAAGGTATCTTCATCGTTTATATTTATTTTTTTCCCCCCAATAACTGTATTTATTTTGCAGAAGATGTAAGATAAACGCAATATCAAACACAACAAAGCAGTCATAATATTATATTTACCTTCGGGATGGGATCGCTTACGAAGCATTAAATTGTTATACACGTCTTTGGTTAGAAGTCACGTTGAATACAATTCAAGTATTTGGTGTCCTCATTTCAACTCTCATTGTTTACAAATTGAAAAAATTCAAAATAAATTTTTGCGTTTTATTAATTTCAAAATTGGTATTCCTATTATTGAAATAATTATGTCAGTTTACGCAGTAAACTTAACTTATCGAAATTATCTGAAAGGCGAAAAATATTTGATCTCCTTTTATTGTATAAAATTATTCATTCATGGATGGACTGCCCTAACACTATAAACTTGTTATCCTTACACATACCTCCAAAATATACTAGACGGAATATTTTATTTTGCAGCAATAACTTCGCTACGAATTCTGCGGTAGAAAGAATACATATGTTGGGTAATGAACTGACTGATGTCGCTGACATATTTAATTTAAACTTCGATTCATTTAAAGCCAAATTAGTCCACCTTTTAGATGTAAATAATGAATGAGTAAATTTTATTTTATTTCGATTTTCTTTTGTTTATTGTTTTTTTATTGTTCTTATTCCAATAGCATATGGTAATTAAGTAAAAATTAATGTGTTTTGATTTTTTTTTATGTTTTTGTTATTCGTAGGTATATGAATTGTTGTACCTACGAGTTCTAAAGTCATCCATGTGGAATTAACTTTAGATGTATGTACTTCTATTTTTTTTTATTGAGTTTATGCTTTATTTGTATATTTTGTAATCTTTTTTTAAGTTTGTTATGTACTGTTGTTATAAATGTTATTTGTATTTTATATGTTAAAGCCCAATAGGGCGTCAATAAATAAATAAATAAATTATTGTGTGGAAATAAGGAGAATAAAATAATTTATTAATACGTGTCTTTGGCTGATTAGATTCCCCCTATCCGTGGTAGCCATGCGGGGTGTGCTAAATTGATCAGAAAGGAATTTCAGCCATACTTGGCTGGACGGTTCAACAAATTATGTGAATTCAAAGAGGAAATCACGCTTAGCTAAATAATTGATCTAAGACTAAATTGGCTAAACGCTATTCCCCTCTTCCTCAATGTCTGCAGATATTTAGATTCATAAACGAATGCCCAAAATAATTAACCATCCTCTCTTTACATGATAATATGAAAATAAAAAAAAAAACTAATTTTTGTTCTAAAACATAATTCTTTTCTGTTTCAGGTATGTTCAATCTTCACTCTCTTCTTAATACATCAAGGAGAAGTATAATGTAAGTATAAGGTAAAATTAGATTATGATATCATATCCTGAAAAATTTATAACTCTATCTAAACCCGCCATAACACAGGGTCATCCCTAGCATGGAGGGTGAAATATCATAAAAAACTATATGGACTTTCGATAATTCACGTATTAAATAAATAATAGGAGCAGATTTCCCCTTTCGGGAACCTGACTGTATTATACACTACGGTGGGTAAAGACTGTATGGGTAAAAAATCTTATTTTGATTTGTCTAATAGTGATAAAAGGGTGTTTAATGAAAAAATAAAATCACGTTCCTTTTTAAATAATATTTGGATATCATATACTTCCTCCGGATTGACTTTGAAATTTCACGTAATCGATAAAAATCCATCCTTTAGTAAATCTTCAAAAAATATTAGATAAACCATTAAAAATTAACTATTTTTCAATGAAACACAAAATATGGGGAATATTATGGTTTATTATTAAAAAATAAAATAAATAAAATTCAAATTATCTCAAGGCAGTGTATTCAAATACCGGCAAAATCCTTCTGACTCTCAAAGTTCGGGATTATTTTGCGAGACTCAATCTTGGGATTTTTTTGTAAATGGTTTCGAAAACATATACAACATTTCAAGGGAAGATTCCAAAAAATATGGTTTAAAGGATTAATAGTTTCTTTTTTTATTCACTAGAAATAACTCCTTAAAATTAAAATTTTCAAAACTTTGAAGTGATTCCGAAGGAAGAAGTCCGTATCATAAATTTTAAACATTTTGAAATACGTCGTTTTGAACCCATTTGGCACCCTTTTAGCGCACTTAGAATTTAAAAATAACATTTTTTAAATGACCCACCTTAGTGTACACGTTATATGTTCGGAAAAAAGCTGCTTTGGTTTTCAAACACAATCGGCGTTTGAGAACACAGAATTGGCGCCTTCCTTCCCAAATTGATTGGGGCGACCAAACTAAGAAGCAATTAATATTTATGATATTTATTTGAGAAATAACGATATTTAATATTCTGCAGTCAAGTACCTAATATTTTAATATGAGTATAAATAAAGTATCAGGTTTAAAATTTTTCAAAAAACCAAAGAGTCAAAGATATTTTTTTAATGAAGATAAATGGTTTAACGGCCTAAGCAGTGTAAGATGATATTCGAGTTGCTTTTAACGCATAGAGCGGATATAAGAAAGATGATTTTTAAGAACTTATATTAAAACCGTTATTAGAAATCGATAAATAACAGATGCATGCCAGTTATATATATATATATATATATATATATATAAATATCATTATTAGGCGCTCAGAAACAGAAAGGAAAGCCCTGTTAAATAAACAGTTAAGAAGTGTGCTGTTATTATGAATGCATCTTATTATTAATATTATTGATCTTTAAAATTAAGTTGTCATATTAAACGTATTCAGGTTTAATTAAAATTAAAATATATTGATGAATTTTACACATTTAAATCTATTTTATTGAAGTATGTCACCCCTGAGACGATATTTCATAAAAAAATATCAGGACAAAAATTATCCAAGCAGGCCATAATATTTTAATCTTTTATTTGAACAGACAGGGCACGTACCTCTAATAAACCCAATTTTAAACAATGAAAAAAGCGGTAGAAAATAATTGTATATTTTGGTCTGTTATCCTTTCTAATGAAAAGAAAACCCTTTTATTGCTGGGCACCAAAAAAAGTTCTGAGAAATTTTATTTCCAGTACGCCTGCTAAAATAAACGTTTTAATATTTATTTAATTACATTTGGTTTTTATTCAGATAAAAAAAAACTTTAGATTTTGTTTGCATTTGATTTCATTACGTCGAAGGTTTGTGAAGACATCACCATCTGTTTGTAGGCCCCTGTGCGATGAATGAAAGAATAACAATATTATTAACATCGGAAAAAACATCATGAACTTTTTTATCTTGTTTTCGAGTCATAATAATAACTAAATCATAACACAGAATTGAAGATTAAATATAGATAGAAGACAGAGGAAGAACAATAAAAAACATCATATTATGCTAGATAGACACAAAACATTTGAAAAATACAACAATTGAAGGATAACTAATTTTAAGCCATACTTATTTACTTTCAATATCTTGCTTTTGTTGTACCTCTTTTATACTAAGCTTACTTTATCTCGTCTAGTATATGTTCTTATGTATTTTATAGCATTCTTTCGCCCTCTGTCTTTCTGCAAATATACATAATCGACAATTCTATCTTATTTTTTTGTTATTCTTATTATGTCCTTTTTTTACATTAACTCCACACAGGAGGCCCTGAGGAAAACAATTTCCCTCAGGACCTGTGTCATCTGATATGCTGTGTGGAGGGTCTTTTTGAAGAGGAAGGAATGAACATTGGTCTTGAAGAGACCCCCAACTTGTAAAAAGGAGGAAACACAGAGGCCGGCAAATCGTTCCACAGCCGAGCCGTTGAACAAAAGAACGAGTCTAAGAAACGACCCGTTCTCATGTGACAAATGTCAACCATGTGCATATGTTGGGCACGCGTTTGGAGTATTTCCTGACTATGCACCGGTGACGAACGAATCAATGACGCTTGTTCCTCGGAGCATCTTCCATTTAAATATCGGTACAAACAAGGATAGCATTCCCACCAGACGCCTGTGCTCTAAAGATTGCAATCCGTCTGTTAAGATGGGAGGGACCGCCCGTTTCTGCAAAGAGCCAAGGGTATATATCACGTATTTTGGAGCTCCAGACCAGAAGTGGCTGCTGAATTCAACCATGGGGCGTACTTGTTATTTTTACAGGGTTATAAGGGATATAAGTATTCTGTATTTAATAAAATGAATACCATATTAGCGAAACTCAATCGAAAATCTGGAGACAGAAAAATATATTGGCTCCACTGGAACTCGAACCCAGGACCATTTGCTTACTTTCCTGGGTTCGAGTCTCAGAGCAGCCAATATCTAGATTTTCGATTGAGTTTCTCTAATATGGTCATCATTTAATTTAATATTATAATTTGAGATTTTACTGATGAAGTTAAAAAAAAATAAATATATTTTGTTATATTTATGTTCTGACCTTGGTTAAAGAGAAACCGGTTGACGTAGGTATGAGATAATAAAGTTGGTGGTGTTTGATTTATAAAAATAAAAAAAATGGGCATTAATAGCGCTGCTTGATTTTTCGGGATTTTTAAGGTTCAGATTTTGTAAAACTAATAAAAGATTCTGGTTGGTATTGTGTAGGACTGTTATTTTACCAGCAAAGATGTTTGTCTTCTAGAAGGTATTAATGTGGCTTTCTAGGACTCCACAATAACACGTAGATATGTCAATGAACCCAACCATGGGCAACTAAAATATGACAATCTTTTCCCTTTCTTTACTTACTGATCGATTCGTTTGTTTAAGGTTTCCGTTGTAAATTTTAGAATCCCTCCGTCCAATGAACTCTGCGTCATTTCCAGTTTCATCAAAGACCTTTGTGTAAACTCTTAGGTTTGAGTTAGACCGTTCAAAAAATTTAATGTCCAATGTCTGTGAAGGTTTGGTGTTTTTGTTTTAAATTAAAGCAACCCGGGCAGCCCACACTTTCGTTTCAGTTAAATATTTAATCACAGATGGAAAAAAAACACTTTTTTATTTTATTTTGGTGCATTTACTTCAAATATTTTAAAACTTTATTTGATGACGTGCGCCAAACTGCGTGACTTTGAAAAATTGTTATTTTTAGTAGATAATTGAAATAATATGGAAAGACAAATAATAATGTGGCAACGTGAATTTATGTTGCAAGGTTAATTTATTTTTAAAAGTGAATGTAAAAGACAATCGAAAAAAATCAGAGTGTGTAATTCACACGTGGTAGAAATGAAACCTTCAGAAAATTAAAACAGACAAGAGTGGGGAAACTTCAAAGCACTTTTTTATCAATGTCAACGATGATTTTTTCCATGTTTTGCTCGTTGAATAACAGTGCACCTTCTCCTATATATTTAATCATTTTCTTAGTATTTGTGCTTTCTTCTTTGAAGTCGCTAGATGTCGCTTTCGTTTGTGTTTTATTTTGCCTGTTCATTTTGGAATGCTTAAAAGATTATACATTGATTTCAAAATAAATATATTTTTTGTATTTCGTAGTATTCGATCCTAGGTAAAGTCTGGCTGCCAAGGTTCGTCTGGCGCTTTATACCACTATACCACCACTGCGGAAGACTATGGATTTATCGTTTTATATTGGAACCGAGTACCTATGAATAAATAATCATATTATTTCTATCTCAGCCTCTCGCAAGCGAAATCATATAGACGCATGTACCTATTTGTGTCTTTTGCTTCCATTTCGTCGGGTTTCAAATCACAACGGTTCTAAAGAAGTTTTCACTTTAAAATAAAAAAAATAATTTTGTGATTATGATTTCAGACCTATTTTCCAAATCGTATGCCATCGATGTTAGCAGAATATATAATTATACCGAAAATTATAAGGTTGTGTGGTCTTTCCCCAAATAAACATAACATGTCAAATAAGAGATTAAATACGTAAAAAAAATCTGGGAAGAAAGTTTTACTGTCAAACAGAACGACAAAAGACCTTACGAATACTTCACAAGGAAAAGACTTACTATTTTTAGTTTCTTTGGAGATCACTCAACAGCGAAATAAAGGCAAAGATGACACCATGTCGATATGTTTTTCACGCGCCTCGTCTGCCAATAATATTATTTATTCCTCACATAAAAATGTTATCATGTGCCCGATAAAGAAAGTAACAAAAGAACTTCTGTTTGTTTATAGACGAAATGTCAGACACAAATCCAAAATTCAGATTCTAGAATATAAATATGTAGATAAAGGAAAGCCATAAAAAAAATTGTTTCAGTAAAAAAACATCTAGAAATAGAATAAAAAGTACAACACTATATTTTATCTTTTATACGCATAAAGTACATCCAACACTTTTGAATTATTTAGTAAATATGTCAATATCTTTCAATAACTAAAAAAGAATTTAAGGTCTTGCATCACAACAATGATTTATTTACGAAAAACAACGTCGCTTAAAAGCGTTCTTTTATTTTATGAAGCTCTGGCACGAATACTTAAATATTATTGGATCATTATCTTAAGAATTTAATTTTCTACGTCATGCATAACCATAACCAACGGAAACGGTGTTGGTAAGTAGGAGATTTTGAACTTTAAAAAAGTTTTTATATGCGTGATTTAAAAAAAAATTATGCCTATAAAAAGATCGATTTAAAAATTTACGATTATTTCAAAGGCATGTAGGTATGTGTTCTACTCGCAGTATTTAGTTTAAAAACCTTAATATTTTTAAAGAGATCTAAATTTTTTAAATTACATTTAATTATGTTTCAAGTTTTGCAAGTATTTTAGTTTTTATTTTTGTTAAAACTGTTTCGTCAAGGCCATTTTAAAACCATGCTTAAACCACTTTGAGACGACTTATTTATAGAATTCCAAGTGTCAGTTTCTCAGCAAATTGGTTTCACCGGTAATAAATCAATTTAGACATTTTCAAAAATTATCTTAAATTCCTACAAAAAGGTCCTCTTTAATTGGTTTAAACACAGTTAAATGGCTTTGTAAGCTGAAACAGCTGTAACAAAAATAAAAATTAAAATACTTGGAGAACTTGATGGTTTTTTTTTTTTAAATTAAATGGGAAACATAAAAACGGTTAATAGAGCTGATTATAAGTGGGTAAAAAGTAAAAAAAAGTTTTGTGATAAACAATTAAAAGTATAGTGAGGGCAATAACCTTTAAATTCATGGAATAAGATAAGAAGAGCTTTTCAAAGAATTCATATTAATTATAAAGACCTTTTTAAAGACTTCAAAGTTCTTAATATAAAATCCATATATGTAAAAAATATTACCTCTTATTTTAAATTCAAATTTAAAAAAAAAAATTATAAATTCAAAATACAACACAAGATATTCAAACCAATCGAATTATATTATTCCAACAACAAAAACTTCATTGGCACAGTCCCAGTTTAACTTTCTTGCACCTAAAATTTTTAATAACTATCAATTGAAATAAAGTCTAAAGCCAAATATCTCACTTTCAGAAAGGCGCTTACTGACCCTCTGATGAGTGACTATGACAGTGCTTACAATTTGTTTCATATACTCAGATAAAGTTATAAATTTTCAACATCATTACTTACTAGTACCATATGTTTACAGGTTTATTTTATTTACGCACTTCTTTTTCTCTTTTTTATTTTTTATTATAACTTTACCAATTTAACCATGTGTTTACACTAGACTACACTCAAAGTTACTATCCTTAAGTAATCACCATGAAACACTGAAACAGGCATCCGCCTAGTATGGTGATTAAATAAATCTTATATATGGAAATGTCAAATATATGTAACATGTATTATATAAAAATAAAAAAATATTGTGTATTTATGTCTCAATCCATAGTGAAGGATATTCAAGGAAATATATATATATAAATATATATCCTGGTGAAAGACTACCAAGGCTTTAGTGATTAGAACAGACATAATTTGAATTACCGTGTATATCGTACATGCTTTTACCTCTATCCTCATTGTTGTTTTCTACCCTTATTTCATTCAGTATTATAGCATTTTTCAAAACAGCGTTGCCAGGGTTTCTTTTCTTTGGATAATTTCCAACTTATGGTTCTTAAGAGGGAAAAACCAGACAAAACCGGAAATATGTCATTTTTAAATCAAATTTTAGACGTATTGACTCTTTTCCACGACAAAATTATAAATTAATTTCGAAAGACTGTTCTTTTATCAAGTAAAATATGTTTTAAATTTTGAGAAAATACGTTTATATTTGAAATATAAACGTATTTTCAAATACGGTTTGTGATAAACCCCCCCCCCCCCTACGAATTAATGGCCTATAAATTTTTGAATCCAGTGCTGCTACAGCTAGCCTGCTACAGCTACAGGCGCAACCCCGCCCGGCCTTTAAAAGCTACGAGCTCGCCCGTTCTCGCGACTCTCCCCTGCATTTCTTTTGCAGCGCTTTCTCAACCCCATCACGTAAAACTTTTATGCAAACGTGACGAGATGCTTCTAATTAATCAATTTGTAATTAACCCCACAACGTTGTGTACTTTTTTGTTTTAGTGGTTTGGTATAGTTAATCCAATTTATTTAATAATTTATTTGTGGTAAACCCTTGTTCTTTTAGGTATGGCGTGTTACAATTTACAAGGCTTCGAATAACAATGACTGAGTCTGACCAACTTGAAAATTAACTAATTATCTATGTATATTCATTCAGCTTCCTCCCCTAACACCTGTCATACACCTATGCTCATCGATGACTATTTTTCTTGAGGTAATGCGCATTTTTTTCTCTTAGCATCTAGTAAATAAATTTACATTTATACGGCGAATTGAGAAGATCCTACCTTTCGATGCGATGTCGCGTGCTCTCTGCGGCTCTATCAAATGCTATCATGAAAATAATTTCACATTTATGTATATTCTAACAAAAAGTTTACACTCAAAGCAGTACTGAGTGCGATAATTCTACACTCACAGTTCTAGATGCAGTTTGTTAGTTAGCTAGCTTGTTTTATTTTGTTAATTTGATTCTACGGGTAGGTATTTTGGATTAACATGAGACAGAACATGTGCTGTTTAAATAATTGGACTCCTCCATAGCCCAACTGATAAGGTGATGGTCATAGACCGCCAAATCAGATTCCAATTCCAACGCCTCCAGAAAATGTTAAGGTCGCAAGCGACGAATGAAAATCGACATGTTTTGCTTCCTGTCAGGAGAGGGTTTGATGTGTGTTTCTGGATCATAGGGTGGTCATGGGAATAATATCGACCAATACGCCGCCAAATTATAACTATATTGATGATGATGATGAAAGGTCATCTAATACCGTTTGATATGAGGGTCTGCTCCGATTAATGGTCTGATAGCCGATGTCAGGAACTGTTCAGGAAATGTGTGGGTGGCACGAGGTTTTGGAACGTGACATCCTACTCTGGATTGGTGATGATGTTGAAGTTCTTCAGCATGCCGATGACTTGAGTTCCATTTACTCCTAAAGCACCGGCATAAACATTAAACCGAAGTTGATTAGACAATCGGCAATGTCAGGAGATCGGTGGGGCCGCTCTCTCCTCTGATCTGGCGAAGATTTTGATGTCACCGACCCTCGCCTTGGCAGTCACTCATGTCCTCAATAGTCCCGTTCTCCGTCCAGCACGCCGCCTCGAACCAGTAGAAATAATGATTACGTTTTTTTCCTAGGCACGTTACAGAAACATGCACCAGCCTGCTATCCCGATGGTCATCAGTGTATGATTTGAATGAAAAATACGTCCTCTCGCATAACATACACAAGCGTAACTTGGGACCTTCCCCGATATGTTGTCACGGGCATATGCTCTACGATAGGCGTACCCCAAGCTCAAACTCAAATATCAGCTCAAAGAAGGAATGTCAAGCTCGGCTTCCAGGGTGCTGGGTCCAAGAATGAAAGGCACCAGGTCGTGAATCTGGCTTCCCTTCCTTCTATTTCCCCTGCTGCGCTTTCGTCCAGAGTACATTCCCAACCTGATGCTGGATGATCCCTACTTCTAGTGTGAGGGAGTTAATAAAAGGTTTGCTACTTATGTAGGTAGATATAACGCATTACGCTTAAAATATGAATACCTACCGACGGCTTCATTTAACCGACAATGTGAAAGTTTTTGCTAAATCGAATATATCGAATGGAATATACCTAAATCGTAAACCAAAAGGTGAGTATACGATATCGAACCAAGTTTATGTAAAGTTCTATGTAATAGATTTGTTGTGATACCTAAAATTTTGAATAAAATATGGGAAATTTTTAGGAGTGGGAATTTAATTATGTCAGATTTTGTTAGTAAACAAAGGTGCCTATGCTACGCACCTTTTATAAACTGTTATATTGTCTTTGCCAAAAGCCCTTTTAAAAATATAGTCCCCTAGCTACGTTTAAAAATATTATTACGAAACTCGTAAATAATAATTATCACCTCAAAGTCGCTTTTCACATTAATTTATACCTATATTCTATACCTATGTATTTTGTTACCCGTTATGTATTGGAGAATACCCAGTAACCTAGTTTTTTCGATCACCAACAAAGCACTTTTAAAGGATTTTATTTTTGTTTTGTGGTTTCAAAATCCCGTCTTTTAAATGAAGTCTCTCGTCTAAGATTTATTGACCGAAAGCGCACTTTGTGCTTCAAATGCTATTTAGTTAATTGTATCCCAAAATTATTATTTTACAACGGTCTTGTCTCAAGAATAATCTCACCCAACAAAGGTACTTTGCCAGCCGGTCAACACGGGAATGTGCGAAGCTCCTTGTTCCCCAACGCTCGACAAAAAAAGGTCCTAGATTCTTAAGACTTGTATATAAACCCTAATTGACTCTTTCCTGCAAGGTCCGTACTAAATATGTTAATAATTTTATATAAACTTACCAAATTTGCCATGTTGCACAAAACAATAATATTTAATTCAAAAAAGCACTTCTAAAACACAACCTGTCATGCAGTTATTTATTCCAAGATGCAGCCGTCAAACACAATTCTCGCGTCGATTTGTTGTAAATTTTATCCTGACCCTGATAAATGCCCCGAAAGTACGTCCCGTATTGATAATTGACCGCCTCAATTAACAAATTATATTATTTAACGTCACAGATATAAACTCGCAAGCCGCAATCTCTGACTTCCTCATTCGCGTGGACTCCTTCCAAATCTTGACTCCCCTCAATCGCGTGAACTATTATCCTTTAATTTAATGAATTATTCCCGGTTTACGCGCACAGAGTTATTATTCTACCGTGTATTCAAACTCGATGATTTTAATCCTAACCGTGAACCCCCAGAATTTTTCCCTGACCGTCTTCCAACCCGACTCTACCCCGACTGTCCTCTTTAATTAAATGAATTATTCCCGTTTACGCGCACCAAATTATTATTCTACCGTTTATCAAAACTCGATGATTTTTATCTAGACCGTGCGTCCCCAGGATCTTTCCCCGACTCTTCTCCAACCCGACTCTACCCCGACTGCCCTTGTGTGGCTTCATCAATTCATTGGTCACCTCTTAAAATCTCAAGTGATAAGCACATCTTCCAATATGCATTTATCAACGTTTAATAGTCAAAAAATGTCACACTTTAATTATTATTTCAAAGAATTTTGTGTAGGAACCATGTTCGCTATTTTTTTAGTGTAAACTAATTTTGTCTGCGCCGGAGTCATAAAGTATCCCTGGACCTTCTAAAGCAGAATACAGTGGCGTAGTTTAATTAATTACTCGTCTTCATTACTTGCGTCAACTTTATTGGCTATATAATAATATTATATAGTCATTGTTCGAACACGCTTTTGTCCTTTCTACGTGCGTCACTATTTAACGGATTCTGCAATCCTATTTCGACAAATATGTCAAATATTTCAACCCGTAATCGGCGCGTCGCGCTAGTATATTTAAATGCACCAACGAGCAATCCTTATTGACTAATTTTCAATTCCCTACTGCCATAGAAAATTCACCAGATAATTGTTTCGTAAATCCAATCTGCTCGCGTTAAGATCAATCACCACACGGGCAAATATTCATCGGCCGCCTCTGGTTTTGTTTACGATCCTGACTTATCCTTTAGGATTCCTCCTTCAACCAAAGTGTTTTGGCACACGTGTTTATCCTAGTAATGGCCCGGTTTCATAAATCACCCGTAAGGGTTGGGAACAGAGAATCGTATTCTGAAACCATACCCTGTTACAAAATTAAATATTTCTAAATCGATCTCTCAATTTTAAAAGAATTATTTCGTAGGCCCAAAGGCGAGATCATCACAGTTTTTACCGTAGGTCGTTGGCAGATTATTTAGATTTTCAAACAACATTTTGTATTATACAACACACATTTCAAATCATGCTGTAAAATAAATTAATAAACTATCTAAGGAAGGTTTGTTTCAGAATTTTAATTTTAGTTGAAATAAAATCATTACAAAAAAGATCTCAGAGTTTTTTATCAAATCAAATTGCAAATGAAATAAAATCGATATTGAGTTATTATGCTAAAATGCTGGCATGGAGAATAATTAATCTTTCTCATCGAAACTGCCATGTATAGTTGCAAGGGTACGATCGCAAGATCATCGTTTGACGAAATTCAAATTCTTTTAACATTAACCACAAACATGTTCCGTATTGATGGTTTGTGACCCATCAATATGGATAAACGTCTAGGTCTAGGGTAATGTTCAATATTTATTGTGATCCGTCAATATTTATTAAATATTGTGAGAGTTTTCTTATTTTAGTGTAGGCTAACTTATTTGCCAGAACATTATGTATCACGGAGCGGGATAAATATTGGTGCGTGGGCTACATGTTCAGAATTAATTGTGATCCATCAATATTAATCACGATTCGTGGGTTCACATACGGAATTCTGGAATCTAACAGAGTGGAAGATACCCTCAGTATCGCCCTGATGTAAGACCACCATTCAGAATTGAAACGTTGCTTGAAATGGCTTAAGCCGTGTTTGGTGACCAGATCTGAATAGCCAGGCACTTCACCAACTTCCTTTTCCCTATCTCCTTCCTTTCCCTACAACCTTCATCCTCACAACATAACCCAATTGGGGATGCCATAGTCTCACTGGCTTCAGACCGGAGCAGTTGGAACTCTTGTGCGGTATTCTTGTAAAAAAAAAACAAAATAACTATGATCCATATCGTGAACCGTCAATACGTAAGCCTACACGTTCAATAAGTATCATGATATTTGATAAATATTGACAGATCATGATAAAAATTGAACGTGTAATATTCGTCTAAGCTTATAGCCAAGCAAACATAAGCCAAAAAGCATTACGTAGCGTATTCTAAGAATTTTGGGGGTTGCAATCAAACAAGCATGTAATATTTTTCTACCTTAATTAAAAAAAACTGTAGATACAGATCTTTTACTACTATTCTAAAGATTTAAATAGATAGGTGGAAAAAAAAAATTTTGGGCATCTTATGATTTACAGAATATTCTTTTGGCATTTTTTGTATTACGAGCATAACAAATGGAATCAAAAGTATTTTTAACAATGAAGCTAATATTTTTCATCCAATTTTCCCTTTGAATACAAGCCAAATTATAACAAGACCACAACTTTAATGGATAAGAATGGTCTTACCTCAATTATTTCCGAACAAAGGTGACTGAAATCAAACAAAACAAGAAAAAAAAAACAAAGACAGCAAAAGCGAAAAATTTCAACTTTTGTTCGGCGATGTTCAAGATGAAAATAATATCAATGGTTCCCTTTGAAAATTTAAAGAATTTCCTTAATGATAAGAAAAAGAATGCCTCATTAGGGCGAAAACCAGTCTAAATTATTTTTTATGAAATAAAACAGGCTATTGTGACTCTGAAATGTAGATTCAAAGAAGTCTCGTTATTTTTCAATACGGGAAAGATAATTTAATGTGGAATCAGTTTTTCATGAAATTTATTTGTATCAGAATGATCCCTGTAGACAAATAATAATATAATGAAGAATAATATTCTAAAGTTGGTAGGTAGCTGTGAAGACTCAATAAAGTGACTATGTAATGAGATGTATTTAAGTGTACTAGGTATCGGTTCCCGGAAACCTTGATATACATAGAATTTTCAGCCTTCATGAATGAAAACACTTTAAATATTGTAAGAATTTGGTGTGTTAATATTGTTCATCCTTTTACTTACACGTATTGTGACTAAATTGCTGACAAAATGAGTTATTTTACTTAGCTCCCATACAGCAGGGATGGATTCATGCGTCCGTCACTCCTGTTTACTCTGACCCACAGTTTCCTTACCACACATCATCCTCAAAGAGGTATAGGCCCTGAAATGGTTTGAATTGAGGGAAATTTGCATTTTGGTAGGCGGGTGTGGGTAACGCCACCTCACGAACCATTTATTGGATAACCAATTCCTATGTCATAGGTTAAGTGGTGCGATAAGTTTGGTGACTTAGCAGGGATGCCCGGGTTAATGGGGTGAGTTTTTTCAAGGTCTTGGTAGCCGATGTGTCTACCCACCTGCTGCGTGGTGAACCAGATCTAGGGACGCTGGTTCTTTTGACCTCTCCAGCCAGAATCCCTCGACCCATCGCCTTGCACCGCAGTTGAAGGGATGGATTCATACGTCTTTCACTCCTGGATACACTGACCCCCAAATTCTTACCTTCCCCTAATACCTTTTCCTTCCCAGAACTTACACTCATTCCTTTCCTAAAATTACCTTCAACAAGCATCCCCAAAGATAACATAAGCCCTGAAGGGAATTATTTTTCTCAGGGCCTCCTTTGTGGAGCTAATGTAAAAAAAAATCACTCGGTCGCACTGACTCCCAGTTTCCTAACTACCCTTCATGCATTTTTCAATCACAGAACATCATCTCTTTCCTTTCCTCAAAAGTCATCCCCACACAGCATCCCCAAAGATGATATAAGCCCTCAATTAGTTTGAATTGAGGTAAATTATTTTCCTCGTTTGTAGAACCAATGTGAAAAAAACGTTTTTTCTAGGTTGCAATAATAATAATTTTGAAAATGTGATGTCTGCGCAACAAAGTTTTTCTTTTTTACTGGATAAAAATCCTCATATTTTAACAAAAATTTATTTTCTAATAATAAGTTAAAGAAATTAATTTATTTTGCCGCATCGGTAACAATCAAAATACTTAATATTTAGCAAACATTCGTTATGATATTAAGCCCTTCATAATTCTTCTATGAGAAGTAACTAATTATTTTGTATTTCAAGGGAAAATAGCTCTTAGCTTCTACGCAATTTGCATTTCATTTTTCAATGCTTGTTTCATAATTGCCTTCGGAAAGACACGAACGTGACGTTGGATACAGAACTGGGCTTTATTTCTATTAATATAAAATTTAATATTTGTCTGTTTTCTCGGCTCTTTTCACAATTTTACGCCCTTTTGTCGATCTAAGATAATTTTAGCATAAGTTGGTTGTCACATTCAAGCAAAACATCCCTTCCCCCCCTGCTAATTTAACATTTAAACGATCCTATGTTAGGACTTTATAAAACCCTTTTCATAATAATAACTCAGCACCTTACAACTTCAAAACGAAAATCAATAAATAACCTTCACAATGTAAAACTCTTTAACCTACATTTATTACGTCCACCACCTTCCCCTCCCTCCCACCATTCCATCCCCATAGGCTGTCTGTAGTCCTTTTCTCTTACATAATCATTCATATTTAAGGAATATCAGTGAAAATCCCTCAGGGCACATGTCGTCTTTGGGGATGCTGTGTGGAGGGTCTTTCCAGAAAAGGATGGAGAGAAAGTTTTGGGAAGGAAACAGGCACATGGGGCGGGTGTGAATCTGGAGGTCAGTATTTCCAAGAGTTACGAACGATTGATTTTATCTAAACCACTGCGGTACAAGACGATGATCCAAGAGAGTCGTTCTGGAGGTCAAAAATACGAATGTTTCCCGATCCGGCCTGCTAAACAGTTGGTGGGCAGACACATCCATCGATCTAGACAAACCTCACCCGTAAACCCGGGCGCCCATACTAAGTCACCAAACGTAGCAAACCAAACGTTAGTCAGTAAATGATTCCCGAGGAGGTGGTACCCATTTCTTCTTCCAAATTGATTAAATTATTATACATTTTTTTCCATACCTCATGAAATATTGTGATATTTATTAATTTTCTTAATAAAATGAAGTACACATAAAGTACTTCAAAAAAGTACTTATACATCTATATTTTTTTTCGGTGTATTATTATTATAGATCTATATATATATATATTTATTTTTGTATAAGTTTGAGGGATATTTTGACAATGATTTTATTTTGCAGACATAAGTTGACCGTTTTTTCATTGTCTGTTGTTAGTGTGTTAGAAAAAGCTGCAGTATTATACGTTTAAGAACGTGATTTTTTCAAATTCATTCAGTTTGTTTGTATATTTAAATGATTTGTGTTTACAAGTTATACAAAAAAAAATCTCCGTAAGAATTTTTTAGCGAAGAAAAAATGAATAATTCGTCGACAATATTAAAAATTATTCATCCAAGTTTGTGCAACTTCTAAATTAGGTATAATCAATAATAAAATAAACGGTAAATTTCTACTACAATAGTTTGTTAAATGCAATGTATCTAAGATATAAGCTTTGCCAAACGTTACATTCTAAGAAATTTTACCTGGGTTATATGAGAAATTTACTAAAATATTTAGCACTCAGGAAGTGTTTGAACCAACATGCTGAGCTTTCTGAGAAATTCACTTAATAATTTTGCACCTTTGGGCAATTCAGCACCTTCTATTAGAACAAAACTGTTTTCAAGCAACGGTAAATTATCACACTGTGGGCTCTGGCGTTTTATATTATTTTACATCGCTTTTTGCGATTGGATTTGAAATTAGATAGAAATTTTAATCTATTTTGATATTTTATTCTACTACATAAAGTCCCCAGTGTTGTACGGATTCTACAAAATAATATTTTTTCTCCTATCCTGAACTTCGATTGTGCAAAATTTCATCAATCTCCGAATAAAACAGTAGATTTTTTTTGAAATAACAACAAAGCCAGAAAAGCCCGTAACGCGGCCATACGCCATATAATGTACACTCTTCTTCATACAATGTTACTAGCAGCCCCGGGTACACGTTGCTGTGGCTAACGAAACACAATACCACGCCATTACCCAACCTTTATAACCGACGCCGTCTGTTAAATCAAATCTATTGGTGAAAACCGCATGAAAATCCGTTGCGTAGTTTAAAAAATCTAAGCGCACAGACAGCGTGAGCGTAATTTATTTTATACTATGTAAAGAAATAGATAAACTAGCCTTTAACTGAAGAGGAAGACACAAGGCTAAAATGCATGCATTCTTAATGTGCCTTGTGTTGCCACGAATATAGGAAATAGACATGAAAATGGCTTGTAAAGCACTAAAGGTCACGATTTCAAGCGCAAACGTGTTTTTATTTTTATTTTCGAATAATTTTATAAGAAAGTAAAAAATTTAATCGGTGAAAAGTGTCAAAGATAATTTCAGCCATTAAATTATATTTATAAAAAAGTGGTTTCATTTCTAATAAAAAATAAATAAAAGTGTACGTTTATATTTTTTACAAAGAAATTACAGAAAGAAGATACGTGGTCGGTGTTTTGTGGCATATTGATTCAAAATCATTTCAAAATACTCTTGTTAAATGTATAAAATATAATTATTGTAAAGTTTTTACTTATAATCATCTAAGGTCTCCGGAGATAGTTATTTGCCCCATACAACGAATTCTTTTTGTTCCGTATATCGATCGTCCAGTTGATTAGTCAAACATCTCCGAAAAATCTAAATTTGAGATCAGTATGCACTATTCAGTTATCCGTAAAATTGTACCCTCTATCTGGTACAAACTCAGAACAAATATAAAATTCCAAATCAAAAATAATTCAAAAAAATTTAGATTGAATTAAACCAAATTATGATGTTAAATTATTACTATTAGGATATTTAAAAATGTCGTATTAATGTATTGGACCGTTATCCTTCCCGGTGTCATTTTCACTCGTACGCAGCTTGTTGGAATACAATTCCATAGTTTGGTCCCCATATTATCAAATTCATATAAAAAATATCGAAAGAGTGCAGCAAAAATTTTTTACGATTTATTAACTTCAAGTTACACATACCTATTCAACACATTAACTACACATCCTTACTAAATACACTTAAATTGCATTCCCTTTAAAACAGAAAAAAAAATGACCTAACTTTTTTGTTTAAAATTATTCGTTCTGAATTAGATTATTGCGAACTACTGCATCTCATCGATTTCACGGTACCCAATCGAGCAACAAGGCAAAACGTATTATTCTACAACAATAATTCTGGGACGAACTAACACATACATGCACCTATTTCTCGACTTCACACATTAGGAAACAAATTCACCTCTAATATCGATGTATTTAACACAAGTTTACCATTATTTAAGAAATACCTGAATGACACTTTTATGTAGAATATTTTGATATTTAAGGGGCATCGCATAGGGGCTAATGCATTTATTCGTATATTTCTATATTAATCCACAATTTAAAATCTTGTTACCGTTTTATTTTTATGTATCTTGCATTTTGTCATGTATTTACAACTTACAACTTAGAAACTTTCTCTTTTATTGTAATGTATTATCTTTCCTTAATTTATCTGTATACTCTTTATGACGTGTACTAGTTATTTTTTATAGTTTATCTTTTTTTTTAAAAAACCTGTCTCTGTATTATAAACATGTAATGTAAAAGCCCACCAGGGCGTTGAGAATTAATAAATAAATAATTATGTGTTAAATATAGACACGTATAAATAATATTTGATTTATGGTGAACATAAGAATATTGCTTTCCTCATTATTTTAATCTTTTTTTTTTTAAAGAAGCAAACACATTTTGACTTGACATTTTAAATAAATAAAAAGAAAATACTTTGTTTTACGTCACTTTATTGATATTTTTTGGTCTACCGGTTTCGGTACCTCCGTATCATCATCATTACTGTTGAGTATTTTTATAACAGTCCTGATGATGGTACAGAGGTACCGAATACGGCAGGCTACAAAATATCAATAAAATGACGTAAAACAAAGTATTTAATTTAATTAAATTTATTTATTTATTTAAAAACTTTGTATTTTGACATGTCTGACTTGATATTCGATATCTACTTATATTTTTTTGTTATACACTCTCCCCTGCAGGTATATATTTTATGGGATGTATGGGATGGCACTAAACTTCCTACATTCCGGAATAAAATAAATAATTATTTTTATTATTGTGATACGTAGGTCCAAAGAAATATCACACATATAAAATATCTTAAAAAAACTATTATCGCAACAGTAAACCCTTGTTTATGGCCTCAATTTAAATAAACGTATTTCCACATACGCCACGCATACAAAGTTACCAAGACGCCCTATATCCCTTGACCGTTATGTAAAATCCTGAATAAGAATGGCATAAAAACTCAAACTGTAATATTTATGTGAGTTGCGAAATTTATTTATGTATGCAAAAATATTACACACGATAGCTGTTAAGCCTTTCCTAAATGGTTATACACGACGTGAAGCATAAGTCTCAATAAGTCACCGCAGCTCGAAAGAAATATGTTCTTCAACATTATTCTGTTTGAACTAGATTTTTTAGGACTGCACAAACCATAGAATAAAGAATATAATACTAGAAGTGCCTTCCGTACAAAATTGAATGGAAACAAATTGTATGTCACTGACTTAGTACCGTTTGTTTTTTTTACATTAGCTCGACACAGTAGTCCCTGAGGAAAAAAACTCCTCAAGGCTTATTTAAATCGTTTTCAATATCCGCCCTAATTAATTTTGGTCAAAAATTAGTTGTGATGCCTCTGTTGTAGTTTCTCACAAGGAATACGATTCCGTTGTTATTATTTCCATAAGTCTTCTAATTTCTTTATAAATGGTTTTTCAATTTAGGCCTATAAAAATTAAACAGGTTTTTTAAATGTATATTAAACACTTAATAGAGAATAGCAACTGTATCAAGTTGTTACAAGATCGTTCTAACTTGAAAAAAATAAAAACAACTGGAATCATAAAAACTCCTCAGCCCACTAACTTTTCTTGATTTACTACACTACGTATTTTCTTGATTTACTTGAAAGTAAGAAAATCAATTAGATTGAGTTTTGGAACTCCATGATTCATTTCATATTTAAGGAAGCTGTGTGTGAAAGGCAGGAGCGGAAGTTCTAGAAAAAAAAGGTATGAAGGATCGGTAGGAATCTGGTGGTCAATGAGTCTAATAGTCATGTTGATATGAATCCATCCCTCCCGCTGTTCGGCTGGAGAGTTTAATAGGTCTCCCTCTACCAGTCTTTCCAAATGCATCTGCCGCCAAAACCTAGACAAACCTCACCCCATGAACCTGGGCACATTTGCCAAGCCACAAAACATAGCTAACAACTTGGAGTGA
The DNA here is from genome assembly GCA_917563855.2 of Limnephilus lunatus. Classification (NCBI taxonomy): domain Eukaryota; kingdom Metazoa; phylum Arthropoda; class Insecta; order Trichoptera; family Limnephilidae; genus Limnephilus; species Limnephilus lunatus. The sequence goes on along the minus strand of OU830594.1, from coordinate 70,608,696 downwards.
CCTATGGCGGCGATATTGTTTATTCATTAAATGGTTCCCGGAGCGGCAGTACCCATACATGCTTCCCAAATTACACTTTAGTAACAGTTACAATTATAGGTTCTATACCATTTAACGCGTGGTCTATCTTACACTTGTCCAAAATTGTACATCGCTATTACATTTGAACATTATAAAACACAGTTTTTTTATGGAAATATAGACCAAAATTAGGCCTTTAACTGAATCACGAAACACGCCCACAAAGCACTTCTTGTGTTATTATGTTTTCTATGGCTCGGACGTAGCGTATATAAATGTAAGCGAAAAGCTTTAAGTTATAGTTCTGCACAGGGTAGGCAGAACATGAGGGTAGATTTTATCTTAACTTTAATCATACAACAGATTGTACAAAGTAATGAAAACTTACATGAAATTTCTCTTACAAGTTTCTTTTCTTTAGAGTTTCTCGTAAATCAAACACTTTTTACTGCAAATTTATTATCATCAGCGATGAAACTATATAAATGTCCTTATTAAAAAAACATATTTAATGTTTTTTTAGGTGGTACTATTGTTTTCATTTCAAATTTTAACCTAACTAGCCCATTTTGACATTATATTAGATATTGTTTCACCCTGCGTGACCTAATTCGTCCTCAGTCCCCTTCCCCCTCCTCTTTACCTGTAGCGTTCCCCCTACACCTTCCTCACCTTTCCCCCTTTCCTTTTCCTCTTCCACACCCTACTTCATTCCTCTCCGCCCCTTCCAGATTTCCCTCCCCCTCCCGCCTACCCTCCCTTCCAATAAACTACTAAAATACAATCATTTTTCAAAAATTCGTGCTCCACCAATTTCAAATTGCGCCACTTATTGGATGAGGGAGACTGATTGAGGGCGACCTCTCCAGAAGACTCTCTAAACACCACAGTGGAGGGATAGATTCATACGTCCATCACTCCCAGATTCTATCCATCCATCATAACTTTTTTCCTTCCCAGAACTTAATCTCCTTTCTTTCCTCAAAGACACTCCATACAGCATCCCTAAAGATGATTTCTTACTACAAGGCCTCCTGTATGGAGCTAATCTAAAAAAATGATGTTTTTATCTCAAATTCAATATGAAATCGTTGCGACCTAAGAAATACTAAAGGCATTTGAGAAAGCAACCATAACATCGAAAACTAACAGTATTTGGACAACAGTTGGTGCCACATGCTTCGACACGCTGTAAAATGCTTCGAAATTGTAGTAAATGGGATTGTCGGTAGCGTATACAAAATATCATAGTATGTAAGTAGAGTTGTTTCAACAAGGATATCCCAGATAATAACGGTCAGAATGTTTCAGAATAACTTGGCGAAGTGGTGTCAAGCTCTCGGTTGACAAAATACGAAAATACCAACAACTTTAGCTTCAGAATAGTGGGATGATTATTTTAAGACTTGAAATGTCAAAGTTAGGGATAGTGAATTAATAAGCTTTTCGACTTAAGAGACATTATTTGAGTACAAAACATGTTCGGTTTCTTATTGTTTATGTTACTAAGCCCTGCAGTCGGTTTTGATTCGGATTTGCTATTTATGTATTACTAATATTTTTGCGTTAGCTCCACACAGGAGGCCCTGAGAAAAAAAATCCCTCAGCGCCTATGTCATCTTTGGGAAAGTTGTATGGAGGATATTTTAAGGAAATGAAGAAGAGGAAGTTCTGGTTTGGGAAAAAGTTTTTTTTATATAAATACCTAACAAGAGTCCCAACTACTCCCGTCTGGAGTCAGCGAGACTATGGCAACACCAATCGGGGTATGTTGGGAGACTGAAGGTAGTAGGGAGAAGAAGGAAATGGGGAAGAAGGTGGAGAAGTACTTGGCTATTCAGATCTGGTCACAAAACTGGGCTAAAGCTATGTCAAGCAACTTTTCAATTTTGAATGGTGGTCTTCAGTGGCGGCTCGAGCACTTATTTAGTGGTGGGGATCGACATTTTTTACGTACTGTTCCATAATCTCACCACCCGTAGAATAATATTTAAATTCTCAAAAAAAAAATGGATGGTTTAATCATGCTAATCGGATATCTAAACACAAAATAATATAAAATGTCTATAGATATATACGAATTTACAATATGGTATAATAAGAAAAAGCTTTATCTTGCAAAATTATTATCAAACTAATTTGAACGCGAACGATTCCCGCCCGTAACTTCGCAAACAAATGATTTTGTGGGGATCCAAAGAATTATCCCCGCGGGTATTTTTGAATTCACATACCAATGCGCTTGCGCAGTTGCATACGATCGCGAAATAACGCAAGGAAAGTATGGGGATAGTTCGGTTCTTCCCCCAAGTGCGCATTAGATTCTGCGCACTGAGAAATAGACCCGCGGTTTTTTGCGATGTACATTTCGCTGTACTCGCGTAGGGTCTAATTAAAATCATCCGGAATAATTGTTTAATTTTATTTCTGCAAATGTTAATTACTTTTATGTTTAAAAATTTCATTGAAGAACCGCCACTAGTGGTCTTGCACCAGGGCGATACCGAAAATATCTTCTCTGGAATTTGCCGCAAATAATTAATTAATTAATACATTGTGAAAATCGACAAACAAATCAAATAAAATTTATTTGCGCATACAGGGTTCGAACCAGCAACCTTCAGATTATGAGTTAAGAGTCTTACCTCTAGACCACGGAGGCCGTCGGAGCCAGTTTGAAAGGTATGTAAGAATCTGGTGGTTAATGTGTGACGGACGAATAAATCCATCCCTCCCACTGCAGATATCCGGTCCGCCACGCAGTCGGTGGGCAGACTCATCCGCCATCAAGACCTAAACAAATCTCACCATATGAACCTGAGCGAAATCACCAAACTAAGCGAACCACGTGGGATGACCAATAAAGAGTTCCCGGGAGGGCGGCGGTTTCCACACCCGCCTTCCAAATTGGAGATATCCGTTATCGACTCTAAAAAAATATTCACAATGTAATTGCCTCTGGTAAAAATTTAAATTTCGCTTAAAATGAATCAAGTTATTTTCTTCAGCCCCACCCCCACCTTTAATTCCCAAATACACATTACCATAGTCCTACAAGCTCAAGAGAAGGCTATTTTCTTCAGCTCCACCCCCACCTTTAATTCCCAAATACACATTACCATAGTCCTACAAGCTCAAGGGAAGGCTATTTTCTTCAGCTCCACCCCCACCTTTAATTCCCAAATACACATTACCATAGTCCTACAAGCTCAAGGGAAGGCTATTTTCGAGCACCATTAACAACATAATATAATAAATACACTTTTAAAAACGTTTTCACTACTTCAATAAATTGCTTTTAAAATGTATCAAAATATCTTCCTTCCACGAAAAACAATTTTTTATCGTCATTTGGGTAAAACCCGGGACTCATTTTGAAGACAGTCACTTAAGTTTGATTAATGATTTATTAATTCTGACGGATCATCAAATATTATCACGCGTTTCTGTAACACTCGAGAGGAGTTTAGAGGGAGAGGCATTTTATCGCCACTTTAAAATATTACCTTATAATGGTCTTGTTCAAAGAGATTAAGAAGTATTTGGGGTTTTTATTAAAAGGTACACTTTTGAACATAGGTGATGAAACATTTTTTCTCACATTTTCAAATCTTTTGTAGCGCATTCACATAAAAAAAACTACAATATCTTAGACTAAAAAAAAAAGGTTTCTCTCTTCAATCTCAATTCATTATGATTGATTCATGTTGATGACAATCATAATGCAATCACAGAACCGCTGCAACCTACTTCATTTATGAATAAAAACTTTACAAGCTTACAAGTTTAATGATTTTTTTAACCTCGCCGTAACTAAGATGGAATTCGTCGATATATACAAAATATAAGATATTTAATTTCCATGACTTTACTTAAAGCGTACGCCAACCAAAAAGTTAAAAGACAAAAAATATTTTTGTACAACTAATTTAATTTTATACTTAAAAGAATTCCTCGTCTGATCTGTAATAATTAGCGATAATTTAATCATTTTAGATGTGCTTTAATAAAAAAATATTAATTAGTTGTTTGGGTCCGCATGTTATAATATAAATAAATATCGTTTTATCCATATACAAACTCAAGGCATACAAATACAATATTGGATATAATCACCAACCCAATATTCTATTTGTACGCCTTTCTTTAAATTATTGAGTTTGTATATAAACAAAATTATTTGTATTCACATTCACATTGCCTGTTGTATAAAAATAATTTCCTGAAACCTTAACTTTTAAGCCCGGAAGATGATTTGAGTCAGGTACTAAGCATTTTAAATTTATCCCCCAAAAGATGGCAACACCGACGGGCATTTTCATTGGTCAAGGTTTTAGAGGGTGGGGTATTAGTATAAGTTCATGAAACAACTTTGTCAACTGAACCATGAACACACATATGTATGTATATGATATACTTCGTGCATTGTTTTGTATTATTTTAAGTTAAATACATAACGAAACGCTGAAGTTCATTCTACTTGTTGATACGGTAAAAAATAAACAAATAGATAACGTTATTCACTAATACACAATTGTAGAAAAATTATTAGTTTTCTCATTGTTTTATGCATTTTCCGACCTGTTTTTAGATAAACTAACTACTACTCTAACTACTTTGCTAGTAATGAATCTTGAAAACCCATAGAGAAGCTTGGGCCCCAGGCAGCAGCCTATTAGTGCCCAAACTACGCCACTAAACAAACACCAATATTATCATTGAAAAATCTTAACAAAAGCATAAATAATAATTTCGTTGAATTTGTTTTACAAAACCAATAATCTTTCTCCAGGACAATCTCCAGGAAGTAGCTCTTTTTTACCGATAAAACAATATTTCATGATTTACAATACAAAAAACATAATCGAATCGTGTTTTTTGCCAGAAACGATGGCAATCTATTAGTTTTTCCCAGGTAGTGGTACCTATATTTAAATTTATGAAAACCATTTCCCATTTAGCATCCCTTATCGCATTCACTCATGGCCGGACGGACAGAATCGTTTAAAAAATGAAAGGATTTTCGCAATGGGGATGTTTTTAAATAAAAAACGTCACCAATAAACACTGTATTTAATATTTATCGCAGGTTGTCGTCCGCATGAGGTGCATTGTGTGTTTTTTAACATGCTCTGATAAGAGATGTTAAAATATTAATTAATCTTCCGTTTATATATATATATATATATATGTTCGGTTTGTGGACACGTACACAATATTATCGTGTTTCTGAATAGAATGTTCTGTGAACGTTGTATGCACTGTATTTATAAATGACAGTGATATGCATTTTCAGGTATTTTTCTTTCATATTTATTTCTGATGTGATTTTTTGATGTAAATATATTTAAGACAATACTGTGACGAAGAAATTAACTGCTAAAAGAAAAGAAGTGTAAATTTTTGTGGAGCATTATTAATTTTGCTTACACCAGAAAACATTTTTCACTAACTACTTTGATATTAATTACAAATTTACTATTTTATTTAGATAAAATGTAATTTTTTTGTTACCCTTAACAACATGTTGTTTTTCATTTAAAAAAATATATTTTTGCTTTTATTTTTTTTTTATTTAAAAAAATATACTTGTGAATTAAAAATTAGGAAAAATAATAAAAAAAATATTAAAACATAAATTCTGTTTATTTTGAGAAAAAACGTTATTATATCATATTTATGTGAATCACTATGCATCCATGTCATTAAAAAATGTTCGTACCTAATCGTTGCCTCAGTTCTTAATTGTCTAAACGACCATTTGAAAATTATGCAGGAGGAGAAGGTTTTCTTTCATTATTTCAATGAAACATTATGATAGGTGTTTAAGATAACGTTATTTCCGTAAAGGTCACATTGGTTTAAATAATTCTTAGTTAAGTGGTAAACTATCAGTTTTTATGCTTTATTTTTAGTTTTAAAGTCGAGATTGAACCAAAACTAAAATGGTCGTTTGGACAATTAAGAACTGAGGCGACGTAATGTTACAGCAATAATGAATCAATGAATAAAGTGAACTACTTTATTAACTTTTACGTAGAGAATGAAGACATAAAAACAGGGGAAAGTATTAATTTAAATGAAATGCCGTAAAACACTTTTTGTCCTTATTAAAACATACAGGGACTTTGCACTTTTGGCACTGGCAGTACGTCAGGCCATTGCAAGTGGGAAGTCGTTTTCGTGCCATGTTGGCCAATGAGATACCTCATCTCTCCTTATGTCTTTTGGTGGGACATTTACTTTTAAGCCTTTTCTCTCCTTTTATAAAATGGGTTCTAAATTTCTACTTGGACGACCAGGTCGTTTGTTGGTAAACTTAGAGTCAAAAATGCATAAAGATACAGAAATTTGGATTTTAATTATGGCGAGACGCATTATGTTTTTTTGTATTCGCATTTTTTGTTATTGTACCCTTCTGTATAGAAACCAAGAATTTACTATGGTCATAGTGTGTCATATATTGTTTGTCATATATAAGTACCCTCATATACCATATATTGCTTCTCATCTTAATTTTATATCTTTTCATGACACTTTCTAGTAAGTCAACTCCTTACACATGTCTGTTGTACTCTGTTATAGCAAATGGGCAGTTATCTGAGACCTTTTTTTTTTTTTTGTCATAGCGTTCAACAGTTTTCGTTGGAAGTTCCCCTGCAAAAGACGTTAGTAATATGACCACTTTGTTATCCTTACAAACGGCATGAGAAATTTTAACGCCTTGATATGATCCATTAAGTAGCCTACGTCCAGGGATTCTATTCCTCCCAAATTTCCCAAGAGATTGAATGCTTGTACAAGCCAAATGGCTTAAAAGTTGAATTGAAGCTGCAGCATTTCACATCTTTTGAAGTAGACGAAACGGGCGTCGTTGTAATATTAGTTTTGCCACTAGCTAAAACATTATGTAGATTATCGCCGTCATTTTTATTTTGTAGATGATTCTCAACGTCCCTATCTCCCAAGCGGATGTCCGCAGGTACACTTTGATCATCTGAATCGTATTTTTTTGCGGCGCAATAATTTTCATTAGCTGCATACTGTCATCATCCGTAAAATCCATTCCATCATCACTGTCAAACATGCAATTAACAATCTCGTTCAACTCCTTTTCGGATAAACCCCTTTTTGCCATTCTGAAACAACTTAATGATATAATTAGTAATGACTACATATATATGTCGAAAGATGGCCTAAGTGCATACTGTTACATATATGATTTAATAACTGTTAGGAAATGAAGTAAATAGAAAATAGAGTAAAAGTTTCTGTGCGCCTGGTACAGATGTCGGGAGTAATTAGTTTAGGTTCTGCGACATAGGTGTCAGGAGTGGCTATATTTTCCCCCAACAGACCCATAATGGAGGTTATAAATACAATGATTCTCTTAAATTTGACCTCTTCTGCATCAGTTTGCCTTTAAAAGGGAACACCACATTATCGGTCCGTTGGGGGTCTTCAAAAGCATTTTGTATATTTTGTTGGTTACAATAAAAACTATCTGTGATGAACCTGGATTTATTGTTGAAGTTAAAGTCCTAAAATCTTACACAAACCAAACTCCAACTTTTTGGTTCTTCGTACCGGATCAAACTCAAAGATTTCGTGCCGTATCCATATTAACGATTGAATCGCGAGTGCTAAAAGAACCAGCATCTTCAACATCCATCATCAGAGAGGATCTTCACCAAATAAAGGGCAAGTGACCAACTTCCATATACCTACCTTATTTCCCCAGGCAGGAGAGCATGATTGAAAGATTACACAACCGTATTTCTTTGTTTGTTAAAAATTAAATAAAAAAACGGACTGATTATTGCTGTGAGATTAAATTAATTTCATACCCAACATCGGTATTGTAATAATCAATACTAATTGTTACAGTACTAATTGTTTAGAATACTAAGCAAGTATTTTTAAATCTTTTAAAAGATTTCTTCATTTCGAACGGTTTATTGGTAATCCGTTGGTTTACAATTTGAATTCGCGCCAAGCGAACGCAGCCGTGTTAATGATAACGCATGCGTGGTGAGGAATAAACCATAAATATTGTTTTTTTGACAGTTGGATGCAGATAATTAACTGTTGCTTCATCATTTCGCGAGATAAAGTACGTTGTTTATTGGTTAATAGGCCACTTGCATCACATTTTTTAAAATTTTTTTCCGGTTAAGGCAAATATTTTAAGACATTCCGTATTTTTTATTTTTTTTTAATCGTATTTTTGAAACCCTGGCGATTTTTTGAAAATTTCAATCCGAAAAATCAGACCATTTTTTATAAACCGGAAATATGAGACATAATTTTATTTATGCAAAAAAACGATAATTACATAGCCGAAAATCATTTAAAAAAAAAAACGTTTTCCACACAAATAGCAATAAATTGTACGGGGTTCTCTTCGTAACATCTGTAAAAACACCGCCATCTTTATCAAAAAATCAAACCAAAGGATAAGTTCGCATAGAACAAACAATAGATCTAGTGAACGTTAAACGCAAATTCAAAAATTCGCCGGAAATCAACGTGTTGCCATATAAAAAAAAAAAAAATCAGTGTGGAATTTTACAAAATTAAGGGAACATAATCAGAGACGGGACATTTTCATGTAGTGACGTCACGAGCTCAAATAATGGATTTATTTATTTAAAAATAAGAAAAACTATACATTTCTTAAAATTTTTACTAACATTTTCGTAATCTTAGTAAAAAAATCTATCCGCAGGATTTTTTCCAAGTCGTTATGAAATCCATACAAGTGGCTTATTAGCAAAATTCTGTGATCAAAGACAGTGCACGTGAAGTGATTAACTAAAAGGTGATTACCATTTAACGTTTGCATTCTGTAAGTACCTTATTTTTTGGATATAATGGATCTGAAGGGTTTGATCGCCCAGCGCGGGGTTTGTAAAGCGAAATTAACAAGATTCAATGACTATATACAAGGTGATAATTTATCACCAGCTGAAATTGAAGTCAGATTACAAAAATTTGAGCCAATTTTGGATATTTTCGATGGAATTCAAGATAAAATCGAGGCGATGTTGCCGGACGAAACGTCGAAATCTGTGGAAAGGGAAACATAAACTCATACTATAGTCTGGTGGCCAGGGCCAAGGATAAATTATTGAATAAAGTTCGGAATGCAACATCATATATTGTAAAGTTACCTGTTTTGCAATTGCCGAAACTTGACGGAGGCTACGATAAATGGTTAAATTTTAAGGACACTTTTATAGCTCTGATCGAAAATAATCCGTCGTTGGAGGTCATACAAAAATTGTATTATCTAAGATCATGTCTAGAAGGTGAGGCGGCCAAGTTACTTATTTTACTTCCGAATCACCAGGACAATTATTATACTGCCTTGGAAATTTTAACTAATCGTTACCAGAATACGAAATTTATAGTACATAAACACGTTGAGGCATTGTTCAAATTGCCTGAGATAAAATTTGAAAATTCCTTAGCATTAAGAAATCTTGTTGATGAATCCGAATTGCATTTAAAATCATTGAACAATTTAAATATACCCACCGAAAATTGGGATATCATGTTAATATATTTATTGTCACGTAAATTAGATAGCGAAACTCGTAACCATTGGGAGACTTTTGCAACCAAAGATAACCTACCTACATATAAAGAGTTTATAAAATATTTATCAGATCGCGCTCAAATTTTAGAAATTGCTAGAATCACGGAGGGAAAAAATAATCAAGGTAAAACTTTCCCTTTCAAGTTTAGAAAGGAGGCCATGATTTCATTAACACAGCAAATGATGAAATGTATTATTTGCAAAGGCGATCATAAAATTTTTAATTGCAATTTTTTTTTAATATTAAATGCTAAGGATCGAATTATAAAGATACGTCAGTTAGGGGCGTGCTTGAAATGTTTGTACCCAGGGCATTAATTAAAGAAATGTAAAAGTAAATACAATTATCGTATATGCGAAAATAATTCGCACAACACTTTGTTACATTTAAAAAAGGAAATCGATAATTCAAAGTCTCCGGATAATGAGAAACCGTCAACTTCCAATAATGAAGTTTTAGTTACAAATCATTCAACGAAGTTATCGAATAATTTTGTTTTATTATCTACCGCCGTTATTAAGGTTTTAAATAATAACGGAAACTTGATTAAAGCTAGGGCTTTATTGGATTCTGGTGCACAGTCCAACTTTATTACAGAGGAATTCGCAACAAGGTTGCAATTAAAATCAAAAAGGGCAAACATACCGATTACTGGAATCCAAAACCATATAATGAATATTAAAAATAACGTAATTTTAAGAATTTTTTCGGGCTATTCAACTTATGAAAGAGACATAGAATGTCTCGTTTTAAAGGAAGTGACAAGTAATCTGCCTCAAATTTCTTTCCAGAAAAGGGATGCCAATATACTTGATGGTCTACAGTTAGCGGATCCTGCCTTCAACGAAACAGACTCAATAGATATGCTACTCAGATCGGAAATTTTTTGGGAAATATTGAAGCAAGATCAACTTCGAAATGGAGACTCAGGACCTATCCTACAGGGAATCGAATTTGGCTGGCTGGTGTCCGGACCCATCGTCACAACAAAACTAAAAAGGCCAGTAAATTCTTGTCACCTATCATTAAATATAATACATAAACAGATTGAAAATTTCTGGAAATTGGAAGAATTTCCGCCAGTGAAGCACCGAAGCCATGAGGAGCGAGCGTGCAAGGAAATTTTCACCAACACGCATAAAAGGAATGACGAAGGTCGTTTCATGGTAAGCTTACCACAACGCCCCTGTATTACACAGTTCGGAGAAACCCTGCCTATGGCAGAAAAAAGACTTTACAATTTGCAAAGGAAATTTTATTAAAATCCTGACCTGATGAAAAAATATAAAGATTTTATGCAGGAATACATAGACTTGGGTCACATGAACAGGTGCGAGGCACCCTCTAATATTATTTGCCACATCATGCAGTATTAAAAGAATCCAGCACTACCACTAAGACTCAGGTGGTATTTGACGGTTCTGCAAAATCATCCACTGGTATATCTTTAAACGATGCGCTTATGATTGGACCTGTTTTACAGAAAAATTTATCTGCACAATTGATATGTTTCAGAAAACATAAGTATGTGTTAACCGCGGACATAGAGAAAATGTACAGGCAAATATTGGTGCGACCCGAAGACAGGGATCTACAACGTATAGTATGGAAAAATTTCCCGGAGGAGGAAATTCAGCATTATCAACTTAACACCGTTACTTACGGATTGGGACCGTCATCACTTTTAGCAACTAGATGCCTGGAGCAGTTGGGAGATGAAAATATGTCTTCAAACCACAAGGTTAGTCAGATTATAAAGAATAATTTTTATATAGATGATTTAATTACTGGCGATGAAACTGAAGAAAACTGTTTATTAATTAAAGAACAATTAATATCGGTCATGGCATCCGCTGGAATGAACTTGAGGAAATGGCGATCAAATTTGCCCTCATTATGTTCAAAGCAAGAAAACATGTCAGATATGATTATTAGTACAGATTCAAATGACAGCAAAATATTGGGTCTGTCATGGAACAATCAACAGGATAATTTCTTATACACGGTGAAATTAATAAAAAATCCAATTATTACCAAACGGCAAATGCTATCAGACATTGCGTCCGTATTTGACCCTTAACGATTAATAGGTCCAGTTACTGTTGTTGCTAAAATATTGATGCAAAAATTGTGGCAGGCAAAAGTTCAGTGGGATGAACCTATCCCATGTGGCATGTTGAAGACTCAACTTTGATAGTGTCCAAATCAAGGGGAAGCGCCTTTGAAAAGCGTATCTCTGCCCAAATTGGAATTTTGTGGAGCTGTATTATTGACAAGATTAGTGAATTACGTTAAAGATGCTATATATGCACCGGATATACATACTACATACTGGTGCGATTCTCAAATAGTACTTTGCTGGGTCAGAGAGCAGCCTGCAAGATGGCACACTTTCGTTGCAAACAGGGTAGCAGAAATCCAGGAAACCAGTCAGCCGGAGCAATGGAACCATGTAAGGTCGGAAGACAATGCAGCAGATGTGCTCTCCAGAGGAACCAGCGTTTCACAATTATTAATTTCCAGCATTTGGTGGCATGGTCCAGCTTGGCTGATGCTGGATTCAGCATGCTGGCCGAATACTGACATATGTTGTATTGATCCACCTGATATCAAGACAAGCTCGGCACCGTTGTCTGCAGTGAAATAGGACTGGGACATTTTTAATAGATATTCTAGTTTTTCCAAATTACAAAGGGTAACGGCTTACATTGTTAGATTTCAGTTTAATTATAAAAACCCTTCGCAGCGCCGCTATGGTTATTTGACAGTTAATGAGTTGGAAAACTCATTAAACAAATTAATATCTCGGGCGCAATCATAGTATTTTAGCTGCGAAATTCAATTTGTCTTAACCATGTTAAGTCACCAAACGTAGCAAACCACTTGGGATGACTTACGGCAGGGGTGTTGATTATCCATTATATAAGGTACCCACTACCCATACCCGCCTCTAAAATTGTTTATGTTTTTATTCATAAAATAAAGGCCATCAAATAATTCAATCTTGCATGATTTTAGGGGCAATCGTGGAATTTTTTTGAGAGTTAATTATAATTATTTATAAAATAATCTTGCCTTATCCACCGCGGTAATACAATGAAAAACAAATGAAAAATATTTTCCGCACACGGCAAATTTTTAAAGTCAGTTGTAATTTTATTTTAAATATTTAATTTTACTGCTATAATAAAAAGAGGAAACTATTTTTTTTATCTTATCGGTATCATTAACAAATAACTGTATCATTAATTAAGAAATAACTAAAATAATGAACGATTATTAATTTTTTAAATGGCCTTTATTTTATAATTGAAAGCAAATAAAAATAAAGTAGCACATATCCATACAATAAATATAATATTTTCTATACCTTTTGATTAAAAAAAATAATAATTCAAATTGGTTGGGTATTTAGACTTTAAATCCAAAATTGTTTCGTGTGAAAAAGGCCGCGCAGCCGTTCCTCTTAATTTATTTTTATTTAGTAAAGCTTTCAACCATTGTGTAAGGCTTTGATGGACGTAGAATGATTAAACATTTCCCCAATAGGTTTCTGACAGCAGTGAAGGGTGGTTTGGGAGGCTACAAAATGATTACGTTTCACCATAAACACAACAAAAGCTCACATGTTCAACTAATTTTGCAAATGAAAAACAAGCGACACATCATATTGAGGTATTTTTGTGGAATGACAAAAGTTTCCACCCTTCTGGAGTTCAAAGCATCGCGATAAAGACATCAAAGAAAAATTGTTGTAATTTTTGAGGTCAGATTCGTCATTTTAATTTAATTCATTTTAAAAATGGAAATAATGTTTTTATCGTTGTTTTAGGTTTTTGTTTGTTGTGTTCAAAATTGAGTTACTAAAACGTTATTATAACGAATTTAATTATTTTTGGTTAGCTTCGTAATTCATCTAATTTTAAAAATTTGCATCGAACGAGTAAACATTTTTTGTTGAATGCAATATTGAATACAGATTTTTGATTTTATTGGTGTGGATTTTTATGAGGATATTTCAGGAATATTGTCTTGCTAATCAAAATGGGGTGGGAGAGGAGTTTGAAAATGGGAAAATCAAATAAACTCATTATACAAGGGTACAATAGTGCAATATATATCAACACATATCAACCATGAAATAAAAAAGTTTTGTCTTTTAATAGTGGTCTACTCAGTATCTACGACTGGTACGTAAATTCCGTGTGTAATCCTGAGATTTGATTGTATAGTTTTGCGGTTTTGCTTCTATATTTTTACTTTTTTTTAAATTAAAAAATACTTCTATAGTGTTGGTTTAATATTTTGTATTTCATTTCCTTAGAAACTCTATAAAACTTATTTTAAATCATCGAAAGGACATTATAACGATTTTTAATTTTTAACAGATCCAGCATTGTTCTTCGGGATCGCCAATATAATATATATATTTAATTTTTCTACACCTGGTTTTACAAATGATAATATGCAAACAATAGCTCTAGGTTAGTACCATGTTAATAATACAAATATTAGCAATTTTGAAATAAATTCAACAACATCATTTCGATTTATACGTTAATCATGAAATCATGCAATCGGATAAAAATTCATTATTATGAATACGTGCATTCTTTTTTCATGAATTTGGAAAGACGTACGAGTTAACATACATTACTTACACCAATACCAATGAAATTACAATATCAGTGATACACAACCAATCGCCACTTTTAAATTCATCGAAGGCTTATATTATTTTAAACAAAAATGTAGATAATTCTAAGAGTGTTTTGTTAAGTTCCCGTAGCTTACCAAAATGAGAATTTTCCGCTTTATTTATTTATAATATTAACACCTTTCGGCTTTTATGTAATATAACATAGTGTATAGCAACAACATGAAAAATACAGCTCTATTGAGCATTTAAAACTGAAAGAAATAGTTGAGAAAGATTTATGTAGATGTTCAAATGACAAAATGAAAATAAATACTACGATATTTAAATATTACAACATTTAAACAATGAAAAAATATATTTATATATAATGTATGCAAATAACTTAACTTAAAGAGGATAAACGATTTATTATTTCATGCTTATATTTTATCAGTGACACATTACATCTATGTGCGAATACATATTGCCTAAGTTTTGAATTCTGTGTAGTGGTATATTGAAATGGGACATGGTCGTAGTATTGCCACAATAAAATGGAAGTATAAACCTAGTGTTTCTGGCTGGCGTATTAATATTTATGAGCGCCAAGACTTCAGGGCTTATCTTAACTTCAAAATAACAAAGCAATTAACCCTTTTTAAAATTATTTTCTACACACGTGTTTATCTTTGTACAGAGAAGTATGTTGTAATATGGTTCTGTTGCCGGAATAAGAGATCATTCATAAGGAATTTTGCCATATAATGTGCCATTTCTTTGATGTATTATTTAACAAAATAAAATATGAAACTCTAAAAACACACGTTATAAACGTATGTGCATGCAACTTAATGTGCGAATAAAATAAAAATAATTTCTAAAGTTTTGTATTAAGGATGTAAAATTTCAACAAGGCATTACACATTTCTCGTTTACTGCCATATTTTCTATCTTTCAAACAATTATTCTTTGTCTTCTTATTTTGTCTTAGATGCGTCGTAACACTTATTATGTTTTTTTAATAAAATAGACAAACTTTTCCGGGTAGCAAAATCTGACATTAATTAAAAAACTCGACTACCTTCGTTTTATGCTGAATATATTGCTTTGTACGATAATGGAAGGTTTGGTTGGCCAAATAATTGAACCCACGATTGGTTAGAAAAACAATGCATTTCAAAACTCAACTGCTTACCGGGAATTTTTACTTTTATAACGTTGGGAGGATTAGATGGCCTGTTTACTAATACTTACCTGCGGCCAATCCATCCGTGTCATTTGACTCTTATATTAAAGGTATTAAATGAGAAGAGGTTATGTGTTATGTTGAACTGAATTTAGTTATTTTTACAACTTCACATTTTTATGATTGAAGTACACGACAACTATTTATACTAAGTTTAACAAGGATAAAAACTAAGAAACGCACGTTTGCGACCCACCAAGACCAAGGCACCTTCAATAATGAATTCTAAGAAAACGAATTTTGCTAATTCACCGGAACTGTCGTTTCGGTGCGTGGGTTTTGGTGTTTCCAAGTAATAAAATAATATTTGTGGCTGTTATACGCCGAACAATATGTAGTGCCTACACTTTACTCGGCTTTTTAAAAATTCAGTGTTAATCTAAACTGAAAGTTAAATCGCAATGTCTTAAAAGAAGAAAAAGTTCGCTTAAACAAGAGGAGAACACTATGAAGTTAAAGGACGTAATTAAAATTTTTATTTTTTATTTATTTACTGCACGCCCTATTGGGCTTTTACAAGCCTATTCTATTAATACAAATAATTATTTTAACCCAATTTACATCAATTTGGGAGGCGGATATGGGTACCATCTTCCCGGGAACCATTTATTTGTTAACCAATACCCCTGTCATAGGTTATCCTAAGTCTTTTGCTATTTTTGGTGACTTAGCAGGGGTGTCCGGGTTCATGGGGTAAGGTTTGTCTGGATCTTGGTGGCGGATGCGTCTACCCACCAGGCAGGCTGGATCGGGAGAGAATGGTTGAGAGAGTCCCTTTGACTTCTCCAGCCGTACTATCTCTTAACATCGCCTTATACCGCAGTGGAATGGATGGATTCATACTTCCGTCACTCCTGGATACACTGACCCCCAGATAACTACAAAAAAGATCCCCAACACAGCATCCCTAAAGATGACGTAAACCCTGAGGAGAATTATTTTCTTCAAGGCCTCCAGTGTAGAACTAAGTAAAAAAAGAGCCTTGAGGTAAATAATTAACCTCAATTCATCTTTCATGATATCAGCTTTGATTATGCTGGGTAGAGGGTCTTTTTGAGGACAGAAATGAGTGCACAGTGAAGAAATATATAAGAAAACATCTTAGATATGATACAAAATTCTCGTTCTAGGTAAATGTATTACCTCCAACGGAACGCGAGGAGGAGTGAATATTAAAAAAAAAGGTTTTTAAAAAGTTGAAAAAGAAATAAAATGTTTGTCTGATAATGTATAAAAAAAGAAAAAATATTGTTTGAAAAAACGTTATAAATGAGGCATTCGTGGAAGCTTTCCTTTCAACCGTGAGCTTTCAAGTTGATTGATTGGCATCGCTAAAGTTCCAACTCGTTAATGTAGGCACGATAAAGTATAGCATTTAACCTGACGTGAAATCCGAACTAATCGTGTTTCTGACAGTCGATTTTGGCTGCGGCAGACCAAATTAGGCAACAATATCAGTAACCTATGTACTTAGAAAATAAAAGACTTTTTTATATTGAGCTAAAGATATTGATAGAAAAATTAAGTTTTTGTTAATTTTTTTAGGTTAATGCGTTCGGTTTTGAATTGGGAAAATTCTTTGTTTTGCACGTTTTTATTTTTTATGTGATCTCCACGCAGGAATTTTTCCAGGGTTTTATTTCAATTTAGGGATGCTGTGTAGTGGAACTGTTAGTAATATGTAGTTACTATTCGTTACTCCTGATTTAGAACGATTTTGTGAACGCTTTAATGCATGCTCTCTCGAAACATTTCATGGCACCGCACTGGGAGGGATTGATTCATACGTCCGTCAATTCTGGACAGACTAACCCCCAGATTCCTACCCACATGTCATTCCTTTTTCTTTCCCAGAAATCTCCCTTCTTTCCTAAAAACACACTCCACACAGCATTCCCAAAAGTGACATAGGCTGTGAGGGGTATTATTTTTTTCAGGCTCCAATTAATTCCAGGCGCAAAACAGTGCCTTATTTTAAAAGGGCTTGTATGATGACTGCCTTTTTTTACAGGGGTATCTTCGTAGTTATACAACTCATGATGGAAAATGAGTTGAATATCGAAAATGACACTCACAACATAAAGCTCCGCGCTGTTATTTCCATTAATATTGGAACTCCTGAAAACGCGGGTAAAAAAAAAAACCCATTGTAAAGGAATTAACATTACCAGTTGAAAACAGTAGAGTTTTTTTTAAATAGTTCCACGCAGGAGGCACTGAGAAAAACAAAAATTTCTAAGGGCCTACGTCATCTTTGGGGATGCTGTATTGAGGGTCTTTTTGAGGAAAGAAAGGAAAGGAGAAATTCTATGAAGGATAAGGTATGGGTAGGGATCTGGGGTTCAACATGCCCAGTAATGACGGACACATGAATTCATCCCACTGCGGTGCAAGTCGACGAGTCGAGAATCCGGCTGGAGAGGTCAAAAGGTCTCCCTCAACCAGTCTCTCCCGATCCGTCTTGCCACGCAGTAGGTGAACAAACACATCCGTTGCATTGCCAAGACATGGACAAATCTCACCCCATGAACCCGGGCACCCCTGCTAAGTCACCAAACGTATCGAACCACTTGGGGTGACCTATGGCAGAGGTGTTGATTATCCCGGGGTCACAGTACCCATACCCGCCTCCCAAATTAAACCGAAAACCTGAACAGAAAAATCGTTGTATTTTTCATTATCCCAAAGCTTACCATTATAGAGATTGGCGACCCCAAATCATAATATTTCAGCTTTACAGAAAAAATTTAATTTAATTTTCACGTCATTAGTACAAGCTTATCAAACAAGGCATAAAATATTATGTAAGTATTCGCAGACGTTCTCGGAAAAGACGAATTAAATCCCGTCCTAAAGTTATTCTGAGAATTTAGATTCGAATTAAAATTCTTGGTTTTCGCAGAGACAATTTAATTGGACCGAGAGATTCAAAGTTTTTTCGTGCAGTGAATAATTAATTGCTTCATATCTGAAATCCTGGAAACAACCCTGTCAGGGCAATGTCATAACTAAGCCGTTTTTGAAAACCACCCCAGTGGACACACGTGTAAGGGAGGTATGTGAAAGTAAGGTCATTACTTAACCCCACTGAAGAGGTATACCGCTGGATGGTTATTGTGGAAGTGTCGCTGGGCCTGAAATAAGCTGGCGAAATTGAAAAAATAATTCAAAAATCTATGTCTTGAACAGAAAGTCAATTACATTTTCCCTAAGTCGAAAGGCCTTATGTAAGTAGACTAGACCATGTATGCATAACACAAGATCGAATAAAAACGATATAAAAAATATTCCAAGTTATAAAACCACTTTCGGACAAAGAAACTATACATACTTATCAACAAAACTCCATAACATCCTTCCCCAAGACATAAAACTAATAAAAAATCCTAATGAATACAAATCAAGAATAAAAATATGGCTAAAAGAGGTCAATGAAAAAACCCTAATGAAGACATTAAAAACGACATAGAAGACAAATAAACCATATTTAAATAACTTTAGTCCGCCTCGGCACAGGACCCCCTAGTGAGGAGGACTAAGAAATACAATAATTTATACTTAATTTCACCATTATATCTTGTATGTAACAATTATTTTATATAGTCGCTAAAATAAAAAAAATAAAAATAAAAAAAAGTTGGATCAGTTTTTTCAAATCGGTAAAAATCACACTTTTTGGAATTACTTGTTCAGTGTTTAACCCTGTAGAAAAGCATCTGACAGTACTAATACTCTAGCGACTGAACGGTTGAAATTTAAGAATCCCACTCCAAGTACAACTCTGATGCCGCGCCTTACGCAAAACATCTTTGTACGTGGAGTTTATTAAAAAGCTACTACTGTCGTGTAGGCCCACAGGATCTAGCAGCAAAAACCCATGTTGCGGGTTTTTACTGCTAGTATTTAATGAATACGTCTTCGCGTCTTTATGGTGTGAAAATTTTCACATCATAACGTAATCTTTCAAATTGATTGAAGATCGTTGAATGCGGTTATTGGTTGCGGTTTGTATTTTGTGGTCTACCATGGGTAATAAAAAATACACTTTTACAGATTAACCTCTCTTACATGGCACATATTAAATTTCAAAGGGGGGCACATATTGATACATTCACATTTATGTTAATCTTTACATTTGGTTCGAATCTCGCATATTTAAAACAGTTTATTTTTATTTTTTATTCTGTGTTGTACTGTTCTGCCTTCTAAGAAACTCCTCTGTTGAGGGCAGACCATAGAGTAATACTATAGAGGCGCTATCCCGTACATAATTCTCCGAGATTCGTGTTCAAATCATGCACGAACAAGTGAATTTTAACTGAAGCCACTGCGTCGAAAGGCCCGGCCGTCAGACCGTCCTTTCCTTTTACTCAAGCCCATGGTTTCATCCTTCTTTCATACGTCACACAGAAATGGAGGTTCTAACCTACGATTTCGTTGAACCAATTTATTCGCTAAATGTCTCATTTATTTATATATATCAAAGGGGCAGACGCAGTTTAACATAAGCCGAAATTTACACAGCAATAAAAATAACAATATCTTATTTCAAATAAATGATAAAATACAATAAGCATCGTACCATTGGGAATACAGACTTAAAATTGATTTTAATAAAATCGCTGATGCTTGATCTATCTTGGTTGATGAACCAAGACTGTCTGATTTATATTTCAAATAATTTTGTGTTCCGTTTAACGACCAGTGGAAGCGCATTAAACAGCTTTGTTGCAAAGACCTATCTAAAATTTCTTTAACCAAAAGTGGTTTTAGCGAAAGAAACAGGCAATGGACTATTTTTTTCTAGTATCTTGAACAGTTTGGATGTAATAATTGCAGGATTTGTGACGCAGAAAGTATTTATAAAATTTTTGTCTTGGGATCGTTGCACATCAATAACAAATAAAGTTAATTTCCTTTATAGTATGAATAATTTTTTGTTTGTGAGTATAATGATTCAGAGATGACCAGAATAGTTAATTATCTTTGGAATGAGCACCATCAATAAATGTTAAAAATCATTAATATTTGTTATTTTGATCTGTCAAACATAAACAAAAGAAGTACATATTTAAAATAAAGATTTTTTCTTCTTCTTCTTGTGCCTTGTCCGTTCAACGGACGTTGGCTATGCGGACTTTGTTTACTGTGGCCCGAAACAGCTCTACAGTTTCCAAACCATTGTTTGAAATTTTTTTTAAATTCACAAACCAAAGAAGTTGTAATCAATAAAACAATGCTAGTGCCCTATTTACGGTATGATTTCATCAGTTCGAATAAAAAAAATAAAAGTTTATCGAATTGGAATACTACCCATACCCATACACCGACTATCAAAATTAATGTTAAAAAAAATTATTAAAAACAATAATAAAAAAAAATCTACCGAAAAAGAGTGAATACCTTCATTTTTTCGGTAACGCTAGCGCACCATTTTGGGATCAGAAGGATGTTTTGGAATTAATACTGGGATGGTTAATTTTTTTTTTATTATCCCTATCACATAGCCAGTATTATAAATGACGAAGCTATTTCCTATGGTGTTCAAAACTGTAGTTTAAAAGCTTAAAATGTGTCTTTCCTCCGAGTTACATAATAAATGTAGAATTTATTTAACCGAAAAGATGGTAAGAAAAGATATTCATGAGAATCTTCTTAATATTGTATGAACCCCTTACCATAATTATAATGACGTCAACTTTGACGGCATCGTCAAAAATTTGACGTGTCATCACATCGCTTCGTAGGGTTAATCCGGCCCGCTTCACAAACATTTACAGATCCTATCAGCCCGCCCGGGCCGTATGCAAATGTCAGGTCCGTATCCGCCGGTGATCTTGTGGAACCGGCCCAAGGAACTGGATGACAGGGCTAGTTCAACCAGTATTATGAAGGTATTAATGAAATCTAGTGGAAATTTATTCGTGGAATTTTGATAGCTTTGTAGGAGGCACTATTTCGGAGCCGTTTGGTGAATGCTTCTAAGTTTTATTTTGTAAAGTTGTTGTTTCAAGCATAAAATTTCATCACGTCCATTTTATTTTATTTTCAAAAATGGTTTATATTCGTGCACAAATTTTTTTTTATATTAGTCTCGCAAAGGAGACCCCGAGGAAAATATTTTCTCTGGGGGGCTATGTCTTCTTTGGGGATGCTGTATGGAGGAAATTTTTAATTAAATGTAGGAGATAAAGTCCTGGGAAACAAAATGTAGTAGGTAGGTAGTTATTTAGGGGTCAGTGCATCCAACAGTGAGAGCTCAAAGGTCTTCCTAAGCCGGCGTCTCCTGATCCAGCCTGCCAGGCTTCACCCGTTGAACCCGGGTAACCCCGCTAAGTCACCTCTGATAGGTGATCATTGTCAGAGTTTTTTTTTATTGATCTATATACGTGATGTTTACAATATATTATTCGATGTCTGTCTCGCTAGGGTATACCTGTGTTGAGACAAGCGTACAGGTACATAATTGAATATCATATATAAGAGTAAAATAATTTACAATTAAACATAAAATTGTTGTTTATCCAATAAATAGTTCCCGAGTTGGAGGTCACCATACCCGATCCCAAATTGAAAATTTATTTACTGTTTTATCGGCCCATAAATTAAAAATTAGTCCAACCCTAAATATTATGAAAATTAATTTGTTGGTCATCTCTGAACAACGAATTTATGTGGGGTTAAAATAAAACAAACTTTTGTCAACAGTGTATTCTGACAGTTGGTATGCAACATGTCAAGAATATATTGATAAAACAATATAAGCTGTCAATTTCCCGAAAATTAATGAATAAATAAATAACAATCAATGAATCATAAAATTCAGAAAAGGATATTTATAAAGAACATTATTTTATAGATTAATTTGTATATAAATAATATATAAAATAATATACGATACGACATGTGGAAAATTATAATAAGGAACTCCAGTGAAAAATATTATGGCATTAAAAAATATGTTCATATAGATCAATAAACACTGATTCTGAATAAATTGGTTTAATTAAATAATATTAAACGTAGAGTTTTAAAAAAATATTAAAAAGTGCATTTTTAATCGTGTTATCGAAACACACTGTCAAGTTGGTGGTATTGAATTTTTAGTCCTGACGTCACTCCTCACCAGTCATTGTATTGAAATGTAGGTATGACACAAGCCATCGGTATTAACAATATTTCATGTTATTCGTTATTTCATACTGTTTATAGAGATATAGTTTTTGTGTTTATTGAAACATTATTAAGGCTTAAATAATTCAGTTTCAAAAATAGAGAATTAGTTTGTCTTTATTATTTAAATTATTCAAAAACTTACTGTACAAACAAATCGTATAATATGCTTGTGATAATGCTATCTACAACCACGGCCAACTCTTCGAACTTCGAAATCTTAAATGGCCGTCATCGAACAGCTGATCAGCGCCGTATCTTATTTGCCTTCAATTGTGCAGGTGATGCTTCGTTTTCGATAATATTGATTTTAAAAGCTGAAAAAATTATAATTCGTTTTTTAGCCAACGTTTCGGACAGTGTTAGTGTCCATCACCAGATGCGTGTGGCAGATCTAAAAATCTAAAATCATTCCCAAAAGAAGTATCTATTTCGAAATATGGCAATACTATTAAAATAAATTAATTTTGGTAAATTTCAAACATTTAATTATGCAAGAAAATTTTATATTTATAATTTTATAAATTGATGAATATGCAATTATTTGTCCTTATTGATTTTTTTTTGTAATATATTTGTTTTCAATGGAATCTGAGTGCCTATGTAAAGTTTTTACTGCTTTTTTATTGTGTATACTTTAGTAGTGAATCTTTACCTCAAGGTATATTTAGCAAAAACCTAGTTTTACTTTCCTAACTAACCACAACCCATCCTAACCCAACCTAATCTAACCTAAAGTAAGCAATCTTAAACTCCTCTACATAAATGATTAACGAGCCTTTGAGGAAGCCTGTTGCAAGAATTTCGTCCAACTAACTGCATAACTTAACCTAAAATCAACTCAGGAGTTAGGATATAACGTCAATACAGTACCCACTTTAAAAGCAGTTTTTTTATTAGAGAACTCAGCTATTTGAACATATTTTTTGCATTAGCCATACAGGATGGAGGTTCCGAGGAAAAAACATTCCCGCACGGCTGATGTCATCTGTACGAAGGTTATTTTTAGGGAAATGAAGAAGAGGAAAAGGTGTGCGTGAGATAGGTAGGAATTTGGTGGTCAACGAGTTCAGGAGTGATGGACGTATGAATCGATCCCTCTGAACTGCGGTGCAAGGCGATGGGTCGAGAGATTCCAGCTGGAAGGGTCAAAAGGACTCCATCAACCAGCCTTTCCCAATCCTGCCCGCTATCACACCTCACCTGATGAACACGGGCACCGGGCTAAGTCACCAATTGTGTCGAACCAATTGACGGGCTGACCTATGGCAGAAGTGTTGGTTATCTAATAAATTGTTCCCGGGGCGGCTGTACTCACACCCGCTTCCCTTATTGTAAGATCGCTAGACCTGTTCAGTGGAACCGCGAGCATTTGCTCATTAACCAATCTTCACTCTATTAATAAATCATCTGAGATAAAAAGACAAATTTTTGACACGTGCAATTAAAGTAGGTGTAGATACGTAATAAGATAAGTAATACGTAAATACGTAGCCGAAGATAATCTCAGAATCGCCCTGGTGTAAGACCACCATTCAGTATTTAAACGTTGCTTGAAATGGCGTCAGCCTTGTTTCGTGACCAGATCTGAATAGCCAGGTACTTCCTCACCTTCCTCTTCCCCATTTTCTTCATCTCTCCTCTACCTTTAACCTCACAACAAACCCCAATTGGGGTGCCATAGTCTCACAGGCTTCAGGAGGGAGCAGCTGGGACTCTTGTGAGGTATTAATATTTAAAAAAAGATGTAATTCTCTTCATATGTAATTTCGTCCATGTGTAATGTTACCCGGGTGTAATTCTGGCAGTTTGGTACGTGAAATTTACGCTTGTGTAATTTTTTCCCGACACCGAGTCTTCAAACATGATAGCAAGAATACGATATTCGTAAAAAGCTAAAATTATGCTCTTTTGCCCAATTCTTTTGAAAGTAATAAATATTAATATAATTTGTTATTTAACACAGTATGCCTTACAAAGTTAACTCAGTAATTCAAGTAGATACTAGGAGAACGTAACGTGTAGTTAACTGACATGAATAAGCCTGTTTTCTTACTAAAAGCCTATTATTAGCGTACTTTATTATACCTAATGTAACATTAGAAGCATATAGTTCTCGACTCGACATTTTAAAGCATGCTTAAGAAGTGAAGCATGTTTTAATGGCTTCGTCACAGGGAAAGGTAAAAGGATAGGTACATGTATTAACTTGTAACACACGAGGGCTTTCTTTCAAAAGCTAATTGCTTAGCTACGAGTCAATATTCGGCTCAGTGACCAGGAATTTCATTAAATTTGAAGGCTTACTCACAAGAAAATAAAATGTAAAGGAAAACTGAAAATTTGGTTTGGCTACATCTGATTATACATGAAACTTCACAGATTATATTATAGTATACGGTGTGTTAGGTACTTGACTTGTTTTAATTCCAGATATTTATTTAACTTATTCTATTGTTCGGGTAAAATATGTACCTAAATAGTATTTCGATCTCCGGTGACATTTTTTTTCAACTAAAAACGTTAAGACGACACTGTATCCTAAAATATATTCAGAATCTTGACTACGTAAGTAAAGAAACCGTGTATACAAATTGTAACTCACAACCCATGTATTGGGTGGATCTTCTGTCGAATTTGCTCTATCAAAGAAAATAAGAATAATAATGTCTGGGAATCTTAACGACGTAAGTGAAGAAAGCGTGTAAAAAAATATAAGCCCGCTGCACGGCGCATTTGACGAACGCTTTTCCGCCAGGTTCATTTTAATTATTTCTGAAGAACGTGTTACTAATACTTAAGATGTTTCTAAATGAATACCTCCCGAAGTTATTAATTCATTATCTAGAAAAATAAAATCTGGTGCTCACCGCTTACTTTAGTTGCACAACGTATAACAATTTTTTAAAGGCATTCTGCGTTAAAAAAATGAAAGCAACGTACTGTTTTTCTTAATCTAAAATATAAATAACTTGCATCCCTTGTGAGGCATGGAAATAAAGTTGTTAATTCGATTATGAATTCACCGAAATAAATTAAAATTTGAGCCTCGGGCAAACCCTCGATAAACGTGGTTCTATCTCGCCCTAAAATCCAAGTAGGCATTGCATATTTATGGCCGAGGTGAGGGATTTGATGGTTAATCGGCTGAGTGATCAGTGAAGACATGTGGAAGAGTTTGTTTTAGAAAAAAAGTCACCCGAAACCAAATTTTCAAGTGTTCTAATATTTTAATTTTTAACAACGAAGATAGTAGGTATATATATTTATAAATGTATATATATTTTTTTAATTATAATATATATAATTATATTAATATGTGTTATATACATATTTATTCGTATGTATAATTTATCGAAAATCATTATTATAAAGACTCTTAATAAAATGAATTTCCTTAAAGTGGGGAAAGGGACAACTGCACAAAATACCTAAATAAAATCGTCAAATCGAGGTTTTGTATTCTCCATTGTTTTCTTCCAAAACTGGACTGATTTTAAAGACCTGTTTACCAAGTGTATAAGTAAAAAATATTCTATGTCTGTAAGTTTTGCTTTTTTTTTTAAATGCTTTCACTAGTTTGCATACTGAATGTTTGTTGACGGCGTTAAAACCAGGCAATTTTATCGGTTTTTTGAGAGTCCTAAATCCTACGAGAAGAAACTTATAAAAAAAACATACCAACGCTAGTGGTTGATATTTATCTATATTATTTAAAAAATATATTTGCACTAATGTAAAAACCCAGAAAAGAATTTAGGGAATACTTTTGTATACACAAAACACCACCTGATTTTCCCCAAGCTGTGTTGAGTTATTATTATGTACGGCTTGTATTATTCATGGCGTTTTCTGTTTTCTCTTCGCCTCACAAAACTCTCTCAATATCAGAGATACCAAAGCCCTACTGGATCTGGGTAAATAAGCCTCTTCTGTGATCATCAGATAAAAAAAATATACTAAAAAACAGTTTCTTACCAAATACTTCTGTAGCGAAACAAGACGAATTTAGAGAACAGTACGATAGCGTAAAAAATATGGATGATGATTTGTGTGCCAGACAAAAACAATTGTGACCTTCCATCATCTCTACACAATATCATTGTAGATTCTGTTTGTTCGTAGGTGCACATAATAAAAGCATGAATTTTTTTAATGAATAAAAGTAGAACAATTTTCCAGAATTCCTCGAGTAACAAATTATTTAAAGTGCTCAAGAAAATAGAAATTTTAAGTACTACCCTGAGAAAAAAGTACACCATTATGTCTTGATCCATTTGAAAGAAAAAGCTCTCTATTACAGTAATGAATGATTTTCAGGCATTAAAAAAATTTCGCTAATGTTGAGCTAGCTGGTAAAATACTTACTGGCTTACAATGAACGTTTATAATTCTCAATCAATAAACAACCTAATCACCCCCCAAAATATACTTTAGCAGTGTACAGTGTACACCTTCTATTTTAGATTGTATCGCAAGATCACTTAATAACGGCCTAAATACTCTACTTTCGATGATTAATTGCTCCTTTGTTTTCCTGTACGCTTTCATTGTGATAAGCTCTGTCAAAAATGAACAACTATTTGGAAAGGTCAAACATTTAGGGGTACAATTTGTAAGTAGGTTGTAGAATTTTTGACAGTAATACAATAAATTCATAAATACCTACAATTCGTCGATTAAGGTAGGAACGTGTAATGACATGTAAATTGTTCATTTTTCAGCCAGAAGTGCCAATGTCTACATTTTGACTGTTGGCATTATTTGTTAAACATGGAAGTTATGTTTACTAAGTAATTCTGTTGTGCCTTATACAAAGCCCAGACCCAGTGTGAAGTAAATATGTTTTGTACAATTGATTATAGGCTTTTTACGGATATATTTGTCGAAGCATTTTGTAGTTTACTAAATTCTTAACTAACGTAAAACCATAAAGGGGGATTTATATTTGTCTGGCGTGTCGTGTCGTGACGCGTCATAATGATATCGGTTTCATTCTGGCATGGGGAGATTTATATTAGTGTGTCGCAATGCTTTGTGACGGCTCATGTTGGTTCGAAACTGAATGAATTAAACTGATACCATTCTGATAAATATAAATCCACATTAATTTACTCTCACTCCTGTAACTTGAAAAATGCTCAAGGTATTCAGAACAATGCCATATTATCTACTAATATTGAAAGACGTTAAGATAATTTATTGCGTGCCTAACAAGTGAACTCGTGGAAGATTTTACTTTTTATGCCTCGTGGACATCTGCTTATCATCAGTAGGCGCTAATCAATACAGCGATGCAACTATGTTGATAATTGACAATTTCAACGTCAATAACAGACAGTTTAGCGACTGTCTTTTGACGCATGTCACAAAATAGTAAAAGCGTCCAAGTGACCTTTTCATAAGTAACTTTGCTCTATTTCCGCTAGTCTAGTTGTTCCAGTGAAACATAAAACAATAATGTCACCTCTTGCATGTTCATTTGATATTGTTGAATTCATCGTATAAGTGTTTTATAATGAAATATTCCATATGCACGCGTAACTTACTTATTTTTATTATTTGTTATTGCTTGATTATGTATGTATATTCCATATCAAACTAGCTGACCCGGCGAACTTCGTACACCTTCAGTGTTTTGTTTTTGTCAGTATCAGAGATGGCGTTGTGTACGGATAAATAATTTTTGTGATTTTCTTATTCTTCCATTTACTTATGTGAATAACGTTTCATTTTCTTTATACGTGTGAGGAAGATTTATTAAAGTTATTGTTTTTTTCCTGTGGAGAGGTGCATACATACGTTCACCGTTTGTCCCATTTTCGACTGTTGACATTTAGTGTGTAAGAAAGAGGGGCAGCATTTTATATTTAAAAACAAAAGCAAAAAAATCAGCGCATTGACATTCGACGTTTATGAATTTTTGGAATTCACTCACTACTCAATATTTACAATATTCATGCAGCTCTTTCAAAAGATGCGAATTCGTTCAATACAAAATGTATGGGGAAAAGAATTTTCTTATAACTTTTTTTTTTCGTGATTTTTTCCGATGTTTTAATAGCTTTTCTGCTATTCGAGGCGGAGACAAATCCAACAAATCAAAGGCAATACAAATCGGTCCAGCCGTTTTCGAGTTATAAATGGTGTAACTAACCCGACTTTGTTTTATATATTAAGATTTACTGTACCTTTATGAATAATCTATATTTGCAATCATTACTTTAATTTATTGTTAAGCAATTGAGCGTATAAAAGAGAGACAATGAAAAATAAATATTTCCATGATTATCTAACTATTTAAAAACGTTAAAAATGTTAAACATCTGGGAAATTAAAAGATTTTCTATTTTTTCCATTTTTTTTATTTCGTACAAGATTTTACCCAACCATCACAAATTTAGAATTATGTATTTTGGTGCAAAATTTATGTATTCGTTTCTGATAAAGACTCATTGCCAAACGTTAATGAAAATCAGCCTGTGTACACCGTCAAGTTTTCCGGTATGTTTGTTTAGTTATTTTAGATATGTAATACATTTATTTTATTTGATTTAACTTTTTTATTTTTTTTATATAAGCAATTCTTACGATACGTATGAGAATTGTATACGGTCAACTTTGGTTGCGGTACCTAAACTTATTTAGATGTATGGTAAATAGGAAATCTATTATTTTAAAGGTGAAATTTATTATAAAATAATTTCATCAAAGCATTCATTCTTTCCTTTGAAGTCAGCTGTCTGATTATAAATAATTTTCTAGAAACCTGCTGTATTGAAGCAAAATGTCTTAAATGTGGTCCAACTAAGAACTGTTATTAATTTTACCAGATTCTCCGCATATTTCAAGTGACTAAACTTACTGTATCCTTTTCATGGAATTCAATACCAATAACCATTTTCCGTGAGATATTCGAGTTTAAGTTTCTGCATGCCTACATACCATCTTCATTCCTGGACAATTATGTTATTTTGGATACATTCGCTAAACTTCTTCATCTTCTGTTGTCTATTCCTGATGGAATTTGGTATGGGAAACATCCGGTATATTTTCTTCTTTTAGGATTCATTCAAAAATAACAAACTACACTCAAAACAGTCATCACGATTTTGGAACCATACTGTCTTCACTCACTTCTCTACTAAGTTTTCCATTCTTCTCCAGAACTAACAGTTGGGTAATTTTATATTTATTTTTAACTTTGTGAGTAAAACCTCAAATTGTAATATTTAATGAAATGAAGACAATATTAGCAAAAATCTAGAGACAGAAAAATCAGAAAAAGATGTTGGCACCTCTGGGACTCGAACCCAAATTTATCCAGACACTATCTAGATTGCATTTAGTTCGGGTTTGAATCATATATAAAGATAGTGGCCAATAATATGTGCGTTAATAAAATGAAGATAATAATGGTAATTATTTGTCGAAGCATGATACATTTAAAAGTAACCGAATTGGATATAGACACCTTAGCTCAGTTAGTAGAGCTGTTACCATGAAAGCAGAAGGGACTGGATTCGAGTCCCAGAGGTCTCAATATCTTTTTCTAATTTTTCTGTCTCCAGATTTTAGATTGAGTTTTGTTAATATTATCTTTATTTAATAAAATATTACAATTTTATGTTTAATTACTAGTCCACGTGAGTTGACCAATTAATTTGAGTTTTATTTATGTATTTATTAACGCCCTTTTTAGGTGCTTTTACATATGGATATTAAAACTTATACGGTATTACATTTACTGTCCATAATTGTACGATATTACGTGCAATGTGTCCATTCTGGAAGAGCTAGGCTTTCAACTGTCTGCCTTATC
Source organism: Limnephilus lunatus (assembly GCA_917563855.2). Taxonomy (NCBI): domain Eukaryota; kingdom Metazoa; phylum Arthropoda; class Insecta; order Trichoptera; family Limnephilidae; genus Limnephilus; species Limnephilus lunatus. The sequence goes on along the minus strand of OU830594.1, from coordinate 70,578,193 downwards.
TTCTGATAGTTTGGACACGTCGCTCGCCAAAATAAGGACTCAAATTGGAGAAACTCATAGTCACTGGCAAAGTGGAAGACAAAAGAAGCAGAGAAAGGTCACCAATGCGATGAAGTGAAAAAGTCTCACTGGCTTCTGGTACGTCAAATGTCGCAGCCCTCCACGCAGCGTAGGACTGCGAGGAGGGAAGCCTTGTCCACCATGGAAATTGGAGTAGGGATCACGATCCTTAGCAATAAAGAACCAACTTAAGAAGATGTAGTTTAATTTAACAAATTTTGGCCGTACAATCGTTAACGTCTCTGTCGAAGGTGTTTCGAGAATGTACTTACGTACCATGTATATATCTATGTATATATTAGATCCACAATAATTGAAAAGGTATTTATCTAAAAATGTTAATGTATGATTTAATACATACCATACAAGTTTACATGCCAACCAAATTATATACAAAACCATTTATAAAATAGTTTTACAATATCCACGTAATGTCTTGTTATTCTTACAATAGTTCAATTCGTGTCCAAAGATCCCAAAAAAACATTTTTCAATTCGAAGATTTATTACAATATTTCGTATATTGATTTATTCCTTCACTTTTAAAAAATCTACGCGTGTGTAGCGTATTCAGGGATGAAATATGTGTTGTTATTGTCCACCCCCTGTCGTTTTTGCAACCCCAATAGAAGAGAAAGGGTTGAATATTGATGAATTTACCAAAATGCAGCCCACATGTAATATTTATCGTATGTATAATAAAGCCTTAATCGAAACCGCCACGAACCTGCTGCTAGTTGTAAGAAGGATTACAAAGGTTTTAAGGAAGTATGTCAAGGTACTTTTTAATGTACAATTTATTTTAAGTACTGGCGTGTCCTGGCGTGCCCAACTGTCAGATTTAGCCTCGCAACTTTCTGAGATATAATATTGTGTCGCGTTAATGTTGTGTTTGACTATTTTAAAAAAAAAGTGGATCTGTTGAGTTAATGCCTCGTAATCATTTATCAAATTCCCATGAAACACTTATGGAAGTATTGATACCTGGTTAGGTCGATATAACGTAATTTCTGGATTAATTAAATAAAATAAGATTTGACGGCCTCCGTTTTTAGGGGCAAGGATCTCGACTAGCAATCCCAAGGTAGCGGGTTCAAATCCCGGCGCGCGCCAGTAAATTTTATTTGATTGATTGTAGTTTTCACAATATAATAATTTAAAATAATAAAAGGTATATTTGTGACATTCCAGAGTGGAAGACTCTATCAGTATCGCCCTGGTGAAATACCACCATTCAAAATTGAAACACGTTGCTTGAAATGGCTTTGGCCATGTTTTGTGACAAGATCTGAATAGCCAGCTACTTCCCCACCTTTATCTTCCCTATTTACTTTCCCTACCTTCTTAAATTTGGGGATGCCATATTCACACTGATTTCAGGCTTTTGGGAGCAGTTGAGACTCTTGTGCGGTATTCTCAAAAAAAATATAAGAATAGTATAACCAATATTTTTAAAATTTTGCTCAGTAGCCAATTTTTTAGCGTAAGTTTTAGGCGATTTAAATGTTATACATATTGTTAGGGTACCCCGATGTCGGCTTCTAAACCAACATCAGCACACCAACACGTCCCTGGCTAGCTCTCAGCGGGACAAGGGTACTCTCTATTCAGGGGAGTGGGCAGCTCATGGCTAGGGAACTTCTCTCCATCCTTCGGTGACCCACGGGATCCTCACCGGCCAACAATCCTCCCGCCGTAGCAGAATAGTAACAATGTTAAATCATTTAGACATGTATTGTAAGCTCAAACACATACATAGGTTTCTACAGTACAATTCAATTACAAGTAATGCAAATTACACAAACCTAGCTAAAGTGTTTAACTCTCTCTGAATGTCTCTCAAAACGAAACCCTCCGAGTCGTGATTTCCACGGGGCCCTACATTTCACTGAATTACGGACAACATTTAAAGAGGAAGTCAAGATACAGCTTACATGTAGGTAGGCAGGAACCTCGTCTCATGTGGCAGCTTCATCAGGCACTTTCATAGTTTAAATAGACCGAACTATGGTGCGGCAAAAGGCCAATTATACACAAAGGTACTTCAATAATACATCGCGGCCGTTGAATTGGTCCGCCGGCTTAAAGTGCGCCGCTGGCGTGTCCGTTCGCCAAGGCACTCAGATTGCTTCTGTCCGCGAGCGCAGCGGGCAGCGGAGTCGCCGGGCAAGCGGGGCGGTAAGGAGAGGCAGACAGGATACGGGGCGGGGGGGGCGGCGGCCAGCTGTGGGCTTGTGCTGCGTTCTCGAACCTACTCGCTTCAAGGGCGTATCGTAACACTTCCCCCCGCGCTCGGAAAAAAAGCGACGTGGCAATGGAGCTGTAGGATAAAAAAATCCTCTTAAACTTCCATAGGGGTTTTTGAGAGATTCGTTGCTTGAGAGATGCCTAGCTAGAACATGCAATTTATGTTATAATTTAGGTCACAATGTTTGTAGGGAATGGGTGAGGGGTACATACAATGTTTTGGAGAGGAACAGTTTTGGTGAAAGTACATGGTGTGAAACAACATACAAGATTATGCAATTGAAAGATGACAATACATGGTTATGCAATTGAAAAATATAACAATACATGGTTATGCAATTGAAAAATAACAATACATGGTTGTACAATCGAAGAACAAAAAAAACAACAAGAACAAAAATGCCTGTGTGATTCTAAGGTTTCATTGGTCTGGGAGCTAAGTTTGCGAAGCGTGGATTTGTTTGGTTTCGGAGAATTTCGAAGAGGAGGACGTGGTTTCACAGATTTTAAGGATTACATTATCACTGTAATCAGACCCCTTTGAGATAACACTCAGAAGTACACTTGGGCCTTAGAAAACACTTGGTTTTGTCGAAGACGTCGAAGTTCATGAAGTGGAGACTGTGGTTGCTGTGCCGCGACTATGGTTACAGAGGTCATTGAAGAGGAGAATCCAGTGTCTGCAGACATGCCAGTACGAATCCTAAGTGTTATTAAGGTAAACACGGATCGTATATAATGGTTATTGAAGCATAATGTAGCTCAACATAACTTGTATTGGTACGCATTCAGCGAATACTGGAGGTCAAGGTAATGATGGTTTACACATGACGATATATGCGTCACTGCATGACAGCGCAAGAGACGACATGGTTGGCATTGATAGCAAGAGTAAGAACAAACCTAGGAGCTAGCGTGCCCAAAAGGTGGTTCAGAGTGTCATGATGTATAGTGGGACAACTCAACTTGCTGTGGCACGACAAAAACAACATACATATGGGTGGTATGGTCTGTGCTTTCAGGAACAAATGCGTAGAAAAAATGGCAGCAGGAGGGACCTAGTAACCACAGCGCGTGCTGTCAGGAAGTGGAGCTCAGCTTGGCTGTTGGTGATGACATCCGCCTGGGCTTCTTTTTAATCCGGGAGAAATTATTATTAGAGCAAAATTCTTGAAGTTTACCTGCCTAGGGACCAATGAAGAAAAGGTTTGGAGAGAAACAAAATGTGTCCAGATTATGAAATAAACGAAGTTTTAATCACCGACCCAGAGAGTGACGAAGAGAGAGTTTTCTAACTACATTGTGATTACATGAACATTTTCCTTTACCAGGATGACTTGGCGTTTGCCGAGTGACAATATGTCTTGGTTAAAAAACAACCGGCCTTCCATGGCCTATGTTAACATAAAGGTGGTAACATTTTTTGTAGAATTTCAATGAACAAGACAAAGAAGTCGTGAATGAGTCACGGTAAAGGCAGAGAAACCAATTCATGAATAAAGGTTGTCAAAAGGAGACAGACGGTACGCCAAGTGCATATCGTACATATCCAACATTCATGAATGTGTTTCGTAAAATTGAGAAAAAGAACAAAAGGTGAGACGTATGCAGAGAGTGAGGGAGAAAGCCTGCTGATAATTGGTTAATTTACCGATTCGCACTCCCAGTGAGGGCGAATTATGGTTAACAACAGATTTTCCTCTTCATAACATATACCTGAGAACATGATGGTGAGGAGAAAGGAAAGGAAAAGGAAAGGAGTTGAGTGACGAAACTTGCTAGAGACTGGACTAATTTCCACTTCAAACTCCATGTGAGAATGAAACATGATCAACCAGCAGGTTTCCTGACTCTTTACAATTGTTAAAAGGATGAGGAGAAATTTGAATACACATTAACAAAGAGACTAATCTTTTGCGTGTATTGGGCAAAAGATTAGGGGTCATTTTAAAAACTCCTGCGTGATTGTGAGAAAAGACAGACCCTTGCTCCAATTTCACAAACCTGGGGGTTTTCTTATCCGTTCCCCAGACAACGAGTTGGGTGGTTTTGTGCTCAATCGATTAACTCCCACAGCACTATGCCCCATAGTTAGCAGTGAAGCTACAAACTAGTCCTTTTGGGATAGTAGATATTCCTGGGCTTCTTTCCTTTTTGCAAAGAAGTAAAAAAACAGGAGGTCCACGGGCATTGGCGTTGAATGACAACAAAGGGTTGTGGGCTACATTTCGTAGATCGCACACAAAAGGTTTGATATTATATCGTTCGCACGACTCATGGTAAGTGTTTTAACGTCTCCACGTATAGTGTACAAAAACATGTAAGTACATACAAGATAAAACTCAATTATAGACAGAAGTCAAGAGTTTATACAATGCCTCTTAAAGAAGATGGCAAGGCCGATATTATGTCGTTCGCACGAATCACGGTAAGTGTTTTAACGTCTCCACGTATAGTGTACAAAAACATGTAAGTACATACAAGATAAAACTCAATTATAGACAGAAGTCAAGAGTTTATACAATGCCTCTTAAAGAAGATGGCAAGGCCGATATTATGTCGTTCGCACGAATCACGGTAAGTGTTGTTATTACGTCTCCACGTCTCGTGTACAAGGGTTGTACACAATTATACACACAAGCGGTACTCATGACAAATTAATGACACACGACCAAAATACAAGAGCGGTACTCATGACAAATTAATGACACACGACCAAAATACAAAAGCGGTACTCATGACAAATGAATGACACACGACCAAAATACAAAAGCGGTACTCATGACAAATGAATGACACACGACCAAAATAGATTGTACAGAAAGGGTGGTACTCATGACAAATTTGTCACACGACCAACTCAATAACATTTAGCTATGAGCAAAAGTGATTATGACGAACTTCTCGTATCGTGGCAGGTATTTTAAAGGATCCCTCCTATAACGGTGGATGTTCTAAGGATCTCTCCTATGACGGTGGATGTTCTAAGGATCTCTCCTATAACGGTGGGTTACGTTTAAATACAACACAATAAACGTTGACGATGCTTGATTTTAACACATTTTATAAAGATTCGTTAGATTAACTAACTCCGTAGCCCAAGAGCGTACGACAGAGAAGATAGACAATTTGATGCTACTTCATGTGTTACAAAATACAAGGGTGATGGCAGAGTATAATTCTACTTACACCAAGTATTTAAAACAAAGACAGACCTATAATGGTTTTACATACTGTCTGTTGTGGCAACCTGCAGTGAGGAAGACCAAAGAAAAGGGACCAATTACGGTTTTACATACCCTTTGTGCAGTTACAAACATACCAGGTTATGTGCAATTTGGGTTGCAAATACTTGGTTAAATGGACACCTAAAAGTTGTGAATTCCAAAATCAGGATGACCATAAGGTTTTATTAACCTGTCTCGTAGGGTTGAAACGTGTCATATAAGACATACGTAACGTACAAGCAAAAAAACAAAATAACAAAAAGGCAGTGGCTTTGTTATAACAACCAAAGACCGGATGATTCGGTTTTACGTACTTTAGTTGAGACGAGCCAAATTGATTTATATACAGGGTTATAAAGACCAATCATTGGTTTTATAAATACAAGTTCCAAAATGGACGTGTCGATATCCAATTTGGGTACAAGAGCATGAATTAGGGTAGGACGCCATCAATTTTTAATTTAAGAGGAAAAAATTGAAAAAAACTTATATACACGAGGGGCGACTATGTAAGTAACCACTATTTGATTTTCATGCTAGAGATACCTCGGGAGGTTTTACAACTCATGATGAACAAGATGAAAGGAAAAATTGTAGAAATAGTTAACTGGTTCTGAGTCGGAATTTAACACTTTGGAATTTACAAAACCCGACTTCTAGAACGACACGCCAATGGGCAATTGTCAACTACTTTACATGAACAAAATAAACAGGTGAAAAAGTTCCTTTCCACACGACAAAAATGCAACAAAAAAATAAATAAAAAAATTACAAAATTACATGACAAGGCAGGGTATGACGTGGCATGAACATTGCGTAGTGTACGTGTTGAGACAATAAAATGGGCTCGCGATTTCCCAAACATTGAAACTCGAAAAGTGTCTCCGTTCCAAAGTGATCAGTTTTAGAACAGGTGAAAAAAAATAAAAGAAAAAAATTGCCGTGAGGGAAAGAAAAAACAGTGCAAAAAACAACATTTGAAAGTAACTTCAAGGAGAGTACGCATTAATTTACAAAATAATTTACAACTTGTTTCATTTACGAAACGATGGGCATGTGATTGACACCATACACGCCTGACGTAGTAAGACTCTGTAAGCTTACAAAAAAAAAATGTGATGATGCACACTGGATCATTTTATATACAACACAAAATTACAAAAAGGAGAAAAGAAAGGTGACAATTTGCATTGTTGCACCTAATAGTGAGGTATTCTCACAATGGCCATAATGTATGGACGAACAGTAACATTAATGGGTAAAAAGGAGTTAATAATCTCAAACAAAACCGTGGCACAAACTTGAGGCCCGCATGTGAGATTAAAAACATCTTGAACAAATCCTTGTTGAGACGAGGTTTGTTGTATTTCGCAGTATTTGATTCTGCTAAAAGAAACGTTGGTGTCGCTCCGTTTTCTCATAGTTTTTTCGGGGCCTTGCCTCTTAATACGCTTAGCTTGCGGGCGGCGCCCAGCTATGAGTTTGCCCGCCCGCGTGTCCCGCCCATGGCCAAGCACGCGGCCGGTGTATTTATTGGAACCGGCATACATTGTTATTTTGATTGTTGCAGCGGCTACGGTTGTCAGTGGGACATTTATTGATGAAATCATCCTTGTTTCCAACGTCGCTTTCTGTGCGCGTTCCATAGTTGACTTTTTGTTGAACGAACAGTGCATATGCCTTGCTATGAACCAGGGAGAGTCCTCTATCCCTTAAAGCAGCTTGTAAGTGGGCTTTGGATAAACTATGCACATTGGGAATGGTACCCAAGTTGGATGATGTAATAGTTTGCTTGTCCTCCATTGTGAGTTTCCTGGGTGGTGGGGAGAAGAAAAAAATTGGCCAGGGGTTTCCTTTAGAAAGCGCAAAAATTAATTTTTGTGAGGCACTTTTCACTTGGTGATCACTGTTGGCACTTCCAAATGTGTTTTGTATACATGACACCAGAATTCTTGTCGAAGAGAGGCAGGCGAGAAAAAATTTTGCGTGGAAAGACCTTAGTAGTAAAGGTTTTTTGTATTTTACTGATCACTTTTGAGAAAACTGTGAAATTCACAAGTATTTATTTATTTTAGAAAAATTTTTCCAGGACTGACCTTTAGAAAACAGGTTTTTTATTTTCAACAAAACACTTTGCACTGAGAAAGGCACTAAAGTTCACAAAAGGCACATTTCTGGCAAATAAAGGACAAACTTCCGGATGAAAATGACTGAATATGGGGTTTATTGCATCCAACCATATTAAAATTATTTTAATTATTCATGGGATCAGTCATTGGTTTTATTATTATTCCACTTTTCACTTATGTAAGGGAAAAAACACAATTCACTTTCACTTATGCTGAAAAAAAACAGTACCTATAATGTACAATGGGGAAAGAAAGTCATTATTTTGTCCATTTGGAGAAACATTAAATTGTACTAATTTGACAGACACAAGTGGGCCAATTGGTATATTGTGCAGAAATAATAAAAATACGTAAGTCCGAAATTTTCATTAAGGAATTCGCAAAATAACTGGGGTTCCAGAATCAAATTCATAATGATGATTTCCGTTGGTAACCCAGTTCAGTCATAAAAAAAACGGTTTGGATTTAAAACGCAGCCTAGCAACAGTCGGTTGGGGTATCGGCGGGAACAAGGCATTTGCGCGCAATCCGGACTATCGCTTGGAACAAAAGCCGTTGGATTTTGGGCGGGAATAGCTGTTGCTAACGCGCCCGCCGCCTGACGCAATTCAGATTCGCGGTCAAAAGCTGGCGTTTCGGGTTACTCAAAATGGCCGTTTCAAATGTGATTTAATTTCATAATTACAATCAGATCTGTTATGGATCTGATTTACATATTGGTTTCTGTGGTTTTTTCACAGGATTCACTGTAGAATGACAAGGCATAATTAATGTTTTACAAAATAGTTGTTGTGCGGGAAGGATTTTGACAGAGGAAGGTCCCGCAAAGTGACCGAGATAGAGAAAAAAAAAAATTCCAGCCCCACGATCGGGCGACAATTGTTAGGGTACCCCGATGTCGGCTTCTAAACCAACATCAGCACACCAACACGTCCCTGGCTAGCTCTCAGCGGGACAAGGGTACTCTCTATTCAGGGGAGTGGGCAGCTCATGGCTAGGGAACTTCTCTCCATCCTTCGGTGACCCACGGGATCCTCACCGGCCAACAATCCTCCCGCCGTAGCAGAATAGTAACAATGTTAAATCATTTAGACATGTATTGTAAGCTCAAACACATACATAGGTTTCTACAGTACAATTCAATTACAAGTAATGCAAATTACACAAACCTAGCTAAAGTGTTTAACTCTCTCTGAATGTCTCTCAAAACGAAACCCTCCGAGTCGTGATTTCCACGGGGCCCTACATTTCACTGAATTACGGACAACATTTAAAGAGGAAGTCAAGATACAGCTTACATGTAGGTAGGCAGGAACCTCGTCTCATGTGGCAGCTTCATCAGGCACTTTCATAGTTTAAATAGACCGAACTATGGTGCGGCAAAAGGCCAATTATACACAAAGGTACTTCAATAATACATCGCGGCCGTTGAATTGGTCCGCCGGCTTAAAGTGCGCCGCTGGCGTGTCCGTTCGCCAAGGCACTCAGATTGCTTCTGTCCGCGAGCGCAGCGGGCAGCGGAGTCGCCGGGCAAGCGGGGCGGTAAGGAGAGGCAGACAGGATACGGGGCGGGGGGGGCGGCGGCCAGCTGTGGGCTTGTGCTGCGTTCTCGAACCTACTCGCTTCAAGGGCGTATCGTAACAATATTACGAAAAAAATATAACAAAAGGTTCATCGAAAAATGAAAAATCACATGATTAATATTGAATATAAAACTTAAGAGCTGTTTGAGGGTAAATTTAAATATCATTTTCGAACGCAAAATAATTAGCTTCAATAACACAGCAAATCAACAGGGCACGTGCAATTAAAAAAATTTGTGTTCAATAATTTATGTTCATAAACAAACCGTTTTTAAGTTCATTATATTTAATCCTATGAATATATTTTTTTTAAATCTGCAAAGCTGTCACTTAATATAATATGTGATTTAACATAATCTTGTTTCATTAGAGTTTTTAAAGTATAAGGGATACAAATCTAAGTATCTAAAATTAGTATTTTTCTTAAAAATAATACCATAACGTTTAAAAAATTCATTGTTAAAATAAGGAAAAATAATTCAAAAATGTCTGAACCTTCCCCAGTTTTCCCTGCGTAGGTGATTCTCAATCCGTACCGTAGCAAACACTTCGTTGACATTCGTTACTCAAGCGACCAGTGTCAATTGCTAACTGTGCCCGGGCATAAATCATTGCAAATTTGCCGGTTAGTGCTTTGTGATTGAGATTAATTCGCATGAAAGTTTGGAAACCATCCAATTTGGATTGAACCTACAAATTCTGATATTGGGACGGACATTATTATGAAAGATCTGCCTAAATAGCCTATTTGGTCGAACTAAACATATGGAAATGCAAGCAACGTTACGAGCTTGGACATGAATTTATGGGAATTTTCTATTTAATAAAATAAATAAAAATAGTCGTTTCTTGAACAATGTGTTTATGTTTTAAGTAATGCAATAAAATAAGTAAACCTCCCGATGGGTAAGAAATTTGCGTAATTTTTCCAATTGGAATGTCTCCGTTAAGTGTGTCATTTTTGTCATGACTTATTGACTGAGCATAGCTAAGTCCTGTTTTTCCTCGAACGTTTTCATTTCTGTTAATTTGTTTTTACATTCCGGTTCCGTCTCAAAACGGTGGTCGCTAGGATTTTTTCTCAGTCCTGAAAATGTCGTGTTTATTTGAACTTTCTAATTTGCTTTTTTTTCATTACTATGGATCCTACCTGCCTGAAGAAAGTTAAAAAAAATTATATCCTTTCGGTAGTGTCGTTTCTTTGGACAAATTGAAAAATACCTTATTTGAAACGATTTGAAAAAATATTACATAAAATACATGGAAACATTATGTGAGCAGGTAAATATTTAAGTACCTACTTACAGAGCATATGATTTCAGAGCTAATTTTGGATTTGATTTATTTTACAAGAAGAAACATTAGTTTTTTGACGCTTGGTCTACTGCCCACAGAAGAAAATTTGATTATTAATACCATAACTGTATTAATAGTCTGTACGGTTGAAATTAAGAACCCCACTTTGAGTACATTAACACAGCGCCTTACGTAAAACGTTTTCGTACTGAAGTGAAATAAAAAAATAAAATACGAATTAAGACCAGGCTAGCACGTGTGACTTTTGTCATTAAAACATTTTGGTAAGACGCACTTGACATTGAAAAGACTTTTTGTAGATTTTTAAGATTCTCGTGAATTTAACGAAACTGTTGCCGTGATAAAAGTCATCCGTGAGCACCTGGATTTAAGTATTTTTTCTGACACCACATTTTCACAACTATTATTTGTTTTTAAAGTAGCCTAATTTATGTATCGTAATTTGTAGTTATATCATTATTATTTTTTTGATAACGCTTACAGGAAGTTTTACTTTTACTTTGCCTTTTTATATCATCAATTCGTAAACAACATTATAATGAAGAGCAAAAATTAATCATTTTGAAAGTGCTTCCTACAAGTTTCTACATCTGTGAAATTTTATTATTAAAAGAGCAAAATTTCGTTTTCCAAGAAAATAAATAATCTTAATTTGTGATCTACAGTACCAACAGAAATATTTTCCATTTTATGTTTTCGGATGATGAAATTTACCAAGAAATATTTACCTTATTTTAATTAATAAATAAGTACTAATGTTGTTGAGTTCTTACTCTAAAACGAAAACACACACAATTAAATTTAATATCAAAGATCTGTTTTATGAATTTTGTTTTATTTAATAAAATATTAAATATTAATCTACCTACTGGTAGGTATTTAAGTTTTCGTAACTGTTTTTCTGTCGTTGAAAAATATTTAAGAAGTATTTTTAAATTTTTATAATAATTTCACAATTCTGAATAAAAAAGAACTTAGAATTATGGATCCTTTTGTTTCGCAAGTCAGAATAAAGACAGTGTATGTGAAAAAACATAAACGCGTATAAAACGGGCGCGAGTCAAGACAGATTTATGTGGAAATACCTTTAACCAGCGATTTAAAACCATATTTGGAATAATACTTTTTTTAGATTTTCACGGACAAAAGTATTGTGGTTATTTGTTTTTGGGGTGTTATGCTGTGTTGCGCTACCTCTTTCTTTGGCCAACGTTTCTTCGTTCAACACATCTGCCCTGATGATGGATACTGTAATGCTGTCCGAAACGTCGGCTAAAGAAGGAGGTTGCGCAAGACGGCATAACACCCCAAAAGCAAATAACGAAAATAATGAACATATTTGGAATAATGAAGATAATTTAATTTTTTTCAAACACAAAAAAAAACTTTTATATGTCTACATATATACTGGTCGCCCAGCCGCCTAAATCCCTTCCAGATTGTAACTGGTAATTGTGATTGATTGTAACCTGCTATTTTAAAAAATATATTTTTGGAGATTAAAAAAAAAAACTCCGAATATCAAAAGCCATCTATGTCATTTACGTTAAATTATTAAACGTTGCTATTTCGCGATAGAAAAACTTTATTTTTCTTAAAGATGTTACACATCGTATTAAATAGATGGCACCACTTACACACTTAACAATTTTGTTTTCTATATTCTATCACAAATAACCTCAGAAATCACAGGGTAAAGTAAGTATTCCTTCAATCCTGTACATTGATTGGAGGAGACCCCACCACTTTCCCAATGGCTTTATAAGGAAACATATGGTTTCCTCCTTCACTGCACACGTCAAGACTCTACTTTTTTATTGAACGAAGCTACATTTATTTTAACGACTCTAGACCCTCCAATGTCCATACATATAGGGTAAGTAATCACCCTGTACAAGAAACAATAATTTCCATAACAATCGCAAAAAACAAAACCTTGCTTTATTGGTCGCCTAACCAAATCATTACTTCGATTCTGCCGCTGCAAAATACGTCTACCTTTATACAAAAGAGTAATGCACCCCACTGTTAATATTTACTATGGTAAATATAATAAAGGTTGGCGGTGATCACAGCAGTGGCCAACATTAATAACTCACCTTACTTAGGGTACTTAAGCTTGGGCTTGGGGGGAAACTGCAAAGTGCAGTAATTGGCAACATGTCAAAAAGTGCGCACACGTACGAGTATTGACTAATTTCATATTATCTGTTAAACATACAAAGAATAAACTCATATTTTGTAAACAGAGATATTTATTAATAAAATTATTTCGGTACCTACTTTATCGCTTGTCTGATATGATGAGTCATTCCAATAAGAAGTAAACTTTTGCCGATTTAGAATAAATTAAAAGTTCATTGGGGTTGTATAAATCAAGCATCATGTTTTATAAAAAAAGATGTATGCTGTGTGAAAGCTTTAAAAAATTTTATAGACAAAATGTTTGAAAAATCGTTTTTATATAAGAATGATCATCGTACACTTCACTCCTTTCTTATGTACACACAGTTCCATGACAAATCAGAACAGTGATATTAAATAAAAAACAATCAAATAACCTAACCTATCCTAAAATCGATAACATTGTTTTTTTGCAACACCATTCATATCATTTTTTTAAATTGTTTACTTTTCGTGTGTTCGGTTACTCACAGATTCCACAATTAAAAGTATTTCAAATGCAAAAACAGCAAGGAGATAGGTTTCAGAGTTCTAGATAGGTACCCCCAGTATCACCTTGGTGAAAGACCACAATTCAGAATGGAAATGTTGTCGTTTTTAGTGACCTGATTTCCAAAGCATGGTCCCTACTTCTCAACCTTTCTTTTTACATTAAATTCTCCTCCCGCCGCCCATTCTTTTCTCCACAGTCACCTCACTTTAAACATCTTACGAAATCTGTGACATGAAATATAAATAAATTTTTAATGCATCTTTTGAATATTATGTAAGCATAAAGCATAATTAAAGGGTTTCCTGTTCTGAGATATTCTGCAGTTTAAAAAAATGTATTAGGTCTCTAGTTGCATTACCTACTTGAATTAAACACAATAGGTTCTGTTATATTTTTGTTTCAGTCGGTAGGGCATTAGCTTCACACCATAAAATTTAATATTTCTCTCTGTTATGAAAAACATAATATAAATTGTGAATAACCAGTATATTTTGGCGCATTTTTTTCATTCTTTTTTCATTAACTCGACACAGGAAACCCTGAGGAAAATATTTTTCTTCAGTCTATGATGCCGTGTGTAGCTGTGTGGGGACTTTTTAGGGAGAGGAAGGAGTGAACTTGGATCTTGAGACTCATGTTGCCGAAAAGATCAAAGCCGCTAGTTTCTCGGAACATCTTTCATTATTATAGTAATATTCCAGTAATACCGCTAGAACAACTACAGCTTACTTACCTGATGCCTGTGTTCTAAAGATTGCAATCCGATGTTAAGGGGAATCTATCAAATGCTCGTTTCAAGTTCGTTTTCAAAACTCGTTTCAAGAGTCAAGAGTTTTTGAAGTGAATCTTCTTTGGAGCACTTAGTGACTTGAAATTTAGGTGAAACGAAAATACGTCACAACTCAGTTCTACACAAATACTCAGTGCTAATATAATGCAGTAAATTCGCACCTCGGCGCGTGCCTTCCATAGCGTAGTCAGTAATGTGCCTGACAAGTCTCAGCTGCCAGAGACAGACATCAAGCGAACGGGGGTTTGAATCCTAAGAAATAAAAAAATAAAATATTTTGTGAAATCAATGTCCAATCTTCATACCACTATAATTTTTTTTTGATGTATTTTGGGGGTCCAGACCAGAAGTGGCTGTTCATTGCCCTGGTTGAATATTCGTCACTGGAGAATTCTGTTAATTTTTTTTTGAGTCAAAATAAAAATAAAAATTACCACATTTTTTTAAAATAGGTACCTAAGTATATAAAAATAGAATTATTAATTAAATTTACGTAATATGCTATAATCCCATTAGCCGCATCTTATTTCATCAAGTTAATTAAATTAAATACTTTTTACCCATATTCCGCTTAATTTTCCCGTTTGTATTTAACCCTTTGTACTCTGCACATGTATTATAATCCCTAAGCCCCCAAGTTTCGTATTCTAACTGGGCTTAAACCGCGCTTAAACTGTGGTTTAGCAAGCGATTCATACTAAACTTAATGGCCGATAACCCGCCCAGTGTCTACATGCATATTAAACCGAAAGCATAATCACAGTCTAAGCCCGCATCACATAACGTCTTGTTAATGCCTTAGGGTGACAGGATTTTTAGAATGGGGCGCTATAACAGCGATGTATTAAGTCTAAGATGTTTTGTAGCTTTTATTGGGCTTCAAATAGGGCTATGAAAACGTGTTTTTTATTATTTGATATTCGTAGATAATCGATTTATAAACTGTTGTAATGTTCGTTTAACATCTTTATTTTTTGTGAGTGGGTGCTTATAAGATCGGTGGAATCAATTCAGAAATTGTTTTTCATTGAATTTCATTCAAAATTATTAAGAACATGTTTTTTACACAAAATGGATACTTTTGTTCAGTAAAATCAGAATAAATACGGTCACATCTAGGGATCGAACCCATGACAGGGCAGCTCTACCAAGTAAGCTTATATGTCCGATTTAGTCGTATATAACTTTATCATACTTCAACCAAGAACTAACAACATTATCTTCATTTTCTTAACGCATATTTCTTTTGGCTGCTATCTTTATGTATGATTGCAAGGTTCAAACCCGAACTTAATGAAGTCTATAGATAGTGTCTAGGATAAATTTTATCCAATTTTATTTTTAATAATCATTTAAAACGTAGTTTGTAATAATAGGGGGTTAGTCGAAGATAATATTAAGCCGAATTTTAAAAATGAGATAGAAAAAATGACAAAAATAAAAGGTCTCAGTGGTAGAATTGGTTATGGCGCACTATCTACATAAGTTAGAAAACCAGTTCTTCGAACAATAATTTATTATAATTTAAAAATGTAGCTGCCAAGATAATATTATTGTTTATTCTGAATTTGAAATATGAGATTGACAAAAATTACTTAAAACAAGAGGTCTCAGTGGCTGAATTGGTTACGGCGCTTGTTTCGGTAGGACGAGATATCCTGGTTTCGAGTTCCAGTAGCGACCTTTAGCTTTTTATTTTTCTGTGTCTTCGAATTCTTTTTCATATATTCGTTTAGATCAGTTGTTACGATACGCCCTTGAAGCGAGTAGTTTCGAGCAGCTAGCCCACAGTTCCGCCGCCGCCTCTCCCCGCCCCGTATCCTGTTTACCTCCCCGCTTGCCCGGCGACTCCGCAGTCCGCTGCGCTCGCCACACAGAAGAAATCCGAGCGCCTTGGAGAACGCACGCTAGCGGCTCACTGTAGCCGGCGGACCCAATTCAACGGGCCGCGATGTGTTATTGAAATACCTTTGAGTATAATTGGCCTTTTGCCGCACTATAGTTCGGTCTATTTAGACTACAAAAGTGCCTGATGAAGCTGCCACATGAGACGAGGTTCCTGCCAACCTACATGTAAGCTGTATCTTGATTTCCTCCTTAAATGTGTCCGTAATTCAGTGAAATGTAGGGCCCCCGCGGAAATCACGACTCGGAGAGTTTCGTTTTGAGAGACAGTCAGGGAGAGTTAAACACTTTAGCTAGGTTTGTGTAATTTGCATTTCTTGTAATTGAATTGTACTGTAGAAACCTATGTATGTGTTTGAGTTTACAATACATGTCTAAATGATTTAACATTGTTATTATTCTGCTACGGCGGGAGGATTGTTGACCAGTGAGGATCCCGTGGGTCACCGGAGGATGGAGAGAAGTTCCCTAGCCTTGAGCTGCCCACCCCCCTGAATAGAGAGTACCCATGTCCCGCTGAGAGCTAGCCAGGGACGTGTTGGTGTGCTGATGTTGGTTTAGAAGCCGACATCGGGGTACCCTAACAATTGACGCCCGAACGTGGGGCTGGAATTTTTTTTCCCTATCCCGGTCGCTTTGCGGGACCCTTGTGTGTCGAAATCCTCCCCGCCAAACAATTGGCGCATCAACGTGAAGCCTGGAATTTTTTTTTCTCTACCCCGGTCGCTTTGCGGGACCTTCCTCTGTCAAAATCCTTCCCGCACAACAACTATTTTGTAAACATTAATTATGCCTTGTTATTCTACAGTGAATCCTGTGAAAAAACCACAGAAACCAATATGTAAATCAGATCCATAACAGATCTGATTGTAATTATGAAATTAAATCGCATTTGAAACGGCCATTTTGAGTACCCAAAACGCCAGCTTTTGACCGCGAATCTGAATTGCGTCACCAAGCGGCGGGCGCGTTAGCAACAGCAATACCCGCCAAATCCAACGGCCTTTGTTTCACGCGATATTCCGGATTGCGCGCAAATGCCTTGTTCCCGCCGATATCCTAACCGACTGTTGCTAGGCTGCGTTTTAAATCCAAACCGTTTTTTTATGACTGAACCGGGATACCAACGGAAATCATTATTATGAATTTGATTCTGGAACCCCAGTTATTTTGCGAATTCCTTAATGAAAATTTCGGACTTACGTATTTTTATTATTTCTGCACAATATACCAATTGGCCCACTTGTGTCTGTCAAATTAGTACAATTTAATGTTTCTCCAAATGGACAAAATAATGACTTTCTTTCCCCATTGTACATTATAGGTACTGTTTTTTTTCAGCATAAGTGAAAGCGAATTGTGTTTTTTCCCTTACATAAGTGAAAAGTGGAATAATAATAAAGCCAATGACTGATTCCATGAATAAATAAAATAATTTTAATATGGTTGGATGCAATAAACCCCCATATTCAGTCATTTTCATCCGGAAGTTTGTCCTTTATTTGCCAGAAATGTGCCTTTTGTGAACTTTAGTGCCTTTCTCAGTGCAAAGTGTTTTTTGAAAATAAAAAACCTGTTTTCTAAAGGTCAGTCCTGGCAAAATTTTTCTAAAATAAATAAATACTTGTGAATTTCACAGTTTTCTCAAAAGTGGTCAGTGAAATACAAAAACCTTTACCACTAAGGTCTTTCCACGCAAAATTTTTTCTCGTCTGCCTCTCCTTGACAAGAATTCTGGTGTCATGTATACAAAACACATTTGGAAGTGCCAACAGTGATCACCAAGTGAAAAGTGCCTCACAAAAATTAATTTTTGCGCTTTCTAAAGGAAACCCCTGGCCAATTTTTTTTTCTTCTCCTCACCACCCAGGAAACTCACAATGGAGGACAAGCAAACTATTACACCATCTAACTTGGGTACCATTCCCAATGTGCATAGTTTATCCAAAGCCCACTTACAAGCTGCTTTAAGGGATAGAGGACTCTCGCCATCAAGCAAATCTAAATCTACATTGAAGGCATATGCACTTTTATTCAACAAAAAGTACATTAGGAGAATAAACCTCGCCCCCTCCAACGAAAATAATTCATGTTCGGCTACGCAAGTTTTGGATAATCTTGACAAAGAACCTACGCCGCATGTAATGATAAAACAGGACGTCGCACCCATCTTGACACAAGATAAAACTTACGATTTATCCTCTTGGAAAGTCAAATATAATGGCGTCTCCGATGTGCTGGATTTCATTGACCGTATTGAAGAAACGGCTACAATCAAAAATATCCCATTTGAGATTCTACGGAGAAACTTTATAGAACTCATCTCCCCAGAATTAATTCCGTGGCACCGCATCCAAAAGACTAAATGCAAAGATTGGAATAAACTCAGAGCTGCCCTAATCTCTAGCTTTGGAAAAAAGGAGGCCCAGCACCGGATCAAACTATCTCTACTATCTATTAAACAACTAGTAGATGAACCTGTGGCAACATTCATAGAAAGGGCTGAATCCATCAACATCAAGCTTTCACATCCTGTTCCGGAAGCTGAACTATTACCAGTCATAACTGATGGCCTTTTAAGCAAATACGAGAACATCATCACCTCACAGAAAATTGCATCCCTGGCCCAGCTAAACGAAGTCTGTCTCCTCCTGGAATCGTACCAGGATAGGAAAAACATAAAGAATGTGTCGAATAATGTGGTTGTGCCAAGCCGTTCGTCTGGTTTAAAGCCAGAATTCGACAACAAAAAAGTGTGCTCCTTTTGCAAAAAAGTAGGCCACCTGGCCGCTACTTGTTTCAGGCAAGCAAGACTTCTGGAATCCAAGGAACCCCGAACCTCCAAGAGACACCACTCTAGGGACCGCTCTCCTCCACGCGACGAACTGCGCAACATTTTCAAGAGATCAAGGCACAATGCAGAAAGGTTACAAAACCCAAGCGATGTCAGACCTCAGGTGGATTTCTCCAAGCCCCCACCAAATTTCTACATGAAGAGGCCAAAAAACTAAATAATAACCTCTCAGGTACCCATTCTGAACCAAGGTCTAAAGAATGGACTGATTGGTTATCACACATTAAGTATTTTAACCAGACCTTAAATGTTTCCTCGGTTTGTTGCAAACAAGCTAAAGATGGGAGACCCTATGCTCTTTTCTCTGTTAACAATGTCCCCTTTTCCGGATTACTTGATAGCGGTGCATCTGTCAGCTGTCTTGGCAACAATGCTCACCTGCCTTTTGTTAACAGTGATTTTAAAATTTCGCCACAAACAACACACCTGACGACTGCGGATAATGTTTCCCAGCCGGTCATCGGTACCCTTGCACTGCCAATTAATTGTAACAATAAAATAATTACAATCAATTTTCTAATAGTGCCCTCTATATCCCAGAATTTCATCCTTGGCGTTGACTTCTGGAAGGCTTTTAACGTTGCTCCCCAAGTATTTAATACTCTTGGCGAAACCTCCACTGCTGCTCAAATTAGTGAGATCCGCACAATAATACCTCACGAAAATTTAAGCACGGACCAAGCTCTCCAACTAAAGGAAATGGTCAATAAATTCGAATCAATATCTTTCGAAAAATGTGGATTGGGTTTGACAAATTTGGTAGAACACCACATTAAAACCAATGGCCCACCCATAAAGCAACGTTATTACAACTTAGCCCCCCAAAAGCTTAAACTTTTGGAAAAAGAACTTGATGAAATGTTAAAAATGGGTGTGGTGGTTCCCAGCAGAAGTGCATGGACCAACCCAACTCTTTTGGTTTCTAAAAAAGATGGCTCCGCACGTTTCTGTCTCGACAGTAGACGTTTAAATTCTTGTACGGAAGCTGACGCATACCCCTTACCTTACGTCCACGCGACCTTAGACCAACTGCGCAACGCCAAGTTCATCTCCTCTGTTGACCTAAGCAAAGCTTTTTGGCAAATACCTTTGGACGCAGAATCGTGTGAGAAAACTGCTTTCGTTGTACCTGGTAGGGGAATGTTCCATTTTAAAAGATTACCCTTTGGTCTAAAGAACAGCCCCGCCGAATTACAAAGACTGATGGACAAACTCTTCGGTCCTGAAGTCGATAACAGCCTGTTTTGTTACCTTGACGACCTCATCATCGTCAGCGACACCTTTGAAAAACACCTATTAATGTTGGAAAAGGTTTTTCAACAACTCAAGTTCGCTGGTTTAACCATCAACTTGAAGAAGTCTGAATTCTGTAAGTCCCGTTTACGTTATTTGGGATTCATTGTCGACGAAAAAGGTCTAAGAACAGACCCCGCTAAGGTGGAAGCCATGGCAAATTTTCCCCGACCCAAAAACGCGAAGGAAGTCAAAGGTTTCCTTGGACTTGCAGGTTACTACAGAAGATTCATCAAAGACTTTTCCACAATTGCAGCCCCCTTAAATAAAATTACCGGCACCCGTAAAGGTGTCAGCAACTTCCGATGGTCTGCTGAAACTGAAGAAGCGTTTACAACTTTAAAAAATGCCCTTCAAAAAGCCCCCGTTCTGAATTGCCCGGATTTTGCACTCTCTTTTACCCTCCACACGGATGCCTCCAACGTAGGAATCGGTGGAGTCCTAACTCAAGAATTCCCAGATGGCGAACACCCTGTAGCGTATTTTTCCCGTACACTAAATAAACACGAGAAAAACTACGGAATTACCGAAAAGGAGTTACTGGCTGTATTGGATTCTGTTCACCATTTCCGCGGTTACATAGACGGTAGCAAATTTACTGTAGTCACAGACCATAGTAGTTTGAAATGGTTGATCTCTTTAAGTAATCCCTCCGGTAGACTCGCTCGTTGGGCCTCCCGTTTGTCTCAATTCAATTTTGATGTTGTACACCGTAAAGGCGCAGACAATATTGTTCCTGACGCTCTTTCAAGAATTGAATTGGCTTCATTAAATGTTGACACAATTGCCCCCCCTCCATCTACAAAAGATGAATGGTACTTGAAAATCTTCGAAGGTTGTAAAAATAATCATCAAAAGTTTCCTAATTTTATCATAAAAGAAGGACAACTATACCGTAATTGCAAGGCACCACTATCCATCCTCGAAGATTACTCTTGGAAACTTGTCGTTCCCCTCGAAGGAAGAGAACAAATAATAATTGACAATCATAGTGCTCCCGACTCTATACACCCAGGAACTTTCAAGACGTATAAAAAGATTTCCTTGAAGTATTACTGGCCTGGTCTTTTCAAACAAATTCGCAATTACATCTCTAAATGTGAAACTTGTAAAGCTTATAAACATAGCACGGCAGCACCTGCCGGCCTAATGGGTAACCCTAAACGTGCCGACAGACCCCTACAGTCATTGTCAATGGACCTCGTCGGACCTTTTCCTCGAAGTTATGCCGGACACATGCACATACTTAGTGTAGTGGATGTTTTCACCAAATTCTGTTGGATCTTCCCTTTAAAAAGAGCCAATGCGTCCGCCATCATCAAACTTCTGGAAAAACACATTTTTATACCTTACGGAACACCCAGAACCGTAATTGTTGATAACGGAAAACAGTTTATTGCCCAAGAATTCAAAGAATTTCTTGCCAAATACGGAATCAAGGACATTTATTATAACACCTTGTACACTCCCCAAAATAACACTGTCGAACGTTACAACCAAACAATCAACACAGCTCTAGCTATTCTAGTTGATAAAGATCAACGCACTTGGTGTAAAAACCTAGATAAAATTCAGGCCGCTATGAACAACACTGTTAATCTGGCCACTGGTTACACACCTTTCTTCTTAAAACATGGTATGGAACAAGTCGTCCATGGTTCTCTACATAGGGACACAAACTTTCCTACGTCATCCGCCACCACAAGCAACCCTACCGCAGACTATGCCCATCGCTTGGAAGAACTGTCGGCCATTTACAGTGAAGTCACTGATGCTTTGCTCCTGGCTCACCAAAAGAGTGCGGACAGATATAACTTACGTAGAAAACATGTCACCTTCAATACAGGAGACATAGTTTGGAGAAAGAACAACACACTTTCCCAAGGAGCCATGTATTTCTCTGCTAAGCTGGCACCACGTTTCGTGAAGGCCAAAGTCCTAAGGAAAATATCAGACCTAGTGTACTCCTTGTCTGACTCATCTGGAAAGCACATTGGTAATTACCACATTAAGGACATTGTAAAGTCTGGAAGTGAGGAGTCAAGTAAAACTGCCCCCACTATCTCAGCAAACGTAAAATGATCCAGTGTGTATCATCACATTTTTTTGTAAGCTCACAGAGTCTTACTACGTCAGGCGTGTAATGTGTCAATCACATGCCCATCGTTTCGTAAATGAAACAAGTTGTAAATTATTTTGTAAATTAATGCGTACTCTCCTTGAAGTTACTTTCAAATGTTGTTTTTGCACTGTTTTTTCTTTCCCTCACGGCAATTTTTTTCTTTATTTTTTTTTTCACCTGTTCTAAAACTGATCACTTTGGAACGGAGACACTTTTCGAGTTTCAATGTTTGGGAAGTCGCGAGCCCATTTATTATCTCAACACGTACACTACGCAATGTTCATGCCATGTCATACCCTGCCTTGTCATGTAATTTTGTAATTTTTTCTCCTATTTTTTGTTGCATTTTTGTCATGTGGAAAGGAATTTTCTCATTTGTTTATTTTGTCATGTAAAGTAGTTGACAATTGCCCATCGGCATGTCGTTCTAGAAGTCGGGTTTTGTAAATTCCAAAGTGTTAAATTCCGACTCAGAACCAGTTAACTATTTTTTTTACAATTTTTTCCTTTCATCTTGTTCATCATGAGTTGTAAAACCTTCCGAGGTATCTCCAGCATGAAAATCAAACAGTGGTTACTTACATAGTCGCCCCTCGTGTAAATAAGTTTTTTTCAATTTTTTCCTCTTAAATTAAAAATTGATGGCGTCCTACCCAAATTCATGCTCATGTACCCAAATGGGATATCGATACGTCCATTTTGGAACTTGTATTTATAAAACCAATGATTGGTCTTTATAACCCTGTATATAAATCAATTTGGCTCGTTTCAACTAAAGTACGTAAAACCGAATCATCCGGTCTTTGGTTGTTATAACAAAGCCACTGCCTTTTTGTTATTTTGTTTTTTTGCTTGTACGTTACGTATGTCTTATATGACACGTTTCAACCCTACGAGACAGGTTAATAAAACCTTATGGTCATCCTGATTTTGGAATTCACAACTTTTAAGTGTTCATTTAACCAAGTATTTGCAACCCAAATTGCACATAACCTGGTATGTTTGTAACTGCACAAAGGGTATGTAAAACCGTAATTGGTCCCTTTTCTTTGGTCTTCCTCACTGCAGGTTGCCACAACAGACAGTATGTAAAACCATTATAGGTCTGTCTTTGTTTTAAATACTTGGTGTAAGTAGAATTATACTCTGCCATCACCCTTGTATTTTGTAACACATGAAGTAGCATCAAATTGTCTATCTTCTCTGTCGTACGCTCTTGGGCTACGGAGTTAGTTAATCTAACGAATTTTTATAAAATGTGTTAAAATCAAGCATCGTTAACGTTTATTGTGTTGTATTTAAACGTAATCCACCGTCATAGGAGAGATCCTTAGAACATCCACCGTCATAGGAGAGATCCTTAGAACATCCACCGTCATAGGAGGGATCCTTAAAATACCTGCCACGATACGAGAAGTTCGTCATAATCACTTTTGCTCATAGCTAAATGTTATTGAGTTGGTCGTGTGACATATTTGTCATGAGCACCGTTTTGTACAATCTGTTTTGGTCGTGTGTCATTCATTTGTCATGAGTACCACCCTTTCTGTACAATCTATTTTGGTCGTGTGTCATTAATTTGTCATGAGTACCGCTTTTGTATTTTGGTCGTGTGTCATTCATTTGTCATGAGTACCGCTTTTGTATTTTGGTCGTGTGTCATTCATTTGTCATGAGTACCGCTTTTGTATTTTGGTCGTGTGTCATTCATTTGTCATGAGTACCGCTCTTGTATTTTGGTCGTGTGTCATTAATTTGTCATGAGTACCGCTTGTATGTATAATTGTGTACAACCCTTGTACACGAGACGTGGAGACGTAATAACAACACTCACCGTGATTCGTGCGAACGATACAATATCGTGTGTCATCTTTTATGATGCAATTTGTGCCTTTTTTGCATAACTCGTTGTCTGGGGAACGGATAAGAAAACCCCCAGGTTTGTGAAATTGGAGCAAGGGTCTGTCTTTTCTCACAATCACGCAGGAGTTTTTAAAAAACGACCCCTAATCTTTTGCCCAATACACGCAAAAGATTAGTCTCTTTGTTAATGTGTATTCAAATTTCTCCTCATCCTTTTAACAATTGTAAAGAGTCAGGAAATCTGCTGGTCGATCATGTTTCATTCTCACATGGAGTTTGAAGTGGAAATTAGTCCAGTCTCTAGCAAGTTTCGTCACTCAACTCCTTTCCTTTTCCTTTCCTTTCTCCTCACCATCATGTTCTCAGGTATATGTTATGAAGAGGAAAATCTGTTGTTAACCATAATTCGCCCTCACTGGGAGTGCGAATCGGTAAATTAACCAATTATCAGCAGGCTTTCTCCCTCACTCTCTGCATATGTCTCACCTTTTGTTCTTTTTCTCAATTTTACGAAACACATTCATGAATGTTGGATATGTACGATATGCACTTGGCGTACCGTCTGTCTCCTTTTGACAACCTTTATTCATGAATTGGTTTCTCTGCTTTTACCGTGACTCATTCACGACTTCTTTGTCTTGTTCGTTGAAATTCTACAAAAAATGTTACCACCTTTATGTTAGCATAGGCCATGGAAGGCCGGTTGTTTTTTAACCAAGACATATTGTCACTCGGCAAACGCCAAGTCATCCTGGTAAAGGAAAATTGTTCATGTAATCACAATTTAGTTAGAAAACTCTCTCTTCGTCACTCTCTGGGTCGGTGATTAAAACTTCGTTTATTTCATAATCTGGACACATTTTGTTTCTCTCCAAACCTTTTCTTCATTGGTCCCTAGGCAGGTAAACTTCAAGAATTTTGCTCTAATAATAATTTCTCCCGGATTAAAAAGAAGCCCAGGCGGATGTCATCACCAACAGCCAAGCTGAGCTCCACTTCCTGACAGCACGCGCTGTGGTTACTAGGTCCCTCCTGCTGCCATTTTTCTACGCATTTGTTCCTGAAAGCACAGACCATACCACCCATATGTATGTTGTTTTGTCGTGCCACAGCAAGTTGAGTTGTCCCACTATACATTATGACACTCTGAACCCCTTTTGGGCACGCTAGCTCCTAGGTTTGTTCTTACTCTTGCTATCAATGCCAACCATGTCGTCTCTTGCGCTGTCATGCAGTGACGCATATATCGTCATGTGTAAACCATCATTACCTTGACCTCCAGTATTCGCTGAATGCGTACCAATACAAGTTATGTTGAGCTACATTATGCTCCAATAACCATTATATACGATCCGTGTTTACCTTAATAACACTTAGGATTCGTACTGGCATGTCTGCAGACACTGGATTCTCCTCTTCAATGACCTCTGTAACCATAGTCGCGACACAGCAACCACAGTCTCCACTTCATGAACTTCAACGTTTTCAACGAAACCAAGTGTTTTCTAAGGCCCAAGTGTACTTTTGAGTGTTATCTCAAAGGGGTCTGATTACAGTGATAATGTAATCCTTAGAATCTGTGAAACCACGTCCTCCTCTTCGAAATTCTCCGAAACCAAACAAATCCACGCTTCGCAAACTTAGCTCCCAGACCAATGAAACCTTAGAATCACACAGGCATTTTTGTTCTTGTTTCTTTATTTTTCAATTGCATAACCATGTATTGTTATTTTTCAATTGCATAACCATGTATTGTTATTTTTCAATTGCATAACCATGTATTGTTATTTTGTTCAATTGCATAACCATGTATTGTCATCTTTCAATTGCATAATCTTGTATGTTGTTTCACACCATGTACTTTCACCAAAACTGTTCTTTTCCAAACATTGTATGTACCCCTCACCCATTCCCTACAAACATTGTGACCTAAACTATAACATAAATTGCATGTTCTAGCTAGGCATCTCTCAAGCAACGAATCTCTCAAAAAAACCCCAATGGAAGTTTAAGAGGATTTTTTTTCCTACAGCTCCATTGCCACGTCGCTTTTTTTCCAAGCGCGGGGGGAAGTGTTACGATACGCCCTTGAAGCGAGTAGTTTCGAGCAGCTAGCCCACAGTTCCGCCGCCGCCTCTCCCCGCCCCGTATCCTGTTTACCTCCCCGCTTGCCCGGCGACTCCGCAGTCCGCTGCGCTCGCCACACAGAAGAAATCCGAGCGCCTTGGAGAACGCACGCTAGCGGCTCACTGTAGCCGGCGGACCCAATTCAACGGGCCGCGATGTGTTATTGAAATACCTTTGAGTATAATTGGCCTTTTGCCGCACTATAGTTCGGTCTATTTAGACTACAAAAGTGCCTGATGAAGCTGCCACATGAGACGAGGTTCCTGCCAACCTACATGTAAGCTGTATCTTGATTTCCTCCTTAAATGTGTCCGTAATTCAGTGAAATGTAGGGCCCCCGCGGAAATCACGACTCGGAGAGTTTCGTTTTGAGAGACAGTCAGGGAGAGTTAAACACTTTAGCTAGGTTTGTGTAATTTGCATTTCTTGTAATTGAATTGTACTGTAGAAACCTATGTATGTGTTTGAGTTTACAATACATGTCTAAATGATTTAACATTGTTATTATTCTGCTACGGCGGGAGGATTGTTGACCAGTGAGGATCCCGTGGGTCACCGGAGGATGGAGAGAAGTTCCCTAGCCTTGAGCTGCCCACCCCCCTGAATAGAGAGTACCCATGTCCCGCTGAGAGCTAGCCAGGGACGTGTTGGTGTGCTGATGTTGGTTTAGAAGCCGACATCGGGGTACCCTAACACAGTATTATCTTATTATCTTCTTTAATGATTAAATTATTTATCGTAGAAAGCAAACACTTTGTGGCTTGACATTACATATATAGAATGAAACAAGTACTTTGTTTAAAAACCACTTTATTTTTATTTATATTAGGTCGACGAATATAAATAAAAATAAAGTGGTTTTTTTACAAAGTACTTGTTTCATTCTATTGATTAAATTATTTCATGAAACACTACAAAAAGTATCCAGTATTAGAACCGGTGTGAGCATGGAAACTTTAATATAAAAATAAAGTGAAACTGAAGAAAGTGGGAGGAGTAAGGAAATGATAACATTTTTCTCTTCTTTAAAATTTGTCTCTTGAAGTCGTCACTTCTTCCTTTTTTTTATAAGACCCTTTGCATAGCATCTCAAAATGTGACTTCGGCTCTGAGAGAAACTTCACGGCCTCCTGTAAGGAGCAATGCTGTTATGTAATGCAAATTAACTTAAAATACGCTGAGGGTCTCAAAATTAC
Organism: Limnephilus lunatus; assembly: GCA_917563855.2. Classification (NCBI taxonomy): domain Eukaryota; kingdom Metazoa; phylum Arthropoda; class Insecta; order Trichoptera; family Limnephilidae; genus Limnephilus; species Limnephilus lunatus. The sequence continues at coordinate 70,550,803 of OU830594.1, read as the reverse complement.
ATACATACATGTTTATTTTGAGGATTAAAGCAACTATTATTATAATCGATATTAATTTATGCATTCTAGATAAATTAAACAATGTAAAGTTATCATGCAACCATTATTATTCTATTCGCACAATCTTGAGAGATGTGGAACAAACACGGTAATACATAATTACATTTGCATAAAATTGATTGCAATACATTGTCCTAAGTTGTGCAGCATGTCAACCATATTACCGTTAATTCTAGTAAATATTTAATTATAACTCTTGTTTGCCATTTATATTACATGCATCTACATTGTGTTATGTACCTATATACATATTTGGTTTTGTACAATAACATTATTTATTAAATTGGTAGAGTTACTGCCCTCTTCCGGTCTTTATCTAGTGTATTTACCAAGAGGTTAAATGTCGATAATAAGGGTTTGTATTACAACTTTCAGGTTGTCAAAGTATTTAAATAAAATGAAAGAAAAGAAGAGAAAAAAAAATTTGTAGTCTCTTTCTGTTTTTTCACTGCTAATTTTCGAACAATAAACAAAGGCTTGTGTGGCCTTTAGTTATAGAACGGGGAACAGGTCTCAGATGTAGTTTGCAGGCTGTACAAACTAATTTTTGCTTGTTAAAATGTCTGATCATGTTTTTTACCTTAAAAGTTGTAAATAAAATAACTCTGTTCAAATTTTCGGAATGAAAAAGGATCCCTAATAAATCCTAACAGATATTACTTTACATACTACATTGCAACCTACATAACTATTGCATAGGGGCCCGGGGTCTGGTTTCCGGACAGTCTACCGGCAGGTATAAAGTGAGCAGCTTCATTGACTTCTTTCGTTTTCAAACCCAGGAAACGTGCAGTGAGAGATGTTATGATTGCGAGGTTATCCCTCGTTTAAGAAAAAACACTTGTTTTGTATTTGGAATATTGTTGTAAAACTTTAGTTTGTTCAGATGAATATTAAGTTGAACAAAGTTTCAATACTATTCTGAGCACTGGAGTTTCAAATTGTAAAATGTAGAAAAGATGTAGAAAGAATGACGTTGTAATAAGCAACAAGCTTATTTATAGACGAAAAGTGAAAGTTTACGAATCCACAGAGTGCTAATAGATTAAAAAAAATGCATTGAAATTTTTCGTAACGGGTAACATAGACGCGAAAGTTATGATTATAGGACTCTACACATCGAGACTAGGCTAAATGATAAAATGAGAAGTGCTACTTACAAAATGAACTTAAATATTTGAAATATGACAATCACAACACACAACTTACTATTACCTTACGTCATTCAATTAAAAATAAAATATTTTTCATTTTCCACATATCAGCTAAGCAGCGATAAAAGTCTTACGATACCCAGAGTTAGGAGGTATTTAAAACATTTTCCCTTAATAATAGGTCAGTAGATACCCAGAACCGTTTCCGTTTATTCAGACATCCCCGATCTGCGAATCGCTTTTCTGGAGGGTAACATATCCTGAAATCTACCCTCGCGATCTTACCCCTTGGTATATTATTCCTACCTTAAATTTAGTTGGGATTTGCAGGACAAGACCACCTTGAACCAGTAATATAAAATATATTCGTTCGAGTTTTATTTTATGCAAAACACTAAAAATAAAAATTACTGTTTTAACCTTTCGGGCTTGTCAATATTTTTACCTTCAACTTCCAACGACGCGACGCACGGTTGAATTTTTTTCTGGAATTTAAGAATGCTTCCGAGGTATTTTAAATATTAACTGGTTTTTAGCAGAGACATTGCTGAAAAAAAGCTGCATTCCAGAAGAAATCCTTGAAGGGTCCCAGAGTATGGTCTCCAGACAGTTTGCAGTCAGGCGTAAATTGAGCTGCTAGGTATTGTTAGACTTCTTCGTTTTCCACATCGAAGAATTTCGTACAGAAAGAAAGGTTATGCAGTTTTGAGGTTTTCTTTTTGTAAGTAAAACACTCATTGTTTTATGAGCAGTGACCTTTTTATAATCCTAAACGATAAATAAACAAAATGTAAAAAATGGTTTAAGTCCATTAATAAAAAAACGCTTTTATTATTATTATTATTTTTGAAATTGATAAAAAAACAAATGTCGTTTTAGAAAGTAGATAAAAATTATCTTTCGGATGTTAATGTACATAAAATAAAGATTGTTATTTAAAAAAAAATCGTAAAACGTCAATCATGAACATGACGAAATTATGTGCCATAATATGCAAATACATAATTAATTATCTAGTTGATAACCTTAATTTTCTTATAACTTGATTTTATAAAAGATATTAAGATGACACTATACCCTAAAATATTTTCAGAATCTTAACGACGTAAGTAAAGAAGGCGTTTATACAAATTGCGACCCATGTATTGTACGGATCCTATCAAAAAAAGAAGAAAAATAATGTGGGAATCTTAAGGAAGTGAGCGAAAAAAGCGTGTAAACAAATATGTGGCGTATTAGACGGCCACATGGTCAAATTCATCCTAGCAGGCCTGGAGATTCGACCTTTCCGCCGAGTTCATTTTAACTAATTTTGAAGAATGTGCTACTAATATTTAAGATGTTTCTAAATGAATACCTCCCAAAGTTATTAATTCATCGTATAGAAAGATAAAATTTGATGATCACCGCTAACTTTTCGGTTGAAAAACGGGTTGTAATGTTTTAAAATCGTTGTACGTAAAATATATTAAAAGTAAGGCATTGTTTTTATTAATCTTAAAAACAAAGAACTTACGTCTCCAGGTGTAGGTTTAAAAAAAAAGTTATTATAGTTACGAAATCGCCAGAAATTAATAAAATGTGAGTTTTGAGCAAACAAAAATTATTAGTTTTTTTTTATTTATTTTATATATTGAATAATTTTATTATTAAATTAATAAAAAACAGTTTATTTATAAACAAGTTCTGCTGGTAATTATTATTACGCGTGACAGCTGTTTCGCCTTCTGAGGGCATTATCAAACGCATTATCAGTTTGACAATGCCCTCAGAAGGCGAAACAGCTGTCACGCGTAATAATAATTACCAGCAGAACTTGTTCATAAATAAACTGTTTTTTATTAATGTAATAATAAAATTATTGAATATATAAAATAAATAAAAATGAAAATGGAGTTCTACAAATTAAGCTTGATAACAATAAATAAAAATTATTAGGGTTGTGTACCGCCTTAAGTACGCTTATTTCTACCGAGACAATTAAGCAACGAAAACTTAGTTATATATAATGCTGTTTATTGTATCATTTATCTGATATGCCTATTTTTTACTTATAGTGTCGATTTATTTACATAGGGCTAATGCATCGGTACATTTGAAAATTCAGCCGGTCTCTTCTCTGTACCTTGTTACCAAAATTTATTTCTTGGCTGGCTAATACTTCTCGCATCACCCAAACATTCATAGTCAATATTCCAGTTTTATTACTCCTGAAGTTATCTGCTTCAACTCGAATAATTTTACTCGGTCTACCAGTATCTCAATCTGTGCACTTATACGAAAACATAGTTCATTTTTGTAAGACAGTTTTTTAAAATTGTGATCTACATAAAAATGTCTTGAATGTTCGTGTGCGAGTTATGTAAGTAAATTGATTCTATTGTTGGCTGGTCGCTTTCTGTGGAGCCAACCTCACATAATTCGTACCTTAACTTTCAGAACAGCTCGAGAGTATCACTCAGGCCTTTATCTCGACGAGTTGGAGCGTTTTGCCGTTGAAAATATGACCCGTACGGAGAAAATACTGCCCGCCCGCTTGAAAAACCAGCGGAATTACACCTCCTTCGAATTATGTGTTCCTAATCGATGGAGTATGTAAAGAATGTAATTTGAAAAAAATTATTGCGCTACCTACAGATAATGTTTTAAACGAAGAACGCACCGTTATTTTTTTAATTAAGATTCATTAAACTCTTAATTCTAAAATGTCCATAATACCTACAGTATAAATACATTATTTCAAAATTTTCACAATTTTTTTTGTATGGTGCAGTATTATTTATTAAAAATAACTAACTAACTAAACATCAAGCCGTTTCCCCGCAGGAGTATGCAGAGAGAACGGACCGAAAAACAGCTCGGTATTGGCACACACTCTTTGCCTTATTCACATTCATACATCGTCTCATATACACTCTTCTATTATTCTGACTCTTGACATAGCCCGACTCAAGTATCTGATACACTTGATCGTGCCGTGTCTTCCTCGTCATATATTCTTCTTCTTTCACTTCTTTCTTTGTTCATTTGCTCTACATGCCCAAACCATCAGAGGATCCCTTTTTTAATATTACTCATCACGCTTACATCTGCTTGCATTCTTTGCGGATCTCCACATTTTTCACACGATCATACATACATGTTTTACCACACATACGCTTCAGGGATCTCATTTCAACAGCATTCAGTTTATTTTCATCCTTCCTCTGCCAGTTCCATGGCTCACTGCCGTACATCAGGTTAGGTACCAGGGCTCAATTGTGGGCTGCTAGCTTCTTTTGACAGCTTTTTTATTAGCGCCAACGGAAACCAGTCCTCCATAAATCCATTAAGTTACCTGCATTTACCCTTCTTTCAATATGTCTTTCAGCCTTCCCATCTCTCATAAACATACTATCTAGATACACAAACTCATAAACCTGCTCCAAGTCTTAAAAAAAAGAGTAATACAATACAAAACATAAACCGCTCGTCTCACTAGGGCAGCTTTACAAAATAGTGTATTGCGGGTGTTTTGAATACAACATTTTTTTCAATTAAATTATATTTTTCAGAAAATTTAGTTATGTTGTGTATTTAATAACCAAAATTGTTAAATTACATACCAGGTTAACGTGGGTAGCGAAAAATGTTAACATTATTTTTTCTAATAAAAAAGCAAAATACTCGTTACCCCTTAAAACTGGCTTTTTATTTCACATAAAACGCTGTGAGTGCTACTAATTCATTCCCATTCAACAGCTTTAAATTGGCAAGCTTTTGAATTACCTTTCACATTGTTGTATGAGCGGATCAATTTTTTTAACTTTTCAGTTACATTGAAACAATATGTTTTGTTTTTGTTTTTGGTTGTTTATGGATAGATTTTTTTACTTAGATTACGAAAATGTTAGTAAGAATTTTTAGAAATTTATAGTTTTTCTTATTTTTAAATAAATAAATCCATTATTTGAGCTGGTGACGTCACTACATGAAAATGTCCCGTCTCAGATTATGTTCCCTTAATTTTCTAAAATTCCACACTGATTAAATTTCTTTTATATGGCGACACTTTGATTTCCGGCGAATTTTTGAATTTGCGTTTATTTTGCACTAGATTTATTGTTTGTTCTATGCGAACTTATCCTTTAGTTTGATTGTTTGATAAAGATGGCGGTGTATTTACAGATCTTACGAAGAGAACCCCGTACAATTTATTGCTATTCGTGTGAAAAAAGCTCTTTTTTTAAATGATTTTCGGCTATGTAATTATCGTTTTCACGCACCCATAAAATTATGTCCCGTCTTTCCGGTTTATAAAAAATGGTCTGATTTTTCCGATTGAAATAAAAATACGATAAAAATAAACAAAATGTCTTAGAATATTTACCTTAACCGGAATTTTTTTAATGTGATGCAAGTGGCCTATTCTTAGCCTTCCTCGGTGCAATACTAATTCTAAGTAGAACTCCTTCATTTATCGTGCATCACACATCAATACACTCTCCTGTGAACTTCCTTTTTTTGATATGCACGTTTTATTACTATTCCTCAAATAAACTGATCCCGCTTTTTCTCCGCTCCGTCCGGAGGAGTAGTGACAGAAAATAGGGGCCGCAGCCAGTCGTTCTTCGGTGGACGGTATAAGTTTCACTTTGATATTACAAATTATTAGCCGTATTGTCGCAGTGATGTCAAAAATACCAACGCGAAAATGCATATTATATTTTATTTTGTGAGGTTCGGGCGTAAATTTCATTTTTTTTGCGATTATCATAAAATAAACTAAATTTGCCACATTAAACGATAAAACCATATTCGAAATGAGGTTATTAAATAGGAGAGTTTGGACTTCAAAGTGTTTTTTATGGACCTTATAAATTTTTTTTTTTGGCTTATTAAAATACTTGAACAATGAATACTACTAAAAAATGACTGAAATTTTCAAGGGCCGAGATATGTTCTACACGCAATATTTAATTGAAGCATCTTTAATACTTCTAAGCGATCAAATTTTCAAAATAAAAACCTATGATTTTGTATGATTTTGCATTATTTAGCATGGCTTCATCTTAATGAAAAACTGAACTCCCGAACAAAAAATAAATAAATGATTTACGGCTTCAGATTTATTTGCATCTTTGTATAACTTAGTAACATAGAGCAGTCATCCCAGTTCTTAAAACCTCATAATTATATGAACATAAACAATAATATAATTTTATTAATATACCCATAAAATAAACGTGGGTACTTAAGGTTTGCATGAAAATCACTACGAGTCGAAGGATTACATAATATAGTACGGACCAAATTAAATTTAAACAAAATATTCAAATCATATTTAGGTTCAAAATTATAAATTCATCGGTGCAAATCATTTCTCACATGAGCGAATCTAATTAATCGGGTTGTTTATAATAACTTTGTCAAATTATGAATGCTGCAATGCGATTCGCACTCACTAATGAGATATGCCGACTCATTAGCGAGAGTCAGGAAATGCCGTAATGACGTTTGTTTTTCTGCTAAAAGTCATTTATTCCCCATATATCGGACAGAATGGCTTAAAAACTCGTTATGCCGGGCCCCCAATAGACCCTGGGCACAAGGCCTGCGCCCCCTGCCGCAACATGACGTAATTATTAATCGATTAGTTGATTCGCCAGCCGTTTTGCGGAGTGTCGCTAGCCGCCGGTTGCTACGCACCCCTCATTGAATTCGAATGAATGTTAGATAATGGACTGATTTGGAATACTGATTTAATTTCGTATTTGTTTTTATTGTATTGTAACCACTTCGGGCCATGGATAAATATCATCTCAGAGCCTATAACGCACCAGCCCCCCTAGCGTTACAAACGGAAACAAACCGTTACGTTGCAATTAAAAACAATTATTGTTGCTGAAGACAAAAATGAAACTAATAATAATCTAAACGAAACATGAAACAGAATAAAATACAGAAAAGGGATAACAGTTGCAACTGGGAATCGAACTCAATATCTCTTGTTCAACTGGGACACAGGCTTGCATTGATAGATATAACCTTCAAAAGTTACTGTTATAAAATTGTATTATTGCTGCATTTGCGATTCATGACTCGGATGAACTGCATTCCTTCAACTTATATGCTTATATATGTAATATGTATCCAATACCTTAATTATAAATTTATCAAAATTTTTATCATGCTTCATTTTTGGGATAGTATGCCGCATTGCGCTATATCCTTTTAAGCTAATTTTTCGTACAGTGTTACGTGACACGTTTAAGTTTTTTTTTGCCAAATTGAACGTAGGTATACATTAGCAAATTTTGAATGATATAAATCGATATTGTGTAATAGAATATATATGAGAATAATCAACCGCCGAATAAATAATAAACCGCCCTATACAGTTGCAACGATACCTTCGCAAAACAATTTTTCGAGGAAATTTGATTTCTCAGCCGGTGGTTAATGGGCCTTAACATAATTTAATTAAAGGAAATGCATTTAGTAATAATAAAACTTAACATTTCTCAAGCATCTTCATATAATTGGATAGATTTTTTTTGCGTTTTCTTAAAAATGGACATTTTGTAAGTATCATTCTGTGCCATCGATTTGAAATGCATTCACAGACTGTACCAAAGGACTCTTAGTTTGTTAGCCCCTTCTAAAATAGCAAGCAGTTTTTAACAAAATTTCCTAATTGCATTATTTTACGTATTTCGCAATAACATTTAGTAAGTGCATTATTTCACACGTTCCACATCAAAATTTCCAGAAAAATAATTCCATATTTTCCACCCTACCGGAAGAACCCCCATTACGTCGCGTCCTGGGCCAATTTCAGGAAAACCCTTAAGATGTGGGATTCTTCGGTGTTTGGGCGAGACTTGATTGATATCGTCACGTCACGGACAAAGGTTTTCAAGGGTGCCGGGAGGCTATTTTGAAGGAACTCATCAACTGTTCTACACTGGAAGGGCGTACTTGAGATTCGGAGACACGCTTGGTACTCCAATAGGCTGGGAAAAGTGATGTTGACATTTTATTGAAGCATTTTACGGAAATATTTCTTTATTAGGCCACGAAGCCACAAATATGCAGAAATTTAAACAAAAACCTTTATTATTAAAACAAAAAAATTATTAAATTTTATAAAACGTTACCATTATATCATGTAGATACCATCCATCTTTTTGTTCTCTTTTACATCGGAGAATGTAATTTTTAATCTAAATGCCAGTTGGCATCGGCTATCGGGGAATCTTAACAAACCATCACGACATTTCTCCGCAGGGGTAGGCAGAGAGGACGGACCGCCAAATAACTCGGTCTTGGCACACATTCTTTGCCTCATTCACATTCATACATCGTCTCATACATACTCTTCTATTATTCTGACTCTTTACATGGCCCGTATCAAGTATCTGATTCACTTGATCGTGCCACGTCGTCCTCGGGCGTCTCCGACTTCTTTTACCATTCACATTAGCGTCGTATAATCTTTGTACACTAATTTCTTCGTTCATTCGCTCTACATGCCCAAACCATCTGAGGGTCCCTTTCTTAATCTTACTCATTACGCTTATATCAGCTTTGCATTATTTGTGGATCTCCACATTTCTCACACGATTATTCGTGGTTTTACCACACATAAGTCTCATTATACAGCATTCAGTCTGCTTTCATCCTTCCTCTGCGAGTTTCATGCCTCACTGCCATACATCAGGGTAGATACCTGCACTCCATTGTGCACTACTAGCTTCGCTTCTTTTGACAGTTTTTTATTAGCGTCAACGACATTTAGTCCTCTCTTGTGTTTTCAAAAGCAGTAAGAAAGGTTGGGAAGTGTGTGGTTATTCATATCTGGTCACGAAACGCAGCTAAAGCCCTTTCAAATACATTTCGGTTGTGAATGTTGGTCTTTCACCATGGCGATACTAAGAGTAGGTACCTATCTACCTCTCTGGCTATTAGGGTATTGGAGGTTATTATCCACCACTTTCCCGCCCTGGTATAAGTAAAATATGGTTACTCCTTCAAGGCTCTCGCAAGGACTCTAATTTTTTTTAAAGAACAAGGGAACATTTAGTTAGAACGAATTTAGACCTCCAATGTCCCTGCTTACGTTGTAAGTAAGCAGTATGCAAGTTCTTAGCAGGAAATAAAAGATAAAATATGTGTTATTATGACAAAATATAGACAATACAATGGGACAGGTTGGTGAAAGTCCACGAGATGGCAAGCGCTGGGTGATTGTATACCGCGTATCCTACAAGCACCTGTTTGGGAAAAAGACACATTACATAAGTAATAAGGCCATGGCAAACGGTTGGGAGTCCTCTCCAATCAATTGGCAGTCCCAGCAAGAATGCGCATGACGTTTGGTCTAGCCGTGAACCACCCTCAGCTTCCGCGCCCCTTAGCCGGATCCTCGGTGATGCCTCAAAGAAAAGTAAATGGCTATTAGGGTAATCTTCACCTTGATGGCTGGAGCCCACAATAATTCTGAAGAAATGCACATTAGGGTGTCCCAAGACATAAGGAAGAATTATTTTTTCATGAATTTAAATACGCATACCCTCTTATTTTATTCCATTTGATCCCAATAACTCATATAATAAATATTATTTTGATCAAACACCGGCAACCCGTGCCGACTTGATGCCAAACATATGGTACAAAAATTTGTACTGAGTTAATACGGAAGGATTTTAAACTTTAATTTTTCTCGGATAAATAAAACTAAAAATTGCAAAAATGTTCCATTATGAAGTATTTTATATTTAAAAATGGTTTATTGATTTTAATTTTCGCTTCAAAGTTTGTTTTTTTTACAGTATTCCGGTGTTCCTGAACGCATCATAACAATTTTTTTTTTCGTAAGCCTTCATCGATTTCAAAAAGCACAAGTCCTAATAAGGTGCTTTAACTGCTATATAACATTGTAGCCATGGCTTGACATAGGATGTTACTATGTACAAGCAAACGTCTAAAAGTGCCGCCTTATCCTTACCGGTAATTTAATGATATTTTAAACGAATAAAGCGTCCTTGCCATCCATCGAGCTTGGTACATAGCACCTGGAGGCCGAATTGTAAATTTTTTCTCTGTATCTCCGCCTAAAAACATTACAGAGAGCTCTAACAACTCTCGATAATCATCTCGAAGTATTTTTGTTGTCGGTGCAGTACGGTAAAAGTCAAGCAAATCATCGATTTCGGAAGCGGTTAGGTGCAATGTGAGATTTTCTCTGTAGCACCGAATTTTATAGGGATTAGCATTTTTCCAGTTATCTCTAAACTTTTTGAAGAGTGGGATGCCAGGGCTTGAAGTCACTTGATTGATTTTTTATTCAAATACAGCTTTAAATACCAACTCATACACGTGATGGCGGCAAGCAAAAAAAAGCATTTCTATCTTAAGCTTTTGTTCAAGAAGCACACAAGCACGATTGAAGTGACCTGTATTTGAAGCTGTAGTATCACAACACAGAAATTGCACTTTATCTTCCAGATTCCAGTCTACAATCGCATTCCATACAGCCTGCGCTTGTTCCTTCGTGGCACAGCAACTTTCCAATCGTGGCACAACAATAAGTTGTCCGTTATTCCCATATGATATAACAGTTGCAAGATGTTCTTCTTTTGATTTTCGAGGATCTAAAGCAGGCAACCGTTTGCCGTCCCAGAGAAGAGTCACAGCATCTGGTACCTCGTTTTAAAAACTAACTTTTATGGCCTTCACGCGCGCCTTTCGTTTTTCATTTCTATTTTTTTTTTTAGTTGAAGACTTACTTATTGGAAACTGATCAATATTATATCCAAGCGCCTCAATGGTAGTTTCAAGAATGAAAACAGAATCTCTCATACTTAACTGGCACCTGTCTAGCGCTGCGACTAACTTTGGAGTAATGAAGTCTTTTCGCATCGACGTTTTACTGGTTTTAGGTTGAGTGTTCTGTAACGGTTTTGGAAAATCTTCTGAATATGTGAATCAGAAGATGAGTCGTTTTTTAACGGTTCGTAAGACGATGTTGAAGGAGTTGGCGCAAAAAAATATTTGGTACGCCGCTTTTCTTCCTCGATTGTTCTAAGGCGCGCTCTCTCCTCTTTATCTGTTTTTGTCCACCCCCGCTAAGTAGCCAAGACGACCTGGCTCTCTTTGCCACTGCAAGAAAATTCTATCTTCATTTATTTTTATTAATTCAGGGCATCGGCGTGTGCAAAATAAATTATCTAAGTTTTTGACAAACTCTTGACGTCGTTGTGTCAAATCCCTCTAGACTTGATATTAGTTCACAAGTTTCTTCACACAATTAGGTAAATATTTGGTTGGCATACGCGCCTTTTCTCAATAGATAACATACTCGCGAATAGTGGGATTAGCACTTTCATTGACAGTTAAATTCACTTCTCGGATACTGTAGAACAAAACATCAAGAACTTGTCCATTAGAGGGCAGTATAGAATCCGATATTTGGTGTTTTACGATTCCTTTTAAAAATATATCCTTTTTACTCCTTTTAAAAATGTACCCGTCTATCTAACGACATCTTGCCTGAATGAGTAATATGCGTTTATTAACAAAAAAAAACAAGTTACTACAAGCGCGTTAACACATTTGCTCGCGGGCGTCTTAATATGTAAGTACTAAAATGTTTCGATGCAAGTCGGCACGGGTTGCCGTGGACCCAAGTAAACTTTTTTTTTTTATAAGTGTTTTGTCATTATTGAAACAAAATTAGAGGGTATGCGTTGAAAAATAACAACTTTAATTTTTTTGGGACACCCTAATGCACATGAATGCACAAATGACAGCAACATTTAGATTTTATAGCCATGAACTGTGTTGACTTACTTTGTTACGTCTTCGATCAATCTTTGGATATTTTTTTTGTTTTTGCATTTAATTTTATGGGCTTGTTTTTTTTAAATTTAGCTTCATCCTGGATGCTTTCAGGAAAAGAATTTCGCGCAGGGTTATGTCATCTAAGGGGATGATGTGTGGAGGGTCTATTTAAAAAAAGGAAGGAGAGGAAGCTCACGTAAGGAAAAATGTATGAGGGTTCGCAACAATCTTAGGGTCACTCAAGACCTAGACAAATGTCACCTCACAAATCCGGGCACCCTTGTTAAGTCATCAAACTTATCGAACCACTTGGTGTTGGTGTTGGTGTTACCTACGGTAGAGGTGTTGGTTATCGAATAAATCATTCCCGGAATGGCAGTACCCAAACCGGCCACCCAAAATAAAATTTTGGCCACTTGAAGAAAATCTTTCAAATCGGTTACTATCGCTTTTCAGAAAATGCACACATATATCCACATTTTAAAGTAATATCTTCTGAGAGAAATTTAATAAAAGTCTGAACGACTTTTAAATATGAGTTCAAGTATTTCTGTATGGGAGCTATTTTTGATTTGTAGTATATATATGCCTTTACATGACGAATCAATATTTTACCGAGGAATTTCATTCATATTCTTACACCGTGAATATGATGTAAGTATGTGTGTGTGTGTGATTCCACTTCTTCAGTCTGGAAATGAAATTTCAGGAGCTTTTTACAAAGACAGATCGCCTGTGATGGAGTGAGTGGAGATAATACAAATTGCGCGAAAGCCTTTGTACAGCAAAGGGTGCATTTATATGAAGGATATATCCATCATTTCACATTGCTGTATGGGGATCGATCCGCGAAATCAGAAAAATATATTTTTTTTTAAATAAAAGCTTTTTTTAATAATTTAATGGTAATCGGAAATACGTTTTGAAAGAGCATAAAGCCTGTATATTATGAAACAAGACACTCGAAAAGATGCGCTAGTTTAAAAAGAATAAAAATCTATAACAGCGTTTTTCCTTTTCATTTATTAAAATAACTGAACTCATAAAGTTGCTTTAACAAAATTACCTATGAAACTTCTTCTTAACAGTTTTGTTGTTATATTTAGTGCTAGGTGAACTCATGTTTATTGGAGTTTGAGACATGATCGCTCCATTCTCAATTTTGGAGGCGGGTATGGGTACTGTCGCCCCGGGAACCATTTATTGAATAACCAACACCTCTCCCGCCGGTCACCCCAAGTGATTTGCTACGTTTTGCGTCTTAGCAGGGGTTCCCGAGTTCACGGGGTGAGGTAGTTCCGGAGCTTGGTGGCGGATGTATCTGCCCGTCAACCAGCGTGACATACCGGAAAGAATTGTTGAGGGATTTACTTTGACTTCATCAGTCGTACTTTCTCGGAATATCCCCTTGCACTGCAGTGGGGGGGATGGATTCATACGTCCGTCACTCCTGGACACACTAACCCCCATATTTCTACCCACCTCTTATACCTTTTTCATTCTTCTTCCTTTTTTAAACAGATCCTATACACAGCATCCCTAAAGAGGACACAGGATGAGGAGAATCTTCAGGGCCTCCTGTGTGGAGCTAACGTAAAAAAAAACGTAACACTGCTTTAATAAAATAGCTCCATTTAATTCCTTACCGGATTCAAAAAATTAAACATTCCTTCCTAAAATCACTACGCATGTAAATAATACCTAACATTCTTTCAAATCTATTAAATAAAAACATACTTTCAACACACCTTTTCACTAAAATTTAGTTTAAAAAAGTAAAATTCATTTTTCTTCGTTTCCATAACCCTCTAATGTAACTACGGCAGCAATGGTTGGCGGAAAATAGAAAAGGCGAAACGGAAAATAAAAATTAGCCAGTAGCAGCCCGTGCTGGGACCAAGTGTCGAGCCATATGTTTATACCGAGGGGAAAAACGTACGTGTCCTGAAATGCTAATGAAGATTTTTTCATTTTTTTTTCAGTCAGACCCCTGAATATTTTAGGGTCAGGGGGGTTACTTATAATCATTGCCCGTGTGGCGGAATATCTGAGATGGATTTCAGTGAAATTAATGCGGAAATCAATTTTTTTATCGTTTGATGGGGTTATTCTTCAATCAAGGCAGAGTTTTATTCGTTGATCCAATACGCATTAACTTATTTTTCAGAAAACGAATCATGTTGCTCAAGCATTGAAAATTGGCCGCAAAAATACATTTAAACACATAAAATAATGCAAACTTTCTTACAGTTTGGGTGTTAAGAGAAATATTCAATAAATAGGTACATATTTTAAAGGCATAATTTAATTTTGCAAAACATTTAAAATAATCGTTTCTAAATTAAGTAAAACTTACGGAAAACAAACTTATAGGGCACAGTTTTATATTTATTTTAATCTGACGACCGGCGCGGCGTGGTCTAGGGGTAAGGTTCTTGGCTTGCACTCTGAAGTTCGCGGGATCGAATCCAATTTTTTTTTTTTGATTAATTTGGGCTATTTCACAATTAATTCATTTAAAATCATATACAGTATATTTGCGGCACGTTCAAGATACTCTTAATATCGCCCTGGTTTAAGACCACCATTAACAATTGGAACGTTGCTTGAAATGGCTTTAGCCGTGTTTAGTGAATAGCCTGAATATCCAGGTGCTTCCCCACTTTCCTCCTTCTTATTTCCTTCCCCTCCCCACTACCTTCAGCTTCATAACATACCCCAATTGGGGATGCCATAGTCTCACTGGCTCCAGACGGGAGCAACTGGGACTCTTGTGAGGTATTCACCTTAAAAAAAATATAAAAAATCTAAATCAGATGATAAATATCAATAGTTTCTGAAAAATGAAAATGTGATATCTTTGCACAAACCAATTTACTTCATTTTATAATAAATAATGTTTTACAATAATTTACATAAAAAGTGTTATTTCTTGTTTTCAAATTCATTAATTCATTCAAAGTTTTTTAGTCTTCATGAAATTTTGATTGGAGAAATGGAAAAAAAATTACCATCTCTGATGTTTTCACTTTAAAAAAATGCTGGATACAATAAGTTTAGCAGGCATAAAAAACTTTGAAGTTTTATAATTGCTGAGGGCATAATTATATCAAATTGAAAACAAGTCTACTATTATTCATTGTCACATATTGCATACCAATATTTCTGTTTGCAGCATTCTATTTGTACACTAATTTTGATCATGTATCAAAGCCGGTCTTAAAATTCAATCAAGGTGATTGCCAATTACTATAAATTTGACTAATTAATCTGAAAACTCTAGCCCGGTTAGCTGTTGTTATTGTCGGATAAGGGATTAAGTTTGTGCCTAGTTTCAAAAGTTTGACTTCAAGTTGAAACCATGAGGTTTCGAATATAACTATATCTCCGTGGTAGTGGACAAACTATCTCGACTACAAAGCAATGAATTGAATAATTATATTTACCTCTTCAATAATCGCAAATTCACTTTGTGGCGTAATTTTTAATTAATTGAAAACAAATCACTTAGAAGACGTAATTTAATCAAAATTATCACCATGTTTCGAAAGTAATACTATTGTCACTTAATTAATTTTACAAATATCCTTCGTTTTCCATAAAATTATTTCGTTTTTTATACGCACGCTATTAACAAAATAAATACTACGACAAACATCTAGGAGTTGTAATAGATGCCAACTTACGCTGGACTGACCACATAACTTATATCACAAACAAACTGAAACGAGTCATGCATCTGATAAAGACAATAAAAAACATATTTCCAATGACAATCCTCAGAACCATATTCTTTGCACTTTGCCAATCCATTATTACATATGGCATACTTGCTTGGGGAAGTGCAACAAATATAGCAATATATCCATTAGAAAAAATCCAAAAGGCAACAATTAAATTAATCCTCCAAGTTCCTCGCTACACATGCTCGAATGTAATCTACGAAACACTAGACGTCATGACAATAAGACAACTCTACGCCAAAGCTGTACTACTATACTTCTTCCAACATAAACTTCACATTGAAATGCAACCTCAATTTGCAATTAAAACCAGGGCCTCTACAAAAAAAACACTCAACATACCGATAACTCATACCTCACACGGGCA
This sequence comes from Limnephilus lunatus, assembly GCA_917563855.2. Taxonomy (NCBI): domain Eukaryota; kingdom Metazoa; phylum Arthropoda; class Insecta; order Trichoptera; family Limnephilidae; genus Limnephilus; species Limnephilus lunatus. Next base: position 70,534,655 of record OU830594.1, on the reverse strand, counting down.
AAGACACTTCAAGTATTACGCAATCAAACTATACAACCTCATGCCCACCACACTGAAACAACTACTAACTACAAATCCATATACAACTCTTCACAAAAAACACATCAAAGACTGGATTAAACAACAAGGTATTCAATTTACTCAAAAAATTATAACACCGAACCAAACATAACCAAAATACAAATATTAAAAAGAAATAGTAGGCAATTATAACTTTGTTTTAAGACAAAACATTAAAATCACAATATTATTCATTCCATTGGCGTGTGGTCCCTAGAATAATATACCAAACTATTTATCAAAACTACTATCTATCTTGTACATAAACTAGATGCTTGTATAATTGTATGTATAGACCCAAACTGCAACTAATCTTTTATTTTATGTATACGATACTGCCGCCATGGGTCGACCCACAGTCTCCTCCTTGACAATATCAAGGAGGATACGGTGTTTCTACTTTTGTCGTCAGAATCATGGGAACACCTCAGCACAGGTTCGCCTAGTGAGGTGTTCACAAAATACTACTAGGTACTTACCTATATACATTTACGGATCATTAACATTTTTTTTTTCCTTATTACTTAACTTGATATCTATGTATACCAATGTAATTATCTGTAATATGTATGTATGTTAAAGAATAGAAAAAAAAATAAAAAAAAAATAAAAAAACATATATTTAAGTACAATGAATTTTTCAAGTACCAACTAAAAACAAAATGTATGTACACTCCCCTTCCATACACAAACAAATGCTTTCAATGGAAGAGTAGTAAAAAAAAAATCTAAGATGTAAAATTATCATGTAATTTACCATGTAAAACATGTTATAAAAAAAAAAAAGTTCCTTCGATAGGATGGATTGAAAAAGTGATTTGTTTTCATTTAATAGAGGAATAATTATTAATAATTATTAATAATAATTATTAATTAATAATTTTGCGGAGCTTGAAGAAATAATTATAACATTGTTGAAATGATTGATTACGTACTTAGCGTAGAAAATAGCTGATGTTATCAAAATGTGGCAATTACTTGCTTGCTGGTAAATCTTTTTCATAAAATCATGTTAGAAAACAGTTGTTTTTTTACAGTTATACGTGAAATAAATTTCATTGTTAAATGGTCTTATGCTTAATGTGTGCTCTTATCTTATACAATAATAATAATAATAATATTTGGACAATTTATATAGGGCCGCTTTTGTGAAAAATCACCTCAAGGGGGCTATACAAACTTACCATACATGCCTGAATACTAGAAAAACTACAAGCTAGACAAACAAGCTTTGAGTGCCGATATAAAGTCACATCATTCTAAATATCTCTTTAAAGTCCGTATAAAATATTGCTCATTTGAAAGGGGACAAGATTTCTTCAAACAACACATAAGAGCTTAATATTATATAATATTAATTATAAAAAAAAATGAACTTACTCTAGCGCATCTATTTTTAAATTTCTTTTGTAGAACGAACTTCCGAAAGTGACTATAAACATGTACTCTCGTGTAGAAGAATAGTTACCAAATTTTATTATTATTTTTTATTTCAAGAAGAATAATACTTATTTCAATCTTCTTTAAAATATCTTTTTAATCTTTATTTCTCAGCTTCCTGTTTATATTTATATTTGTAGTAGTATTGTTTTAGTTTTATTTATCCTTAAATATGTTCTTTTTTTTCTCCTCTTCTTATATTTTATTATCTGTTCATATAAATTAATGTTTCATGTACGACTACCACAACACGGACAATAGCCTAGTATGGTAGTTAAAAAAATTGATTAAAATGTAACATGTAAACATTGATGAAATAATAAATAAATAAAATTAAAAAAAAAAACAATTAAAAACAACTTATGGCTAAAAATTGCATACACCGGTTAATTTAACATCGATACGAAAATATATGTACAATGTTTTGACCAATAAACGCGATGCTGCCCAAAAACGAATGAATACAGGACCATAATTACCTGGGAGGTCGCTTGAAATGAACACTGTTTATTGACTATTTAAAGAAATTTAGATAGGTTTAGATAGAGGACATAATTGTAAACACATGTTATTTAATCCTCAAAAATATTTTAATATTTATATTTAATATATTCTTTAATGAGTGTATTTTGAAAGTAAAAGTAACATTTAATGTTGGGCGATGAAGTAATAAAATTAAAGCTAATATCTATCTGCTACTTTGATCTGATATCTTTTTCAGAAAATCACAAAACTTCTGGTGGTCCCGAGGTAAGAATCTCGACTCACAATCAGAAGGTCGCGGTTTCGAACCCGGCGTGCGTAAATAAATTTTATTTTAATTATTTGTAGTATTTCACATTTAACTAATTAAAGATAACATATCGTATATTTGCGGCACGCTCCAGTGTGGAAGATATTCTCATTATCGCCTTGGTGTAAGACCACCATTCAGAATTGAAACGTTGCTAGAAATGGCTTTAGCCGTGTTTGGTGACCGGATCTAAATAGCCAGGTACTTCCCTACCTTCTCTCCCACAACTTCTTCCCCTCCCTTCAGCCTCACAACATACCCCAATTCATAATCTCACTGGCTCCAGACGGGAGCAGTTGGGGACTCTTGAGCGGTATTCCGATGGGATGGTCCGATGCTCTGTAGGCTGGCATAGCGCAGGTGTAAACGGAATTACGGAATTCAATACTTTGTTTGTGTGAAAGTTCTATGAAACAATACATTTAACTTTAAAAAAAACTTTTACAAGATATTTTTCGAAATCCTGAGCCGAGAGATTTTTACGAGTAAATTTTTCCCAACTTAAAAATCCGACTTTCTTATGAATAATCAATTGGCGTCGATAAATCTCTTTCATAAAAAAGGCTTATTTTAGAAAAAACAAAAGATGTTTCCCTAGGACTCTGTAGTAAATGTTTCAACTCTCTTGGTGTCTCACTCTTTTTCAATAAGCCCAAAATGCAATATTATCTTACAAATTGTCCAGCCACGTTAGTTTAGTTAAGACAATCCCTTTACTTTTTCATCATAAATACTTAAAAAAAAAAATTCTACAATCATAAATTATTAACAAAAACCAACATTTCTTTAAAAAATTTCACTTACCCTAAGATGATTTGTACCGATTTTTTTATTTATTGTCATTTGTTATGTTATTAAAAATATAAAATTTTAGGTACGTAGGTTATCAGATAGTAGAGCCGTAAGTTTTAAGGTCTTATCAATTCACTTCAGTAAAACAATTGCATGATATTTCATAAACCAATAGACTAAATACTATGGAGATCCAGCAAAACAATTTTTACGAAGTACAAACTCGCGTCGAAAATATACAGTTATACATTTATAATAATTGTGAGTATACGCAGCAGTCCACAGTTTTCAGTCCCCAGTTTTGAGTTCACAGTTTATCCAGTGTTCGTGGTTTAATTCGCCGTGTGGTCGTTAGGGCGCTTTTTATCGCAACTTCCGCCCCGAAATGCACCGGAAGTGGGATGTGACGTCAAAAATATGGCGATATTAGCGCCACTGAAATGTTTGAACAGAACGCGGCGACCTGCTGAAGCTTTAATTAAATCGGAGATAGCAACATTATTAATAGTTTCACTTTAAATTATACGAACAATTTGTTAGATAAAACAAATTTGTCTTGTAGTAAAATCTTATTGTTTCCAAATAATACAGGACATAGTGTAGCGATGCTGGGTTTTAAATAATAATGGTACTCACCTAATTACAATCGGAAATAAATATTTGGTATGCGTCAACGGCCATTATTTTCGTTTTGTTTGAAAAAAATATATTTTTTTAAATACATGAAAAACGACATAATCAACGTAAAAAAAATGCTTTTTATAAATACATCGATGTCGATGACAATGCATTTTATCGATGTAGCATTCACGCACATACAAGCATTTTTCTGAAATTGGATGACATTATATTTTAAAATTTACAGCGGTCAATACACGAATCGTACAATTAAAATGGTGTTCCCACATTTCAATCCAGTCCCTGGGATGGAATGAAAGTTAAATACTTAATTAAATAATGTCGTTAATCCTTTATTTTAATAATCAAATCGAGTTGAACAGAACATTTTTTCAAAAACTTTTAATGCAATGTATTTCATGCTTTTATGTAATGCTTATCAACTAGACTGTGCTTTCGGTTTGTGGTTTTTTTTCATTTGTACTAAAATAAAATAATTGCATACTCTGAATAAATTAAAAACTCACTCCAATAATCTACACAATATTACTGTATTTTTTTAAAATTTTACTAGATGTTTTAAATATAACTCCAGGCATGAAGTTGCAATCCAAATCGAAACCTACGTGATCATATTGAATACTATATCTTTATGTAGAACAATGAGAATACATCTGTACACGTGCACATCCAGGAAGAAACCGTGGTAACAACTATCAGAAAATACTGCTGCGAGTAACATCGAAACGTGAATTCAAAGCAAGACAAAGCCGCTGGGTACATTTTTCTTTCGATTTCTCGATGTGGGTACAATAAAATGAAATTTTTCCGCTTCCCGACCTGTAGATGTATAATGTTCCATGACCTTTTTATCAAATCGAAGGCTTATTGTAAAAAAATCTTTGACTGGAACTCTGGCGTAAAAGATTGTGAATGTAAAAAACATCTTGGGAAACCGATGGTCTTTTATCTGTAAAAAGTTAACTTTATGCACGACTTTAAAAAGCCGACTTTTTTAAAAACGGTTTAAAAAAACGAACAATTTGATAGATTAACTTTCCAGTCACTTCATTTACGATAATTAAGTCATCAAAACACGTAATACTTAACCGTGATTACTGCGCCATTTAGAAGCATACATATGAAGAGATGCACAACGATTATGAAGACGTGATTTAACATCTTATGGAGGTGATTTAACACTTACTTACAGAAAATAATATTCATCAAAAAACTTTATTTAAAAAAATTTTGCGTTTGAGTTAAAAGTTAAATACTGTTAAAAAGACTGGATTGATATCTTAGTTTAGGAGGAGGATGTGTGATAGATTAGGTACTCCAAGTGGTGTGCATTGATGCCCAGGTTCATTGGAAGTTTTTCCTCGTTTTGGCGGTGGATGCGTCTGTCCACCAGCTGCGTTGCGGGCCGGATTTTGAGAGGCTGATTGAGGCAGACCCTTCGACCTGTCTAGCCTGATGCTCATCCCTTGCACCGTGGTGCGGTGGATTCATGCGTCGGCCATCCTTAATCACACTGACCTCCAGATACGGTGGACCAACCCTACACTTTTTTTTCTTTAGAGAAGCTTTATCTAAAATTCCTAAAATCACAACACGCAGCATCCAAAAAACATTAATCCAAGAAGAGGTACAAAAACTCTCGATAAAAGTTGGCGTTTTGCATATCCGCAAATAAAAGGGTGAAGATAAACATTTTATGTGAAGTATTTAATTTGGCACACGAGCCAATGAAGTTGTAATTTTTTCATAATGTTGATACGAAGCATTTCCTTCCTTGAGTATAATCAGTTTTATAATAATAAAAACTGTTTGATAGTATTTATCAATATCACTGGCCTTCAAGCCACAGGTTTAAACATTTTATATCATTTGGGACATATTTTTAATTATCTCATGTTAAGTGATCAAAAACGTTGAACAGAACGTAGTTACAAAAGTTTAACAAAATAATAACGTTTAATGTTCATTTTCGGGCTCAATTCGCAGTATTAAATTTAGTGACGTTATAACACTACTTCACATACTCGTAGCAACTTTAAACGGCGCAGCAGAGACGAAACGTTTCTAAATATAAATATCATAACTTAACACCTCGGTGACTTTGCAACCACCGTGTACGTGAACCGGAAGAGTACTATTCGTGTATTTTCATTTTGAACCCGGCAGGATTTTCCTGGAGGTGTGCATCGGAAGCAGGAGCCAGCTGAACGTTAAGACTCGCCTATTGAAATATTCAGACTTGCTTGAATTTTACATGAATATATTTTCTACCGTGACGCAAAGCTCTGGTGCGTTTATGTGTGGTTAAATTATCGCTTTCGCAAACGACTTTTTTAAAATAGATTATTTTCATGCGGAGGTAGCAGTTTATTTTATAATACTTTTTCAGAAGCGGGTATGGGTACTGCCACCCGGGAACCATTAATAAGATTTATTGTAATCAAGTTTAATTTTTAGAACTCCTTTTAAATTTTTATTTCTTTGATATGTTCAATACTAAGAGTATTATTCAATTTAAAAAATCAGTTTATTTATAAACAAGATCTGCTAAGCAAATATTATAATGCGCATTTACACCTATTTAGAAATAATATACATAAGTACATCATCTGTAAGTGGTATAGTCACAGTATAATAATCCCTTCAGAAGGCAAAATAGCTGTCACGCGTAATAATATTAGCATTGCAGAACTTGAACATTGATAACCTATTTCTATAAATTTGAATTATAGTAGAATTACTGAATTCATTTATTGGAAAACCAACACCTTTGCCACAGGCTGGTTCCAAGTGGTTCGCTATGTTTGGTGACTTAGCAGCAAGGGTGCCCAGAACTTTGGTAGCCGATATGTCTGCCGATCTAATGGTTGAATAAGTCTTTTGAGGGCGACCTTTTGACCTCTCCAGCAAGACTCTCTCGACCTATCACCTTGCACGGCAGTTGAAGGGATGAATTCATACGTCCGTCACTTCTAAACACACTGACCGTTAGATTACAATCCACCCTTCATACCTATTTCCTTCCTAGAACTTTCTTTTTCCTTTCCTTAAAAAACAATCCACACAAGATGACATACATAGGTCCTGAGGGAAATTATTTTCCTAAGTGCCTTCTGTGTGCACCTAACGTAAAAAATGTAAAAAAGATGTAAAAATTCTGCGTTTTTATCTATGCTAATAAATGTTTAAATATCAATCAAATATGCATCTTCTCTTGATAGAATTGACCGGACACGGAACACACAATCAAATATATACACAGTCAAAATGCATGTCGAGTCAAAGACAGGACTCGTTTAGCTTGACACGCATATCTCTGCAAGTGGACATTTTTTTTACATTAGCTCCACACAGGAGACCCTAAGGAAAATAATTCCCCTCAGGGCCTTTGTCATATTTGAGGATGCTGTGTGGAGGGTCTATTTAGAAAATAAAAGGGATCAAGTTCTGAGAAAGAAAAACGTATGAGGGGTATATTCATAAGTGACGGATGTATGAATCTATCCCTCTCACTATGGTGCAAGGCGATGTTCCAAAAAAGTCCTGCTGGAGATGTCAAAAGGTCTCCATCAACCAGTCTCTCTTGATCCGGTCTATCACGCTGTTGATGGGCAAATGAATCCACCGCCAAAATCCGGACTAACCTCACCCATGAAGCCGGCAACCCCTGCTTAGACACCAGACATAGCGAACCGCTTGGGGTGACCCGTGGCAGTTATCCAACAAATGGTTCCCGGGGCTACAAATACAAAAGGAATCAAAAAAGAAAATGTCTCTAGATATTTCCACAAAATTTTCAGTAACGACAACACTTACTAACTGAAAAGATATCATTTTCGATCTGAAACTTATTTTTTTAATTTTGAAAAAAAATTCTTTAAATCCACCATCAGGACATTTCTTATGCGTAAAGTTAAACTGTCATAACTATTTAAATGGAGGAGAAATTCAGATTAAACCTAATATTATGAACTCCCAAGTTGTTTGTACCTCGTAACTCTGAAAGTTAACGTCACAGTTTTGTTCCGGACTGTAAACATGAAATGTGAAATATTAGTTTTTTTCCGTTAAACTTTTAACTTAGTTTTAAAAACCGTCAGAAAATGTCAGAAGACAAATTTATTTTAAAGGAGAAATATTTACATTTCCAATGTTCCCGTAGAGCTCCGAAATATTTTTGTTTGTTTTTAAATTTTTTTTTTTTTGGTTTCATCATAAAAAAATCGCATTACATAATAAAAATTCTAAAACAGTTTTTAAGTCATTGGATATGTTCAAATATATTTAATTTATTTTATTACTTCTTCTTCTTCCTTGCGCTGTCCCATCTCATTGCCTAGGAAAGCTGTTGGGGTCGGCTCTTCTCGTTCTCAGGTTGTAGCTTCTTTGGTTCTGAGTATCGCTTTCATCCAGGCCTTTTCTCTGAAGTATTTTGGAGCATTGAGTCATCCAGGAGTTCTTTGGTCTTCTTATTTTATTACTAAACGCAAATATTTTGACTTTCTGTTAAAAAATGCCAGCGGCCTGAGGCGTTGACGCCAAAGCTGGCGGCTTTTCTCTTAACCTTCCTTCACTTGCGCGTTGGTCTCTCAAACCGACAAATCAATAATTCCTTGTTTTCTCAAAAATTAATAACAATGGGACTTTGAGGTTTTTAGAAGCTTCTTGATTTGTTGTTCTGCATTATTTAGTGTGGCGCGCGCATTGGTGCTAAGTGGACGTGTGATACTTATTTACAATTAACAAGTGACAATTACTACCCAAAAATCCTAATAATGATTATTTCTTATTTTTATTTTTATATTATTTAAGATACTTTCATTTATTCGATTTCAGAGTTTTTTTTATTAACACGGTTATGGTACAAAATATTATGTTTTTTTAAGAGGCTCAGCTAAAAGTCTGGTTTTACCAAATGAAGTAAAAGTTTTAATACGTTTACTTATACATTTTTTAAATCAAATATACTCTTTTCTACATTATAAATACAAATAATGCTAAAAAAGTATATAATTAAATAATTCAGACGAGATCAAATCTCGATATGAAACACCGTGCGTGAGTATACGTGTTATGCAATTGGGCGCGAGTATACGAAGGTTAAACACAGTATCAATATGTTTTTTTTTACATTAGTTCACACATGAGGCCCGGAGGAAAAAAAAATCCCCTCGGGATTACTACGGGAAACTACTTGGGGTGACTTATGGCAGAGAAGTTGGTTATCCAATAAATGGTTTCCGGGGCACTGATATCCATTCCCGCCTCCCAAACTCTTTGCATTGTTCCAAGTCTTAGGCACTGATATCCATTCCCGCCTCCCAAACTCTTTGCATTGTTCCAAGTCTTAGTAAGATGTATGATATTATTATTACAAGCTTTAGCCGATTTCTCGAAAATAAGTTCAAGAATTATTCCTGATAAGAAGAACAAGTTTTATGAACTCCTCCTAGCATCACGTGAAAGCACACGATCAGAGATAAGTTGCGAGTCCAGTATCACAATGGTCTCACGTCTCGTTCCGGGAGTAATGGCCCGGCGAGGTACAGTAACTGGCCACTGCAGTAAACTTGCTTCATTGCCACTTGCCGGCCATTGATTATCCTTTAGTGTGGCAGCTTTTTATCAGCAGAGCTGTCTCGTTACTAGCTGACTGACTGTCGCTGATAGTACCTACGTGATGGGTGATGTAGGTAAAAAGATCTAAGATAATTATTTTTCTTTGTGATTAATTTCCAGATTTTTTTTCATTTGTGCCAAGTTTTTTTTTGTATTTGTGAACCCATTAAACCATGTTGTTTTTATTTTCTTTTGAGAACAACTGTCTTTTTATAACTTTTGAAGGTTATTCTCATCAATGTAATATTATATATAGGCGAATTGGTAAAGGCGCCCGTCCCGGTTAGACGAGAGGTTCTGGGTTCGAATCCCAATTGCGAACGTTATCTTTTTCTATTTTTCTATGTCTTGTTTTCTTTCATATTTTCATTTAGATTATTTTTGTTATCTTCTTCTTCAATGACCTATTGTTTTTGATTGCATGTAAGTTAGAGGGGGAAGATTGTGCTACTCTTAATTACTATTTATTTTTCTCAAGATTTGTATATTATTTTAAATTGTTAATAGTATATTGGTTATCCAATAAATTGACGGCGGTACCCATATCCGCCTTCCAAATTGCATAGTTGATCCCTATTTGATTTATTAAGTATAGTATTTTGCGCAATACTTCAGATTTCCATCCAGTGATATACAGAAGAATCGGATTACAAATCCTTCAAATCCTACACAAATATTTTAGGTAGTTGCCTAAAAATATTCTTCAACACCCGTTCAATCTGCCCACATTACAAGTGACTATGAACAAATTTCTACGAAACAAAACTCAACATTTAATATCTTATGTTTCAACAAACTCAGAACAAAACAGTTAAGCTTACTTCAGAGTTATGGTTTCATGAGCAACTCGGGAGTTCATTAAATTATTAGGGTGGTTTCGAATTTCTCCACAATTTATGATACATATAGATTTACATATTCATACATTATCACGTCGGATTGGCTATGCGTATTAGCTCTACTCCCAATTGGTGAATTTGATTATTATTTAACTTCATTTTAGGATATATAATTATTGTTTATTTTGTCTGTTATTTATTAATTTTTTCAGACATTCTAGGACGATAGAATAAATTTCTGCTTCGAACTATATTGTTACTTTGAGCAGTGGAGTGTTAAAATTTCTACTAATTTATCAAAAAAAGACTTTGACATTCTGTTTGTTCTGTCAAATGATAGTAAAATTATTAGTCCCCTTGTTCCCATTGATTCCTATCCTAAAACATTACCATTATGATTATATAATTACCATAACTCTTACTCTAACACTTTTCTTAGTTATCAAAAAACTTTACAAATGCAGAATAAAATAAAATATTTGTAAAACTGCTAATAAAATACTGACAAAGTGCGGATTGGTCTTTTTTAGATTAAAAAAAATATATTAAACGTAATCTTGAATCTTCTTACTACGTCATAAAGACGGTTATTGAAAAATACGTACCCTCGATTCGAGTAAAACCATCGCAGTTCCTCAAATCATTTGATAATGTCTTAAAATACCTAATAAAAACAAACGTCTGGGGTACATTTTTCGAGGACAGCAATTCTATTTCAGACTATAAAATATTTCACAAATATGGAACTGACACAATAAAAGTACACCTGCCAATAAATTATAGCAAAAAAATGTAGAAAAGTCTTTTTGAAAATTCTTTGCTGATTTTTTTTTAAAAATGTGTACAGAAATGAAATACCAAATGCTCAAATTCCACCCTTTCATCCTGAGAAATTGGTCCTCTTTCCTGCTTTGCACGAAAACGTTCCTGATGTTATATGCAAAATAAAATCATATGATATAAAGAAACAAGCAGGCCCTGACAGAGTTAATCCAGCTTTTCTAATAAACTATGTACCAATACTAGCCTAGGCACTATGTCAAATATTTAACCAATCACTGAAATCTGGCAGATTCCCTGATCTATCGAAAAGGTGTAATCTAACACCTGTATCTAAATATTCAATTTATGAACGATACTCGTAAGTATAAGTAGACTATATTTATATACAGATTTTGTAAAAGCGCTTGATAAAGTTAATCTGAAATTTTCTTAACTAATATTTAATAAATTTGTGGCTACTAGCGGTGTACCTTAAGGATCACATTTCTATTCTTATTTTATTCTATTCTTATTTTATTTTTATCTTATTTTATTCTATTCTTATTTTATTCTATTCTTATTCCTATTCTATTCTTATTTTCATAAATGATATTACCTATGTTTTTAATAAAAATGTTGAAGTGTGGCTTTTCGCAGACGATCTAAATCTTTTTAAACTTAAAAAATCTAAAAATTACTGTTTTCATATTCAAATAAACTATAAGGTTATTGCAAACTAAACAAGCTTTTTCTAAACTTTAGTAAATGCCACATGATAAGATTGTTCAGATTAAATCAACCTTCCATTTATCAATATAAAATTAACATTGTTTCCTTTCCCTCTGTTAATGAATTGTTCCGTTAAAATAAAATCCTCGGTCAGAATATTTCTTATCAATTGTTGACCATGCTTGCAAATAACTCCTACTGATCATGGATGACAAATTTAGTCAATATCGTACTGACATAGGGTTTTATCGATCTTCCGTCGTAGAACTCTTGGCCTGTGGTACGGTCTATCTATAAAGGATTTATCGATAATGTCGATAAATTGTCAATTTTCGCGAGCACGACTGCAGATCGAACACGATCAAACAACAGTTCACATCCAATAAATTAAGGACAAAAAATTTATTTCGAACTTTTCTTTGTTCGTTGGTGATCTGCAGTCATGATCCGGAGCGATGGTAAGTTACCGACATTGATAAAACCTTTATTGATCAATCGTGCTATATACCTGCTCGTCAATAGTATAAATAGTAAAAGTGATGTTAAAATAATAATAAAACCAAGATAACATTTTTTTTATTTAAAGTGAATAGGTTATAAGTTACCGTTTCCTGTAAATCCGTATAATGGAAATGCATTTACAAGTATTTTACTTCTTCAAAAGACGCTTTTCATTTCGACTTCTCCATTTCCAACTATCTTTCGACAAAAGAAAAGAAGAGTAGCGCAGCTTAATACAAGCTTGTAGCAAGGCTAAGGAGCCACTCCGTGCAATTTACAACCTTTATATCTCTCCGCCTGTCCCTGGTTGTATTTCTTGCACCTGTCGCATGAGAAGGCGTACAACCTCCTCCGTGAAGGCTGTATATTCTTCGCATAGTACCACAGCCTGCACTGAACGAAACCTTGCCGGGTTACACCACAAATAAAACGTGAAGAAATATATCTGCAGCGGAATAAATCAGATTTTTAAGGAATATTGGTAGAGCACCTCGTTTCACGTTATTGAATTTGGGTTATTAGTAGCAATTGTTAATGGTGTTTGTATTTTTCAACTTGCACATCGATCAATAATCTTCTTCTGATCGTTTTGTTTTCAAATTTATATGTTGTGTTTAAAATGGATTGTTAGTATTTTTTTACATTAGCTCCGCTCAGGGAGCCCTGATATAATGCACACCAGAAAGAGTCCCAACTGCTACCAAATGCCTGGAGCCAGTGAGACTATGGCATCCACAGTTGGGGTATAAGGTGAGGCTGAAGGTAGTAGTAAAGGGAAAATAAAGGGTAAGAGGAAGGTGGGAAATTCTGGTTGTTCAAATCTGATGCCTAAGTCTATTTCAAGCAACTTTTGAATTCAGAATGCTGGTCTTACACCAGGGCGTTACTGAGAGTATCTTCCACCCTGAAACATGCCGCCAATATACTTATTATTAATTTTAATGTTTAATTTGCACAATCAAGACACAAGTCAATCAAATAAAATATACTTGAGCACGTCGGAATTTAAATCCGGAACTAGTAGAGACCACCTCTCGACCACGGAGGAAGTCGGTATATCGTAAAATTGTTGACTCAGATGCTTTCAAATACTAAACACTAAGCAACTTCCTACACATTTTAAAAGCTTAGTCTAACGTTGAAAATAATCTGATGGTTTGAGATTGTTTCCGTCAGCAATTTTTCAATTACCTACTGTACCATGAGAGCATAGAGCATTGTTTATCAGCATTGGAATTCGAATGTTTTTTTTGAGTTTCTCAGGAAATTATTTAAAATTAATTTTGAATGATCTTTATTTGTATATAAATATTTACGTCACGCGCGTTGCCTAAATGGATGGAATACGTGACTATTATGTATTGTTAGGTATGGGCCACGATGGAGCGCCAGTGTTAGCTGCAATTATTTGGCCCCACGGTGGAAGCCAGTGTTATCTGCGTAGGGCGCCAACCTACCTGCGACTAGCTCATATCGGCAGGTGCATGGTGTTCAGGTCGTGGATCCGGCCGCAGCTGAGATTCACCATGCATCGTGGGGATGCCTAGATTGTTTTAGGTTTATTTGCTAGCAAAATAAGAAGAGAGAAATTTCCTTCACTTCATTTATTCTCCAGAATAAGGCGGCAAAACATCACAAATTACAAGGTTAAAACAATTGAACAAATGAGTATTTCTGTACTATAAAACTCAATTCTCTCTCTCTCTCTGACTTCATCTCAGTTTTTGCGGTTATGCAAAAAGTTAAATCAGCACAAAAATAGGGGAATTAGGTAGGTTTACGGTGTCAGGAGAGTCTCTCTTGGAGTTCTATGGCGGGGTCCTGCTTCGACGCATTCTTAGAGCCCGCCAAAATGGCGGTTTCCAGAACGTTTGTTAGACGCGGCTGGCGTCAGTACAAACACGGACCCAACGCGCGTGGGATGTCTACATTTCGGGTGCTTGCGGGAGAATGGGCCGCGCTTCTGGCAACCAAGCCCGCCGGGTCGAGTCGCCTGATGCGCGGCAGGAGTGCGCGGGAACGCGCGCTGTTTATCGCCATCTTTTGGTACTAATTTCAATTGAGGCGGCAAGTTTAAATACTAAAATGTGTATCGTAACAGTATATAATAAAATAATTAATTAGATTGTATATTGTATATGTTCTCTGAGAGACCGATAGTTTTCCCATAATTTTCTAAATGAAAAAGATATACTTAGCTAAAATTAATGTGTTAACGCTTTTCTAATCATAAATAGAGTACGGGATAACTGGATGGGGATCTGCAATGAGCACTCACGCAGAGCGGCTCGACTTAGCCCAAAAAAGAGTACTGAAAACAATTCAGACAGTTCCAGTTAGAACTCCGACAGAAGAAATATTTAAAATCTTTCAAGTATAAAGAAACTGTATTCAAAAAATATTTATGTGCATTTTACACGCGGTAGAAGAGAAAACCTTCAGAAAACTAAAGTAGACAAGAGTGGGGAGGCTACGAAGCACCGCACAAAAAGGAGATCGGTTATTCTATCTTATTCTCTCGCAGGCATATGTATTTGTCTCTTTTTGGGGTCGCTTTTTCGTTTCATCGAGTTTCAAATCACAACGGTGCTAAAGAAGTTTTCACTAAAAAAAGCTTATCTGAATATTCCACTGCCCAATATAAATACTCAACCAGGGCAATATTTTTTTACATTTCATTTCAGTATTTTTTTCTTTTTACATGAGCTCCACACAGGAGGCCCTGAGGAAAATAATTTCACCCTATGAACCCGGCACCCCTGCTAAATCACCAAACGTAGTGAACCACTTGGGGTGACCTATGGCAGAGATGTTGGATATCCAATAAGGTTCCCGGGGCGGCGGTACCCATTCCCGCCTCCCAATTTAAGACAGGTTTGATACCAAAGATATTGAAATATAAGGAGATGTGCTATCCGCCGTTTTTACTAGGTGAGACTGCGATTCCGGGTGTCGCCGGTGTTGTTTACCAATTAATGAATAAACTAAATGAACGAATAATTAACTGTTATATCTGCCCTTTCCTCGGCAGATATTAATTATTACAAAGGTTCTTTAAATATAATGGTGTTTATTACTTTTAATAACCTAGCTGGATAGCTACGACTGTTTACTATTCGGGGGTAGGTATATCTCTGCGCTCCCACCTTGGGAGCTGGTAAAGTCTATCTCTAGTACCACTTCTTGTACACTAATGCCATCTGGCGAGCTATGGCGCAAGCTAAATGCTTACCGCCATCTATCGTATTATTTCCATATTAAATACCTATTTACTATACATTACACCCTCCCCGACCTAATCTCAAGCCCCTGGCTACAATAAATACAAGTCATGTTTTTTTAAAAATGATGCTATACAATTGACAAAAATGGGATTTTAAATATTTCATTTTTACACGATTTTATACACTAAATTCAACCAAACATAGTCATGATTTTAAATACTTCAACTTAAGTACTTCTGTTTCTCTGGGAGGGACCTCTATGAACGCCTTGAGCGGAGCCTCCCGTCCCAAGGTCTTGGTTGAGTAGTTTGCTCTCGATCATCCGCTGGTAATCTGAAATCAAGAGAACACCCCGTTAGCCCCTTCAACAAAGCTGAGGTCCCCAACTCGTCTGAAGCGCATTTCGTGACCTCAGACGCGGTGGGTGGGTTATCTTCTACACTCTCCTCTTCCCATTTCACAGATAAACTCCTTAACTGATCAATATGCCTCTTCCAAGTCAACGGAGTACCACAGATCCTAACGATATAAACTTTTTTTCCCACTTTCTTTTCTACAATACCTCTAACCCAACAAACTTTATTCACCTGACGAAAGTCCTTGACTAGACATTTTTGTCCAACATGTAAATTCCTCATTTGTACTGTCACTGAATTAACTGTCTCCTGAGAAGTTATCCCAAGATCGAAACATTCCATAAAATCTCTACCCACAATTAATTCTGTTCCATTTATTACTACAATAAAATTAATATTTTTGTTCCTACCCTTGAATTTCACATCAAAAATCGCCTTTCCTACGATTTTTAAACGATTATTTCCATAACCTGAAATAATTCGCTTGTCTTGTGACAAAATGATTGAGCTAAAATGTCTTTTAAAAATACACTCTGGCATCACACATAAAGATGAACCTGAATCAATCATTGCCGTAAACTTTTTGTTATTAATTTCAATTTCAGCAGTGATAGGACTAATTGACGCAACTAAAACTTTACTATCCCTGTGATTTTCAAAAATTGGATTTATAGGATTATTCTTGCAAAATTTCTGTAAATGCCCAACGCCCTTACATTTAAAACATTTCGCATTACGAAATTTACAATCAAACGATAGATGATCATTCCTTTTGCAAATAAAACACCGTTTTTTAACATTACCAGAGGGTGATCTAAAATTCGTACCTGAATTTGATCCTAACCTATATGCTGGTTTCCTGTTAAAACTACCTCGTCGCTCGTCTCGGTTCGTCGATCGTTCCCTACGCTGATCTCGCTTAAACCCATCGCTAATAACTCGCTTTTTTACCAGATTTACTTCTGATTTAACCGTATTAACACTATCCAAAGTTGACATATTAACTGCAAGTCCTTCTATTTCATTAAACGATAACTTTTGCCCTTCCACAAAAATTTTCTCTTTCGCGCGACCCGGTAACAACCCGATTGCAAACATGTCTATAAGATTTTTTTCAAGCCTCGTTTCAAATTGACAATACGATGCTAAAGAACGAAGTCTCACCGCGAAATCTCTTACCGTCTCGCCTTCTTGTTGTCTCGCTAAAAAAAAATTCTCCCGTTCTTTAAAAACTAAACGATTTTTGTTACAATGTTTGTCGAGAAGCGCTAAAAGTTTATCAAAAGATAAGTCCGTTACTTTACTTGGAAAACACAGATTAATTAGTAAGGTTAACGTTTCTGATTCTAGGAGATTCAATAAAAAAGCCCGTTTTTTCTCACCAGACGCTTTGTCATCATGAATCACGAAAAATTGCTCTATCCGAAGTCGAAACAACTCCCAGTCTCCGGAGAGATGGCAAAACGGAGGTATTCTACCCGATTCCATAACTCCCAACAGATAGATCGGCAAAAAAAAAAAACAACAACAATAACAAATAATCCCTCTCAAAGAAACAAAGAACTTAACTCAGGAACTCTTCTTCCCTCTGGGTTGTATCCTTGTCCTCTGATTAATCCAATGGTTAGTCCTTGAAACGATTAATCCAATGATTAGTCCTTGACACGATTAATCCAATGATCCACAACCAGATCGCCTCCTTGCGGTATTTTTCTTCTTGTTCCTAGAACAAAAAATCTTCTTCCAGCCCGTAGCCACGGAAACAAATGCTCCTTAATCCCGAGCAGAATCTCTTCCGATTCCTTTGCCAAAACTGCAAGTCACTTCCGCAGTGACTTAGTCCTCCGTGCCCAGTACAAATTATTATTCGCACGCGTAACTTTCCACACAATTATACTTTAACGGCTGCGCCAGTTGTTATATCTGCCCTTTCCTCGGCAGATATTAATTATTACAAAGGTTCTTTAAATATAATGGTGTTTATTACTTTTAATAACCTAGCTGGATAGCTACGACTGTTTACTATTCGGGGGTAGGTATATCTCTGCGCTCCCACCTTGGGAGCTGGTAAAGTCTATCTCTAGTACCACTTCTTGTACACTAATGCCATCTGGCGAGCTATGGCGCAAGCTAAATGCTTACCGCCATCTATCGTATTATTTCCATATTAAATACCTATTGACTATACATTACAAACGAACGAATACACAAAACGAACGCTAAACTAAATGAACGAATTCTTTCCGCATTCAAACCATAACGTTAACCAATAGTAATGCACACCTTAAAAAAATTAAGAAAATGAACAAATTCTTTTTGTATGCAAACTACGCTGATAAGATCGTAGTTTGGCGACAGTCGCGCGGACATCATAGCATATCTCTTTTGTATTTGAATATCTTTGCATGATACCCAAATATTTATGTACATTTTTTTGGAGATGGGGAGGAGATGCATCCGAGGAAGGTGGAGAAGTTCCTGGCTATTCAGATCTCGTCACCAAACACGGCTAAAGCCATTTTAAGCCACGTTTCAATTCTGAATGGTGATCTTACACCAGGGCGATATTGAGAGTATCTTTCACTCTGAAGCGTGTCGCAAATATGGTATATGTTTTTTTTTTAAATGAATTAATTTTGAAATAACACAAATTAATCAAATAAATTTTATTCGATTCGATCCCGCGACCTCCAAATTGTGAGTCAAGAGCATTAACGCTAGACCAAAGTGGCCGTCATAATAAGACAAAATATACTGGTTACTCCCAGTTTTAATACATGTTTTGGACAAAGAAATATTAAATTCTATGCTACAAAACTATACAATGCTCCACCAGATCAAACAAAAAATAAGGGAAATGAATGTATTTAAAACAAAAGTTAAAACACGGCTGAAAGAACAAAGTGATAAACAACTTACAAACATAATGAAAACGACGAAAAGGCATCCAGAAACTAAATACAAAGGTTAAAATAACAACGAGCCGCCTCAGAACAGGAAACCCTAATGAGGATGGTGAAAAAATTGAATTTATTTTACTTTAGACTTAAGACCTACATCATGAATAAATTTTGCCATTAAAACTCATAAAAAATTAAAAAATCGTTTTCAATGACGAATTTCACAAAATTATTAAGTCTAGTTTCGTTAAAATTGAAATTAGTTTTTTCCCATCCGTTGATGGCACAATTAATTGTAAAATGAAAAAAATTAGAGTTTTTTACTGTCGACAGTATAAACGTGGTTTTTTGAGAATTATGCCTTGGTGATCATTGCAGTATTCATCACCAGAGCAGATAATCAAATCTGTCCTATTTATGGACTGTGCAAGGTTGTCTTAGATGTTTGTTCAAGGAAGAGGAAGAGTAGCATGGCATAACACCCCAAAAATCAATCACAATATCTTTAAATTGGTTTTGGTTCTGACTCCTCTTGAGCAGATTACTGGGTTGAGCTGTCATTAGTTTAAAATTTACATTTTTTACATATACTTTTTGATGTATATATAGCAATCTTGTTTATATTACCCAAACACAGGCAGTGCCTTAGTGGGTTCCCATTGCCTACTCTTTTCTATTATATATTTTACTTATTGGTAACTTTTACATTACTTGTACCTTATGTTTCCTCTTACTGTATTTAGAAATTATGCAAAATTACTTTTGTATGTATGTAGATACAATGGGAAAAAATAAAGAAAAAAAAAAATCAAAGCTATGTGAAATAAATTGTGCGGAACAATGAAGACTTCTAGATAAATTAAATTCTTTGCCGTTGTTTTTTATTCTATGGATAAAGGTTTAATAGTTCTAAAATCATCTTGATTTACTTTTAGGGTATTATGCCACGTTGCGCTTCTTCCTTTTTGACTAATTTTTACAACAGTGTTTCAGTGTGTCATCAGGAAAGACGTGTGTTGGACACTAAGGCTGTCTGAAAAGTTGACTAAAAATGTATAGTTATATGAATAGTTTTAAAATTATCTTGATTTACTTTTACAGTCTTACTCATAATCACAAAATAAGATACAACCACGAGAGCAAGACCAGGGTAGGTGAAATTGTTACTCAACATTGTGGGTCAATCGAGCGCATCCGTGTTTTCTTACCCCGTCGCTGTACGGGAGATCTAGTCGCTGTCAGAATTTAAACCACCCGGTCCCCAGGGTTAACTCAGTACCACGGCGTTGTAACTTTCGAAATGGCAAACTTTTACGAGAATCTTGACGTTTTGAATGGAGCATTGGCAAATATTGACCGTATTCGCGGCATTCGTGCACAAAAAAAGGTTCGATCCATTTGCGGCACTTACGGAAGGAGATTTTATGTCTAAATATAGATTTACAAAAGTTAACGTCAGACGTTTAATTGCCTTGGTACGATTATAAACGGGGTGGCAAAGTATCTACCGATCTCCAAATTCTCTGTGCCATACGATAATGGGGTAGAAACGAGTGTTTATAATTGCACTCTTGTGAAACAAATCAGCGAAATCGATAACCAAGCAGGCTTTATTATTATTATTTTTATAACACTCATCTCATCTTCACCCCGATTCTTATTACGCCTACTAATTTTTGTTTCATCGTCCGAATTACTGTTTATGATTATCCATTTGTAGTTAATTTTGAAACGCGAAACACAAAACAACCTCGTCGAATAATATTTTGACGTATTTAAACGTGAAGTTGGCAACACGCCATGAAATGCCAAATTGACCGCTTTTTTCAGCTTTGGAGCTGAGTGTTGCTACTGTAAAAAAATCATAACCCATAATCCAGCTGTCGAGCAATATTATGAAGATGAGTAAAGATTTTTACTCTGAGCGGTGTAGTGTACCCCCCTGTGTAGCTACCGCGACTCTACAGATTCGTGGTAGGGTTTCATTATGAGTAAGGCTGTTAGGGTATTATGCCGTGTTGCGCTTCTTCCGTTTTGGCTAACTTTTCGTATATGCTAAAATATATCGCTAAAAATGTATAGATATATGAATATGTAAAAAAAGTACATCGTTGCCGGGAAAGGAAAAATGGTTAAAGCGCCATACAGCTGGAAAAGAAAAATGGCTTAAGCGCCATAAAACATCGATATATTATGTTACATGAAAATGGTTGAGTAATGAGTTTTATTTTATTTTTTAACATACCAAGCTGTTTTAACGCACAACGTCGGCGAACGAATAGGTAATATACTAAAAAAATAATAAATTGGATCGTGAGATGTAACACTTTATCCTTATTAAAAAATGTTGGATTTTCCCCCTAAACCTTTATTTTCAACGCGAAATTAATCTTGTTGGTAAGGCCGCTTTATCAAACCAGACATGAAGGTGTAAAAGGAACGAAACGCTTTCTGTGTGATAAAATATTAAAATTCTTTGTGCGGTTTCACGCCTGAAACATCGGAAGAAATTACGATTTTGTACATTTATTTTGTAGGCTTTTCCAAAATCGTAACAGCCAAAAAACTTAGCAGAACGAAATGCTCTATCGTCGACACCATACTTTTCTTACATTTTCCATTATTATGTCGCAATTACGCATTGCGCGCAAGAGCGTATACACACGAAATACGGGGATTTAACATTTTCGTGAGATTTTTTTTTTAAAGTGGTGGTGTAATTTTGCTGAAATCTAAAAAAGTCTATACGTCTGGTGAGTGGTTTTTAATGATATCCTAAAAGAAAAAATACAATCTTTACCCTTAAATCAACGTTGTAATGCCATACTAAGAAAGATTTATTATTTATTGAAGTGAAAAGTTCTTTAGCACAGTTGTGATCTGAAACTCGATGATACTAAAAAGCTACACTTAAAAGAGACAAACACATACAGGATTTAGCCTGCGAGAGGATGAGTTATCGGTATCTGCTTTGCCTACCCACTCTTGTCTACTTTAGTTTCTGAAGGTTTCACTTTTTCTGGAGGTGAACTGCACATTTGTTTGTTTATTGAAGTGAAGTGAGCACCGTTGTGATTTGAAATTCAAAGAAAATAAAAATAGTTACACTAAAAGAGATAAAAACACACATCTACAGGATTACATCTATAGAATAAGAGAATGAGATAGTAGATCCTCTTTGTGCGGTGTTTCGAAGCCTCCCCACTCTTTTCTACTTAAGTTGTCTGAAGGTTTCACTTCTACCTAGTGTGTATGTCTTTTTTTATGTCTATGCTTTTATACACAGTTTACATGTATTATAACGGGTGTTTCAACAAGAGCGCAAGATTTCAAGGTTCAGTAAAATATGGTTTTCTTTAGCAAAGTATTAAAATATTTATTAAGTTATAAATGTATGGGAAATTATGTATGAATCAAAACATCTGATAAATATCCTCACGGTGTCGCCAAAACGTGCAATAAAGATTTTGCATACATGTGGCGTTATTTCGTTAACACAGCATCTAATTTCAGCCTTCAATGCCTCGGTGGTCGCGTTGCGATTTAACATCTTGGCTTTTGGATGCGGGTCACAGGTTTATGCCAATAAGACCGCCACCATCGATGCATTGTTAATGAAATATTGCCACATGTATGCAACATCGTGATTGCAAATTTTGGAGAAGCCCTACGGCCATTTACTTATAAATATAACTAAATAAATATTTCAAATCTTTGATACAGAAAACCATGTTTTATTAAACCTTGAAAACTTGCGATTTATTGAACTATTTAATAAGTTCCAGTAAAACAAAAATTGTTCATAATAATAGTAACAATAAACAAATAGTTGTAATAATAATAATAATTCGACAATTTTGTAGAGCGCCGTTTCTGTGAAAAATCACCTCAAGGGCGCTTTACAATTTATTATGAATTCTTAGGTTCTATTTAATTTTATTATTTATAGATAGATACAAAAACATACTCACCTGCAGGACACTTCCGATAAACACACTTTATTAAAAAGTTTATGCTTGGGAAAGATACGACGAGTAATAATAATAAATCAGAAGGAGAATCACGGCAGCCAAACTCCTCTTTGCTGCCAGTGTTTAAGTCACTTAGTGTCCACAGAAAAACCAACATTACCATACATAAGACCTTTGTTAGAACTGTATTGGCATATGGGTGTGAGGCGCTGACACTGAAGGTAAAGATGGCTGAAATGCTGGATACTTTTGAAAGAAAAGAGCTGAGAAGAATATGTGGACCCGTGAAAGAGGGCGAACAGTGGCGCATCCGGCACAATACAGAATTGTATGATATATATATATATATATATATATATATATATATATACATATAAGGCCCCTAGCATCTCAGCACATATGAGACTCCTTAGGTTGAGATGGGCTGGGCATGTACAGAGAATGCCGAATACACGCGTCCCAAAAAGAATTTTGACTGGCTACCATTTTGTGGAAAGATAAAAGTGGGAAGACCCAGACTGAGGTGGGAAGACGAGGTAAGAGGGGATGCAGCACAGCTTCTCCGGGTACCAAACTGGAAGTCAGCCGCTGAGGACATGAGGAGTTGGAGGCGACTGTTGCAGTAGGCCAAAGCTCGATATGAGCTGTAGCGCCATCGAAGAAGAAGAAGGTAGTTGTATTATAATTAGCAACAGTATATACATAGATTATTAAAATAAGAGAATTTATGTTTTGTGAACATTTCGTTAGGAGAACCTGTACTGGGATGTTCGCATTTTAAACAAAAATGCCATTCTGCTGCCACAAGTAGAAACACGGTATCTCTTTGAGACTCTCAAAAATGACTTTGTGATTCCACCTATGGCGGCAGTATTGTACTTATTTGGTTATTAGCTGACAGATAAACATCACGATTCTATGTAGATGACGACATGTAGTGAAAGGAGTACTTACAAAAAAACACAATCGTGCACAAAGTACAATGTAGAAATAGAGTTAAACATTGTAATATTATATAGACACAATGTAGAACACTGAATTAAAAAGAAAAGAAAAGGATATTATCTACATGAAATGAATATAATGAGGAGTTAAGCCGTAAAGATAATTGTGATTTGAGTTTATTGGTTAATTTAAACGAAAAACCTGTTTCAATCAACACACTGTTTTATAAGCCGTGATCGATCGAATTGATGTGTGCGGTGTTTTATGTAAATTACAATTTTTTTTTTTAATTTTCTTTATTCTTTGCTTTGATGGTTACATAATTTGTGGATTTTTCAACCGTACTTCTAAGCACATGCCATAGGCCCAAGTTATATTGTTCGACCTATGGAGATTCATTAAAATTTAAGTTTATATTCGGTTAAATAACGGTCAACGTTAATGAAACTGGGTTATCATACATCCAGTAACAAAATTATGTTTCTTTTGACAATCCTTTCATAATTCTGAAATTGCCATATCCAGCCTTCAAAGCTACAAAGTTCTTGCGAAAAAACTAAACGTTTCATATTTTGTATTTGCAGTTCCGAACAAAACAGCGGTGTTAACTTTCACAGTTATGAGCCACGAGCAACTAGGGAGTTCATGATGCGAGGGTGATTTTAAATTCCTCCTACATTATGATATATCTAATGCAACAAAAAAGGTAATCTCTGCCAATGTGGATTTTATAAAGATATGGTTTTCTTACAAAAAACATTATTCACACGGCTTAGCATGAATTGTAATACTATTTATTTACAATTCACGCGAACTACTGGCATTTTGTCAAATGTTTGAATAGGTATATCAAGGCTTTACAGTTGATTTAAAAACGTTGAACTAAAACTTAAAATTTTACTAAGCCATATCTGAAAATTAGATTACTGTTTAAAAAAATTACATAAAATAACATACGCGGTAGAAGTGAAACCTCCAGCCACATAATCTCAACCAATAGGAGCCTTGAAAAGTGAGCTCATAATCAAACTGGTCAATGCGATAAGGTATCATTCTATCTCATTCTCTCGCAGGCTAAATCCTATACATGTGTTTGTCTCTTTTTAGTGTCTTTTCCGTTTCATCGAGTTTCAAACATAACGGTGCTAAAGAAGTTTCACTTCAAAAGTTTAGCCATTTCAGATAAACTAAAATTTATAATGCAAGTTCCGCTATGTAATTATCATTACGCTTGATAGCTATTTCGCCTTCTGAAGACATATCGAACTGTTTGGTAATGCCAACAGAAAGCGAAATAGCTGTCATGCGTAATAACATATAATAATAACATTATTGAACATAAACAACAAATTAAAAATAAAATTAAAATTTGTTCTAAAAATTAAAATTGATAAAAAAATATTTTTTAAATATTAGAGCATTATTTTGATATTTTGTCAAACTTCAAATACTTGAACTTCCTCTTTCGCCCCCGAGGCGGGTATGGTAACCGCCGCTTCGGGAACCATTCATTGGATAACCAATACCTCTGCCATAGGAAGTCACCCCAAGTGATTTGCTACGTTTGGTGACCTAGCAAAGGTGCCCAGGTTCATGTTGTGAGGTTTGTCCGGGTCCTTAAAGCAGATACGTTTGTCCTCTTACTGCTTGGCGGGCCAGATCGAAAGAGACTGGTTGAGGGAAGTCTTACGAGTTCTCCAGCCGGACTCTTTCAATCCATCGCATCGCCTTGCACTGCTATTGGAGGGATGAATTTATACGTCTGTCACTCCTGGACACTGATTCTCATATTCCAACCCAGCTCTCAGAACTTTCTCTCCTTTCTTTGCTTAAAAAGATCCTCCACACAGCTTCCCCTAAGATGACACATGTCCAATGGGAAATTATTATCCTCAGGGCCTCTGTGGAGCTAACGTAAAAAAAAGAAATTTAATTTAACTGAAATAAAAAGAAATTTACGAAATACTACCATGTTTTGTTTGTTTGTTGAAGAAAACGTTTTCTAGAATGCTTATCCTATTGAAATACGCAGGAAATATTTTTGAAAGCAATTTAGATTGAGATATATTATGTACAATGTTTATATGTGAATCTCTCTTTGTAGAAAGAAGATTTAATTTTCAATTTATTTATTATTAGAAAACATATTTTTTGACCGAAGAATTTTCTATTAAAATTTTTTTTTAATTAAAATTTCAAAGAATTTCAGAATATTCCATCAAACTATAAATTCAAATGAGATTTTGCAATAAAAAATAAACATGAACTGAAGCTACAACCATTATGTCGTACACGACAGGACTTCGTTTTTCGCCAATTTATTGATGCACTATACGACGTACAATCAAAATGTAGTCCCAAATTTCAGAGTCCCAAGCATGAAGCTAATGTAAAAAAAAAATATATATATATTATCTTGAAAATGAACTCTGAATAATCTGAGAAACACCCTCATTTTCTTGATTGAAGTTAATTCAGATATAAAATGCTATTCGCGAGTCAAGGGTGGCTACTCCTTGTTTTGCGATGTAAAATTGTATTCCTCTATGAAAAGACAGTGGATAAAAAATATCAAAAAGACACATATCCCGGGGCTACGCTGGAGATTGCTGTTTTTAAAAATAACGCGACAAAAACGCTTCTGCCTGAATTCTAAACGTTAGATACCACTCGCCCCCGGGGCAAGGAAGGAGTCGAAAACATTCGATGTAAAATTTGAAGAGAGAAAAACATTGAAGATTGTGATGAAGATGTATAAAAAAATTTCATTGTTATATTCACAGATACATATGTCATTGATTGATTGATTTATTTTTCAAAGTACAAAGAAGCTTTGACTGTCCAACTAGGAGTCTCCAGTTCTAGGACAGTCAAATTGACAGAAACATTTTGATAGGCGTAAATTTAATTTACAAATTACCGATTTATATTATTAGGACACAAATCCAAAAATCATCGCCAAATAACTTTATCTTTCTTACTGAAGCTCAGGCAAAAAATATTTAATAATTTATAATAAAAAAATATCTTGGCCTTTTCATTGATTCACAACTCACATGGAATCACCAATTTAAACATGTTCTATCCAAAATTACTCCTATAACTGGTGTTTTATATAGACTTCGCGGGCTACTTCCTCCCTCTCT
The DNA here is from genome assembly GCA_917563855.2 of Limnephilus lunatus. NCBI lineage: Eukaryota > Metazoa > Arthropoda > Insecta > Trichoptera > Limnephilidae > Limnephilus > Limnephilus lunatus. Next base: position 70,507,939 of record OU830594.1, on the reverse strand, counting down.
ATTAAGATCGATTTACCATGCTATGATTCACTCACATCTAATATATCTCGCCGGAATCTGGGGATTTGCTACAAAAAAAATGATTTCAGAAGTCCAAGTCGTCCAAAATAGAGCCCTGCGAAATATATTCAGTTTACCTTGGGATACACACGTCAAAGACATCTACAGAAACACCCAAATACTTCCTTTTAACACCATTCCCACTTTTGAAATAACAAAAACTATATTACAAGTAATTCAACACTCGGCACATTCCAACACTACACTCAATTACAATTGCGACGTACACCAACACAACACAAGAAATCACAACAAACTTCATATACCAAAAATCAAATCAACAAAATATGGACTAGGATCCCTAGAATACATAGCTTACACAAAATATAATCAACTACCCAACGAGATCAAATGTGCAAGTCAATGTAAAAAGACCCAAACTAAAATGTTCAAACTTCATTTTATGAATGACTATCTGAAATAATAATGTTGTGTATGTCCTATGATATGTCCATTTAATACATACAGCTATATGTTTCATGTAATGCGTATCATTCCCGCAATGAGTTTATTAACTCTTGGGAGTACAATGCTTTATATAATATACTATATTCTGTATTGTATACTTTTAATAAATAAATAAATAAATAAATTAACGGCACATTGTCCTTTACTCTTTTAGATTATTGTGCTTGCTTCGTTTTTCATTGTTTAGGGGTCGTCCATTGATCACGTGATGTTTTTTAGCAACCCCCTCCCCCCCTGGTGAGGTTTTAGACTACCCTCCCCCCAAATCACGTGTATCTGTTTCAGTACTAAGTATATTGAAATTTTCAGAATATTATATTTCAAAAAAGGTATAAATAATCTGATAAACTTTTAGAAAATTGGACTGATGAACCTTTAGAAATTGTGCGTTCAATGAAAAATAAATACACTTGATATCTGATTTACCCCCCCCCCCCTCGTTTCATGATTTTTTCCGATACCCCCCCCCCCCCTTTAGAGCCTCAAGTGATTAACGGACGACCCCTTATGACAATGTTTCTTCGCCGGTGTTTGTATTCATCCTATCAGTAGATTGAGAAACGAAATGCAACTCTATAAATTTTAAATATTAAAAAAATATTCTGAAATAATTTTTAATACCGGTAAGCAGGTCAGACTTCGACTGAGAATGGGTGTGCTGTTAAAATCTAAGCCGCGATGCCTTATGATGTTTTTTTTCCATGATAACTATTCTATGAAGCATGAAGCTGTCGACACAGCTTGTAGAAGTTCGCATATTCCCTGTCTTATTGGTTGTATTATGTATTACAATATTTTGGCAGCAAGTAAAATAAGATATTTCATCTTATAATCAACGGGATAGAAGTAACAGGATGAAATAGAGGATGACGCATCTCGTCATGACATCGAAACCTACGTGGCTGGTATGAACTATGAATGCAATTCCTCGGCCCCAACATTTAAAGATAAAAGAATAATTATATATATGTATTTTTGTGTTACTAAATATAGTATTGATTTGCTTAATATAGACATTGCCCTTTTGCGATTGGCTGGCGACCCAAGAAAAAACAGAGAGAAATAACTCAAAGGAGTTTCTAATCAGCAGGCAGCATTAAAAGACGAAATGTTTTGAGACAGTATTATATATTAATAGCTGGTTTCCGGCATGCGTTGCTATGCCATATTCTAAGAAATACATTATTGTTTCTCTCTGAATCACCTTTCCCGTGAGTCTTTGTTCTCCTCCCGCGACCCATTCCTAGCTAGCTTTATAAATTACTAGCTGGTACCCGGCATTCAAAGAAATTTGCATGTCCTTTCCCGTGCGTCCTCGTTCCGTTCCATCTTCCCCGCCTTACCCTTTCTTCGTCTTTTCACTCTCCGCAAACCCCACCTCCCCCCCTGTCTTTTCTCCCTTTTAATTCTTACATTTTCATTTACACAAATTTCATTACCCCATAGTTTACCATTATATACTGCCTATGTTACTCGCTGATAATGTTCCTTTTTATTGGTGAAAGAAATTTTAAAATCGGTTTAGTGGTTTATGCGTGAAAGCGTAATAAACAAACCCACACACTTTCGCATTTACAATATTTGTGAGGATAGCCTATATGTTATTCTGATATATGAGCTACATTATTGTAAAGTTTAATTAAAATCCATTCAGTAGTTTTTGCGTGAAAGAGTAACAAACACAGATACATCCATACAAACTTTCGCGTTTATAATATTAGTAAGATTATGGTGCACAAAAAGTAATTCCCAAGGTTTAAAATACCTGGTCAAAAGCGAAGATGGAATGGAATTTAAAAAGCCTACGCATTTTGAAGGGAAAAGTTATAATATTCTCTTTTGAGTTTTTTGTTTCTTGTTTTATGGTAGCCACAGGTTGAGCGGTGAATGTTTTATTTTTCAATCTACGTAATTCAAGAAGCTTCGCGAGAATTAATTAATTGCTATCGCAATCACTTTCTCACTTGCCTCTTGCCCATTCCCTTCCCCTTTCTACTACCTTCAGCATAATAACATACCCCAATTGGGGATGCCATAGTCCCACTGGCTCCAGCTGGTTGAGATATAGTTTGAACTCTTAAGTTTGAACCAGCAGTTTGAACGCTTGTTGAGTATTTACATAAAAAAATCCCAGTTATTATTTTTATGTATCGAATGTTAAGGTGTAAATTAAACGTCTTTTTTTACACATTTACTTTTAAAAAAAATTCGTCATTTAAGGATTTTGGCATTTGGTTATTCATAATAATGAAAAAATAAAATATTTATAATAACTCAGTTATTTTTTTATCGGAATTCAATTTAAATCTCATCTCATTTAATTATTTATTTTGCGTGTTTGCCTATTTTAAACAATTTCTTGTTCAATTATTATAAGCAATAATTATCAGCCTGAAACACTCATAGTTTTTTTTTCGGTATTTGGCAGTGTTGAGTTACCTTCTTCCATAGCCAACGTTTTGGACAGCATTATGGTGTTCAAAATCTGGGCGTATATGTATATATGCTGAAGCTATTTTTGTCGTGCGTTAGCTGATTCTTTTTTGGCAATAGCTTAATTTTTTTGCAAAATCATGTTTTTGTAAATTACCAGATTACATGTTTATAAAGAAAAATAGGATATAATCTACTATAAAAACTTTTCCAAAAATACTTACTTAAATGTTGAAATAATATTTTTTATATTGCATATCGACTACTACGGCGCACGACCGATTAACCCTAGAACCGTACCCATCATAGACCATACACTAACAGTACCCAGGGGTACTGGAGTACCCTGTTAAATAAAACATATTTTTTACGTGAGAGAAAACATTTATTTAAAATTAACTTACATAAACTGTTATGGCACTTATTTCAGTCTTACATAATACAATAAGGCTTAATTAAAAGTAACTTTTCTTAACAATTTTGGCAAATCTTTGTTTGGTGCTCTAAACATATGAAACGTTTACATTTCTGACATTGAGTGCGTGACTTACAATCTTTTGACCTGGGAAAAATGAACATCTTCCAGATTTTGATTCTGAAGGGGTTGGAGCATCATAAGACCGATTTTTTCCCAATATTCCGCCAATACTTTCTTGGAGATGCATCGGCAAAGTTTTGTACAAAAACCGATCCTCCAAGTGAGGTTTTATAAGGTCAAAAGCTAAAGTCTTCAGATAAGTTCGTCTATTCTTGAAAACTTGTTTTCCGGTAGCGTTAGATGAATGCAGTAATATCACAGAATTGATTCCGAGCCATAGCCATCTAAAAAAAAAGAATTATTCAAGTTACACGCAACTAAATGCAAAATACCTAAATATAATAAATAATTACACATTTTTTCCAAAACAAAGTTATGTGTAAGGTTATTATGCAAATAAAAATTACATTCAAATAAAGAAACACGTATCAAATAGCACAATAACATGCTTTATTTCGCAAAAACATTAAAATCATAGTAATCAAAATAATTACCTTAACCGTACCCAGGGGTACTGGAGCGCCCCACACACGTTTTGCCACGACCACATACTAGCAGGACTCCCGCTCGACTGATTTTTCGAAGCGACTCCCCCCCACTTGCAAATACGCGGCGGCGCGACAAGATCCGTTGTGAAACGAAAAAGTTATCGCAAATTTTCAAAAAAAAAAATAATTTGTACCCCAGGGTACGGTTCTAGGGTTAAACGGTCATCATATTTCATCGGAACCGGAACGTACCATTTTTTTAATGAAGGACGAAAATGAAAAATGCACTCGTATTCCGAGGTAAAAGAGAACTTCGCTACGCTCAATCAACATTTTTATTTGATCCCATGAAATCCGAGTCAATAACTTACTTTACCACTCCACTACTGAGATCATCGAACATCTAAGAAAAATCCCCTTAAAACCACTTTAAAGAAAAAAGTTTTTTGTTATTATTTGTCTGACATATTCTAGAAGATAAAACCGCTGGGGATATAAAATCCTCTGCTCTTTAAACCGTCTTGTCGTTGTGAAACAAGGTTTGTTATGATGTCCAATGTGTGCCTCTCGAGACCAAGCGTTTGCATTACCGTCAGACGCTGACTTAGAGGATATCAAGTCCAAAGGATCGTGCTTATTTATATAAATCTCTTATTTGTAGCACTTTATTTAAATAGAGATCTTTATTTCACAAGCTGTTTAACCCCGATTAACATGGCATTTGAATTTTGTATGCATTATTTTTCATTTAGGTGCCTTCTTTATATTATTATTAAGAGGAATACATAAGCCGAAAACGTGCTTTTCAGCACGCCTTATATCACCATGAATTAGGGGAAGAGCCATAAAAACCGTACTCTAAACAGAGTTCGGCAACGGTCGATTTTAACGCAAAAGTTGTTTTTAATTTATTTTGTGAATTATGTTAGAAGAAGAAAAAAAGTTAATCAAGATAAGCTGTCATAGATAATCTGAACCATAGAACTGTATTTTTACAAAGTTATTTCTCTTCATTATTTCTTATAAGTTTATAACTAAAGAATACATTTTTTGTTAGTTTGTAACGAAATAATACATTTGTTAAAGAATAGATTAACATAATTTATTTGTTCTGCGCTTATATATATGTTTCACAAATTAACCATTTTATTTTAATTCCACTCACGTTAAACGCTACGAATTCATTTAAATCATACTTTTTGGTATGTATTATTAAACAATATAATTTTGGATCTATTTTTAATAGGCAAATAACATTATAAAATTCAAAAATATATACCTACTTCATTTTTTTCAGTTCATATAACGAATTTATACCGTGGTTCTTAAAATAGTTAATAGTGTAATGGTTAGCGCGGTTTTCAAGCATTTAATCGGGGATCGAATCTCAGCAGTGGCATTTTATTACTTACATTTTTAAAACATCTCCACAAAATTATCCGATTAGAATACCATTTTTGAGACTAAAAAAAACTTTTTGAAAAATTTTACACCTGAAAATATAGTCCATTCCTTACCAACTAGAATTTGTTAAAGAAAATAGAATGCCCTCAAATCGTTATTTTGATCCACCTCCATACTCCAGGCAGGGATGGTTACCGCCGCCCCGGGAACCATTTATTGGATAACCAACACCTCTGCCATAGGTCACCTCAGTGATTCGTTACATTTAGTGACTTAGCAGGGGTAACCGTTTTCATGGGATGAGGTTTGTCCTGGTCTTAACGGCAGATGCGTCTTGTCACCTGCTTAACCCATCGCCTTGCACCGCAATTGGAGGGATGGATTCATGCGTCTGTCACTCCTGGACACTGACCCCCATAATCCCACCCACTCCTAACTTCCTCTCCTTCCTTTCCTTAAAAAAACCTTCCATACAGAATCCTCTAAGATGACGTAGGCCCTAAAGAAAATTATTTTTCTTAATGTGGAGCTAACGTTAAAAAAATGATTATCAGATTATAATGTACGACTTACGAAAAAAAAGTAAATAGCAATATTTAAATGACGCCATTATTTAAAATACATTTAATGGGACTGTTTAATGAAACGCTAATTAAAAATATTAAATCACTCAAAGGACACTGAATATTTTTAACTAATGACGTATTTTTCAGGTAGGTACTTCTATATTTTTTATTGTGACGTCTCCGGTCGAAGTAATAATAAAATTATAGGTTCTTTGAGTTTTTCCTTTCAGAAAACATCAATAACGTTTATCGAATGACCATTTGAATGGTATATTTAAAATCCTAAGAGATGTCCTGAATAAAACGCCTTCTTTCGTAAAAGCGCCTCATTTTTTTAAGATACGTAATTAATTTTAATGGGGCGATCATTGAAGAATGTTTCATGAATATTTTGAAAACGGAAAAACTGGAAATATATTATTTTTTGTTAAATTTTGTGCTTCGTTAATTTTTTGAATAAATCATTAAATGATTTAGGTTTTATTTCATAGAAATAAAGAATTCTTTTATTAGCCAAATTTCTGCGGTTAATGAGAGGGACATGAAATAAAATCAATTACTTTCGCTTTATTTAGTTTTTATCAAAATTAAATCTAATTGTTATTAATATTTAATGCATTTCTTAATGCTATGTAATGTATTTTTTCAAGCTATTTAATGTATTTGATCATGTGTTTCGTACAAGGTGGTAAGGTTTTTGACTCGCAATTCGAAGGTCGCGGGATCAAATCTCAGCGTGTGCAAATAAAATTTATTTGATTAATTTCTGTTATTTCACGATTAATTCATTAAAAATAATATGTAGTATATTTGCGGCACGTTCTAGTGTGGAAGATACTTTTAGTATCGCCCTGATGTAAGACCACTATTCAGAATTGAAACGTGGCTTGAAATGGCATAAGCCGTGTTTTATGACCAGATCTGAGTAGCCAGGTGCTTCCCTACCTTCCTCTTTACCATCTCCTTCCCCTTCCTACTACCTCTAGTCTCACAACATTTGCCAATTGGGGATGCAATAGACTGACTGGCTCCAGAGGGGAGTAGTTGGGACTCTTGTGCGGTATTCATAAAAAAAGGAAGCAACAAATTCTCAAAAGTAATTTCAAAGCAAAAAAAAAAAGAAAACCTATTTCTAATTAGTACCTGAATATCACTCGTGTAGCGTCAGAATAAGTTATAGTTTAGATAAATGAGTTATAGTTTACGTCGAATGAAATATATTAATTATTATTTTTAATTGATAAACTGACGTTTAAGACAAGATTTTTATGCATAACACAAAGGGTAATAATTATTATAAGCAATATTTATCAGCCTGAAAGACTCATCTACGTTGAAAAAATCTTTCGAGAAAGATACTGGCCGCCAGCGGGAAAAGATACTAGCCCGTTGGCGGCCAGTGTCTTTTCTCGGAAGATTTTTTCAATGTAGATGAGTGTTTCAGGCTGATAATTATTGCTTATAATAATTGAAATATTTTTTTCCATAATAAGGATAATAAATATAAATATATAATTCTATAATAACTCACACCATAACATAATTTAACTTGAAGGTATTATCCGAATAGATCAGTTTCGTAAGCTTTCTTGTTTTCCTGAAATATTTTCTTTCTTTGTCTAGTAGGAAACACAATATTGCAATGCTCACGTTTGATAATGGGCTCGCTGGCTCCACATTTCTTGTTCCACTTTCAACGAATTCACAAGTTTACAAGCCTGATTTGATTTCCTAGCGTATTGCATCCACACACAAAATACGAAATCGCGTATTGCATGTCGATAAAATATTCCACTGTATGTATACATCGACTATCGAATAGATAGAGAACGAAATACTGGATGTTTACGTAATACCACATTATTTATGAATGCATGCGGAAATTCGAAAATATATTTTTTACAGCGTTATTGTAATTCGCATTGACAAAAGATAACACTGACAACCTGTCAGGGATGATGAACGAACTTAATAATGCTTTCTGCCAAAAAATGCAATTGTGAGCTAAACTGCGAATAAACATAATGAAAAATGTACGAAAAATGTCAGCGTCTACCTATGTATACGATCGTGTATTTATATGATTTACGATCATATATTTTTACAATATTGTATTTAAATATAGAACAAAATTAAATAATCATACTATTTAGTGTTTATCCTACCGGCTGAGCCAATATTATTTAACCACTCCGATACATCGCGAATATGCACTTTTTACGTCTTAAACGACATGTCAGATTTACGAAAACTTTGTGTTATTTCCGATTCACAATTAAAGCTCTATAAATGAAACATTTCCGAACGTAGCCGAATACTAAAAACTGTTTTTGAAAGGTTATGAAATAATCTTTCAAATTGTTATGTTACAAATAAATATTAACATTTGTTAACATTAAAATTTAGAATGCAAACAAAAAATAAATGAAAAAATAACTCACGTGATGTTTTAATGTGAAAACGGTACTAAAATCACGGATTTTATACCAGACAATATTTATTCTATCGTATAAATATATAATAAACAATTTGGTTACCTCACTTTTTTATCATTTCATACAAGAATATTATAATAAAAAAATAACGATGTCTAACAGTGGATAGGCAATTTGGCGGTCTATGATGTATCTGACAGAAAAGATTTTTTTTATGTATTTCTATGGACATCTTGAATAGTGATGGGTAGCTTAATTTATTATGGAGTTTCTCCTTTTTGTTTTAGGGATGTCACTAGAATAATAACGGAGTTATGATGATTTCTGAATAAACATACGCGTTGACGTGTAAACACGCTTATTGTACTTGACTGATGTCGGCATATTAACGTGTATATCTGCTTACGTTGCTGAGTGGTTAATTAAATGAAGACAATATTAGCGAAACTCGACCCAAAATCTGGAAACAGAAAAATCAGAAAAAGATATTGGCACTTCTGTGACTCGAACCCAGGAACTTCGGCTTTCCGGGCCACTGCGCTAACCACTGCGCCAAGGTGTCTATATCTGATTCGTTAGTGCAGTGGCCCGGAAAGCCGAAAGTCCTGGGTTCGAGTCCCAGATTTTTCTGTTTCCTAATTTTCAATTGAGTTTCTCTAATATTGTCTTTATTTACTTAAATATTACAATTTGATGTTTTAGGTACCTACTCATAAAATTAATAATGAAAATAAATTTTATTTGGTCTTTTCACACGTATCAAACACGTTGTGGGTATTAAATAATATTAATTAGAATAAAATAACTTAGTTTGAATATCACTCTATTTTATAGATCTTTAAAATATAAACCAACCGGTTTCGGTTCAACCTGAACCTTCATCAGGGTAAGGTACACAAAAACATATTTTTATAAATTTCCAATTTTATATTTTTACGTTTTCCAATAGATTTTTATTTATCACTGATGAAGGTTCAGTTAGAACCAAAACCGTTGATTTATGTATTAAAGTATATGCAATTAAATGGTATTCTAACTCATCATCACTCTTGGCTCTACAACCCCTGGTAGATATTGGCCTCCTCAAGAGCCTTTCTCCACTCATCTTGGTTTTGTGCCAGCTCTCTGCAGTTTATAAACTCCAAGGTAGATGTGTCTTTGAGAACGTTGTCGCTCCATCTTAATCTTGGCGTTCCCAGGCTTCTTCGCCCTATCGGTCTTGAGTTCAGCAGGGACTTTGGTACTTGATGCTCGGTTTTTCTCTCCACATGACCCAGCCACCGAAGTCTTCTGAGTTTTATAAATTATGTGTCGTTTAGCTCCTTAAACAGAGTATAGAGCTCATTAGCATTCGAACAAACTTATTTTATTCTATTTATTATAATATTATGTTGTATTTAACTTGAGGTAGGTGGTACGCTTTCAGAAAAGTTCTTTAATAAAAATACTGTTTTTCTCTTCTTCTTATTTACACAACAAAACAAAAATATTACCTTTACGTAATATTTATCCTACCGGCTGCGCCAATATTATTTAGTATTTAGTTTGATGTAGGTAACTTGGTTCCAGGAGAGTACTTTAATAATAACACCCTGTTTTTATCTTCATGCAGTTTTTTGATTAAAACTTCAATGGAAATATAAATATTGAGGAATAATGGACTAACTTGGATGATAGACTGATTTAGGCTTAGCGCCTTTCTAACCCCACAATTACCAAGTCTATTGTCTGATGATTATAATTAACAATCGTCTTTATTATTGTTTTCTATCATCATCAGAGCAATATTAACCATTCAGATCGCAGCAGTCCGGAACTGTGCTCGAACCAGTCTCATAGATGTAAAGTCATCCTTTTGTCTTTCTTCCCCTTGATTGTCAATTGATAATTTTTCTGTATCTTGTCATTCCTCAAAGTAATGTAATTCGGTCGAGACAACAAAATATTCTTCATTTACGCACCCGAAGAATAACAATGGCATAAGTCAAAAAATGCATGTTTGAGTTAAGTATGCAGAAATGTTCCTGGATATCTATTCTATCATCGATAAAAATAGGCAAAATTCTTTAAAAAAATTGTGGCTTTAAAAGTAAATTTGTCGTTATTACATTATAATATTTGACTTGAATTCAAACAAAAATAGTGACTTAATGATAATTGTATCAATATTATAATATTAAACATAATAAATATGAATATACTGCTTTCCAAATTTTGTATAATAATGTGATTATTTAAATTATTTAACTGATTTAATGCACTCAAACGAAATATTCGAACTGCTCTCCTGAAAAAAGAGTTTTTGTAAGTTGTTGTGCGATTGTTATTCCCCGGGTTCTAATTTTAAATCAATTATTCGAGGAATAGGTAATCACATCCGTTCAGGGTGTTTAGAGAATGCGCTTATTTAAACATTATTATCTACAACAAGTAAATAAAACAAAAGCTTTTAATGTCTTTTCGAAGAGGTGTTGAGTTTGGTGGTTTCCGAGTTGTCATGGAACCTATTAATAATATAGAAATGGTATAATAATAGAAATGGTACAACATTCGAGATAACGTAAATAACTATTTATTTTATGTACACACTTCACTCACATCACAACTACACCCCGTAGAATTTGATTGTCTTTTTAATGACACTACCCTTATGGTTAACAACAAAATATATATAACTTACCAAAAACAACTTAAAAAACTAACACACTGGACACAAAAACAATTAAAATCAACGCCAAGGGAAAAAACTGTCAGTCCACCCATACCATCCTTTTACGATAAAGTAGTAAACAACACTAATGTAGAATTTAACGATACTGAAATAACAATGCTTGATAAAGGATTAAAATACTGTCCAAACTTACCACTCCAATTAAAAGATCTCGAGAACCTCGCGATAGATACTGATATTGCAACGTCAGATTACGGTAAAAAATACCTATGCACTAAAATAATTAAAAACGCAACGACTGAGGGGAAATTTTCTAGCGAAGCACATACCGTAAAATCAATAAAAAATAAAATCAAACAAAACAATCTGATTATCTCTAAAGCAGATAAAGGAAATAGTACAGTTATCTTAAATAAATCCGATTATTTAGAAAAAGTCCAAGATGTGCTGGACACCAGTAATGTAACCTTATTGAAAAAGGACCCCACCCCTACATTTGCAGCAGACGTAAACACAATCCTAAATTCGTGCCAAACCTTGATTAAAAATAAATACCATAAAAATAGCCTTTCTGTTATGAACCCCCAATGTCCACGTCTATATGGACAGCCAAAAGTACATAAAAATAATATGCCAGTACGACCAGTAGTGTCATATAACTCAGCTCCTGCCTATAAATTAGCAAAATTTGGAAATAATATCATAAAAAATACTCTTAATTTTAAACCTAAATACGGAATAATAAATTCCCTACAACTTATAGACCTCATTAAAGACATCACAGTACCTAATAATGCTACCCTAGTTTCATTTGATGTTGTTAGTTTGTTCTCAAATATACCAACAAACGAATTAAAAATAATTATTAATAATTACATGGAAAAAATAAACATTAATTTAATTAAACGTAAAGAAATAACAAGAGTACTAAATACATGCATAGAACAAAATTTCTTTAGATTCAATAATAACTATTACATCCAATCTAGTGGGTTAGCTATGGGCAGCCCGATTTCGCCGGTGTTAGCTGAGTTCTTCATGGATTATATCGAAGAATCCATCGAAAAATTAAAATCGTTTAAAAAAGTTGCCTTCTATCGGAGATATGTAGATGACGTTCTAATCATCTGGACAGGCACAAACAGACAATTAGATATTTTTCTAAAAGAAATTAATAAAATTAACAAATCGATCCAGTTTACAATGGAAATGGGGGGAAATAAGATTAACTTTCTCGACATAGGTATTGAAATCATTAATAAAAAATTAGAATTTTCAATCTATAGAAAACCAACATATAGTGATAATATCATACACAATACATCTAGACACCATATTTCACATAAATTATCAGTATTCTATTCTCTCATTCACAGACTTTTACATGTGCCTTTGAATTATATAAATTATAATAATGAATTAAATATAATAAAAACCATAGCAAAGAACAATGGATACAAAAGCGAAACTATTGATAACTTATTAAAGAAAAAGGACAAAAAACTTACATTAACAATTATTTCACAAGGCCTTAAAAATGAAAAAGATATCACTAAACAATGGGTTAAAATCCCTTATATTGGCGAAATATCAACAAAAATATCCAGATTAACTAATAATGATAAATGCAAAACAGCTTTTTATAATGTGAATTCTCTAGGGAGAATTTTAATCAATAATAAAGATAAGAGAGAAAAACTTGAAAACTCAGGCGTTTACCAAGTAAACTGCGCTGACTGCCCATCGTATTACGTTGGTCAAACAGGGAGATCATTCAAAACCCGAATTAAAGAACACTTTACTAACTGGGTGAATGACAAAGGAGAATTGTCGAATGTAGCATCACATTTATTAGAAAATAAACACTCGTTTGATAAAGACAGAGATGTTAAAGTTCTTCATACTTGCAATAAAGGTCATAAACTAGATAGACTAGAATCTTTAGAAATTACTCGCTTAACTAAAAAAATAGACCCTAACTTTGTAATGAATAAACAATTAGAATCATTTGCTAAGTCTCCGCTTTTGTATCCATTGTAATTTTTATAATAATTTCGAAATTTAAAATATGTATTTAGTTTAAACCATTCCTAATCTAATGTAAACATGCATCCCTTCAAAAAGTAACTTTGTAATTAATAAGCTATTAGAATCATTTACTGAAACACCAGGTTTTTATCCGGTATAATTTTCATAATAATTTTGAAATTAAAATATGTATTTAGGTTTGACCATTCCCACTCCAATGTAAACATGCATCCCTTCAAAAAGCAATTAAAAAATCCCATTGATCATAGATATGTATAATAACGATTTGACAATAAAATTAGTCCATTAATAATTCAAATTACTTGTAAGGTTTTTCCCTAATCAATAGATATTGAAGTGAGCTACAAACCCAAAGTAATTAGCCCACTGGAATTACCAAAATACTTAGAAATTCGACAGTCTAAAACGACTCAGTAACAAAATAATTCATTAAAATCCTTGTAGACTACCCCTCTCTCCCTCCCCCATATGTTGTGTATATAAACCGTAGGCTAAGAATTATTTGTACCAGTCTGAAGATGGCTCTGACGAGCTGAAACCGGTTACGGTCAAATAAAATTAAGTGGAATAAAGTTTTTTATTTGTTTTATTATAATCTATTAATAATAATTCCTTTATGGTGAGGATAGTGCAATCCCACACGTCCCGTGTAGTTATACATATTTATATACTAACACAATAAAGAAGCAAGAACATAAATAGAAATATAAAGTTTTTTGGTACTTCTGTAAAATTTGATTTTGAGGGTTCCTGCTTTTTTCCTAAACACAATCTATATACGAAATAATCCTTTATTATATCAACTTGCAAGAAATACTAATTTAAAAATACAAGTCTAGTTGAATATTAGTAATTGTATGCATTTAGACACGTGTTATGTTTGTTCAATTGCGCAGTAATTTATACCACTTTGATAAAAATTCCAACCTTCATAATGAATAAGAAAAATTACATGTTATGAAATAACGCTAATAAATAAATGGGCAAAGTGGCCTCAAAAACAATATCCAAGCAAATTTATGGCTTTTATTTTCCATTATTTCTCCACTGCTAACAAATTTAATTGTAACTACAGGTGGCGCTAACAAGACAATCTAAAAATTCTTATTTAAAAATTGTCTGATTTTGTCGTAACCACGATAACCAGCCAGAAGAAAGGCGCACTTTACATTTACATCCAGGGTACGACCAATTCTATCAAATACTTGAATTGGGCCATATCAAGTGTAAGAATAACAAGATTATATGTGAGACGATGTTCGAACGTGAATGTAGCTAAGAGTGTGTGCCAAGATTGATTTGACCGGTGTTATGTCCTCTCTGCCAACACTTGCAGTAAACGGTGTGATGTTTATTTGAGTTAGTGAATACCGAAAGTTAGTTTACTTTAATACGAGCATGTGGTATTATAATTAAACACATTTTTTTAGACAACATGAACAAGTTGTTCAAGATAAAGTATATATATAAAAATGAATATATATTTGCTTGCTTGCGAGCTTGTATGTATGTTCGTTGTTTATGTATTCCTATATTAAGCATAGAAAATATTTGAAACATTTAAAATATATTCTTTCCATCCTCGCGAAGGTTTCTATATTATTAAAACCACATGGCAATACATATCTGAAAAGTTTTTTAATCATTACAAAAACTCTTACGAAACTGTCAGAATTGTCACAATTTTGAGAATGTCAATTTGCAAACCATCAATTGTTCAATCAAAATTCAATTTTTTAATAAACTTTTTAAATTAATGAATTTAATTGAAGTATTCACTTACGATACTAACCAAAATCGAATACTTGGAATCTAATCAAGAATTATTGGTATTTTAAATAGGTTCCTATGTTAAGTACAAAGTTGATTGATTGTTCATGTAATATACGAAAATGGATGTTAGTAATACACGAAAAACGAAATTTTGAATTAAAAATTGCAATAAGTGGCACTCGAGTTTGAAAACTGAATGTAAAGGGACTCTTTGCTCTGAGTTTATCTCAAGTGATTGTTCAGACAAGCGATTAAACGGGCACCTACCTATGATCAGAAAGTAATTTTATCTCCGGAATATGGCAACTGAACTTCCAAGGCAAAGTTGTTTTTTTTTGTAATTTCGCACAAATCGCATCCGTCTATTTTTCGTCTCGCAATGAGATTATAATAAAGGTGGAATGAGTTTCCTCTGTCGCCTTCAGAAAAAAGATTTGGAAATGAAAATTCATCTTATTTTGACATCCCGTCCAATGTTACCAGTTGTGAAACTTTCATCGGGGGATTATGGAGCCTGTTTTCATTTTAGCATTCACAGATGTCGCTGGTAGCTATATCAAATAGGGGTGCTTGAGGCAGTGAGCGACCGACCTTACATGATGCTTTAGCATTAAATTTATGATACTCATATAAATAAAAACTATTATTTTTTTTCGAACAATTCTACTTCGGCATAACTTGATCTGCCATGCGATTTTACATATTTTATGGATAAGGAATCCATTCCACACGTAATCTACTGACAAATTTGTGTGATTGTCTATGGATTGCAATTGCTTTTTCTATGGATTAGTATATAAGTTGTCGTATTTTAAGAAGTTGAAAATACGAAATGTTGCAAATATGCATGGTTATTTATTCATTTAATGTACGTTTAAGTTTTAACAATCGATTTAACATATGCGAAGTTTCGTTTCAATCTTTCGCATTCAATGCATGAATTGCTTAGTTTACCCAAATTAAGAACCTGTTTAAGGCAAAGCTATTGAGGCAGAATAATTTAAAATTTGGAGACGATATAAATTAATTATTCTACTAACCGCCACTCTTTTAGGCACGAATTATGGGAATTGCAAAAAATAGGTTTTTAGGTTCTTGATTTGGGCAAAATAAGTAATTCATGCTTATTAAGATTGAAACTTTTTGCAAATGTCAAATCCATGTTATGCAACTTTAACGTACATTAAATGAATAAATAAGCATGTACACTCGCAGCATTTTGGGTTTTAAACTAGTTGATATACGACAACTGACATAGCAGTCTGCAGAAAAAGCAATTGCAAGCCATAGGCAATCAAATTTGACAGTAGATTACGTATGGGATCGATTCCGTATCCATAAAAGATACAGAATCACATGGCTGAAATTAAAAAGTATTCGTAATCGGGAGTTAATCGGTAAAGTATCGAAAATAATTCATTCGACAGCTAGAGTCTACCACCAGGCTACAGGCCATTTTTCTGTCATTTTTGGTTTAAATTTTGTATTATTACCATAATCTATCAATGAGGTGCCGTGAAATACGTTTACTAATTTCGTAAGAAAACTAAACAACATAGATATTAAAGGTTCTTTTCTTTCCCAAAACAATGCTGTCAAGTTTTTAATTTATCGGTGGCGTTTCTGAGTAAGGACATGTTTGTTTAACTTGTAAAAAAATAGTTTATCGTCTGCATTTTTTTTAAATGTAATTACTCTACATCTCTTAAATTTTTCATTCTTCGATACCTTTACCAAATTGATGATTATTATTTATTGTGTTAATTTTTTTGAAAAACGCTGTATATTTAAGTGTTTTGAGTTATGCTTATAATCATAGTTTTTATAATAAATTATTGTTAATAAAAGTGTGGAGTTCCGGAAAGAATGCGAGACTGATTTAAGTGTGATTATTAACATTTGGAATGGTTAGATCGTTTGAGCATGTGGAACGAAATAGACCAAGGCAGATAAAAAAATATATGTATGACGTGCAAGTAAACAAAAGAATAAGTCGGGAAACTTGGTGCGAGAATGTTAATGATGCAAGAAGTTCGTGCCAAGGCAGAATATCCTCTCTGCCTACTATGGTTTATTATTTAGTTATGAAATACATTTTCTTTCTTTTGTAATGGCCCAGTTTTGTCTATTTTTACATCTTCTAAAGATACAATCGCAACAGTCAAGTATACGAATTCCTTAAAATTTTTAACAGACAGTATAACAGTAACGGTCGTACACCGTTTTACACTCATTGTTTTTCCTCGCGACCTTTTCCTTAAATATGATTTTGATATTCTGGACACTTCTAAAATATTAATGCGCGCACGAGTTCTTTTCGGGATGTTTTGACAATGTCCTTCCGCGGAACACGACAAAATATATATCTGAATTCAGACAATGTGTCAAGTGGGATTACGTTTCTTTTTTGAAGACCTAACTCTTCGCAGAAATATTTTTCAAAACTGCCAGAAACTTTACTAAGGACTGTAAATAGAACTTATGAAGGCTATTATATCTCATTGTCACGAAATTTATTTCTTTAAAGCCAACAGATCAATTTATTTAAAATTCTGATTTATTTTGATGATCCCACTCTTTCGTAAAGAATGAACTTTAAAAGATTTATTGTATTTTTTTATCCATTGTTCCTTGGAAAAGAAAAAGCCGTGAAAAACTCCAATTGTTTTCTTATCAAACATATTTATATTTGTTACTTAACATTAAAATTACGAAAATAAATACATGACTAAAAAACTAAATTAACGTTTTTCAGTTAAAATGTGTAGTATGTATTTGTTTATGTTTGAACGAGGGACTAAACACACTTTTTCATTGAGAATGAAAACATACAGTATGAACAAAATATCACACTTTATTGAAAAGAGAAGCGTTCAAAATTTAAAGTAAATTCACTTACTCGTTAACAAATCCTTGGTTTGTGGGTTCGACTTCCGGTGTGCCAAAGATTTTTTTGTTTAATAAAAATTAAACAAAAAATTCTAATTCTATGTGTTTATTCGCATTGCATTTTGTTCGCATTTATTATAAAAAAAACAAAGATGCCCACAATTAGGTATATTTAACACGTTCCAGAATAGTAGTTACCTGATTACTGGTTTGGTGAAAAGAAAAGATGGTTAGAGTGCAAAATAATCAGTGTCTATCTATACGTAAATGCTGTAGTAAGTTTTGTAAATATCTGACTAGGAGAACCTGTGCTGAGGTTTTAGTTTATTATATTTTTTTATTGTTTTTACAAAGTATAATCTCGTTAAACCACAATTAAGCAGTTTATCAATAGGATGTTAATGTTCAATTATAATGTTTGTTCAATTAAAATGAAAACATATATAATAGTATAACTAAATATAATATAACTATACTGACTGTCACTAAAAACACAAACTTAGTACAGACAACAAGCGGTTTCAGCATATATATCAAAATCTTTTTGATGAATCGCAATTTTTTATGTTACTTGGTAAAGTGTTAAATATTTTGGGCACGTTATATTCCGTATTCGCTGTCCGTATTTATTGTTATATTTTGGAAGAAGCATTCCTTCATTCTTTGTGAATCTAGTATTACGATCATGTTCCACTTTCCTCTTATATTCAGAGTCAGACATATCTATGTTAAATCAATATTTTGTACCATAATAAGTTAAGATAGTTAAATTCCGATATATCCATGATATTTTTCATCTTAATTTGTATTTATTAAAGTACATCATGATAGTTTATTTTCCCAATTATTAAAATGGAAATATGAAGTGATATATAATTGTAATAAAATTAAAAAAATAACGTATCAATAATATTTTTATTACAACACAATTATAATATAATATTATGTTGTATTGTGTACAATCAAACATCAACTTTAAAATCAATTTCATCTGTTTGGGAGGCGAGTATGGGTACCGCCGCCCCGGGAACCATTTATTGGATAACCAACTCCTCTGCCATTGGTCACCCCAAGTGGTTCGCCACATTTGGTGACTTTGCAAGGGTGTCCGAGTTCATGGGGTGAGGTTTGTCTGGGTCTTGGCAGCGGATTTGTCTACCAGCTACATGGCAGGCTGCATCGAGAGAGAATGGTTGAGGGAATCCCTTTGACTTCTCCAGCCGTACTCTCTCGGAATATCGCCTTGCACCGCAGTGCGAGGGATGGATTCCTATGTCTGTCACTCCTAGACACACTGACCCCCAGATTCCTACCTACCCCTCATACCCTTTACCTTTCCCGAACTTCCTCTACTTATTTCCCTAAAAGCCCCTTCACACAGCATCCCCTAAGATGACATAGGCCCTGAGGGAAATTACTTTACTCAGGGCCTCCTGTGTGGAGCTAATTTAAAGAAAAAATTAATAATATGTTTCATCTAAATTTGTATCATTACATAGTATAAAATGAAGTCGCTCACGCTGTTTGTGCGCTTAAATCTTTTAAACTTCTCAACGGATTTTCATGCAGTTTTCAACCAAAAGATATAGTAATTCATGACGAAGGTTTGTAAGTATATAATTTGTCAAGTGAATTTGGTTGTTGACACCCAGTATATTTCAACCAATTTGTGAAAATTGGTTGAAATATACTGGGTGTCCCAAAAGAAAGTTTATTTTTGAGGGGTTATCTCAAATCTAAAGTGTACGCCAACAATCCGATTTTGCTGATGCAATTAAAAGAAAATATCCATCACAAAATGGCAGCCATCACGAAGCCTACCTGCCAAGCCGTCATAAGAAATTTTACTCTTCGATTAAATGAATGCCGCGAACGCAAAGATTTATATTTGGACGATATTATTTTTTAAGAAATAAATTCCCAAGTTGTGTATTTTAGTATTTAATAAAATTTTTTTCGATCGAACTCTTATTTTTTTAAAAATCGATTCACTAAATATAAACTTTCTTGAGGGACATCCAGTATAATATACCTAGCCAAGCGGCAGCACTTGTAATTTACACAATCAAACATCATCTTTAATATTAATTTCATTTCAAGTATATGTAAAAGATTTTTTTTGTTAAAATGTGTGAGTTTCATTAATTATTACATACCTGCTCTGGTTCGGGTCTCTTTGAAGCAACCGGCGTAGCTCCGTAGCAGGTAGAAACTAATTGAAACGTCTCAGCGTAGAAACGACTAAAGAGCGAGAGTTAAAGCATTTATCCTAGCCACGCCATAATGGGCTTTACTTAGGAAGGTTATTGTGTTGTTTTTCTCGGTTGGGATGATACGTGTTTTAAGTCTGTCTGGTTCTGCGTTTGTAAATGAGTAAAAAATACTCAGGGGCTACGAGACCTTTCTAATACAAGGGAAGTGGTGAACAGTGTGCTATATATTTGACCGATTTGGCATAATTTTATTGGTGCATAGGAACTTAAAACAGATAAAAAAGCCTCAGAGATGTTGTAGCAACAGACAAACAATGCAAGACTAAAAAAGTTTTGTTTGTAATAGTGATAAAATTCAAATTTAAATATACTATCTTTATTTTTAAATATTTTTTAATAATAATAATTCCTATCATGACCTACGTCATCTTTGGGGATGTTGTGTTGAGGATCTTTTGTTGAACGGAAGAAGAGGAATTTCTGGGAAGGAAAAAGGTACGAGGGGTGGAGAGGAATCTGGAGGTCATTGTCTACAGAAGTGAAGGACGTATAAATCTATCCTCCCACTGCTGTACAATGCAATTTCCCAAGGAGTCTTGCTGGAGCGGTCAAAAGTTCTCCAAAAAAAAAAATTATTTATAAATCAATATCCTATCATCAAACAGCAAAGAAAACACAAAAAGAGACATCAAGTGACTCTAAAGAAGAAAACAGAAATACTAATAAGATGACTAAATGCATATGAAAAGGTGCACTAGAATACGACGACAAAAGTATGGAAATAAGGTGCGTTTGACAAGTGTGTTTTTAAAACATAAATTCTCGTAGAAAATATTTGGATTGTAAAATGTTCAGATGTCTTAAAGCGTTGGCAGTGTACGCTTACTTTAAGTTTATGATCACAAACATTTTAAACAATATACCTTGAGAAAATGAATTTCCAGATTTCTTATATGAAAGAGGAAACCATATTTTTCCTTATAAAGCCTTTGGGAATATGGTAGGGTCCCTTCGAATTCCCAGATTTCTAAAACAGAGCCAATACTAAATGGCCTCAATTTAATGTTCTTCATTGCACAGGCTTCATTAATAGATTTTATCATAAATTGCAAATTTCACACAAATAGGTATATTGGCCACACACTGTTAGTTAGGGACAGATACTTGGAAAAATGTTGGGTGGAGGAAGATGATACAGATAGTTAGGTCAACATGGGTAAAGCTTAAAAATCAATTTAGAAAATACTGCCTTGAAATACGAGTATTGTGTTTATTAGGTGAGACAGTATAAAAATATTAATCCAAAAAATAAATGACTAGTTGGAAAAAAATATTTAAAGCATTCTTGACATTTGTTGTCGTTTTGGTATAAAATTGGAGGTAATCATATTTTTAGGGACGTGAAATGGCATTTACCCGTTTCCCTGTAAATGGTAAGTACAGTATAACGCTTTTATATATCGGCCAGGAAGCCCGAAAATTTAATGTTTGGTTTGCTCTCATTCCCAAACACAACCATTGCAGTTCCATTAGCAAGCTAATGTTGTAATGATACGGTGGTATTTTTTCCCTGAAAATGTCACCCCCATGTTAGAATGCCCTACAAGCTTTTATTTTATCCAAGGAATTAATAATCAAATATTTATAAAAGAAGCTATGTATGTCCTTTGAAATGAGAATTGTTTTAAAAATAAAATAATTCAATTTATCTAATCGTAAATATGCAGTGAATTATGTTGTTAATTTACAAAACAAAGAGAATAAATAATAAGTATCAGTTATTTTTTGAAATCCTAGAAACGTGGACGATAATTCTGACGTGCGCCAGTAAAATTTGTTTGATGGATATGTGTTATTTCAGAATTTATTCATTTAAAATAATTACTTGTCGCCCCGGTGTAAGACAACTATTCAGTATTAAAACGTTGCTTAAAAAGAGCGATACTGAGAATATCTTGTACTCTGATATATATTTCATAACGGTATTATGACTTTATAATAATAAAGCGACGTTTCTCAGATATGCTTTTCAAGGTAAACTCTAATTGTGTGACGGTTCACGTAATTGTGGTTTTTAGATTTTCGTACTAAAATTGCGTTGTAACTATGTTGAAGCTAACTAGACTTAGGTGAAATTCATAAAATACTTGGGTTATTTGCACGGTTGCCTATTTCAGCATTTTTTCTTCTTAGCTGAACTTAACACGAACCTTTCTTATCCGAGGCAGAAAGAACATTTCCGAAACACGCCATTTTCTTAAGTCTATCAAACTGCTTGTTGGTAGGAAATTTAAACCCAGTTTCGAGGGAAAACAGTTTTCGGTGTGTAGCCCTAAAGATTCCCTTTGGTTAGGAAATGGAAATCGTGTAATGTTATTGAACCATGTTAGCGACTTATATAAAAATCACAATATTATTACAAGTTTCGCATTCAGAGTTGACAAGTATAATAATATAGAATTCACAGATACACTAAATATGGTTAATATGAATTTAGCAAGTAAATTCTAGTGAAATTAGATTAATGAATTTGTCAAGTATCCCAAAAGTAAATTCTTCACAAAAAAATTGATAACCCAAACATACAAATTTTTGTTTTATGTTATTCCACCGTGAAATTGTTCACTTCCAATGACTTTTTTTTAACAAATTTTAAAATATGTTGTTTAACTCACATGTATTGTAAATGCACATGTAGTCTGTAAAATAATAAAAAAATCTAATTTTCTTTAAATCAAAGTGTCAATTTCAAAGTGTGAACATATTGTATGAAGATTTTTTTACTTTAGTTCAACAGGCCCGAGAAAAATTATTTCTCTGATGGCCTATACTATCATCAGGGGATCCTGTGTGGAAAGTTTTTTTAAGGAAAAGCAGGAGAGGAAGATCTGGGACGGACGTATGTATCCATCTTTCAAGCTGCTATCTAGCAGCTATAGCATCTATAGCAGCTTAGGTAGTCAAAGGGTCTCCTTAAACCGACCTCTCCCGATCCGGCGAGCCAAGAAGCCGGTGAGCAGGCACATCCACCGCGAAAACTTGTACACACCTCATCCAATGAACATCTGCTAAGTCGCCAAACGTAGCCAACCATTTAGGGTGAACTGTGGCAGAGATTTTGGCCATCCAATAAAAGGTTCCCGGGGCGACGGTACCTCTACCCGCCTTCAAAATGGAATAATAATTAAGACAAGCCATGAAGTAGGTATCTAACCATAATACTTTTAAAAAATGAAGTAGAGGTCGTGATCCTCAGCAATAAGGAACCAACTTAAGAAGAAATGAAAATTATTTTATTTGTATTTTTCGTAATTGTAATTACATAAAACAATATCCCGTGATTTTTCATGGGTCTGCGTACGATATAATACCTAAGTGGCTACAAATAAAGGACGAAATCAGACTTAATATTCTGGAAGTAAGGTCCTTCTGGTACATATTATGAGATTTACCTTTTTGTACCTTTTCCCATCATACTTTTTGATTTCTACTTACATCTACTTTAATCATATTTTATATGATGAAACATACATTTCTACTTTCATCATACAACTTGATCGTACATTTGGTTTCTACTTACATCTACTTTCATCATACTTTATATGATGAAACATACATTTCAACTTTCATCATACAACTTGATCCTACATTTGGTTTCTACTTACATCTACTTTCATCATATTTTATATGATGAAACATACATTTCTACTTTCATCATACTACTTGATCGTTCATTTGGTTTCTACTAACATCTATGTACTTTCATCATACTTTATATGATGAAACATACATTTCTACTTTCATCATACTACTTGATCGTACCTTTTCCCATCATATTCAAAATGAAAAATCTCTCACAAATGCAAGACCGACCAAATTCGAAGACTTCATTGTTAAAAGGAAATAGTATCAATATAATTTTCTACATAATTTAATAGTTGAAAACTTATTGTCTACTTTTCAAGTAAAGTTTAACAAACAAAAGAAACGATCGACAAACTGCGAACATTTAAAACTGAGCATTTGCAACTGATTGCGAACTTTTGGCAAGTAATTACCTAAACAGAAGATCTGCAGAATGATTAAAAACGTACAAAGGTTGTGTACACTAAAAGTTTAACAATAACACTTAATACTAAACAAATATTTATGTTTTACTTATTATTTATTGTTATCAAGTTTAATTTGTAGAACTCCATTTTGATTTTTATTTATTTTATATATTCAATAATTTTATTATTAAATTAATAAAAACAGTTTATTTATAAACAAGTTCTGCTGGTAATTATTATTACGCGTGACAGCTGTTTCGCCTTCTGAGGGCATTATCGAACTGTGGTCATGCCACATACAGACAATCTATTTATAGTATTTTTGGATAGGTTTTACTATGACTCATTTCTAATTTCTGATTAAAAATGACTGAAATTAATAATGGTTATTATTTTCTCAATTACTGTTATTTCCCTCTTCGAACTTTATAAATGACTTTATTAACGACATTAACTTTATTAACGACATTAACGACTTTCAGTCGAAGTGGGAAATAACAGTAATTGTGAAAATAATAACCATTAATAATTTCAGTCATTTTTAATCAGAAATTAGAAATTAGTGCAGTCGGCCTTGCAAAAAACCGTAAAGATTCCTACTTGCATATAATATAACTTTTTTACCTGAAATTAACACCATCTTTTTAGGGTGATTTGACTAATTTGTTATGTTAGGTTACAGCGGATTTCCAATCAAGATGCCTTCAGATATAAGTATATCGATTTTGGTTATACGGCCGTATATCCTCTTTGCATACTTACTTGAAGAAAAAATCTTCTAAATGATCAGGCCGGATGAATTGTCGCCGGATGAATTGTCGGCCGGATGAACTGTCGGCAGGATGAACTGTCGGCAGGATAAACTGTCGGCCGGATGAACTGTCACCGGATGAACTGTCGCCGGATGAATTGTCGCAGGACGAACTGTCATGGAACCGGTATTGGTGTATCCCATTTGAATTTCATAAAGACAGTTTTGAATTTGAAATTTAATTGTCGATAAAACAAATATTTGGATCATGAAAAACGCCCACTAGGCACTGCTTGTGTTATTGAAGTGAAACTTCTTTAGCATCGTTGTGATTTGAAACTCGATGAAACGGAAATGAGTGACACTAAAAGAGAACTGAACACATCCATCTACAGGATTTAGCCTACGAGAGAATGAAGAATGAAACCTTACCTACGTACAATACATACGAAGCGTCGCGCTACGTCAAGCTGCGCACATTGGCCGCTTTGATTATGATCCCACTTTTCAAGGCTCCTTCACTCATACGATATTGTATGAGTGAAGGAGCCTTGAAAAGTGGAAGTGAAACCTTCACTCATACGATATTGTATGAGTGAAGGTTTCACTTCCACCGCGTGTGCACTCCACTCGTTTTTTTCTTTATTCTATGTTGCGGAGTATTTTAACATTACTTTCAACACAATATATGAATAAAAAAATTTCAAAACATCTGGAAAAGGTAGATTCATTTTCAAGTCAAAAACAATGCTTTGATTTCATTTTGTATGTAATACCTAGTTTTATATAAAAAACCTAATATAATTCACTTTACGAATTAAAACCGTTTCTAATTAAATAAAGACAGTATTAGCGAAACTCAATCGAAAATCTGGAGACAGAAAAATCAGAAAAAGATATTGGTTCTACTGGGACACGAACCCAGGGCCATCTGTTGACATGACAAGAGCTCTACCAACTGAGCTATGGAACTCATTTCTTATTCGTTCACTTTTAATTGTATCATACTTCGACTAAGTTCTACCAACATTATCTTCATTTTCTTAACGCACATATTATTGGCTGCTATCTTTATATATGATTGCAAGATTCAACCCGAACTAAATGCTATCTAGATCGTGTCTGGATAAATATTTATCCATTTTATTTTAATACGCGACATCTCTTGACTTTTTCTCCAAGTCTAGGATGAATATTTTTTAATTTTTAATTTTTTTATTCACTTTTTGAGTAAAATCTCAAATTATAATATTTAATTAAATGAAGACAATATTAGTGAAACTCAATCCAAAATCTGGAGACAGAAAAATCAGAAAAAGATGTTGGTTCCACTGGGACATCAATATCTTTCGATTGAGTTTCGCTAATATTGTCTTCATTTAATTAAATATTATAATTTGAGATTTTACTCATAAAGTAAAAAAAAATTAAAATTAAAAAATAAAATCGTTTCATTTTCCTAGCTTAGAAAACACAAATCTTTTAATATTATACCTAAGTACTCGTGTTTTTATATTGTTAGTTAGTATATTTTAACGGCATCTTTGGTGGGGCTAGGGAAGATTATTGGTCGATTTTAGTTTTGTGAATTTTGGTAGGTAATTGGATTTTAATTCAACTCTATCCTTGTCCCGTTCAGTTTAGTAATCATCCCGCATTGCAGTACAAGAGTTCAGTATGTTCTTCGCTCCGGTTAAACTTTTGACTTGGAGGTCGGTAGAGCGCGTAATTTGTTTTTACTACGAAACAGCCTCCGGGAACTAGCGGCGCAGCCTCCCACCTCCTGGCACCCTTCACCCTATCCCCTACTACCCCAGTAGGTAGTAGATACTCTGGCAGCAACATCCCAGAAGCCTACATCCGGTTTCAAAAAGAGGAGCAAGGAGCACTGTGTTTATATGTTACAGATGAACGAATATTTACTGTTGTTGTTCTTTGAGATTTTCTGTACAATCCAGCGTGTTTTATAAGTATAATTATTATTGTTTACACAGTAAAAACATTTCAAATTTCTGTATTCTTCATTCTAAATTCAACCCCGTTCACAGTTGATGTTGGCTTTATGCGAACGGTTTCAACTCGTTTTGTCGCAGTCGACTCGCATGTGGATGGTACCTCTTTATGACCCGCATCAATAAATCCTTTCCTAGAGCCTCTACCTTAACCTGCCCCACAATGCTGCATAACCTGGTGTTGAGAAAGTTCCCTTGTCTTTACACTGTACAGGCATTGATGCTATTGTGAGGTCTCACATAAAAATAAAATTAGTAAATTTGAAACGTTTAGACCATTTTAGATGAATCATACTTTTCATAGAAACATATTTAATTACGGGTATAACCAAGCATCATAATAAGTTTTTAGATTTTCACGGCCAAAAGCATTTTCGTTGTTAGTTTTTGGGGTGTTATGCCGTGTTGTGCTACCTCCTACTATAGCCGACGTTTCGGACAGCGTTGCAGTGTCCATCATCAGGGCAGATCTGGTAGATCCGACGATGTGTAATTGTTAGTGTAGAGTGTGTGATTATTTACTTGGAAGCGATACCGTGTCGCCAGCTTCAATCCACTACGAGCTGGTAGGTATTTCAGGAGAAAGGGAACTGCGATTTTGTCGACTGCGACTGTCGGCTATAGTAGGAGGTAGCACAACACGGCATAACACCCCAAAATTAACAACGAAAAAAGCATCATAATGTTTTGCAATTCATTTAAGTCAAACATTGTCAAATGTTGAAAATCATATTTTTTTTTTTTCAATCTGTTTTTAAATCTATCTTTTCTTGTTAATTCGAACGACTGCTGAGCAAAATGGAATAATAATATTTTTTTACTGTTGAAAGGATTAAGTTTAATTTTGAACTGTAAACGAAACGAATTAATTAAATAAAATTATTTGATCCAGAAAATTCGTACCAAAAAAAAGATTAAACGAATCATGACACACGGATTTTTTAGGAATCAACTAATCATCTTTTTCCACGCGGAGTTGGTAGAGAGGATAGTTCGTCACACAACTCTGTACTCTTAGCTTCATTCAAATTCATTGGTATTTAGTCTAATACAGATCAAGTTTTAAATATTTATGGCACTAAAATCAAATAAAATTTCATCCCTTAATAAAAAAATAACAATGAGGCAAGTAGTAAAATCATATATCCTAATTTCGGTTTGGTTGAGATGTGAAATACTCGTACGTAATGCAATGTAACGCATTAAACTATTTCCCTTTAATAAACTTCCAATTTTCAAAATTGGAACCGATTATGGAAATCAAGCTATAAGTAGGTACTGAATACATGTACATTTTTAATTTTTTTAAAAAAGAAAGAGAAATATTCCCGGGTTACGAATAACCCAACAATATTTGAAAATCTCCTACTACCATAACAGTAACCCGAAAATGTTGCTTGAATCGTGATGGAGGACTTTGCCGGCCTGGGAGGGACCCAAAAGCGATGCCCACTCAACCACTGACCGGTCAATAATGTTATTTTAATAATAATTCGATGGTTTAAATGTGCTTTTTGATTTAAATTTTTGACTGATCTACATCTGATTATCTTGTTTCAAAAAATGTACGGATTCATAAAATATTTGAAGTAATTTTTAACGTTCTGTGTAAGTACTAATCAAGTTCTGTGATTAAATAACTATAGGTCAGTTGCTTCATAAAACTGAAATAATCACTGAACTTAAGTAGAACTTACAGAGAACGTGAAAATTAACTTAAAATATTTGATGAACCCGTAATTTTTTTTGAAACAACCCGTTCTAATTTCTAGCGAAAGTTAGACTTCTGATTTTGTGATATATTTTTGATAGGATTCTTCACAAATCCTGCAATTACATATTATAATATTCCTTCATTTTCACGGGTCTGCGTTGTTATTACGTAGTATAAGAAAAGGAAAATGTAATGTGTTTCTACTCCACTTAGGTTTTGTAAAAATAAACATTAGTAACTTGTGTCGACAGCGCGACATCCCAATATTTAGTTTGGCGCAGCTTTTAAAACGTCAGTTGAAAATTTTCGTTTAATCACATTTTTCTCATAGAATAAAGGAGACGTGAATAAAAAATCCCTTTACCGTAAAGAAAATGTCGTTTCTCGGTGATAAATTGAGTTTCTACCGGTGGAGGTTTTTCATCAGATCGGCAAACATTATTTTCTGGAACTGTATGCGGACGAAGTCTGAGTGGTTGTAAAACTGGAGCCTTGGAACCTTTTGTAATGAAAGTAAGGGAAATGTTGAAAGCGTGATCACGTTTGATGAAATGTGATAAAATAATAATTATTTGCTCTGATTTTTTTGACTAGAACACATTCTTGATTTCATCTCGGGCTTCGCCGCTATAGCTCTTTTATGTGAATATCTGACAAGGTTTACATCTCTTCCCATCATTTATAACAACCTTTAGAATCCGTGGTCGAGGGGTAAGTCTCTCGACTGGGAATCCGGAGTTCACAGGCTTAAATCCTAGCTTGCCATATTCGTCCCTATTTTCTTCCCCTTTCCACCATCTTCACCCTCATAACACACTCGAATTGGCGATACCATAGTCTCACTGGCTGCAGACAATTGGAAGCTGTTGGGACTCTTGAGAAGCGTTCACGTAAAAAAGTATCTAGTCTACTCGGTTTGGCTATTTGTTTTTATTTGATAATGATACCTAAAAACTACATGAATGTACTAATTTATTGTGAGAGACCTTAAAAATAATTATTAATTGTGAACTGGTGGTGATTTAAAGGGGTGCCCTGGTTCGAGGGGGAGGTTTGTCCGGGTCTTGGCGGCATATTGTTTCCGCCCACCAGCTACGTGGCAGGCCAGATCGGAAGAGACTGGTTGGGGGAGACCTTTTGGCCTCTCGATATCCCAACCTAATTTTTCAGAATAATTAAGTATTTAAGTAAAGA
Organism: Limnephilus lunatus; assembly: GCA_917563855.2. NCBI lineage: Eukaryota > Metazoa > Arthropoda > Insecta > Trichoptera > Limnephilidae > Limnephilus > Limnephilus lunatus. The sequence continues at coordinate 70,478,229 of OU830594.1, read as the reverse complement.
CAATATCATTCCGTTTTATATATATATATTAATTGGTCTAAAAAAAAAGATTCTTATCAAGAATTAATTTATACCTTCTGCCATTTAAAAGTAAAAATAAGAATTTTCCGGTAGCCGTTTTAAATTCCGAATAACACGTTCGATATTTTTTATTCGCAGAGAAAACGTTGGTTGCGTGGAATGGTAAATCCAAAATTTTAATAAATCTGATGATATTAATATTTATTTAATGAATAACAGATCACTTTGTACAAACCACTATCAACATGTTTCGATAACAATGTTATCTTCATCAGGATATGTTAATATAAAGAAAAATAAATGACAAACAAGTATAGACAAATTAGAAAAAACAAGAACATAGACAAAATTTTAATAATAGAGGTGATTAATTGCTTAAAAATCATAAAAATAGTTATACAAAATTAAATATAAAAACTATTTAAGGAAAAATAAAATTGCATTTAGATAAAAAAAAAACTTTTAAGAACAAATAATTAAAATAATTAGTCTTAATCAAAAAATAAATAATTATAATTATTGTAAGTATTAATAAGAAAATAAATTTAAAAGATGGCTATTTTAAAAAAATGTTTGGTTATTTATAATATTTAATTTACTATTAATGCTTTTTCTAATTTCTAAAATTTCAAAATTATCCAATTGTATGCCCGTAGTGTTAGTATGTAAAATTTTGAGAATTGTATTAATATCAAAAGAATGACTTGTTTCAAAAATATGGTTGGCAAATTCAGAATAATTATTATTATTTAAACATCTTATATGTTCCTTAACTCTAATGTGAAAATTTCTAGAAGTTTTTCCAATATATAAAAAGTTACAATCGTTACAAACTAATTTATAAACCCCAGATTTGTTAAAAAAATCACATTTATCCTTATTATTTAATATATAATTTTTTTAATTTGGTATTTGTATAAAAAGCTGTCTTTAAATTATTTGGCATGTTTTTAATTATTAAATTTGAAATGCTATTATTTAAAAATAAAAATTTTATCCAATTATTATCATTTTCAACAACGTGTGGATAAACAAAAGATCTAAAAAACTTTTTCTTATATTTTTTGTTTAACATGTTGTCTATTAATTTTGAAGTATAACTGTTATTAATTGCAATTTGTTTAATAGTATTTATTTCTGTTTTAAAATTACTCAAAGATAAGGGAACATTAATTAATCTACTTAGCAAGTATGAAAAGCTGCTAATTTTTGTGAAAATGGATGATTAGATGTTTCATGTATAATGATATCTGTATATGTTTCTTAACGAAAAATGTTAAATTCAAATTTATTATTAATGATAGAAACATTTAAATCCTAAAAATTTAAGGTGCAATTATTTCCAATTTCTAGGGTAAATAAAAAAAATTTCTTGAGTTTATTAATGAAATTTAAAAATATATTTAATGGTCTATTAGTGCCAGTCCATATACAAAAAAATATCATCTACATATCTTTTCCAAAAATAAATATATTTTAATAATAACGCACTACTTTTAAAAAGTTTATCTTAAAAATTGTTTAAAAAAATACTCTGCTACTAGGGGACTAGTACTTGAACCCATTTTGGGAAAAGTACATGGTGTAAAACAACATACAAGGTTATGCAATTGAAAAATAACAATACATGGTTATGCAATTGAAAGAAAGACGATTCATATTTGTACAAGAGAAGAACAAAAAGCAAAAACAAAAAAATGCCTGTGTGATTCTAAGGTTTCATTGGTCTGGGAGCTAAGTTTGCGAAGCGTGGATTTGTTTGGTTTCGGAGAATTTCGAAGAGGAGGACGTGGTTTCACAGATTCTAAGGATTACATTATCACTGTAATCAGACCCCTTTGAGATAACACTCAGAAGTACACTTGGGCCTTAGAAAACACTTGGTTTTGTTGAAAACGTCGAAGTTCATGAAGTGGAGACTGTGGTTGCTGTGCCGCGACTATGGTTACAGAGGTCATTGAAGAGGAGAATCCAGTGTCTGCAGACATGCCAGTACGAATCCTAAAGTGTTATTAAGGTAAACACGGATCGTATATAATGGTTATTGAAGCATAATGTAGCTCAACATAACTTGTATTGGTACGCATTCAGCGAATACTGGAGGTCAAGGTAATGATGGTTTACACATGACGATATATGCGTCACTGCATGACAGCGCAAGAGACGACATGGTTGGCATTGATAGCAAGAGTAAGACCACACCTAGGAGCTGGCGTGCCCAAAAGGTGGTTCAGAGTGTCATAATGTATAGTGGGACAACTCAACTTGCTGTGGCATGACAAAACAACATACATATGGGCGGTATGGTCTGTGCTTTCAGGAACAAATGCGTAAAAAAATGGCAGCAGGAGGGACCTAGTAACCACAGCGCGTGCTGTCAGGAAGTGAAGCTCAGCTTGGCTGTTGGTGATGACATCCGCCTGGGCTTCTTTTTAATCCGGGAGAAATTATTATTAGAGCAAAATTCTTGAAGTTTACCTGCCTAGGGACCAATGAAGAAAAGGTTTGGAGAGAAACAAAATGTGTCCAGATAATGAAATAAACGAAATTTTAACCACCGACCCAGAGAGTGACGAAGAGAGAGTTTTCTAACTAAATTGTGGTTACATGAACATTTTCCTTTACCAGGATGACTTGGCGTTTGCCGAGTGACAATATGTCTTGGTTAAAAAACAACCGGCCTTCCATGGCCTATGTTAACATAAAGGTGGTAACATTTTTTGTAGAATTTCAAAGAACAAGACAAAGAAGTCGTGAATGAGTCACGGTAAAAGCAGAGAAACCAATTCATGAATAAAGGTTGTCAAAAGGAGACAGACGGTACGCCAAGTGCATATCGTACATTTCCAACATTCATGAATGTGTTTCGTAAAATTGAGAACGAGAACAAAAGGTGAGACATATGCAGAGAGTGAGGGAGAAAGCCTGCTGATAATTGGTCAATTTACCGATTCGCACTCCCAGTGAGGGCGAATTATGGTCAACAACAGATTTTCCTCTTCATAACATATACCTGAGAACATGATGGTGAGGAGAAAGGAAAGGAAAAGGAAAGGAGTTGAGTGACGAAACTTGCTAGAGACTGGACTAATTTCCACTTCAAACTCCATGTGAGAATGAAACATGATCAACCAGCAGATTTCCTGACTCTTTACAATTGTTAACAGGATGAGGAGAAATTTGAATACACATTAACAAAGAGACTAATCTTTTGCGTGTATTGGGCAAAAGATTAGGGGTCATTTTAAAAAACTCCTGCGTGATTGTGAGAAAAGACAGACCCTTGCTCCAATTTCACAAACCTGGGGGTTTTCTTATCCGTTCCCCAGACAACGAGTTGGGTGGTTTTGTGCTCAATCGATTAACTCCCACAGCACTATGCCCCATAGTTAGCAGTGAAGCTACAAACTAGTCCTTTTGGGATAGTAGATATTCCTGGGCTTCTTTCCTTTTTGCAAAGAAGTAAAAAAACAGGAGGTCTACGGGCATTGGCGTTGAATGACAACAAAGGGTTGTGGACTACGTTTCGTAGATCGCACACAAAAGGTTTGATATTATTTCGTTCGCACGACTCATGGTAAGTGTTTTAACGTCTCCACGTATATTGTACAAAAACATGTAAGTACATACAAGATAAAACTCAATTATAGACAGAAGTCAAGAGTTTATACAATGCCTCTTAAAGAAGATGGCAAGGCCGATATTATGTCGTTCGCACGAATCACGGTAAGTATTGTTATTACGTCTCCACGTCTCGTGTACAAGGGTTGTACACAATTATACATACAAGCGGTACTCATGACAAATGAATGACACACGACCAAAATACAAAAGCGGTACTCATGACAAATGAATGACACACGACCAAAATACAAAAGCGGTACTCATGACAAATGAATGACACACGACCAACTCAATAACATTTAGCTATGAGCAAAAGTGATTATGACGAACTTCTCGTATCGTGGCAGGTATTTTAAGGATCCCTCCTATAACGGTGGATGTTCTAAGGATCTCTCCTATGACGGTGGATGTTCTAAGGATCTCTCCTATGACGATGGGTTACGTTTAAATACAACACAATAAACGTTAACGATGCTTGATTTTAACACATTTTATAAAGATTCGTTAGATTAACTAACTCCGTAGCCCAAGAGCGTACGACAGAGAAGATAGACAATTTGATGCTACTTCATGTGTTACAAAATACAAGGGTGATGGCAGAGTATAATTCTACTTACACCAAGTATTGAAAACAAAGACAGACCTATAATGGTTTTACATACTGTCTGTTGTGGCAACCTGCAGTGAGGAAGACCAAAGAAAAGGGACCAATTACGGTTTTACATACCCTTTGTGCAGTTACAAACATACCAGGTTATGTGCAATTTGGGTTGCAAATACTTGGTTAAAATGGACACCTAAAAGTTGTGAATTCCAAAATCAGGATGACCATAAGGTTTTATTAACCTGTCTCGTAGGGTTGAAACGTGTCATATAAGACATACGTAACGTACAAGCAAAAAAACAAAATAACAAAAAAGCAGTGGCTTTGTTATAACAACCAAAGACCGGATGATTCGGTTTTACGTACTTTAGTTGAAACGAGCCAAATTGATTTATATACAGGGTTATAAAGACCAATCATTGGTTTTATAAATACGAGTTCCAAAATGGACGTATCGATATCCAGTTTGGGTACATGAGCATGAATTTGGGTAGGACGCCATCAATTTTTAATTTAAGAGGAAAAAATTGAAAAAAACTTATATACACGAGGGGCGACTATGTAAGTAACCACTGTTTGATTTTCATGCTAGAGATACCTCGGAAGGTTTTACAACTCATGATGAACAAAATGAAAGGAAAAAATTGTAAAAATAGTTAACTGGTTCTGAGTCGGAATTTAACACTTTGGAATTTACAAAACCCGACTTCTAGAACGACACGCCGATGGGCAATTGTCAACTACTTTACATGAACAAAATAAACAGGTGAGAAAGTTCCTTTCCACACGACAAAAATGCAACAAAAAAAAAAAAATAGGAGAAAAATTACAAAATTACATGACAAGGCAGGGTATGACATGGCATGAACATTGCGTAGTGTATGTGTTGAGACAATAAATGGGCTCGCGACTTCCCAAACATTGAAACTCGAAAAGTGTCTCCGTTCCAAAGTGATCAGTTTTAGAACAGGTGAAAAAAAATAAAGAAAAAAATTGCCGTGAGGGAAAGAAAAAAACAGTGCAAAAACAACATTTGAAAGTAACTTCAAGGAGAGTACGCATTAATTTACAAAATAATTTACAACTTGTTTCATTTACGAAACGATGGGCATGTGATTGACACAATACACGCCTGGCGTAGTAAGACTTTGTAAGCTTACAAAAAATGTGATACATACTGGATCATTTTATATACAACACAAAATTACAAAAAGGAGAAAAGAAAGGTGACAATTGGCATTGTTGCACCTAATAGTGAGGTATTCTCACAATGGCCATAATGTATTGACGAACAGTAACATTAATGGGTAAAAAGGAGTTGATAATCCCAGACAAAACCGTGGCACAAACTTGAGGCCCGCATGTGAGATTAAAAACATCTTGAACAAATCCTTGTTGAGACGAGGTTTGTTGTATTTTGCAGTATTTGATTCTGCTAAAAGAAACGTTGGTGTCGCTCCGTTTCCTCATAGTTTTTTCGGCGCCTTGCCTCTTAATACGCTTGGTTTGCGGGCGGCGCCTAGCAACGAGTTTGCCAATCCTTGTGCACGGCTTTGCCGCCCGCGTGTCTCGCCCATGGCCGAGCACGCGGCCGATGTATTTATTGGAACCGGCACACATTGTTATTTTGATTGTTGCAGCGGCTACGGTTGTCAGTGGGACATTTATTGATGAAATCATCCTTTTTTCCAACGTCGCTTTCTGTGCGCGTTCCATAGTTGACTTTTGTTGAACGACAGTGCATATGCCTTGCTATGAACCAGGGAGAGTCCTCTATCCCTTAAAGCAGCTTGTAAGTGGGCTTTGGATAAACTATGCACATTGGGAATGGTACCCAAGTTGGATGGTGTAATAGCTTGCTTGTCCTCCATTGTGAGTTTCCTGGGTGGTGAGAAAAAGAAAAAATTGGCCAGGGGTTTCCTTTAGAAAGCGCAAAATTAATTTTTGTGAGGCACTTTTCACTTGGTGATCACTGTTGGCACTTCCAAAATATGGTTACAGAGATTCCATATTACAATTTGGTATACAAGACACCAGAGTTCTGTCAAAGGGAGGCAGACGAGAAAAAATTTTGCGTGGAAAGACCTAAGTGGTAAAGGTTTTTGTATTTCACTGACCACTTTTGAGAAAACTGTGAAATTCACAAGTATTTATTTATTTTTGAAAAATTTTGCCGGGACTGACTTTTAGAAAACAGGTTTTTTTTTATTTTCCACAAATCACTTTGCACTGAGAAAGGCACTAAAGTTCACAAAAGGCACTTTTCTGGCAAATAAAGGACAAACTTCCGGATGAAAATGACTGAATATGGGATTTATTGCATCCAACCATATTAAAATTATTTTATTTATTCATGGAATCAGTCATTGGCTTTATTATTATTCCACTTTTCACTTATGTAAGGGAAAAAACACAATTCACTTTCACTTATGCTGAAAAAAAAAGCAGTACCTATAGTGTATAATGGGGAAAGAAAGTCATTATTTTGTCCATTTGGAGAAATATTAAGTTGTACTAATTTGACAGACACAAGTGGGCCAATTGGTATATTGTGCAGAAATAATAAAAATACGTAAGTCCGAAATTTTCATTAAGGAATTCGCAAAATAACTGGGGTTCCAGAATCAAATTTATAATAATGATTTCCGTTGGTATCCCGGTTCAGTCATAAAAAACGGTTTGGATTTAAAACGCTGCCTAGCAACAGTCAGTTGGGATATCGGCGCGAACAAGGCATTTGCGCGCAACATTGGCCGTTAGATTTGGCGCGAATCGCTGTTACTACGCGCTCGCTGTTTGGTGACGCGTGCGCAATCAGATTCGCGGACAAAGGCTGGCGCTTCGGGTATTCAAAATGGCCGTTGTTTCACATGCGATTTAATTCATAATTACAATCAGATCTGTTATGGATCTAATTTACATATTGGTTTCTGTGGTTTTTTCACAGGATTCACTGTAGACTGGGTGTAGAATATCAAGGCATAATTAATGTTTACAAAACAGTTGCTATGCGGGGAGGATTTCGACAAAGAAAAGGTCCCGCAAAGTGACCGGGATAGAAAAAAATTCCAGGCTCCACGTTGTAGCGTCAGTTGTTAGGGTACCCCGATGTCGGCTACTAAACCAACATCAGCACACCAACATGTCCCACGGCTAGCTCTCAGCGGGACAATGGTACTCTCTATTCAGGGGGTGAGCCGCTCAAAGCTATGGAATTTCTCTCTATCTTCCGGCGTCCCACGGGATCCACACTGGTCAACAATCCTCCCGCCGTAGCAGAATAATAACAAAGTTAAATCATTAAGACATGTATTGTAAACTCAAACACGGTACATAGGTTTCTACAGTACAATTCAATACAAGAAATGCAAATTACACAAACCTAGCTAAAGTGTTTAACTCTCACTGTCTCTCCCTCAAAACGAAACTCTCCGAGTGGTGATTTACGCGGGACCCTACATTTCACTGATTACGGACACATTTAAAAGAGGAAATCAAGATACAGCTTACATGTGGATTGGCAGGAACCTTGTCTCATGTGGCAGCTTCATCAGGCACTTTCGTAGTCTAAATAGACCGAACTATAGTGCGGCAAAAGGCCGATTATACTCAAAGGTATTTCAATAATACATCGCGGCCCCATTGAATTGGGTCCGCCGCCTGAGGGCGGGCCGCGTGCGTGTGCTTCTCAAGGCTCTCGAATCTCGTCTGGCGAGCGCAGCGGGAATGCCGAGTGGCAGGGCACGGGGGAGAGGCAAGGAGAAACAGGAAACGGGGCGGGGAGAGGCGGCGGCCGAACTGTGGGCTCGCTGCGTCTGTGCTCTCGTATTTACTCGCTTCAGGGGCGTATCGTAACAGAATTTATAAATAAGTTAGGTAGTTACACAATTATTTTTTTACATTAATTCCATACACCAGGCCCCGAGGAAAATAATTTCCTTCCGGGCCAATATTATGTCTTCCAATTTTTTTGAGGAGAGGATGGAATGAACATTGTTCTTCATGAGACCCATTTTGTAGGATGGAGGAAACACAGAACCCGGAAAATTGTACCACAACCGAGCTGTTGAACTCAACAACGAGTCGAAGAAGCGAACCATTCTCATGTGACAAATGTCAACCGCATACATGCATAAAGATATTTAGTAACGCATATTTTTACCGTGAAGCACTAAAAAGGGGAAATGGAGCAGTAAAATATCTCTGAGTTTGAGTTCTGACGTACTAAAATTTCTACACCTTTTTCTGTCAGAAACTTCTGATAAGAGGCCTTCATTATGAGTCAAGATCTCATCGATCGCGTGTTTTTATTTAGATGTACAAAAAGATTGTTTGCTTTATATTTTTTTGCTTTTTCATGAATGTGTTACAAAAATACCGATTTTCGGTTAAGTTATCATAATAAAATTCTCTTCTGCCTTTCTACAATCTAAGAGCTTTTGTGTGTTTAAAAGCTATCTTGTCAGATATCTAACATACGCCGCTCTTCCGTGCTATCCTTAACAAAGCAATTTCAAAGCTTTGCAATACAGTAGTAGAACTTCTACGTACAAAGTTCACGAGATGAGTTGGCGCGAACTCGCAGCAAATACCATCTTCTTATTATATCCCGCATTCAATTCACACTATGTAAGCACGCCTTACACCGCATGAAATCATGTCTGACTTCCAGATAAATAGTAATACTAGAGAAAGTGGTAGACGGATGGTATAATGCAAGCAGAAGGAATAATGTAAGGAAGGGTAAAAGACAGATGCGAGTCATGATGCACTGCGGGATTACTGCAGAGAATGGGAGATGAAACGGGAATGGGATGCTGGGAAGGATGATGGGGCTTAGCGCGACGAAATGTTATTTTAGGAAAGTATTGTGAAGGGTAAATGCCGAGTGAGATATCTGTAGTCTGCCCCATGCTAGCATCAGCTTAATACGTTCTAGAAATAATAAAACAGAATTCCTTGATTCAATGATAATTTTGGTATGATAAAGTTTTTGAAAATTGTCTCTTGGAGATTTCTTTGATAAGAAACAATTTTATAAATCAATATCTGAGCGGTTCAGATGCAGTTTAACTCGGGGTGTTCAAAAATATAATTATTTATTTATAACACATAATTAAATTAATATTAATGAACATTTGCACGTAGACTATTTGAGACACCCCAATTCGTATTTAGTTGCATAAAATAGTTGAAATATGATGTAGCTCTTTTATGAAGCAGGAAAAGTAGAGATGCCACGAATAGTGATTTTGCCGAATACCGAATACCGAATATTTGGATAAACTCTCGGCCGAATACTGAAAATTCGGCGCACTTAGTACATTTCGCGGGCTCCGACCGGCATCGTTGAAGTGTGTGTGGTAACTACGTATTTGTTTCATTTGAGAGTAGTTAGTGTCACGACGCGCATTATTTGTTGATTGTTACATCAAATTGTGTTACTTATAGTGTGTATCACGTCTGCTTGTTCGCGAAAAGCTTTAAAAAATGGCACCATTTAATAAAAAATCACTTATTCGGGAATATTATGAAATTTGCAGTGAGGACAAAAAATGTTAAATATTAAATTTATATGCATTTTTTTCATCATTTTGTGTTCGGTATTCAGCCGAATGGTTCGCAATATTCGGCCGAATACCGAATAGTAGCCGAATATTCGTAGCATCTCTAGAAGGAAGTCAAAGCAAAACGTTACAATTTATTGCATAACCTTCAAAAAATGAGCAGTAGAACATAATGAGACTCCGGGCAGGTTTATGGGGAATTTAATTTTCTACAGAAAGGTTATTGATCATGGTTAAAATAAAAGAATAATGTCTAGGTGACAGTTAAATGTATATTTAAATACACAAGGCATTGTAGTCATGGAACAGAACACGGAGAAAAAAACATTACCAAAAATGAACAGTCTACCATGGTGCCGAATCTTAAACAAATTAAAACATAGTACAGTACCTGACGGACCTGAAAAAAAGCTAAGCTATGTTATCACCTCAAAACAGGCTGAGCCGAGCGCCAAAATAAAACCCAGCAAACAGGTACGAGAACACCACCATGATAGGATTCTTAACCTCCTTCAAAAAGTGAACGGGACATTTTTCAGAATAGGAACATCCTTCAGAGTAAGGACATCCTTCAGAGTAGAAACATCCTTCAGAGTAGGGACATCCTTCAGAGTATGATTCCGAGGGGTCTCTGCGATATTGCCAGAAGAGCATGCATGAAAGGACCTCTGTAGAAGACGCCTATCTCATGGTCTTAGTTCTTCAAAAGAGCCACACATATATGGGTTTAAATCTGATCAATGCCACAAAAAGCAATTGCACGTTCACCTTTCTAAAATAACTCCATCCCAAACTACGGATGGCTTTGATTAGCGCGAAAAAAGGCCATTCGATGGGCCGTGTGAGGATTATTCACGCCACTACAATTACTTAAATTAATTGTTTAAAATAAATAACGGATCTCGCATTTTTGGATCTCGTGATGTAAGACTTGACACACGGCACTATCCTCTATAACTTTCAAGGATTTTATAACTCCATTATTTAAAATTATGTGACACAATCAGATAAACGCCAGCTCCTCTATCGGCGTTTATCCGAGAAGTAGCGCTACCGAAAACGAACTCGCAAAGTTGCCAATCGATAAAATAAAATAAAGGTGGTTGAATAATTAAATACCTAGCAAGGAGGTAACCAATTATCAATCGGATAATAACTAATAAGTCAGAAGAGGTTAATTTTGGTCAGGACAATAATTATTACAAAGGCTAAAATGCTATTATTCCAAAGTCCAATGACGTTTCAATTTGTAATCGCTTAAATTTAAACAATGCCCGTAGTCAACAAAATAGAATTATTTACGTTAAATACGATACCGCTCTCTGTTTTCTCGTATTGTACATAAAACGGTTTCATTTTTAAATACCCTTTTTAATTAATATTTGCTGCAAAAGTTTACAGGTTTATTTGTGGAAATCTTTACACAGATAAAAATAATTCTTACGTATATTTCATTCATTTTATAATACTGAAATTAAGTATTACTGCATTACTGAAAAAAATAATTCGTAAAAGAAAATAAATATTTTAATTTATCATGACAACCTCTATGAATCTGGCCTTTTCTAACCTGCGTGCTTTCATCTAATATATCGGAGTATATTTCGATGCTTTTCAATTTTAAATAAATGGAGTGGAGATTTTATACGTCTAACGTCGATATCTTAATTTAAAAGATTTAAATCCATAGCAAAATTGCAAACTTTTGGCACCAATTCCATGTTTAGTATGGGCGTTTCTTTTTCGGATATTTTCGTATAGTTATTTGTTTGTAAAAAATACACCATCAATACATACTCTTATATACCATAAAAAGAGATGAAACAATATAAAGCAGGTAAATAATAGCCCTGAAAGTGATGTTTGTTCAAATACAAAACTGTGAAGGCATCACCTATATTTTCTGTTCAAGTATATTCCTCAATTTGGGAGGTGGGTATGGGCAACGCCGCCCCGGGAACAATTTATTGGATAACCAACTCCTCTGCCATAAGCCACCCCAAGTAGTTCGCTACGTTTATTGACTTAGCAGGGGTGCCCGGGCTTATGGTTTGTCCGGATCTTGCCGGCAGATACGTCTGCCCACCAACTGCGTGATAGGCCAGATCGGGAGAGACTGGTTAAGGAAGACTTTTGGCCTCTTCAACAGGACTCTCTCGGAACATCGCTTTGCACCGCAGAAGGAGGGATAGATTCATAAGTCACTTCTGGATACACTGACCCCCAGATTTCTACCCACCCCTCATACCTTTTTCCTTCCTATCCATCCTTTCTTAAAAAAACCCTTCCCACGCATCCCCAAAAATGACAAAGGCCCTGTTGGGAATTTACTCAAGGCCTTTTGTGAGGAGCTAATGTAAAAAAAAATTACTCGCAATTTGTACATTTTTATTAGAGAAATGAGAAATGGAAAAAAAAGAAAAAAAATGGTGATTTTTCACCATTAATTAATAAAAATGGGTAAGACAGCATAATTACAGAAATATATATTTTTTACATTAACTCCACACAGAAGAAAAATAATTTCCTGCAGGAAACGTCATCTTTGAGGAAGCTGTAAAGAGGGTATTTTTGAGGAAGGAGTTCCAACGGCGAGCTGTTCAGCTCAAGAACGAGCCGTAAAAACGACTCGTTCTCATGTATTTGTCGTATTTCTCTGCTATGCACCGGTGCTGAAAGGATTAATGACGTTAGTTTCTCGGAGCATCTTCCATTGAAATACCAGTGGAAAACGAATAGCATTCCCATCCGAGCCTGTGCTCTAAAGATTAAAATCCATTTCCACCGGTCGTTGGCTACAGAAGGAGGTAGGGCATCATAGCATAACACCCCAAAAACAAATTATGGATAAAAGTTAAAAGTTATGATACTACGCAAATTTATTTTCACTAATAACCTAAGCCTACATTCAGCAATAAATTATTGTCTGTCAACGCGGAATAAACGTCCTGGAATCGCCGTACAGGAAATAAAACGACCGTATTAATAAATTATTCTTCTCGGAGCTTTGATATGTCTGATTAATGGAATTTCTCAACAAAAGTAGGACTTACGTTAGTATGCAGCGATGAATAAAGGAGTCAAAGGAAAAAAGCTTCCGCTTAACCAATCTATATAACATCTCTTATAGTACGGTATAACTGAGAATAGCTTAAGAACTCGGATGAAATTTTGCATGGAAGTTTATTTGCGGCTTTTTCGTTTCCATGGTGAAACTCGCACAAGTTTTTCAAAGGCAATTTTTATTATACTTTTATTTTTATGGTGCAAAGCTATTTTGCGTTTTTTCTACCTTCCTTGAAAATATTCATCCTCAAGGCATTATGGGTGTTGCAAGACTAGGCCGATTACAGCAAAAGTCAAACGAACAAAGTGCTTAGATGTGAATGTCTATTTTATTTGATTATTTCTCTCTCTAATGTTTTTCTTCTTTAATTTCAGGTATGTGGTTTTCAATCCAGTCTCCACCCTTTCATACTACCAAAGGTATTGTAATAAGTGCATATTTCCTTTTTTTATAATTACCATAAAACATAATTTCGGTTTTTTAAGAACTCCAACTTAACTCTACTTGATGGTAATAACACCCTAATAAAAGTCAGATTCATTAGATGAACATAGAACGTAAAGTTTGAGAAAATATAATTTATTTTAGTATATAAATTGTGTCTTCAATAATCAAAAATTGTTCTTAAATGATCCAATATTAAACTTATTTCCTTTGTTAATTGTTCCATATTGTCCCTACCCATTCTCATTTTTACATTGTTACTATTGTCTATGTTTATTATTTGTCTATATTTGTTATTTTTCTATTGACACCATGTTCTATGTCTATTTTTAAAAATTGGTTTTATTAAAACCGTGATGAAGTAAGCTTGGCTTACGAAACATGTCGGTTTTTTTAATAATCAATTATAGTGGTAAAAACAAAGTAATTTATTAATTTGAATATAAAGTATTTATTTTTTAGATCTACAATCTTCGCAAAATTCGCTTTGTGGCGTCATTTTAATTTCAAATATTTTTTTTTCATTAGTTCTTCACAGGCTGTCCTGAGAATAATAAAGTTCTGATAACTTTATTCTGGGTCTATGCCATCATAGTGGAAGGTATTTTTTTAAGGAAAGGAAGAAAGATAAGATTTGCGAACGGAAGGGTATGAGGGATTAGTAGGAATAGTAAGAGATAGTAGGAAACGGGGGGTAAGTGTGTCCAGAAGTGACAGACATTTAAATGAATCCCTCCAACTGAGTTGCAAAGCGATGGATCGAGAGATTCCGGCTGGAGAGGTCAAAAGTCCTTGGTCAACTAGTCTCTCTCCATCCAGCTCTCCACGCAGTAGTAACATCACCCCATGAACCCGGACACCCCTGCTAAACTATCAAATGTAGCGAACCACTTGTAAATATTGTCTATGTATGAGTTTTATACAGTGAGCTGAGTGAGACAGGAATGCACGAAAGAGAGCGTGAATGTATTGGTACCAGTGTAATATTCCACAATTACTACTCTGGGATTACGTGTGACAAGGTCGTGTGAATATCATGGATTAACTTAGTACATTTTATAAAGTATTCAGTGAAGAAAATTATATATTATAAATCGGAGCTTGACATCATTTACCTTTGATAAACCATGGAAAATATTTATCGTACCACTGTACCCCAGGGAAATTGCCGTTTGACTATCGACTGAGCAACACATTTGTTATTTTTAATATGATTCCCTCGAAAGTTAAACTGAAACTATTTCATTTCTATTTGGGGATACTACGAGTTAATATGATACTAAAAGTAGTTAGATATATATTGTGGGGAATAGAATCATCGAAAAGTACATCATTATGCAGATCTGATCTCTAAACATAGCTTAAGCCACTTTGGGTCTTGGATTCTGATAAAAGATGACAAGTGTGTTGCTTTAAGTATTTTCTTGTCTGAGATGAGGTTCATTAATTTTTGTACTGGTCTTGATTCGTGTAAAACTGAACTTTAGGTCTACGAAAAACCTGTTATCTCCAAGTCTGAATTCACCAAGGTTATCACTCTACATCTACGTAAGTCGTCAATAGCTTCTATTTTCTTCTGAAACCATTTCAAAATATCTTATTTTTAGGAAATAGACAGGTTTTTCAATAAAAAAATAGTATAGATATTCAATACAGGAACTCGTCATGGGTAATGCGATAAGAAAGAAATAAACATAAAAAAAAATACAAATAAAAAGTAGACAGGGGATGATCGATGAAAGTGGTGGTTCACTTCGTTTGGTGACTTAACAGGGGTGCCTGGGTTCTTGGGTGAGGTTTGTCTAGGTCTTGGCGGCACACGCATTTGTCCACCTGCTGCGTGGCAAGCCGGATCGGGAGAAACTGGTTGATGTAGACCTTTTTACCTCTCCAGCCGATATCTCTCGACTCATTGCCTTAAACCGTAGTGGAAGGGATTCGTACGTCCGTCACGGGACCCATGGACCCCAAATATTTTCATTTTTTCATACCCAGAACTACCTTTCTTTCCTTTCCCTAAAAATACCCCGGGGATTTTTTTCCTCAGTGCCTCCTGATTGAAGCTAATATAAAAATTTGTAAAAAAACAAATTTAATGAAAATGATATGTTTTTTCGAGTATGTAGAAGCTGTTATTTTGAAATTATATTTGGCTACAATAAAACAGAGATGGTGGAAAAAAATTGTTAGATTTTTCATAATTTGGATGTTAATTCAGAGGTTGCATGCCAAAGCCACATTTTGAAATATTCAAATTGCTTTACAACTCAGATTCATTCATCTCTACAAATGGACATGCAAAACAAACTAGAACCCCTTCCTCCACCTACCAGTACCTTTATGCACGAAATTGTCTACTACACGAGATTAAGATGGAGACCTCCGTTGAATGCCACCTGGTTTATGATTTTTTGTGACTCCCACTCGAATCCGGGAGATTTTATAGATCGTTGGCATGTACTCGTATCTCTTCTATAATAGGTGATATCTGTTTATTTTACCTTTCTAAAGACCACGTCGAATTGTAAATATGTATTTTTACATTACAACCTTTTTTACTTGCATTATTGTATGAAAATGTACGTACGCTCATAACTTCCGAAGGACTGCAACAATTTGTTTTTGTTGTGTTTGTTATTGTTAGTAAAAGGTTTGTATAAAATTACTGGTGAGTTCTGGCATTACGAAATTCGTAAAAAAAAATTATAGGTGGCGCGCGAGCTGTTTGAAAAATAAATGTACCGGGAATTAGTGTATATAATGCGGCAGGTGGGGGGGGGGGGGTGGAAACAGGAAGGGGGGAGGGGACCTTTTTCTGTTACATTGTTGTGGTATATAGGATTGTGTATGTAGTTTCCACCTCCTTCAATTGATGTCGCCAGTATATTTAGTAATATATAGTTTTGATGTGTCGAGGTTAGGAGCAGTGGCGACAATCTTCGTTAGTATCTTATGCACGAACGGTTACGTAAAAAGTCGATGATGCACGATACACAGTTTGGTTCCTTCAGTGTCTGGTTCTCTGGCCTCAGAATTACTTAGAAAGGGCGGTTATCTGGTTTAGTTAAATATTCATTCTAAAGGTTACCATAAATTGATAAAAATAACTTGTAATCTCGACGATCCTCGATCTTTGTTGGTGTTTCGCGAACACATTTCAAGTAATCTTAATCACTTGGATTAAAGAATTATACTTGTTCCACCGGTATGTCAACGAAAGTTGGTCCTAGGAACCAACGACATTGATCTCTTCGGCATTGATGCGTAGTCAGGAAACAAGCCAACGCGTGTCTCATATTTGTACACCGTTGATGTTTGTTACACGATATGTTGACGTCTGTTACGCGTCGTTTCTCAGTTCAACAGATCGGTTGTGGAACAATTTGCTGACTTCTGCATTTTCTCCTTCCTCCAATACAGGTCTCTTTAAAATCAGTGTTCATCCCTTCTTCTTCTCATAACGATCCTCTGCACAGCACTCCCAAAAATGATAGGCCGCGAGGGAAATTATTTTTCACACTGTCACACACACACCTTTTCACTGTACACATCACCCCAATGTATCAAATGCACTGTTTGTTTCTGTATATACATAAATAAGTATTACTTAGTCACAATTCCAATTTTAATCAAGCATTCCTACCTAGCAAAAATAACACCACTTTTTTTATTTCTATATACTACAGTGTTTACCTGATTATTAACGTTTTTACATAATATATTTTGAATTTTTATTATGGTAGGTGTAAGGTAGGTTTGAGAAGGTGAAACTGTGAGTGGGTAATATTGCACGTTACTTAGTTTATGTTTTGTCAGATAAGACTAGGGAAAGTTAGATAAAGGTTTGGTCAGGTTGGCGAAGTCTTGCTAACAATAATTAGTTATCGTGCACTATCAAAATAGTTGTTCATAGAATTAAATGAATTAATTCTACAATATCTCAGTTCCACCCTGTTAGGCAATTCCCTCGGTAATTTCTCGCCCCTCGTTATGAATATCTTATACAAAAGAAAACAGTTAGAAGACGTTGGATTCCAGCAACAAAATGATAATATTATGTTTATAATGGCGTGCAAAGTGATTCCGAATTACTCTAAGGCCGACGGTGTTAGACTGGTAGCTGTAGCTGGTAGGTTATAAGAGAAAGTTCATTAAAATTGGTCTGGAAAAGCAAAAGTAACGGGGAAAGGACATGAAAATAATTTCTTAAGCAACGTTACTTACGCAAACTTAATGAAAATTGAAAAATGTACATAAAAGTGGTAAAACTTTTCAAAAACCGTTCAATATTTAGTTTACTTAGGACGGCCGGAGAATTCTAGGGGTAAGGCTCTTGACTTGCAATCCGAAGGTCGGGGGATCTAATCCCGGCGTGATCAAATAAATGTTATTTGATTTATTTGTGTTAATTCACAATTAATTCATTTAACCCTGCAGTGGTCGCGCTCTTAAAAGTAACGCCAGTGGTCTAAGTGGTAAACTAAAAAAAAATTAAATCATTTTTTATTTTTTTATTTATTTATCTATAATAAAATATAATTACAATGGTTTTATGTATATGCCTGTCTCACTAGGGTATACCTGTGTCGAGACAGGCGTACAGGTATATAAATTAATATTGTAGTTACAAGGATATTTAAGGTAAAATACATATCACTTTGAATAGAATTAAAACAGAAAGGTGATTGTAAGGGTGATAAATTTTTTAAAGAGAGTTATTTTATAAATGTTGGAGATGAAGTAGAGAAGTAAATTCTGCCTAATCTATTTAAAGGTCAATTTGACAGGATTCCATTATTTTCATTTATTTTATATGGGTTAGGTTGTATTGGCATAGTTATTTTTGTCTACGTGTGATTTATTTTACAGATGTTTGTAATAGTGAGGCGTCCAATACTTATAATCCATTTTTTAATATTTTGTTTGAATTTTGTAAAGGAGTCAGTTTGTCTGATCGTAGTTGGTAGTGTATTGTATAGTTTGCAAGCTATATATTTAGAGTGTCTTTGCCCGAAGGTGGTTTTGAAAAAAGGAGTTTGGAGAAGTTCGTTGTTTTTGGCTCGGGTATAGTGTATTGTTTGTGTAGCTTTGTATAGTGTTTTGTTGTTTTTGTGTAAATTAATTAGTATGGATCTTGAGTAGAGCTGTTTTATGTCCATAACGTTGAAGGAATTGAATATAGTATCCGTGCTGGTAGTAAGTGGCATTTTAAGAATTATTTTTATGATTAGTTTTTGTGTTTTCATGATGGGATCAAGGGCATTGGAATATGCATTACCCCAGGCTAAAATTCCGTATTCGATGTGAGATTGGCACAGTGAGTAATATACTGTTTTTAAAAGTTTTAGGTTAAGGAAATTGCGTGTTTGTTTGAAAAAGTGTATAGATTTGCGGATTTTGTTTGTAGTATTATGTATATGTTGCTTCCAATTTAGGTGTGTATCGAAGGTTACTCCTAAATATTTGATAATGTTTACTTGCTCTAGGCATGGGCAGTCACAGTTCCGGTTTAGAGATGTATATTTACATACGTGTATTTTTAATGGCGGGGGTAGGTTTGACTTTGGGATTTGGTGAGACTCGACAGTAAGTATTTAGTTTTCTGTACATTTAGAGTTAATATGTTCGAGTCAAGCCAATATTTTACCTGTTGAATTCCTTCCTCCGCTTTGGAATAAAAGGTAAGCCAATCTTTTGCTTGGAAGAGTAGGACAGTGTCATCGGCGAAACTGATAATAGTGGCATCGATATCTAGGTTGCATAACTCGTTAATATATATTAGAAAGAGGGTTGGACCTATAACACTGCCTTGAGGGACCCCGTAACTAATGGGCAAATTCTGGCTCTTTGTGGTACTGAGTTTAACACATTGGGATCTGTCAGATAAGAAGCTGGAGAGGAGGCCTAATTCTTTGTTCCTAATACCTATATTAAACATTTTGCGTTTTAATTTGCTGTGTGAGATTGTATCAAATGCTTTACATAGGTCGAGAAATACCGATAGACATTTCAAGCCCTTATCCAGGTGGCCAGAAATATGGTCAGTGACTGTGGCTATAGCATCGTTGGTGCTTTTATGTTTTCTGAAACCAAATTGCCGCGGCGATATTAAGTTATTGGTTTCGAGATATTCCATGAGACTATTATTGACGATCTTTTCGAATACTTTTGAGAGGGAATTTAGCAACGTAATAGGAAGATAATTACTAATATCAAGTTTGGAGCCAGTTTTAAAAATAGGGATAACGAGACCTTGTTTTAGAATGGAGGGAAATAGCCCTTGGCGGATGCTAATATTAAGTAGATGCGTTAATGGTTGAAGTATACCAGGGGCAATTTTTTTAAGAACATTGTTGGGTATTTCATCAATGCCGGTTGATGAAGAGTTTTTAAGCGAGTTTATTACTATAGAAACTTCCTTCTCTGTGATCGTTTTTAGAACAAAGCGGGTTGGGAAATCATTATTGGTCGCGTGGTCACTTGGACCAAGCGCATCGTTATTTATTTGGATTTTTTTTGCTAGTTCCGGACCTATGTTTGTAAAGTAATGGTTTATGTAATTGACAATTGTGTTGGGGTTCGATGTAAAGTCTACAGTGATATCTTTTATATTGAGAGAGTTTAAGGTGTCGGTGGCTTTATTTGAATTGGTAGCTTCCTTGAGGACTTTCCATATTTTTTTAGGGTCATTGTTGCATTCGGAAGCTTTTTTGTTGTAATATAGATTTTTGGCTTTCCTAATGACTTGTGTGCAGATATTACGATATCTTTTGTAGAAATTATGGAGTGTGATATCATATGGGTTTGTGGCACATTTTTTATGTATGGAATTGCGTTTCCGAATGCAATTGATTATAGTATGGTTTATCCAAGGTTTGAGAGGTTTGATCGCTTTAGGAATGGTGTTTATGGTGATTTTGGTGTTTTGGACAAGGATGTCTTGAAGGTAGGTAGAGAAGTAGTTCCAGGCCTCGTCTATATTAGTTTTGTTATAGAGTGTGTTCCACGATTTAGAGTTAATCGTTTTGTTAAGATTGTCATAGTTAATTGTTTTCTTCGTTATTTTAGATGAAGGTTTGTTTTGTACGTTGTGTTTGGAACTCATTGTGAAAGAGGTGGCGTAGTGATCTGTAATTGATGACATGTGGATTTCGGAGGTGTATTGGTTGTTTGATTTAACCATAATATGGTCAATGCAGGAGGAGGAGTTTGGTGTACATCGAGTTGCTGAATTGATTGTGCTTTCCATTCCGTGGAACATTAGTGTGTTTAGATAGTCTTGGCACTGGGGATGTTCGTTGTTTTTTAAAATGTTAATGTTAAGATCTCCCATTAAAACTACGTTCTTTATTTTGTGTAGATCCGTGAGATAGCAGTTTATGTCCTGCAAAAATGAGGAGATGTTAGGTTTAGAAGGAGAGCGGTAAAGTGCAATGATACATGTGTTGACGTTGTACGTTATTTGAAGACAGTTTGAGTTAGTAATATATATTTCTTTGACATTAAATGAGTTAAGAGTGTTGTTTAATGTATATGCTACTATGCCATCGTTTTGTCTGTAGTGATTTGAGGTTTGATGGTGGGTATAATTGGGGATGTTTTTAGGAGTATAGTAAGGTGTTAGCCAACATTCTGTCAGGATAATTATGTCATATTTGATTTTAGTAAGGTAAGGAATTGGTCAAAGTTTTTGTTTATAGATCTAATATTTTGATGGTATATTGAAAAGTTTGTTTTGTTAGATGTTATGATAGTAGTATCCATTTTATTATGGTGAGTAGATTGTGTTGAAATATGTATGGGTAATAAACCGATATTTTAGGTAATTTTTTTTAAATCATCTACATGTTTAATATAAATAATTTTATCGTTCGTGAGGCGCCTCATCATGATTCTCCCTTCTTTGTACCAGACATAAGCATAGTTTTTTTCTTTGGCAAATTTTTTTGTATGCCATAAAAGTTCTTTGTGATATGAGGTGAGTTCTTCTCCAATGTAAATCTTGTCATCTGTAAGTCCTTTGATGGAAGCGTAATTTAGGTTTCTTTTTGCGGCGATGAGGTTGTCACGTACAGTTTTGTTCTTGAAATGAACCAACAGTTTGGGGGGGGCATCAGAACGTCGGTCCGGAATTCTTTTAACTTCAGTTATTTCATTATATGTTATTTCCACGCCAGCCGCTGCAGCAACTCTTATAACTAATTCAGCCGCCTCTTCGCCACTTGAATGTTTGATGCCGGCTATTTCCAAGTAATTTGAGCGGAATTTTGTTTCAATTTCAGACAGTTTTATTTCAAGATGTTTTATGGTGGTATTTTTGTCTTGTTGATCCTTTTTGACGATTGCTATTTCCTCTTCAATTTTTTTGTTTTGAATAAGAGTAAGGTCTATCTTTTTTATTAGTTCGTCATATTGATTGCTTATGAATTCTATGCTTTTTTGGGTTTCAGCTGTGATTTTTTCCATTTTGGATATAATTTCTTTTTTCATATTTTCCATATTTTTGGCGATGTGAAGGATAATTTTTTCCATATAAATATCGTCTAATTCAGGTGCATTTTTTCCTGTAGATTTGGCCGTCTTAATTGAATTATGATTATCCTCTTCTGAGTCGCTAGATGTCACTTTTTTTGCGATTTCTTCTGCCTGTTCATCTTGGGAAGGTTTGGAGCTCGGATAATTATTTAGGAAAAATAAAAATATTAGAGTTCTTCTGGATTAGGTAGGATTCGATCTCGGTCCGTTAGGTGTGCCTGAGCGATCGCGTTAGCTACTACGCTATTGCCCACATGTGACGCAGTGTGAAGTTAGAGCAATATTTGTTGACTTGGGCGCAGTATTAGTTGGCAGGTACTTATAATAAGCGGATATTTATTTGGGCAACAATATTCACTCAACTGTCACTTTATAAAGATTATTCAAAATGATTTAGTCACTTTATGAGACCACTCATAAATAATTTATGTAGATCTTTCACTGAATAGATCTTAGCGAAAACGATTGGAGATAGAATTATAACTTTTTCGGTATTATTCGCTATAAATTTAAACGATTTATGAGGAGCTGTATTTTGACGTGCACTCTGTGTGAAACTACTCTCAGTTTTATAATTGTTGTGTATTTATGTTTTAATCTTATAAGCATTGTTTACTAGAAATAAGCAATATATATTAAACATAACTTCTATGTTTTTCACAACTAACCAAAACATAAATGACCTCTTTTTTTAAACCAAAAATTACGTCCTTCAATTTTATTGATATAACAAAAAAGTAAAAAAAAAAAAAATAGCAGATATACTTATTTAATTGCTGATTTCTGAGCAAGATCAACAGAAAATTGTAGAATGATTAGGAAAAAATATTTTTTTGCATTTTGCATACACTTTTCGTGTGTGCAAAAAGTGTAACGAAATAAATTGGTCGCGCGGATTACAGGTGTAGACAATCGACTTTGCGGAGTTTCTGTAACTCAATCAATACGTGCCCTATACCAGTGCTGTGCTGAACGCGTCCGTGTGTTATCCAACTTAAAGTGCATGGAAGATGAAATGATTCGCGCCACCCGTTTTTGAGGAATCTTTAATTTTGCATGAGTGGATTACATATGTAATCCACGCAACCACTCCAAGGTTAAAATAATAAATAGTTTATTTTGTGGCACGTTCCGGAGTGGAAGATACTCTTCGTATCGCCCTGGTGTAAGACCACCATTCAGAATTGATATGTTGCTTGATATGACTTTATCCGTGTTTGGTGACTGAATAGCCAGGTACTTCCCCATCTTCCTTTTCCCCATTTCCTTCACTTCTTTCGGCCTCACAACGTACCCCAATTGAGGATTCAATAGACTCACTGGCTCCAGACGGGAGCAGCTGGGACTCTTGTGAGGTATTTGTATAAATTTAAAAAAAAACGAGTGGTACTAATAGATTATAATAAAACAAATGAAAAACTTTATTCTACTTAATTTTATTGACCGTAACCCGTTTCAGCTCGTCAGAGCCATCTTCAGACTGGTAGATGGCTCTGACTAGCTGAAACCGGTTATGTTCAATAAAATTAAGTGGAATAAAGTTTTATTTATTTTATATTCATATACACCAGAGCCATCTTCAACCGATATTGATGATTCTTTTTTATTAGAAAGCTGGTGCTTTCTGTGTGGTCCCATTTTAATTTGATCCAGTTCTGACAATGAGATCCATGAGAAAACCATATATGTCTTAAATTTGCAATAAGTATGTGCGCGACAAACGGTCGAATAACTCAATATTACGCCAACAGCTTTGGATGATTCTTTTTTTTGAAATAAAACTTCTTTACGCATGCTCGTCACTAAAAATCAAAAATAAACAAAAATTTTAACAAACCAAAAAACGACTTCAAAAAATACACTAAAAAGTAAAAAAATAATTTGGTAAGTTTGTTATTTTTGGAGTCGGTGTCAGCCAAGATCTCCACATCTCACCTATAACTAACTACCTATGTATGTATGTATGTATGTAGTTACCTTGGCTGACACCGACTCCAAAAATAACAATCGTACGAAATTATTTTTTTCCTTTTTAGTGCATTTTTAGAAGTAGTTTTTTGTTTTGTTAAAATTTTAGTTTATTTAAGATTTAAACTTCACTTGTCAATTAGAAATCAACCGCCAATCAATCAAATAAATATGTAACTGTTTTTTTCTTGTGGTTCATTTATGTAATGACTGTTTCTCTGTATATTGTCTTTATTAGTAGTACTGGACCGTATCTCAGCACTATGTTGTTTGATGAAAAAACTTTGGTTGTTTGAAATCACAGTGACTGTTTATTGTTATTACGCAAAATACAAATATGTTTTCTGAGGACACTTCCTTATAACTAGCTAGGTTTGTCTGGAAGGAATGACTCGCTCCTCTCTGATCGACTATGTTCGGCACATAACGTAACCGACATCATATGCCCCGAGCGTTGCATAAACAACAAAACAAAGATATGAAACTGATCATAACTAATATTCCGATGTATTACAATATATAACATTAAAATTTTTTGTACACTAAGCATGACTGAATTGGGAGAAGTAATTCAATTCATGCTACGACTATGGATTTATATCTGTGCGTCTACTGGAAGAGCGTCCTATCGTACGGGCTATCGAGCACCACCATAATACATTGAAATACTATGTAGCAAACTCACAAATTTCCCGTCGTCTCCAAACATTCAATAATCTTTGTCCCAAATTAAATCTCGATATATTTTTTGATTCCTACTGTCATTTAAAACAAACTTTACTGGTAACTTTATCATGCGCATTCATAATTATTCACTACTTAACACAATTCAGACACATACATGTTTACAGAGTTACACACATAACTTATATACAATACACAATTTTTTAATTTCGGTTATCTATATATTTACCTCAAATCATTCCCTACCAGTAATAACCCCACTCAGTAAAATATCGATAAACACTTACTAGATGCTTTGGTGACTTAGCAAGGGTGCCTTGTTTCATGGGGTTAGGTTTGTACGGATCTTGGCAGCGGATGCGTCTTCCACCAATACGGTGGAAAGGATGGATTCATTCGTCCCTCACTTCTGAACACACTGACGCCCAAATTCCTATCCACCCCTGATACATTTTTCCTTCTCAAAACTTCCTCTCCTTCCTTTCCTTAAAAATACCCTCCACACAGCATCCCCAAATGAAATAGGCCCTGAGTGGAATTATTTTTCTTATGGCCTCCTGTGTGGAGCTAACGTAAAAAAATAAGATATTCCGTGGAGGTATGTGATTTGTACCGGTATTCTTTTAAATATTTCCAAAATCTTCTAAACTGTTTATAACTCAAAGTATCTTTGTAGTATTTTTACTAAATTAATGAAATTCAAATAACCTTAATCTGTTAAAAAAATGTTTATCATGTATATGGGTATCCATAATAATTAGAATTCTTTACAAAATCAGGTAAAATAGTCAGTTTACATAATACATAATACATGTAGATAATAATACAGTTAAATTATAACATAACGCCGGGTTTGCTTCAACCATAATTATTATCTCCCCTAGACCATCAGCTTTGTACCAGCCACCCCTATGCAACCTTTTTAATCTCCTCCTTTACTCCTCACCAGCATTGTAACATGATAATGTACCAACTAATTTTTCGCTTGGTCATACAAAAACCCCCTCAACGAGTTATTCACCTAACGATCGCGGTTGTGTTGCATTAAAACCTGTTTTGCATCGTGTTTTTCTTCTGTTTGTACGGTAGAGTTAGGTTGAGTAATGTCTTCATTGTTTCCACATTATTACAACAAAAACTGTACAGGTTTCGTAAAGAATTCTGAGTAAAAATGTTCCAGTTGGTTGAAACACTGTTTGGAGGAGGGTTACACAACATTAGATTAGAGAAGAGCTGTGATCATGCCGTCGTACAAAGGTAAATGATCACGCATGAAATCATAGGGTTTTTAGCCTGCTAAGTTCAGTCGGCAAGCTGTAGGGTAGAATATTGAACGAAATAGTAAGAATGAAGGCAAAGATAAATTATGGAATGTGTAAGGTTTTCTTGTGAGTGAATGATTTTCTCATTGCGTATTCTCACTCAAAAGTGTCTGGTAAAAAATCAGAAACTCTTATGTACCTTTGTAGATCTACAAAAAGCATACGACGGAATTGACAGGAAAAACTATGGAAGGTGTTGGTCAAGTATGGAGTGAATATAAATCTCATACAGGCAATCGAGTCTCTGTATCAGGGAAGAAAATTCTGTATAGATAAGTAATAGAAGCAAAGGGGATGCACACGCACAGAGAAGCATTTTTAATATGAAATCGCGTGCATGAAAATGTCATCAAAATCGTTCGCTTGCACTACTGCAAATCACATCTACATTCAATGGTTCCACCGCTTTGAAAGTCCGTGCAGTTTGGTCGTAGTTCGGCGATATTCGCCACGTTTCCATGTCAAATATATATTTTAGATTCGATTATGTGTGATTCTGACACTCTTCGGAGGGTGGCTAACATCAGGGTAATATTTTACCTCTGCGGCACCGTGCTCGAACGACTAACGTGGAGTGTAGCGAATTTCTATGTTACGCCGCCAATCAATCTTGCTATAAATGAAAACGGTTATCGAAAAAAAAATTCAAAAGATATCAATGGAAAAATTTTCCTGCCAAACACATGGAACTAATTATTTATTCAATTTCTTTGGAATAACTTTTTAAGAAATTACCCATCAATGTAATAAATCATTGAAGGAAAATATAACACTAACACATAACATGAAACAGAACAAGATACGGAAAAAAGGCCGGAACAGAGATCCTGAGTTCGATACCAGTTGCGACCATTACCTCTTTATTTGTCTTTTCTGTTTCATGTTTCGTTTATATTTATAAATATTATTTTCTCCATCAAAGGCAATTTTTATATCCATCATTGTAAAAATTTACAAAAGCAGATCAATAGAGAAGTCCAGTCCAATTTTTTTTAAATTTTTTTTATGAATAATGACCTTCTAACTTAAATAACTGCATTTTTTTTTTTAGAGTTAGTTTTAATAGTTAAAATAATTGTCAAAGTTTCAATTTTTCAAGGTCCCTCAAAAACCCGCCAAATTTAAGATGTATTTTGTGACGTCATCAACAGTTCCATTTCATGTTTTTTATGTTGGTCTCCTTGAATCTCACATAGATTTGCGCAGGCGCCGCCGGCCATCTTAACGCGTTGATTGGTCTATTTATGGTGTATGGGCAATGGCAATATGGCGACGGCGAGATCAGAAGCTTCGCAAAAATGACATGATTAATTTTACTTGCAGTTTCATGTTTTTGAAATTATTTACGTTTAAATGATCAATTCACTGTGATATTAGTGTAATTCATCATAAGTACCAATGCTGCGTTACTTTTTTTTCAGTTTTAGTCCTTTAAATAGTGTTTTGTTGGTGTATTTCCGTTGTACGATAGGTTTAAGGTTACGTCTGAAAAATTTTTTTAATGACTTTTCCGCGTGAATTTAATAAAACTTCCATAAAAGTAATATTATTTAATTATGTTAAAGACTAATGCATGTGTAAATAAATACAAAATACAGAAATCAACACATTAAATTGCGTAACACCGAATCCAAGAAGAAGAGATAAAAAGTGAAGTGACAGTTTTATTCCAAATTCATAAAGTAAGAGGACTGTATCTTTAAAATTTTTAATTTTCCTAAATTTTTCGACCATTCAATAGATTATGTTTACAGTCAGCTGTTTTTTTTTTAATTTTTTCATTTTGAAACTTAAAATACTGCAATTTTCAAACGCGATCGTATATGTCAGATACAAAAATCTAAAAGGCAATTCTATTTAGTTTCTATAAAGGTATATGCTTTTACGACATCTTCAAAAATAAGAAATATATAGAACATTCGTTTGTGTCATACCTAAATTTCCATACAAATGACGTACAGCATAAATAAACCTGTCATTACAGTGATTAACATCGTGACGTCACCACACAACATACCAACCTGACGCTGTGTTTTAACGAGAATATTAAAAATGCACTTTTTAATATTTTTTTAAAAACTGTACGTTTAATATTATTAAAAAAGACTTATATATTCAGAATCAGCGTTTATTGGTCTATATGAGCATATTTTTTTAAAGCCATAATATTTTTGACTGGAGTTCCTTATTTGGCAGACAGGAATGGGTACTGCCTCCCCGGTAACCATTTATTCGATAACTAACACGTTTGGTCACTTAGCAGGGGTGCCCGAGCTCATGATGTGAGGTTTTTTCTGGATTTTGGCAGCAGATGCGTCTGACTCTCTCGGATCATCGCATTACCGCAGCGGGAGGGATGGATTCATATGTCCATATGGATATACTTCCAGATTTCTACCCTCCCCTCCATTTCCTTCTCCTTCCTTTGATAAAAAGACCACCCAAAAAGCATTCCCAAAGATGACATAGTAACTGAGGGGAAGTTATTTACTTAGTGCAGGTACACGTTGGTAATAATTATTAGTACCTACCTAAAGATTTTTAATAAATAATCTATGAATTTATTTGCCCATTTTATAAAAAAATTGGTATTAAAAAGGTGGATTTCGGGAAATGTGCTGGTTGAATTGAAAGGAGATTTAGTGGATAAAATACATCGGCAGTGTAAAAACACTTTCTTTTTCACCCCACATTTTTTTTGTATCACCTAAGTTTGGCTTCCGTGGAACACGCCTAAAGCTTACTATATTGTATTTGTAATACAAAATATGTCAAATCTACTTTAGAGTGCAAAATAAGTACTATCTACTTTAAAAAAAGCTCCAAGCTCGTGCCGGGTAAAATTCGTGATCGATTTGATGGAAAGTTCCTAATTTCTTCCATCCCTTAATCCAGGGGGTTAAGTCTTTTCATGCTAAAGGCTTTGGTGGAAGAAAACTCAAAGTGCTTAAGCAAGTTATAGGCAGTACATCCCGAAATATGGCG
Organism: Limnephilus lunatus; assembly: GCA_917563855.2. NCBI lineage: Eukaryota > Metazoa > Arthropoda > Insecta > Trichoptera > Limnephilidae > Limnephilus > Limnephilus lunatus. The sequence goes on along the minus strand of OU830594.1, from coordinate 70,449,408 downwards.
CGGGAGTGATTCGGTTCTAATATGGACAAGTTTGATGAAATCATTTTGCTAACTGCTTTCGCGGATGGTGAAAATGGTTCGGCGAGATTCTGATGAGATTATTTCGTGAATGTGTTAAAGAAAATACGTAATTGAACGTTTGATTGGGATTAAAGTTGATTAAAAAAAGGCTCGAGAAAAGGATAAATAAGGTGTTTTGTTACAGCGTATCTTAGACATTATTGACGGCCGGCGTAGCGCAGCGGTAAGGCGCTTGACTCGTACACCGAAGGTCGCGGGATCGAATCCCGGGTTGGCAAATAAATTTTATTTGATTAATTTGTGTTATTTCATAATTTATTCATGTTAAATAATATAAAGTATATTTGCGGCACGTTCCAGAGTGGAAGATACTCTCAGTATCATCCTAGTGTAAGACCACCATTCAGAATTGAAACGTTGCTTGAAATGGCACTAGCCGTGTTTGGTGACTAGATCTGAATAGCCAGGTACTTTCCCACCTTCCTCTTCTCTATCTCATTCCTCTCCCCACTAACCTCAGCCTCACAAAATACCACAATTGGGGATGCCATATTCTCACTGGCTTCAGACGGGAGCAGTTGGGACTCTTGTGCGGTATTCATATAAAAATAAAAAAAAATAAAAAATTATAAGCAATTTTCCAATGTGAAATGCTGGTAACACTGATACATTTCATATTTAGAGAAGTGGGTTATTGTTTGTCATTAAGAAACATTTTATTCAAATGATTTCGTCATACAATTTTTTTTTTTGTAATATTTGGCATCTGTCTTTATTTATTTAAAACTATCAAGCGATGCCACTTTAATAAATAAATGGTTTGTCCCTCCGTATCCTTTCCCATTCGTCCTCGTTCCCTTTTCTCTCCCCCTCCTTCCTTCTCCATCCTTCCCGCCCTGTCACTTAACTATATAAAATACGATAAATTTTATAACTCGCGCGTCACGTATTGCTAATTTTTCACGCACTAGAACTTACCAAAGTTTCATCGCAATCGGATGAATAAAACAGGAAATAATTTCATAACGCCATAGCTCACTAATATATCTAGATACCATCGCGGGAATGCGCACATCAAATTCCTTCGTTTTCGGTTTCGTCGCAATCGGATGAACGGTTTAGTAACGCATAAAGTACAAACAAAGAAACATTCATTTTTACATGTTAATAAAACAGTGCTGATAGTTTTAAGGTAACCATTGACCATTTTAGGCTCCAGAACAATTCAACATGAACAAAATTAAAATATTTTCAGGTGCTAGGAAAACACATTCAAAGGCTGCGCAAAGAGAGAAAGGGTGAGTGGGTCCACAATGGTTACAAGCTCCGGAAAAAGTTAGTGAGGGACGTGTTATCGCGGACAGACCTTGTAAAAACAATATGCCTTCTACCTCAATAGATAAGGGGACGCAAACGTTTCTGATAAAGATTTCCACGAATATTTTCCGCTTTGTGATCACATCACGTATGTGACTATATCCGCAGGGGCTCTAAGCCTCTCTTGAGCGAAGTCTGATTTTGTCATAATCACGTGAATAAATGCTTTAATTTAATCAAAATAAAGTTAAAAACCTTTAAGTTCGAAGTTTTATTCTGATGAGCGACTTGAATTCGTTATTTTATTACTTTTATGAGTATTTTAAATTTTTTTACTGGATATTTTTTAACGCACCTCGTCGTTCAGTTTCAGTGCAGTTTGTAGTTGGTATATCACCTTAAATACACTTTAAGACTCCATTTATTAAATGTGAGTTGTTAAAACCAGTTTGCTAAATAACTAATAAAATGGCTTCATTAATTTAGCATACTGATTGAATTACAATAGTAACCGTCAGCGAGTTTGCAAGATAATTAATTTTACTGAAGCAAACACAAACATAAAGCACAAACATTTAATATTGTTGAAATATTAATTACACTTTTGCCAAAACAGCGTTTCAAATACCTCCATTTATAATCAAACACCTAAAACTACGAAGAATAGATATTCTTCCTCTCAAGTAATTGAGCCTTTTCTGTCTTGCTCCAACATCTGTGTTTCCTCCTTAAATGTGAGTTTCTTCAAGACCCAAATGCAGTTCTTCGTTCGAATGAAAGTGGACCATTAGAAGATGCAGCAATGATAGTATATATATATTTATACATTTTCTTTACTACACAACTTAGTTTCAGAGAAAAAAGAATTTTTTTGTTTTTTTTTTTGTTTTTGTTATGTAATTATGCACATTTCTTAAGGAACAATATAAACTAAACCTGTCAATTTGTCCTGGAACGGAAAACTTTCCTAGTTGGACAGGCAAAACTTCCTAGTATGTAATTTGTACTTTCTTTTATACCTATCTATAATAAATAAATAAATAAAACTCCGGGGACGTAATTCGTAGTAGATAACAATGAGCTCTGATGTCTTAATTAGCAGGCGTAGGAATTATTCTGGACCTTCACCTTTAGGTTGCAACAGTATTTATTCCTAATCTACTATTAATCTCTGCAGAATTGCCAGCTACGTGCCAACTAAGGTTAACATCGTAAACTTATGTATAGGATAGCTAAGTGCCATATATCGGTAAGCTCTTTAACAAGATATCACAGTACCCACTTCGAAATAATTAATATCTTTAAATTGTGAGAATTGAATTGAGATCCCTGAGGCCTTTTGGTTGTTAAATCAATGTATGATCGTGTGAGAATGTGAATATCCGCCAAGAATGTGAGGCTGATGTAAGCATTATGAGTAATATTAATAAAGGGACCCTCAGATGGTTTGGGCATGTAGAGCGAATGAATGAAGAAAGCAGTGTAAGAAGAATATACGACGCAAATTTTAATGGTAGAAGAAGTCGGGGACGCCCGAGAAAGATGCACGATCAAGTGAATCAGATATCTACTTTAGTCGGGCTATTTCAAAATTAAGAATAATAGAGGAGAATGTGTGAGACGATATATGAATGTGAGTGAGGCAAAGAGTGTGTGCCAAGACCGTGCGGACCGTCTTTTCTGTCTACCCATGCCGGAAACGGCGTGATGGTTTGTTAGAAAGTTAAATTGTTTTACCACTGTAACCAGTGAGTAAGTACTACATATTTTGTTTATTTAATGTAAAAAGTAACATTATGGTTAGTTTTCATTGGATTTTTGAGTTTAAATTTCAACATTTTAAAACGAATTTGTAACAAACGTAAAATCGTATCGGTTACACTTTGAGAAACTCAGCAATAAAATTATTTTAAAGCACCCGTATTTGGCTGTGTTGTTTAAATTTAAATTTGTTTTTCTTTCATTAATTTTCATGAATAGGGAATATTTCAAAGTAAATTTTATAATTTGACGTATAATGAATTTGTATAGTTAAAACTTGAAGTCTCAATACTTCTGCTTTGAAACCCATCCTAGGGAAAAGGCGGGCGTTGGTTTGCCGAAGTAAATTTCTGTTTGATTCGCCTTTGATCACTTGTTGTGCTGAAAGTTGCGAAAGTTCTGATTTATCTGCTGGGAAAGGGACCAGATTTACGACAAAACTTTGTTATCCTGTAAAAAATAGCTTTATTATTAGCTTATTGTAGAAACGTTCAAAAACGATAAGTGTGAGTTATGTCTTTGAGCTTGTGAAAATACAGCGCGGAGAAATTCTCGTTTAAAAATAAAGATATTTCAGTCTGATTTTCGGTTTAGTAAAATAAATTTATTTTTGGTTAGCAAAGCGACAATCTTAAATATTTGAGACAAAAAAATCCTTAAGAGAGCTTCATCTACAGTTGTTATAAATAGCGACATACTCAAATCTCATTTTTTTTTTTTTATCCTTTATTCCAGATCTCGGGGAGGGTGGTGCAGTCCCACGAGTTCGATATTATACATATACAATATATCAAGTAAAAATAAAAATATTGCAATATGAGAAAAAAAAATTACATGGTAAAAGAAAATAATACAAAATAAAATAAGAAAAAATGAATTAAGTTAACTTTTTGTTATAAATCTATGTCATCAGGAAGTGGCTCCACCGCTTGTAGATGGGACCCTGCCAGAAGTGGAATGCTGCCATCACAAGACTGTTTTCGCTCGAGGCTAGTCGCGTTCTGAAGTTAGTGATCCGTTTCTTCATGAGTGCTCGGAATCCGGGAACTCGCCCTTCTTCAAACATCTCGGTGGCACTGCAGTACCAGGACAACCCAAAAAGCGTTCGATACGAGTTGTTGTACTGTACTTCCATTCTTTTTAGTGATGCTTTCTTGAAGTTGGTCCACAGCTCTGAGGTATATAGGCTCGTGCAGTACGTGTTAAAATGTTGCCTTTATTTGGGAGGCTTGTATGGGTACCACCGCACCGGGGACGCTTTTTGGATAAACAATAACTCTGCCATTGGTCATCGCAAGTGGTTTGCTTTGTTTGGCGATTTAGCAGGGGTACCTGGGATCATTGGTAAAGTGTGTATTATGTTCAGGTCTTGGAAACGGATGCGCTTGCTAACTAGCTGCATGGTGAGCCGGATCGGGAGGGTTCGGCTTAGGGAGAACCATCGACCACGCCAGCTACTCTCTCTTGCACCACAGTTGGAGGGATGGATTCATATGTCCGTCAATGTTGAACACACTATTCAAAGATTCCCCGTTATACCGTTTTCCTCCCCAGAACTTCCTTTCTTTTATTTCCTTATAAAGACCCTTCACACTCCACACAGCATCCCCTACGATGAAATAGGCCTTGGGGGAAATTATTATATTAGAGGCTTTCTGTGAGGTGTTAACTTAAGAATTGGCATTATTTCTTAGCCCGTCTCTATATAGACACTCTCGGGCAGATAGCTACCGCTTTCGTTTATCGGTACATTATAATACCATTATTTTTGTTGTCAAACATTTCTGAGTATCACCATTCAAGGTGTCGTAGGCCATCTATTGAAAAATAGAAAAAACCGACATGTTTCGTAAGCCAAGTTTACTTCATCAGGGTTTTAATAATACTAATTTTTTAAAATAGACATAGAACATGGTGTCAATAGAAAAATAACAAACATGACAATTAATAAACATAGACAAAAGTAACAATGTAAAAATGAGAATCGGTAGGGTCAATATGGAACAATTTACAAAGGAAATAATTTTAATAGTGGATCATTTAAAAACAATTTTTTGATTATTAATAATTTTCAAATTTGCATTCACACTCTTTCCGATCTCCAAAATTTCAAGTTTATCCAACTGAATACCATTGACACGACAATGCATCAATTCTATTCCACTGTTGAAGACAAAGGTTGTTCCACTGTTGAAGACTAGTTTCCAACAAATGGTTGGCAAACTCAGAGAAACTATTATTGTTTAAAGATTTTAAATGCTCTTTAATCCTTATTTCAAAGTTTCTCGAAGTAAAACTTATATAAAAGAAACCGCAATCATTACACTTCAATTTGTAGATTCCAGATTTTTCATTTTTGAATCTCTATCTTCACTATTTAATATGTAATTTTTAAGTTTGTTATTTGCATAAAATACTCCATATTGTCCCTACCCATTCTCATTTTTACATTGTTACTATTGTCTAGGTTTATTATTTGTCTATGTTTGTTTTTTTTCTATTGACACCATGTTCTATGTCTATTTTTAAAAATTAGTATTATTAAAACCCTGATGAAGTTAGCTTTGCTTACGAAATATATTGGTTTTTTTATAATCAATTATAGTGGTAAAAACAAAGTAATTTATTAATTTGAATAAAAACGGTGAAACAAAATAAGTTGGCTGTTTAAGAAGAAGGGAAATGAATTTGTATATTAATTTTATTTAAATGGGTAAATTAAAAATTTTAAGATGGATTGGTGCCGAATTCAGGCAATGCCCGTCTCAATGATACTGGTCTTAATGATCCCATAGAAACAAAAAAAAATTAAATTATGTTATATTATTAATACATTTACTAACAAGTTCTGCTGTGTTATAATAATTTCAGAGGAGAACATGTTTATAAAAAAAAGTTTATAAACTAAATTACAATGTTTTTTTTAAATACAAAAGAAATGTAAATATCATTAAATTCTACAAATTATTATGATAATATTTTTCCATTTTTGTTATTCCATTTCCAATTTTTTTCGACAAAACTGACTATTATAAATGTAATTTTTTTGGGAGGTATCCATTAATTATATTTTGATCACCATGTTGAATCTCCAAGTCACATTTGTTGTAAGACTGAACACAGTGGTGGGAGAAAAGAGATAGGAACAATTTTGGTGGAGAAGTTCCTGGCTCTTCAGATAAAATCAATAGAGAAAAAAACTACTTCAATCAACGTTTTGATATCTTTCACTTGTGTATATGAGTGAGGTGTTCATTTTTATAAAATATTGTTTCTAAAAATTGCTATTTTGCAGGTGAAAACTTCTATAGCACCGTTGTGATTGGAAACTCAATGAAACGAAGAATAGCGATACTAAAAAGCGACACACACGACATGTACAGAATTTAGCCTGCGAGGGAATGAGATTGTTAATCGGTTCCTTCTTTGTGCGGTGCTTCGTAGCCTCCCCACTCTTGTCTTTCTTAGTTTTCTGAAGGTTTCACTCCTACAGCGTATGAATCGTAAACTCTATATATTTTTAATAGTAAATCCACATAGTTATGTTTGTTCTCGATAAGTTTGAAGTTGTGTATTTACGTAAACAATGTGATTTATTCATCTTTCGCTTTCGCAAAACATATTTTCAAGAATAATATCGTGTAGGTACTTGCTATCTACTCTAAAACTCTAAACTACTCAGACCAAACAATGTAATAATTCAATGGACATGGCATACACAGTCCACAGTCACAAAGACACGAAGCAAAAACCAACGTACAAAGTTTCAATCGAAATAATCGCGAACATTTCATGTCCACCCGTTACTGAAAGAAATAGAAACATTGCAACATCATTGTTGCCCAACGTGTTTCCAATGTAGAGTCCGTTTGCAATTATTATTGTACCGATGTTTTTCTAGTAATGGAAGACCGTTTCGCCTACATAGGCGACCAAACGTGCTGGCACGAAAAAATGAACGGACGATCGCAGAAGCATATCACGGTTCACAATTTTCCAGGAAAAAGGTTATTGTTTTGATGGCATTTTTCTTATTCTGTTGTTGAAATTGTGTATTGTTCAATGAAGCACAGCGTAATTTAGAACCTTTTTCTCCGACTATTTCGGTAATCATTTCTGCCCACATTAAAAAAAACCATACCTCCGAATTTTAATACGGATACTTAAAAACTGATTAGAGTTCTATATAGTCAATGAATTCACCCATCTTTAGTTGATTATTACATATTATAAAAAAAAATTATAAAATCGTATACTTCTACTCAATTACTTACAAATAAGGGAAAATTTGTCAAAATTGGCAGAAAAGCAATCCGAGGTATTTTAAATAGTGCCATAATGTGGCAAAAAGCGCTTCATTGGTTAAGATTTTATCTTAGTGAGTTAAAATGTCCAACGTATCTAACCATCCGACATATTATGAACTCATTAGACATGGTGTAAATAAACTTTAATCATTCCTGATGTCCCTTTTGTTTAGGTTTTCTTTTATTTGTTTTTTTTTTGTTGTTGTAAGGATTGAGTTTATAATAAACATAAAGTATTTGGTTTGCTTCCTACTTTGATTGAAGAAAAACATTTCTTTGGAAATATTTACAAGGTATTTATTAATGTTTACACATTATGAACAATCGAAAACGGTCATACTTGTGTTGACGTAAAAACAAAAGAAACATTCTCTAGAATATGGAACTGATGTTATTTGATATCCGTTTCGCTTACACAATTTTTTTTTCAAAACATAATGTGTGAAGAAAGCTGTTTCTCGTGAATAAAAATAAAGAAATACATACCACAAAATTTAATTATAATATTCCAATACAAAATATTCTACTGGGAAAACAGAACATAAAATCGTTGAATGAAAACTTCCCACAAGGGACAAAGAAAAAGCCAGTTGAATGAATGATTCTATGACAGTTTAGCCCCCGGCATACTTATATATAATATACAGTCGGATAATGGAAAATACCGTGTACATACTTACACAAAATAAAACTAATTGTCCCCGAAGAGGTATGCAAAGGGGATCTCCCGTCAAATAACAAAAGGATATTACATATTTTCCTTAAAACACATCAAGGATTAAACTTTTTTTTTTTAATTTTTCTTTATTCATTACTTGCAAAATAGGGTTACATTATTAGATTATTTTTCATCCACCATGCTAGGCTGATGCCCGTGTTATATGGTGGTCGATTTTACATAATTTAGTGCAATAACAATCAGACGTTCGTGTAATATTTGTGACGAAAATAAATATAAAAACTCTGTCAAGAGTGCATTAGAAATGTATTAAATGAGTACGAAACTGCAAAAATATATTGCCATATATTTTGTACTACTTCCCTCCTGTTTTATTAATGTAGTATTTTTTAGTTGCAAGATTACTGTTTAATTTCTAGACACAATATAATGGTATATTCGAATTTTGAACATTTGGCTGTCATCAGTTGTTTTGTTTTCTCTCTTAAAAAAAATATCCTTTTTTATTATTTTAACTAATATTTTTATGTTTTCTGGTCAATAAAGTGTAGTGTGTTGTTCCTTGAGGATTCTTCTCCCCTCTGATCTTCCAGGAGTCACTTTTCGTCGCTGATTTCCAGATATTTATAACCTTTTTTTCACTACTGTCACTTTCCATACATATTTTTTTTTGTAATTTTGTGAACAATGGAGGAGGATTTCCCTCCTGGACATCCTAAAAAGCCCCCAGATCCTCCCCCTGACCCTCCAGATGGTGAAAATATTGTAATTTCTGACAGTGAATCTGTCATTCTAACTTCCACAAAAAAAGGAAGTTTAGTCCCTCTTCCCCAGTAAAGCATGACTCTCCTTCTACTTCTCAGTCTCTACCAGATCTTCATCAACCTCCTCCAACTAATTTTTACTCTACTCATTCCTGTGGCCCCTACATTGTTTATGCGCAAAAAACTGAGCAAGGTAAAACCATACATCCTCTTGAATTTGGTAAATTCCTTTCAACCAACAAGAACCTTTCGATTAAGCCCGGAGGTGTAAAAGCCGAGGGTCGCTTCCGAATCTCTGTTGAATTCCTCTCAGGTTCAGCCGCCAACAACTTTATTAAAAACATTTTTATTTCATCTAATTCTAAATTCAAGGCGTACATCCCAACTTTCAATGTCACTCGTATGGGCCTGGTCAGGGGTATCTCGACCGATCTGTCCATTCCAGAAATTCTGTCTTCTCTTTCAACCCCTCAACATATCGGCAATCCCATAAAAGCCAGGAGGCTAAATTATAAGGACACCTCTGAGGGCAATGTTTCCTGGAAGCCCTCCCAATCTGTTGTGATCACATTCGAAGGACAATCTCTTCCCTCCCATATCTATTTATTTTTCAACTCCTTACCAGTTGAAATTTATACTTACCCCACCACCCAATGCTACAATTGCTGCCGTTTTGGTCATACCAAAGCTGTATGCAGATCCCCTCCCAGATGCTTCAAATGTGGAGAAAACCACACGGCTGACCAATGTTCTTCTCTCTCTTCACCTAAATGTTTTAACTGCTCAGGCGCTCATTCCGCCATTCACTCTTCTTGTCCTGAACAAACTCGCCAAAAAAATATAAAAATTTCCATGGCCTCTGAAAACTTGTCTTTTCTGCAGGCTTCTAAAGTATTCCCGCCTGTCAAAAAATCTTTTGCCGAGGTTTTATCCAGTAACTCTCCATCCAACCCTCTCCTCTTCTCCTCAACATCTTCTCGATCAACTAAATTTATGTACAAAAACCCTGTCTCTAAACCGGCTCCTGGATACGATCGGCAACAACACAACTCACTTCTCTTAAATCCCAATGGTTCTCCTCTTTCAAATGCCACAAATGGGTGCGCAAACAACTATAATTCGTCCTCAACAAACCATCAAAAGCTTTCTGAACAACTCTCGCAAGATAATTCTTCATTTATACAAACTATTATTATGCTTCTAATTGACCTAATTTCTTCTCAAACTAATCTACCGTCCAACGCTGCTTCTATTATTTCCACGTTAAAATCATTTGTTCAAAATGGCACTTCAAGATGTCAGAATACTTCAGTGGAATAGCCGCAGTGCTATTTCTAACAAATCAAACCTTCTTAACCTATTAAATTCAAACCTTGTTTCTGTGGCTGCTGTCTCGGAGACATGGTTTACTCCATCCACCCACTTTAATGTGGGGGGGTACTCCTGTCTCCGTGATGATCGCCTGGAAGGTACGGGCGGCGGTGCTGCCCTTTTTATTAAAAAATCCCTTCCGTTTTCCCCAATAAATAATATCAAACCCCCCAATGCTGACTTTCAAATGGTTGCAGCTAAAATAAAGGACACATCCTTTGTTTCTATCTATATTCCCCCATCATCTCACTTCAATAAGCAATCTTGATTACAAATTATCCGTCAACTAAGCCCTCCATTCTTTTTATTGGGCGATTTTAATGCCCATTCCCCCGTCTGGGGTTCTGCTTTCTCTGATCGAGATGGTCGAAATGTTATGGATTTTTTAGATGTATCCAACCTTTTCCTTTTGAACGACGGATCTCCTACGAGAATCTCTCGCCCCAACACAAACCCCAGTGCAGTGGATCTCTCCATATGCTCTACAAATCTGGCACCTCTCTCCTCGTGGGTGGTGTCCCCCGATCCTTGCTCCAGTGATCATTTCCCGATCACCATCACTTATCAAACTTCTTTCCATTCAGATAAGTCCCATATTTCGACGAAGATTAAAACAAAACACACCAAATGGGACGAATTTAACTCGCATATGGATAAGTTTATACAAAATTTACCCTCTTCCGATGTATTATCTGTCAAAGATGACTACGATAACTTCAAATCGATGCTCATAACTGCAATTCATAAATCAAATCCTCCCCCTAAAACCAAATTTCTTAAAAAACTCCCTCCGACTCCCTGGTGGGATGAGGAATGTTCTAAGGTAGTGAGAATTCGGAAAGCTAAATCTCTTTCGTATCGTCACAATATGACTATGGAGAACTATCTTATAAACAAAAATGCCGAAGCCAATGCCAAAAGGGTATTGAGGTCAAAAAAAAGATCCGGGTGGTACAACTTCTGCAGTTCAGTATCTCCGAATACTCCAATTTCGTAAGTTTGGTCTATGATTCGAAGATTTTGATCCTCCTTCAGTTCAACATCTCCTCGAGCGTCTCATTCTAAATGGATAGATGAGTTCTTGGACAAAATTGCCCCCCCTTCTGTACCTAACTTAGATGAAATAACTCCCATCCACAACACTCCTATGTCTGATCATTGGCTAGACTCTCCATTCACTTTAATTGAATTAAAAAATTGTTTATCAACAGTCAAAGACTCATCTCCAGGCAGAGATGGTATTCCTTATAGCATTATTAAAAATAGTAATGATAATGTTCTAAATCACTTCCGAAGCATCTTAAATAAAATCTTTCAGTCTGGCATAATGCCTGATGACTGGAGTTCTCAAATAATCATCCCAATCCTAAAATCAAACAAATCACCCAATTCTGGATCCAACTACAGGCCAATTGCTCTTTCATCCACCCTCAGTAAAATTTATGAAAAAATAATTAAAAACCGGTTAGAATTTTTTGTCGAAAGTAATCAGCTTCTCTCTCCATCTCAATTTGGATTTAGGAAAAAAAAATCTACGCAAGATAACCTTGCCATCATCAGCACTGATATTAATTTATCCATTTCTAACCATGAAGTATGTCTTGCAGTCTTTATAGACATAGAAGGTGCCTTTGACAATGTTTCCATCCCAATCCTTAAAAAAAAACTTTTAGGCCTTGGCCTTCCCCCCATGTTTGTCCAATCTATTATTAATCTATTTCTTGATAGAAAAATTTTCATTGAACTACCAGATGTTACTCCTCAGAGTAGATCAATTTGGAAAGGTTTACCCCAAGGCGATGTATTATCCCCTATACTGTATAATATATACACGTACGATATGCATGTCTCTATTCCCCCTCAAGTAAAAGTTATTGAGTTCGCAGATGATTTAGCTTTCTACTTATCATCCAAATTCATCCCACTTGCCGTCAAATATCTTAATGAAGCCATGGATGCCCTTTGCACATGGCTCACTTTAAATGGTCTGGAACTTTCAGTTAAAAAGAGTCAGTGTGTCACCTTCTCAAACCGTCATAAAAATCCTCCTGTTCAAATTTTATTTAAAAACTCTCCAATCCCCAACGCCTCTGAAGTAAAATTTTTGGGAGTTACATTTGATAGGAAACTTAAATGGTCTTCCCATATTCACAATATAGTTACTAAATGTGAAAAATTTTTAAATATCATCAGATCATTGACTGGCGTTTGGTGGGGTGCTCACCCTACCTGCATTAAGTTGCTTTACAATGCACTTATTCGAAGTCATCTTGACTATGCCTGCCCACTTTTTAGTACTGCCTCCAAAAATGCACTCAGTAAATTCGACAAAATTCAATCAAAGTCATTGCGAATAATAACTGGAGCGATGCAGTCGTCGCCCATCAATTCCCTTCAAGTGGAATGTTCTGATCCCCCACTTTATTTAAGGCGACAACTGTTTGCTGACAAATTTGTTCTTAAATGTTTAAATTCTAAATGTCATCAGGTTATTCCCAGAGTTTCGTTGTTCAAAGACTCAACACATTCATCTACAATCAGAGCTCGAACTAAACCTCTTCCTGCCATCTGTAAAAATTTTCTCTCTCTCTCAGAGCTTCAAATTATCCAAAATGATCTTCTTCCACTATACAAATTAAAATATAGTCACGTCACTCTATCCCCAACAATTTTGGAAGGGATCGGCATCCTTAAAAGTCATTCCAATCTCCCAGCCCGTACTGTTAATAATATGTTCAATGACATTATTTCTTCTAAATGGCCTAACTCTTCTCTTTTATTTACTGATGGCTCCAAATCTCCTGACTCTCCTAACTGTGGTATAGGTATTAACGTTTACCACAATAATTCTAATGATAGAATATTTTATTCAATTTCAAACCAATTTTCAATATTCTCTGCTGAGTGCATTGCAATAATTGAAGCACTCAAATATATAATCAAAAATAATTTTGAACATTCCCTTGTTCTCTCTGACTCTCTCAGTTCCCTCCAAAAACTTAAATCCTGTCCTCTTCTTCATCCTGATGATCACTTTGTATGCCTCATTAGAGTGCTGATAGCCTCCATTCAAAGCTCTGGAAAAACCGTAATTCTTGTTTGGATCCCTGGACACATTGGCATAGTGGGTAACGATATTGCAGATTCTTTGGCAAAACAAGGAGCGTCCAACCCTATTGTTACCCTCGTAAACCATATTCCCCTATCTGATATTTTTTCCATCATCAAAGATAGATCCCGCAATGTTTGGACAGAGTATTGGAACATTGCCAGTCAATCCAAGGGAGCTCGCTACGCCTCAATACAAAGGACTATCCCATCAAAACCGTGGTTTCAAAAATTTCCCCATTTTTCCAAAAAAGAAATTTCCTCACTTATTCGAATGAGAATCGGTCATTGTTCCGTTCCTTCTCACCTTTTTAAAATTCACATCCTTGACTCCCCAGATTGTACGTTCTGTGGTCTAGATGTGGGCTCTTTAGATCACATATTTTTTGGTTGTCCCTCTCTAAATAAATATCCTCTCTTCTATCAAGCGTTATCTAAAATTGCCTCCCCTCCATTTAACATTTCATCTCTTCTAAGTCTGAACTCGACTCCAATCTTCCATATAATTCTGAAATTTGTACATTTAAATAAAATTAATATATAAATTCACCTTTCCCTTTCTCTGTAATTTTAAATGATGGCCTAGAACACCCTTGAAGGGTGAAAGCCAGAAATAATTTAAAAAAAAAAAAAAAATATAATGGTATGATGAGGAAAACTATAAATGGTTTCTCAGTTTGGTAAATTATACATATATAAATTAATCCAATTGTAATCTGTAGATTTCCTTTAAGTAGATAATAACCAAAAGGAGTTTAAATTTTTAGTAATTTTTGTACAAATAAATTCATGTATTCAACCTATTTATACTGCAGTGAATTCTTATTCTAACAATTTTTGTCTCAGCAGAATACAAATAAGGCAGAATGCAAATAATGCAGTAGAGTACCTCGGACATAATCTTATAGATATTATAAAGGCGAAAGTTTGTATGGATGAGTGTTATTCTTTCACGCAATAAACACCGAATACAATTTAAAAATTCTTTCACTAATCGAAAGCTACATTATTTGCGAGTAACATAGGCTATGTAAGCTCTGGCGTTATGAATAAGCTGTAGCGTTATTCAATTATTTTTCATACGTTTTCTGTCCCTAACAAAATCGAGTTATTGCAAACGTCAATTAAATTGTTACCTTGGATACAATGTTTTTTTTTTTTTAAATTTGGCAATTCACCCTAAAAATAGTGCTTTGTTGGCGTCATAGTTAATATCTACCTATCTCTAAAAATGTTTATTGTCCGGACGAAAAGCATAGCGTTGCTATGTAATTATTTGACGTGGGCTGTCATTTTGTTGTTTCTTTAGGTTACTCTGGATTCAAATATGAATAAAATACAAATTCCTACTTGAGGCGAAATCATCAGAATAAATTAGGGGAGTAGGTACTTAAAATAAATTTCTATTATTTAAATATTTTCTAAAATAGAATTTTTATTTGCGAAATGTCATTCTCAAATTTTGAAATTTTCTATTAAACAATAATTATTTTTTAGTAGACAAAAAAGCAAGAATAATAACAATTATGCCAATAATTATGCCAGTAATTTCCCACTAATACCATGCGAGCGAAGCCGCGGGTAAAAGCTAGTTAATAATATAATAACTTAATATCGATTTATGTTTTCAACGTGTAACTACAAAAAATCGTCTCTGTAAATAAATTTATCCATACAAAACTGTTATAAAACGTATTTTTTCAGCCGATTTTGTGTTCGAAATTGAAATAATACACAACTGAGAACTTCCACATAGAAAAATACACAAAAATGAATATTTTATTAAGTGATAATAAAATATTAATTTTTTTGTAATTTTTTTTTTAGGAAAGTTAAAAAAAGTATTTAAACAACTTCTCTTAACTACCTGCAAACCTTGATCTGTTTGTTTGAAATAACTACAACATTTTAAGGTAAGTAAGTGATTTTTCAATGCCGCTTTCCGCGGGAGTTTCAATTCTATAAATGAGAATATTAATAAAAATAAAGAAGGAAAAGATTAAATAACTTAGAAGGCGGATATGAATACCGCCACCCTGGGCACTATATATTTGAAAACCAACGTGAATGCCTGTACAGCTTTTATTAGGCTATAAGGTTAACCTATTAGAAAAAACGTTTGCGGATAACTCAACCCTCGATGACCAAGGTGCTGTCCCGACGTCGGTTCCTCACTGCGGTTTTCATAAGAAAAAGCTGAGGATCCGGCATCGGGAAGTACTCCATATTTAACGAGGGCTTGATGTTAATAAAGCTAGTGGGCCTGATGCAAAACCTGCCCTGTTACTGCAGAGGTGCGCTGCAGAAATAGCTCTAATTTTGACGAAGCTTTTTAAACCTTAACGTAAAAAAATATGTGCAGATTTATTTTCACATATTTATGTGTCATTCAAGTATTATATTTCACAGTAGATTTCAATTATGCGCTGAAAACAAACATTTTTTCAAATCACATCGACATTTTCACATTATTCCAATTAAAATGCGATACAAAACAACTATTGCTTCGCAAACTATTTGCATTCGTTATACAAAGTTAACCCCTCGGGTGTTGAGAAGGCTGTAGTGCCGCTTGAATGTTTCTAGTCATAATAGAAATAGTAGGTACGGAACCACTGTTGCGCTAGTGCAGCGCCCCTAGCGAGGAAAGCCGACACTTGGCAGCGGAAACGTTGTTTTTTCACATCCTGTCAGGCGACATTTTGATGTGAGCTTTGACTGCTTGCATCACGTTGAACGGAGATGTGGACAAATGCCCTTTTAAAATATCAAGTTTGAATGAATTTGGCGTTTAGCTATTTTTTTAGTAACCTACATTATTTGGGTGTTAGCATGATGTATGTTTTCATTTAAAAAAAACAGTTTCGGCTTCTAAATTCAGCATAGAATTTTTTTTTTGAATATTTTTTTTGTTTCACTAAAAATAATATGCAATATTTAAAATTAATGAAACTTTAGTTTATTAATTTTTCTTTCAAAAAATTTTTACAATCCATCTAATTTTTTAGGTTTATTTTCATGTTATGTGTAAGCTCTATTCAAGTTCAGTTATTATATTATTACAGGTTAGTCGCTCCATGAAACTGAAATAATCACAAAACTTTCACAGAATATGAAAACTAACCTGCAAAATGTGATGGATTGTTAAAATTTTTTTAAACAACCCGTCCTTGGTTTTAACCACTTTTGTTCAAAAAACCAACACGTTTCGTAAACAATACTTTACTTAAATCAGAGTTTTCCTAAAATTAGATGTTTATTAATTTGGGTTGTGTTCGAAGCAGTGAATTATATTATATATAACATTATATATAACATAGTATATTTGCGGCAAGTTCCAGAATGGTCGATTTATTAAGTATTGCCCAAGTGAAAGAACTGAAACTTTGTTTGAAATGACTTCAGCTGGGTTTGGTTACTAGATCTGATTAACCAGGTGCTTCCACGCCTTTCTACTTCCCTTCCCACCCCTTTTTTTTCTCTTACCCACTACCATTAGCCTCACTACATAGCCAAACAGGACACCAAACGGTTGGGAGCAGTTGAAACTCTTATGCGGTGACACATAAAAAACACACGCGGTAGAAGCAATACTTTACCAAAACAATCTCAACCAAATCTCTACCAATAGGAGCCTTGAAAAGTAAGGTCATAATCAAAGTAGCCAATGAGCGCAGACCTAGCGTCATTTCCGTTTCATATCTCAACCAATAGAAGCCTTAAAAAGTAACATCATAATTAAGGCAGCCAATGAGCGTAGTTTGATGCTTTGCAGGTGCTGTAATGCTTTATTTCCTTTCATCCGAATTTCAAATCACAACGGGGCTAAAGAATTTTCTCTTCAAAAAGGCTCTCAAATTTCTTAAACCAAATATTATTTGTGTTATTTATTTATTTATTTATGTACGCCCCTTTTCGTGGATTTTACATATGAAATTTACAAATTAAGCAATGAATTAATAAAATATAAATACTATAGGTATATTTCTTTACAAATAAATATAATAGGTGTACATTTCTTACATAAATAAATATACAGTATTTATTGTACATGACTGAACTGCCTGAGTAACAGTATTTTATATTTGTTTAAATATAAATTGAAGATGTCCACTTTCTTAGTATAATTTATTTTGTTCCTCCATTTGTATTCTGGGCAAAGAGGAATACATATGGTAGTTAGTTCCAGAATTTCTGCACTGAAATAAATCCTGACTTCTTGTATTACGTTGTGGAATCCTGACTATCAATAAAATCATTTAGTCAGTGAAAATTCTTCTGTCTAACAATTTGAGCATATTTACATAATTTAAAATAGTGTTGTAGTTCAACATAATTGCTGAAATACCCATTGATTTTGAATTTGATTTGTATTCTTTCAACAGCTTGTACATGTATATTATAATATTAGGTTCCAGGCGGGAGAATTGTACTCAAGTTGACTTCTAACATATGCAAAATATAACAGTTGTATACACTTTATATTGTTAAAATTTCTGGTTAGCCTATTTATAAATCCCAACATTTTTAAGCCCTTATTAGATATAGTAATGTTTTCACGTTCATACTAAATACCTAATTTTTTTATTTATTACATACAAAATATGGTTACATTATTAGTGGATTTTTCGACCACCATGCTAGGCTGATGCCCGTGTTATGGTTATATTACTACCTACTGTTATATTACTACCTGAGGCCACTGGCATTTCGGATTTTCCTACCTTTGACATATTTGGCTGTTTTAAGCGTCCTTGAGGTGATATTTCAGGAAATAGTGCTTTGACGCTAGATCTTCTGAGAGCTTCATTGTAATACACAGCGTTGCCATTAGTCTCCTGTGTTCCATAGATTACATAGCGTCCGATAAGATCGGAGAATTTATCGGATGAGGTCGTTTTGCTCGAGGTAAGCCTGGTTTTGAGTCCATCATCTCAGGGTCCAGAGACGATGCTTTTAGCTATGTAACACAGATTAAATCCAAAACGGTTTATATATACAATATTAAAGTAATAATTTGGTATATCATGGAGAATATTATAAAATAAAATGTGGCACGTAATTGTTAATTTGAGCAATGTATCAATTTTTAACTCTTATTAAAACTGTAAAGATGATAAATATTTCAAGTTCTTTGTTTAAAACCACTTTATTTTTCATCGACCGGTTTCGGTTGTTCTCAACCTTCTTCAGCACAATAAACAATAAACTAAATTATAGTACAGAGGAAGTTTTAAGAGGTAAAAATATTAGAAAGAGAGAGCATATGAGAAGGATGTAACATCAGAGACTAGTTGCGGAAGAGGTAGGGGAGGGACAAAGGAAGGGTGGGGGTTACATAGAAAGAAAGGGAACAACTTTAAAATCGGAAAGACGGTTAATCATATCTGTTTGTTTAAAATTTGGCAATTATTTTTGATTGATTTTAATATCTCTAATGCTTCTTAATTATTCAAGCGTACACCTATTCTACTTTTATATATAATTTGGTCCAACTTAAAATAGGAAATATTTATTATTGGTTATAATTAGGAATTAAATATTCATTAAACTAATTAAATAATTAAAAACACTTTGTTTTTACCACAATAATCTTTATTTAAAAAAGTCGACATATTTCGAGAACGATGTTCTCTTCATCAGGACATTATATTTACTAAAAACTAAATTATCAAGCATAGAAAGATATGCGTGGGTGGAAATGGAAGTAGTTGGAGGGGGGGAAGAGGGGTGGAAAGAGGAGGAGCTTAAAAGATAGACAGAAGATTACATAAATTTGAAATATATTCATTAAACGTTTATTGTGGAAAATGCTTTGTAATTATTTTTAAGTTCCTAATAGATGGCGAAGTGAGTTAAATTATCGACACAAAACTTGGTTATCTAGGTTGGGTAACCATCCAGTAGATGGCATTGGTTTCGTTAGCTGCAGCAACGCGTGGCCGGGTCAGCTAGTATGTATATTTTAAATTACAAAGCCTCGGTGTTAGTTATACTATAATAGATATAGCGTAGGTATCTCAAAATGTTTGTCTGATTTGAACACCAAATACAATTTCCTTTAGAATATGCTGCATTGCCAGCTCTGAAATTTTCGAATCTCAAGTACCGTGAAATATGTGGGTCATGTTTGCATTATTCAGTTTCCAAAATCTGATCTCGCGTCGCCGTAGAGGGCGCTGTGTGAAATCAATTTATTTGCGTCCGAGTGTTTGGTTTGCGTCTTGGAGAGGAAATTGCGCTTCACGGTGAGGGTCTTCGCTACGCCGCGGGGTAACATTTCAAATAAGGGGAAAGTGCATGTTTGAAAGAAATAATGTGTTTTCATAATACTACAAAGCTTCGTATATGGCTGAAAACTATCTCCTGACCAAGGAAACAAAGGATACGAATTGATATGTTAGTAGATAATATTGAAAATAAGCGATTGAAACCCGTGATGCCCTGAATAGAAAAAGAGAGTGCTTATCAGTTCCAGAACTATTAAAAACATTGACACTATGTTTTGATGGTCTTGCTTGTATTGTCTATATATTGTGTATTGATGACTGATAGCACCTATTTTTTTAGATGATGGTTTGTTTGTTTTCAATTTTATCTACATAGATGTCGGTTTTTTATAATAAATTTATTGGAAAAACATCAATATTTTTCGGAAATGAGACCATTGTCGTGAATTTTGTTTATTTGCGTTTTACCGGCCAGTGGCCGAAAATCCACATTTCAACGAAAGGTGTTCTTACGATCGTACAGGGCAGTTCCAATGAGAAAGATCAATTACTCTCCGTACCAGCTTTTTAACAATATAACTCAATATCGATTTCCTTTCATTCCAAATTTGCTTTAATTTATACCTGCATTCAAAAATGCTGAAAAACGTGATGATAAAACTATTAAAGTGATGTACTTTTTGCAACTATTTTTTGATCATAAGTATTTATCATTTTTCAATAACGTCTGAGCACAAAAAAAAAAAAAACTGAAATATATTAGTCTGTAAGAGCGCAAATAAATACAAAAACGGACCAATTTTCGTCAAGAAACACATTTACGTGTAAATTTTTTAATGATTTCATTTAAACTAAAATTAAAATTCTGTAACAAACGTTTACCAGATAATGTTTTGATTTATTTTACTGTGTGGTTATATGAGACGATGTATGAATGTGAGTGAAGCAAAGACTGTGTGCCAAGACCGAGTTGTTTGGCGGTCCGTCCTCTCTGCCTACCCCTGCGGGGAAACGGCGTGATGGTTAGTTAGTTAGTTAGTTAGATTATATGATTTGAAATGGGTGTTGTATAATACAAAATCTTTTTTGAAAATTTAACAAATCTGCTAACGACCTTTGTAATAACCTTATTACACTAAAAATAAACATCTTTCTCAAAATTTATAACAAACGTTTACTAGATAAAAAAATAATCTTTCGAAATCAATCTATACTTTTTTTTGGAAAAGTGTCAAAACGTCTAAACACTGATTTAAAAATGGCATATTTCTGATTTTCTCTGGTTATACGCTATTAACCAATTTCGTCGTACAATGTATCTAGTTAACGGAATATTGTTTAAAAATTGTCGATTAAAGGGTAACTTATTATAATTTTTGTCCATATATGTAGAATCTTGTCCAGGAATAGAATTTCATCCCCAATATTATCCAGTACTAGTCTCTCAGTACACACGATATACACATATTATTTTTCAATGGATGTTATATTACAATAACAAATATTTATTATTTAACTACGTTTTTCTATTGGATTGGAGCTCGCTTGAAGGAAAGAGAATCATATTTTTATTAGATTTAGTGGTGTCGAAATTAACTTATTGAACAGTTTCAACTACGATCATCTGTATTACGTAATTAAAAAAGTAATATTTTAACCTTAAATGGTTGCAGTAAAAAACTTGTTAGAAATATTTATGTATCTTAAAAAACAACCAAAAATATCCAAAATAACTATTTTGCATTATTCATCATCGACGTTTATATTACCTAACGTTACATACGTGCCTTATTTACTTTGAATAGTCTCACGATATGTTTTGACTTCAAATATATTTAGATAATTTATTTTTCATCTAGAGAGGTTTTACATATATGTAGGTAGTATTAATTTAATATGAGAAATAATTTTGAACATGAGAAAGAAATTATATAAATAAAATTATATAGATAAAAAATACACACGTGATATAAAATTACAAGAAACGAAAATCAGAAAATACCTAATAGGGGGGTTAAATCACTGTAGACCAACTACAATAGCAGTGCAGTGAAATGATGACTACACTTATAAATGCACTGCAATAAAACATACCCTTAACACATAACTTTACATATATGCATATATTTTAAATTTATTATGTATATTTTTATTTTGATTTTTTTATTTTTTATTGTAAATTAAATCTAATTATAAAATCCTAAATAATCTAACTCCATAAATAGATTTGATAGGATTTACTACTGTATTGTATGTCTTTCTTTATTTATAAGAAAACTCTCTTTATGTGATTTACCCACACTTTCAATCATCTTTATGTTTAATTATAAATTATATTACTCTTATATATGATATTCAATTATGTACCTCTACGCCTGTCTCAACACAGGTATACCCTAGTGAGATAGGCATCGAATAATATATTGTAAGCATCACGTATATACATCAATAAAAAAAATAAAAAAAAAACAATTGTATTTAATAAAATGGAGACCTTATCGCGGGTAAGTCACCCAGTGAGACCAACAATACTGGGTTACTATTGAAATGTAAAATATTATATCAAAATAAATAAATATGTATTTAACTATCTAAATTTTCCACTTTTCACTGTATTTCTTTGCTTTTGATTAATGTTGAAAATTAAAATTATCCTACAGTCTTAAGTAAAATCCCTTTGCCAAACATTATGATTAATATTTTAACGTTAGGTATTACCTACTCAAATTTCGTCTTAATTTACTTAGTAGTATCATAGTTTCCCTGGCGAAGATAATTTGATGCAGGCAATTTAATTGAAATTTATCCACCACCCCTCCCACCGAACTACCCTTCAAGTTAAGGGGTTGGTGTATCAAATTCTAAGAGGAGTAGAATTGCTGCTTTATCATTTCAAGTAGTCTAATACTGTGGCGGGTTATTATACCAAACCCATAATACGTAAAGTTAAAAACAGCAGTAGATTATAATAATATTTCCCATTCAAACGACAATTAACTGAAGTTATTGGGAGTTTATTAAATGAAAGAATACTACACTAAACAAATTGTTGGTGCTCTCTAACTTAAAATGTTTGTTCATATGAAGCAGATACTTTGTGATGTGACATTATAATTTAAAATAAAACAATAACTTTGTAAAAACCACTTTTATTTTATATACTTTATGAAGACGGGGTTTCGCCACAACCGTAGCTTCTTCAGAGCAGTATAATACTCGTTAAAAATTGATTGTTTTTGGTATTTTACAATGAGTAATCAACAAAAGCCTTTAAACGATATTCAAGCTAGAGATTGCAACTATTTTTTATACAAATTTTTCTTGTTTTTGTGATTAAATTAAATGTTATTTGTGTGTGTAAAATAGTTTGATAAAATAGCTTTTTGATTATACAATATATTCTAGACGCTTATGAATTAATTTAATATCTCGTAAAGATATAAACTTTTTAATGCTGCATACATCGCTTGACTTAAGATCGTACCAGTACTCACATTCACGTAATATGTACATGCGTTACTTGATAACACTTATGATGGACTCTTTCACATAATTTCAACAATTCATCAATTTTCAAGATTAAAATTTCATCATGGACATAATAATCCGTAAATTATATTTTACTTCTGTAGATAGGTATTGTGCGTTTTTAAAGAAAAAAAAACTTATTATTGTGATCAATTTAAAAGTTTCCACCATGTTTTGCTAAGCTTCTTAACCAATTCGTCCATTTCAACACTCCAATTTTACTAAGAAGACACCAAAAATAATATTTTAAAGATAAAAACTGTTTTAAAAAATAATAAAAAAATAATGTTTCCATCTCACGTCCATCGCCAATTATCACCTCAAGCTGTTAAACGAGGCTTCTACTGAGTTACTGCGAGAAAAGCCCCATCCCTTAACAATTGGCAATTCACTCCTTTGTTCTCACCGTCTGACCTTCTGGTCTCAACCCTTTTCCACCCACGCTGCCGATATATTAAAAAATTGGAAGTAATTTCTAGAAGATTCTTAGTATTATCATGTTTTTTTTATTATTAAGAAGATCCTGGGATAACACACTTATAAACCGGTGAATTAATTTGGAAGAAAATCTTGTATTCCTTGACTATGAAGGTGATGGTGACTTTTAAGTCAGATTAACACTGCTGTTTTCTTCCTAGAAGTTAGTCTTATCTAATGAATGAAGTATTATTTTGTGACAGTGCTCTGAAGAGATCTGTCTGGACCTGAATGTACATACGTACGAATGTATCTGAATGTATGTACGTAGCTATTAATATTATGATATCAATTGCTAACATGATTCAATATATTTTTTAGTGATGCGGATAAGCAAAAGGATTAGATGATTTTGGGAAGTTTATACCTACCTGGAGCTTTAGCGCAGGGAAATCGATAACTTAACAATACCAAATCGTAACTTTCGATGATTTTATGTCGATGTCCCGAGCACGTTTTCACCGTTTATATCTGAGCCGATATTGACAGGGGAAAAATAAGAAATCATTATAATAGGTATAGTATTTTCAATGATTTCACACTCTGAAATGTCAAACTCCAAACAAGTAATTAAAAATATTTATAAATTTACAATGTTGAACTGAAATACTAAACTAAATATACTTTGGCACTCCAATTACCTTGACACTAAACAAGAGTTAATTATTTAATGAAGTCATTTTTCAACCACGTTCAATGATCGAACGGAATAAATTGGCCCCATCTTAGATGAATTTTTTTGAAGTCTTTTCATCACGTACACGACTTTTTTTTTATTCTAAGAGCTGCATTAGTTAAACACCGTTCATTAATAATTTTGTTTAACAAACGACATTATCCAAATAAATTCTTGTATGTCAATAGTTTATCGAAACTTATCAGCCGGAATATCCCTTAACAATTGTTGACAGTGCTCCCAAATATTAATAACTGACCATAGAAGGCGAATTTAAACGTAGTTATATCATATTGATATTGCCTACCTACCTTTTGCTTATCCTAGCCTCCTGGTTATTCAAAGTTGGTGTTTAAATAAAGCTTGAGCCACTTCAAGCAACGTTTCCATTGTGAATGGTGGTACTAACAAAGATGATTTTAAAAGAATGGTCCACTCTTCAAGAAAGTAGAGATACAACAATTTAAAATATTGACATTTATCACATCAGAACGGGTCTATTATTTTGCTTGATCTTTTATTCAATGGATCAGATGTGGAGTAATTCGCCAGCCTTTATTTTTCCTCCTTTCTACATTTTCTCAAAAGCACCGTAGATACATATAACATCTCTAAAGATGGCTGTGGCAAATATTCTCTCACGGCCTGCTGTTAAAAATGTTAGAAAAGTCTTAAAAGATTTTTTTAAATATCGAAGTTGTACTTGGTAATAAATAAAAAAAACAGAAAATCGGCCTGTCAAACCTAAAACCAACCCTTAGTATTAAAGTGAGCACATCTCGCGACTAGGGTCTCCCTATCACTTATCATCGCTAAGGATATGGATAGCCCGTCACACGTACAACTAAGCGATTTGTCAATGACATTTGTTCTGGCTCAGGGTGTGCAATCCCTTAGTGAAGGGCAGATGGAAGAAATGGGATAAAGGTTGACGTTGGAAGATCTCAGGGAAAATTGATTTTCCGTGAAGTTTTTTTCTTATTTTGTTTCGACTATCTTCACGCGTCGACGTCATTATTTAGTGTTTGGCAACTACGTCTGTTCTGGAGATCAAAATTTTACCCTCATTGATTGGGCGGAGCCATAGATATTTTCCCACATCTTATGCCATCTTTAGAGTACTAACAATTAGGTGGGAATGCTGTTCTGGTTCTACGGGTAGATCTATGGAAGATCATTCGAAGAGCTGAAATGCATAATAGCATTAATTTTTACACGGTAGTCATTTACCATGTGGAGAACTACAACAACTACACATTTTTACATTTCGTTCTTGCATTAAACAGCTTATCTTTGATATTTTTACAGTCTTCTATGTTTCCTTTATCCTTAACCATGAATCTTTTCAAGATTCAGGTTTACTTTCACCTTTCCTCAAAAATATCCCCAACACAGTATCCTTATATTATATACAGCATGACAAGACAGAAGGGAAATTATTTACCTCGGTACCTCCTCTGTGAGTTTATATTTGTCAAAAAAAAGTAGATGTACGATGCACATACGAATATTAGTCCGCACTGTAGAAAGCCGGTTTGTAGTGAAGAAAGATGAAAAAGAAAAAAACGTGTTATTAAAAAAATATATGTTTCGCAATAATGCGGTATTGAATGTTGTTTGCATTGTTCTATAAAAACTCGAATCAATATCCTAACAACGTTTTAAATGGCATGTAGTTTCTTTTTTGGTATTTTCAATGTATTTGTTTAAAAATGTATTATCGCAGATGATGTGTACAGAGATTACAACGCAATATTACAATAAGAAATCTGATAAAGTAAACATTATTGTTCCATTATAAGTTCCGGGTAATAACTGTAATGTTTTGGTTATCCACGGGCAAACAATATTTGTTATGTAGTGTTTCTTCAAGTAATGATAGGTGCTTGTCATAATCAGGTTTACTGAGTTTACATGTTTACAATATTTTACACGGGCACCCCCGGCTACATCTGTCGAAACCTGAGAGAAGCTCTAAGCCTAACGACATCTATTGATATCAATAAAAACACTAAGTTCCTTTTCAAAACACATACCAATATTTAACTTACTGTATAAAATATACCTTTATAAATTACGCCGTTTTACAAATGAACAACCTTGCGCCTCAATAAATTAACATATATAGAATATTATTATACATATATCCCTATAATGAAATAATCAATAATTAGATGAATAAGGCGATAGGTAGGTAAAAAATATAAACTATGTTCACTTCAGTAATATTTTCTGGCTATTTTAATTAAAGACGAAGGCCAGTCGGAAGATAAAAAATGTTAATACAATAAAACATGTTAAAATTTAAATTGTACTCTGAAGGTGATTGTGTTATATTATTGTTATAAATTAAATAAAGTTCGTGGTTACAAAGTAATCATTTTACTTCAAATATGTCAAACCACAAAGTGAATGCTTTCCACCGAATTATATAAAAGGGCTGTTAAATCTTAGCTTTGATTTAATACTCAGCAAAGTTTTACCTAACGTATAATTTCTTTTAAGTTTTTTTAAGTAAATCTTCTCGGAATTCTATTATCAGATCAAAATATAAAGGTTATAGATTAAATCACTTGAAAATAAAAGGCTAAAACTCTTTTCCAATAAAATGTGTGTAACATAATGTATGTAAGTAGTTCGTCCTTGTTACTATAAAATAAATATAATATTGAATGTCAAACGACAGAAAAAAGATAAACGGATATTAAAAAAAGTATTTATGTCTCAAAATCTTAAAAATCCTTTTCGATGAACTAAATATTTCACGATACTTCAAATTAATATTACAATTTCTGATAATAAGAAACCACCAGTTCTTCAATTTGGGTTAGTTAAGGTAAGTTTTTTAGACTATCTTAGGTAAAATTAGGTTGGGTAAGGTTAGTTTTGGATAGAGTCATAGGATTCTTTTTAAATAATTCTCGATACTTCGCAAATAATTTATCTTCCGAAGAAAGCGACGAATAGTTTTTCATTTTGTGTTAGCAGGATTAAAATAAAAGAATTGGAACTGGAAGAATTGGGTTTACTGTTTCCTTTATGCGAGCAATTTATGTGGCACGCTGTAAAAAGTGATTGGTTAAGTTCAGCGTCCCAGATTACAAATCGAAGTAATGTTCCGGTCTTTTCTTTGCTGAGTTTGAACTTTGGGTTGTCGAGCGATTCGGTTGCTCGTTTTACGTTACTGTAATTTTGTGGGTTCGAAGTAAAAACGAGTTTTGTAAGTACAAAGAAATTGTGTTAAAGCAAATAATTACCTTTTTTCTTATTTTTAATTGATAAACTATCGTTTTTTTTAATAGAATAGATCAGTGGTAGAACACCTGAACGGCAATCAGAAGGATACGGGTTCAAGTCAAGTTTTCTCGGAAGATTATTTCAATGTAGATGAGTGTTTCAAGCTGATAATGATAGCTTATAATTATAATAATTGCTACCTTTTTTCGTCTACAATCCCAAATTATAAATTTACTCCCTTTTCTTATAAACTTGGTTTAAATTTTACACAACTGACTAAAAGTAAAATTCATAGGTGGTCAGTTACCTAAGAAAAATTTCAAAAACTTATATTAATAAGGCCCTTGTAGTGTTAGGTGTAGTTCATAGGGTCTTAGGAATTTGTATAATAAGACGGGTTTTAATAAGAGTTTAATGGAAAAACAAGTAGACAAATAGTTTTTTAAAATGTTCATTAGAAAAATATATTCTATTCAAAAATATAACTGAATGAAAAATTATATAAATTTATTTGCTAAATTTGAAGAAGAAAAAGAAAACATACGAGATATCGGTGAAACTTTAGTTAATATAGATTTTTATTTATTTTGTAATTTAATTTATTTTATTTTAATTTTAATTTTATGAGTAAAACCTCAAATTGTGATATTTAATTTAATGAAGACAATATAAGCGAAACTCAATCGAAAATCTGAAAACTGAAAAATCACAAAAAGATATTGGCACCTCTGGGACGTGGGTTCGTATTTTTTTCAGATTTTTCTGTTTCCAGATTTTCGGTTTCGCTTATAATGTCTCCATTAATAAAATAAATTAAATCAAATTATTTAATTTATTTTATTTTAATTTATTTTAAATATTTGTTTTTTGTATTACATTATATTAAAACCACTGCTGAAAACCTGCTGCATTCCAGGAGAAATCCCGAATGTATAGCTGAGCAGTGACCTTTTTGTTAATATAATAAATGAAAATGAACCAAGCCTATAAAATTGTAAAAGTCTACTGATAAATAAATGTTTTTATTATTATTATTTAGATATTATATATTAAAAAAATCCGTTTATAATGATGTTTATTCACTCCAATCCGAAAAAAATATGCCAGGTATGGTTTCAATTTTTAAGTTTGCATTCACAGAAACTTCGACTCACAAAACTGGTATTTTATCATACTATATAGCGTTGTAGAATGAGTTACATTTTATGATATTTATAATTTTCACTAAAATAATGATTTAAAAATAATTTGTACACAAAATTTATGAAAAACTACCCTTATTTTTTCCCTTTCGCCACCAGGAGCCGACGGACGTTGCTATAGAAGATGTCCGTATAATAAAATACATAAGTTTGTTTTCTCCCCGACAATGTGGCGTCCATGTTATGATGTTCCTCCCTAATGTAGCGAGACTGCCCTATCCATTGTCTTGGAGTGTTTTTTTACCCGGCGAAGGGGTATGTTTTTCAGATTTGATTGCACATTATTCAGATGAAGGAGAGCTTCAAAGGTGGTCGAACCTTGAGATAAACGACTGTTTTCGTGGGTTTTATGTTTGATTATCTGCAATTTGGAGCTTTTATCGTTCGTGCCATTATTACAAAATCTCTAAAATATCAGAGATACACTTTTTTGGAGATCAAGCATTATTATTAATGAAGTTTGTACTAGTTATTTTATTTACTGTTCGATTTTAACATGGATATATCTCCTCTCGTACTTTTTTGATCTTGCGCGACGGTACACCAGTTTTTAAAACTGATTGAGGGAGACCTAACCTAGAACTCTCCAGTCGGACTCCCTCGACCCGTCGCCCAACTAGGGATATTATTTTGGAGGCAGATATGTGTACCGTGAATCATTTATTGTACAACCCACACCTCTGCCAATGGTTCGCTACGTTTGGTGACTTAGCAGGGGTGCCCGGGTATAGGGGGTGAGGTTTGTCCAAGTCTTTATGGCGAATGCGTTTGTCCACCTACTGTGTGGTGAGGCAGATCGGAAGAGAGTGATTGAGGGAGACCTAACCTTTATATATAACGCATGGATATACTATTTTCTTGAGAACCGTGGAATTTTGGTAACTTCAATTAATTGTTTTAAAATAAATTGCTCAAGCCAAATACAGCAGAAGACACTCGTGTTTTCAGATGATATGGAATTATGTGTTGGATGTATGGAATATTGTGAGGATGAAGGTAGAGAAAAAAAAATAGACCAGGAAAAGGCAGGGGAAATATCTGACTTTTAAGGTTTGGTATTGAAATTTCCAGCAAAGTTTTGAACGATGGTTTTTCACCAGGTCAATGCTGAGAGCATCTACAATTCTCAAGAATAAAATTAGTAGGGGAAAGATATTGAAAGGAGAAAGATTGGAAAGTACCTTACTATATTTATAAATAGAGTAAGCTGTTTCTGGTACGCTTCACCTTTGAAAATGTTATGAGAGTTAAAAATATTGATTTCAAGGCGTACTGAAATCTGCCTGCAGCATTTTCATCACGTTAAATACATGACAAATAATTGGCTTTCTAAAAACTTACCAATACACCTTCGTTCATGATATTAAAAGAATTGAGCAATTTAATGAATTTTTCACAGATTCAAGAAAATAAGTCTTCGTAGTTCGAGAATAATTCAGTAAATCCCATCTTTTCCCAAAAAAATATCAAATTAACTTTCAAATTTACCGTGGATGTTTTTTACCGCAGAACTTATTAATTTCTTCCGAAAAATGAAATTTTCTGAAAAGTGTCAGCTTTTAATCTTCCATTGTGAAAAGTTGAATTTTCGTTCATTCTGACGGTTCAACTTTTTGACTGACAAATATTTTTTGATAAATCCAGGTTATTAAGAAAGCGGTGTGAAAGTGATATGCGTAAATAGTTAGTTGTCAAATGACACTTAACGATAAAAAAACCTTTTTTTTGAGAAAGATAAATTTTTTTAAAATAAAAGAATACATTAATTTCATGAAATAACCAGCAAAATGTTAACTAAACTAACAAAATAACCATCACACCGTTTTCCCGCAGGGGTAGGCAGAGAGGACGGACCGCCAAACAACTCGGTCTTGGCACACACTCCTTACCTCGTTCACATTCATACATCGTCTCATACATGCTCTTCTATTATTCTGACTCTTGACATAGCCCGACTCAAGTATCTGATTCATTTGGTCGTGCCATGTCTTTCGACTTCTTCTACCATTCGAATTTGCGTCGTATATTCTCCTTACACTCCTTTCTTCGTTCGTTCGTCCTACATGCCCAAACCATCGGAGCGTTCCTTCCTCATCTTACTCATTACGCTTACATCAGCCTTGCTTTCTTTGCTGATCTACACATTTCTAACACGATCGTACATGGTTTTTACCACACATACACCTCAGGGATCTCATTTCTACAGCATTTAGTCCATAATAAATAAATTAATTAACAAAAATGTTAACACATTCCTTATTTTATTCACATTAAATCATATTTTAAAACCCTTTTTTGTTAAGGCGACTTTTGCATGATTCCGAAAAGCCTCTGGTTTTCTTGAGACGATTTCTCGGTGTCTCATTGGGGTCTCTCCAACTTATTCTTCCATCATCTTTCGCTTCATGTAATTTCCTAACATATTTTTTCCATCCATCCGTTGAACTCGTTTTAATTATTTTATTTTGTGCATTAGTTCATTAAGCTTTCGGAAATCAGCCATAAATTATTTCCTGATCTTCTGTTTTGTAAAAAGGGTAAAAATTCGTCGATGTAAATCGACGATACTAACCACTTATTAAAAACAGAGAATCGCTCTATATTTAGCATACCATTACTTATAGTATGGATCGAATCGTTCAATCAATTACTCCCGAAACAGTTAGGAAAAAAACAAACAGCGTGAAAATCCCGGGAATATTTTACTGTTGATGTGCTTAGTAAAAGTGAAGACAAATCGTACCGAGTCACAGGGTAACTGGAAATAAATTGATGCTTTAACCTAGTCTGAAAACTTTTCCTCTTGTAGGGGTTCCTTGTACCATCCCCTTCTCGCACCCTTATTTTCTTTTGCGCTGTTTGGTTTTTTGCACATTGTTTTGGAAATGAAGACGAGAATCGATGGTGGTACTGTATTACAGGTACTAAATGTTTCCAAATTTTATGTAGATTGAATGAATGTCACCCGATGAAAAATAAAGAAAAGACGTCTTAAAAACTTGTAAGTTGCATAAAAAGTCTGGTTTTCTGCCATTAGGGAAATAATGTACCGTGGTTTACGCGTTACAAAACGTTTGGATGATATTGCTTAGTGATAAAGATAAAATTTGGATAAAAATGAAAAAAATTCTGTCGTGATTTACGTTACTAGAAATGGAAAATATAATAAAAGCGAAACTCAATCGAAAATCTAGAGACAGAAAATTCAGAAAAAGATATTGGTTCGACTGGGATTCGAACTCAGGGCCCTTTGTTGGCATGACAAGAGCTCTACCAACTGAGCTATGAAACCCATTTCTAATTCGGTCACTTTTTTATTTTTATTTTTAATTTATTAATTTTTTTTTTTATCCTTTATTTCAGATCTTGGGGAGGGTAGTGCAGTCCCACAAGTTCCTTATTATACATATAACTTTAATACTATATATACATAATATTACATACATAATTATACATAATTTTATATATATAATTATACATAATATTACATACATAATTATACATAATATTATACATATAACTTTAATATTTTTATTGTATCATACTTCGACTAAGAACTTCCAACATATCTTCATTTTCTTAACGCACATATTATTTGCTGCTATCTTTATATGATTGCAAGATTCAACCTGAACTAAATGCCATCTAGATAGTGTCTGGATAAATATTTATCCATTTTATTTTAATACGCGACATCTATTGACTTTTTCTGCAAGTCTGAGTTTCGTTTATATTGTCTTCATTTAACTAAATATTATAATTTGAGATTTTATATTTAAAGTCAAAAATAAGAATGAAAAATACTAGATTATTCAACTAACGTTTCAGAGAAAGAGGAAAGGAAAATTATTAAAAATAAAACTCTGAAATTGAAGGACTTCGATCTTAACGTGACTGGTGTGATTCTAGTTTTAGTGAGATATTGCAGGTACCACAAAGATTGCCGCGATGATAGCAAAATGTCTACAGTACTAATGTAAACTAAGAATTGAGTAAAATACTTTGAAGTAACAGCAACAAGCGCCATAATTCTACTACTCATATTTACTCACACATCGCTCTATTATTCTGAGTCTCGATTTGCCAATTAACGTATTTGATTCACTTCATCCATTCCGTATCTTCCCCGTCTTTTTCTATCGTACACTTTCGCGTGATAAATTTACTTTAGATACATTCGAAATATTCAAATATTCATAATTGTTAATCCGCTCCACGTGTTCCAACCATCTAAGAGTTCGCATCTTAACTTTATTCATTATGCCTGCATCAGCTTTGCATTATTGAATGGCATTATAAATAATTAATCGAATTGGAACGCATTTGAAAAAAGAAAAGTATGATCTAATGCAAAAATGTTAAAGCCCTCTTGTACATCTAAAAACATTAATAAAAAAGTAAGAAAACATTTAAACCATGTCTTCAAAGTGTGTAGGATAAAGCTCGGGGCATTTCAGGGAACAAAAACGAACTGGGGGTAGTTTGTAGGCTGTGGAGGTAGGCGGGTAGGTAAGGCAGGCTGGCAGGGACTGCAATTTGTCATTGTTTATGCTATAGTGACGGGCGAACGTTTGTTCTTGGGGCATTTCTGCCGGCGAAACGGTTGAGCATTTTCTCTCCCCTTGTGGAGACTGAAGAATTGTTTAGGCAGATTTAGACACGGAATCTTGTCGGATCTTCTCGGCGTTAAGTCATTATATTATGTCGACATTTGCAAATATTTATGGTAATGAAACCTTCAGACTAATAAGTACAGACTCGTTTATCAAAGAATATATTTTTGATTAAGTGTTTTGAAAGCAATCTTGTGAGTACATTCGCAAATTAATCCCTCTTGTGCGACAAACAGCGACGGTTCTATTTTAACACTTTACAGTTATCTTTTTAATTAAGCAGGTATTTGCTTATTGCACCGTCACTTGTGCAGTGCACTAAAGAAAATACCCAAAAAATTTAAATTTTTCAAAAAATCATAACTTTTTATATAATACGTCTAAATTCATCATTATGGTTTTTTTTATTGTAAAAACGATCTCGTGCAAACGTCCTCAGTAGTATATATATGAGTACATAGACGTAAGGAAAATAAGTATTAATCGTAGCTTCAAATACCTAGAACATTTTATCACAGACGACCTGAAAAATATTGAGGATAAGGAAAGATAAAGAAGAGCGGTTATACTATCAAAGCGTTTTAATTTTTCCAGTACGAACGTCAAAAATATACTTTTCAACGCAATCGGAACATCGCTGTACATACATGCCAGAACTGTAAGTAGATAACACTGCAATCCAATGATATAGGATAAAAGTAGTTTATAATAATGCCTATCTCAAACTATTTCACCTACCGAGGTACTGCAGCGCTACGGAAATGTTCCTGGAGGGTCGAGCACACTTTTTCAGAGCACCTCTCCTGCATTTTCCAACTGCATGTGAAGCTTTTGGCGCAAACTACGCAAATCAAACAATACAATCATCACTGCCGTGGTTGTCTGGATATATTTTCCCTGATGACCCTCTGGAGACGAGAGACTGTCAAAAATCCTAGATAAATATATTATACCTGCTCGCATACGTATTTTTATAAAGCATTTTGTACATATTATCCGCATATTTTTTTCAATTTTTTTTATTTTACGTACTAGAAGGTAGGTAAATTATTATTTTGTCTAATTTCTTTAAATTATTTCGAAATATTCAATGGATTGCATTGCACTATTCAAGCATATTTTCTGGAAAAAAACATTATCATTATTTATATATTTTGTTATCTTAATAAATGAAACCTCAAATTGTAATATTGAATTAAATGAATACAATATTTAAGAAAATCAATCGAAAATCTGAAAACAGAAAAATCTGAAGAATATACGGTCACATCTAGGATTCGAACCCAGGACATTCGCCTTGCCGGGGCGCAGCAGATCTGCAAATCTTTTTCCGATTTTCGATTGCGTTTCGCTAATACTGTCTTCATTAAATTAAATATTACAATTCAAGGTTTTACTCATTAAGTTAAGAATAAAATAAATAAATATTTTTTTATTGCGTTACTAGATTGGCAGAAAAGCCAAAAGATGTCGCATATTAAAAATAAAAGTGAATAAAATAAAATTATCTAAGACACTCTCTAAATTGTTTTTAGTTTTGGCTTGAATCTTGCAAACTTACATACAGATAGCAGCTAATAAACATTAGCATTAAGTAAAAGAAGAAAATTTTGGTCGAAGTACGATACAGTTAGATAATGACCGAATCGGAGATATTCGCTCAGTTAGTAAAGCTGCGCCCCGGCAAAGTGTACATTGTTCCTGGGTTCGAGTTCTAGATGTGACCGTATCTTTTTTTTGATTTTTATTGTTTCAAATTTTTGAGTTTCGCTAATTTTGTCTTAATTTAATTAAATATTACATTATTATTTTTCTATTATCAATACTTACACACACTACAACTTATGTAAACATGATTCTACCGATTCCATATATTGTTATCCTATATCTCGTGCACCTACTAAGGAAGCCAATGCAGAAGTATTATGATTTATTTATATTAGTATACATTTACAAAATATTTGATATGCATAATAATATTGTGGAACAGTAATCACGAGATAAATTATGCTATTTAATTATTTAGAGCCCATGCAAATGTGTTGTGGGTATCATGCTAACATTGTTTTATTGAGATATGTTATTATTGCCAGTCATTGATCCTGGATTATCCAGCATTCAGTCTTAAAAATAATTACTATTGTTAAAAAAATCCGTAAAAAGAAAACAGAATGGGTTCTACCCACCGAGCAGAACGTAACTTTTTCATTCGAGAACATTAAAATAAAAACAATACTCAAGAAAAAATCATGAACACAAGGTAATGGGGTTTTTTAAGTTGAAATGAGTTTTGTTTGGGAACTATTTACATTCATCCAGAGAGGGTCGAAATAACAAGTAGCTGATAAAGTCGTAAATAGCCATTTGCAAACAATGTATATATATTATTATCATATATGTGTATTAGTTGGAGTAAGATTTTACTTGAGAAAGTAATTTTTAATAAAAGAGTGTAAGAAATATTCTTGATGAAGAAATAGGGTGAGGAGAATAAGAAAGCATCCTTGAAATTTATTGAAACTTACTTTCCTGCCAATATATTCATTCTTATGGTTGCTTAAGATGGTGAAACCTGTTTGTTACCAAATTAATGATTTAAAATTTTTTTCAATGTTTCTTTTACAATAAATTTCAATGAATCGGCAACTACTATGTACAATTTCAAACGTATAGAACAACAAAAACAACACCTGTGCCATAGGTAACCCCAAGTAGTTTGCTACGTTTGTTGATTTAGCAGGGGTGCCCGGGTTCATGGAGTGAGGTTTGTCTAGGTCGTGGAGGCGGATGACCGGGACACACTGAACCCCAGATTCCTTCCCACCCCTGAAACCCTTTTCCTTCCCAGAACTATCCTCTTCTTCCTTTCCATAAAAAACACTCCACTCAGCATCCCCAAAGATGACATAGGCCCTGAGGGAAATTATTTTCCTCAAAGTTTCCTGTGAGGAGCTCATGTAAAAAAAATATATATACATATACCCAAATAACAAAAATCTACAACACAGGGAAATGTGAATAGCCATATGTAAAAAATACCAAGAATTTTATCCTTCAAATGTGGACTACATGACCATCTTAGATCATACGACGTACGTCGTGATTACTTCAAGATACACTTAAAACTAGAAGGCAATTGACTGATCTAATATGTTTACGTAAAATTATTCACGGCAATCTTGATCCTACATTATGTCTCAACAGTATTGAAATAAATTATCGACCACCATAAAACGGGCATCGGCCTAGCATGGCGGTCGATAAACCTACTTATATTGTAAATAATTTATGCAATGAATAAAGAAAAATTTAAAAAAAAGTGTCCCCAATTCCCGTTGTTTGACGCCATAACACTTTTCACATGAATACATTTAAAAATAATACGCCTATTTTAGCCCTCTAACCCAGATGTGTCGACTATATAACAAGATAGAGTGTGCTGAAGTAGATATTTTCGTCGATAATTTGTACGGATAAAAAAAAAATACTAACTTATTATATTGTGTTAATTGTCTCCCTATGCATGCCTCGCGTATTTCTTATGTCTCTGCCACTCATTGTAATATGTTTCTACAGTGAGCTTGTATATAATGCTGTATTTTTAATTGTGACGTTTTTGTTTTTCTAATGTAGATATCTGTATTTAATTGTAATTTTTTTTAAATTGTGTAATAACTGAGTTTTTATAACTGGAATATTCTTACATATGTAATTGCGAACATCTGTAAAACCCAGTGTAAATAAATAAAGTAGTATTTGGTCTATAACATTGTTGATATGTGAATTTTTAAAATAATGTAATTGTATTTTTAGGTTATTTTATGTAACAAGCAAAATTGTCACAACTTTACATCAGTACCAACTAGCCTCCTCACATCTACAGTAGGTACCATGAAAAACTAATGGCTTCAAGGACTTTTAAGTAGAAAATAGATGATTACTTCTAAAGGGTTTCCTCTTGGGTAAGAATAACATCACACAATTAACTGTTTTAAAGACCCAAGCGTGCCTAATTACGTACAAAAAGGATGAAAATGAAAACCTAGTTTCCTTTAGCGGAAGCAATCTTCCCATCAAACCCAATCCTGGTTTGACATTAAGTGACCAGCTTACTAATATTGAAGTCAGAGTTAGCTTGCTTTTGGGTGTAAGCTAAGAGTTTTTAGCCAACAGTTAAAGCCGATATTTCTAAAGTACACAATTATGCTTACTCTTTTCAAATGATTAGTGCTCCCTACTTTCAAGGTTGGCAGCCATCTTTTAGAGCTCGATATGACGACATTCGTAATGACTTAAGCTCAAACTTGTTTCAATACTTTGTGTATTTATTTTTTTGTACTTTATTCCACTGTTTGTATTCAAAGCCATTTTTAAACGTAAAAAGTATGTTTTTCATCAACTTTAAGCCATTGTTTAGAAGTATTGTGTTTTATTACCCACTCGGTCGTAAACATGTACATACTTAAACTAAAAATTAAGGACTCAATTGTAAGACACAAGTTATTATTGAAGAAGACGATAATACTAATAAATCTAAACGAAACAGAATAAGACAAAGAACAATAATAAGGTAACGGTCGTAACAGAGAATCGATCCCAGGATCTCCACATTATCGGAACAACGCCTCGGCTATTGAGACTTAATTATTAAACGTTATTTTTTGTTTCCCTCGTATTTAAAAATTAGCATTATTTTCGTTAGTATTCTCTTCTTCTTCAATCATAAATATCTTACTTTAAAACTGAAGATGCGCATAGGTAAACATTAGTTAATTATTACAGGCCATGAAAAACAAAGTAATATAAAACAACTATATTGTTGTAGAAAGCAATCACTTTGTGGTTTGACATATTTAAGACGATACTTTACCCTGAAATATGTACAGAATTTTAACGACGTAAGTAAAGAAGCCGTTTATACAAATTTCGACCCACGACCCGTGTATTGGCCGTACCTACTGCCGAATTTTCCATATCAAAGAAAAGAAGAAGAAGAAAAATAATGTGGGAATCTTAAAGACGTAAGTGAAGAAAGCGTGTAAACAAATATACACCCGCGGTACGGCGTATTGGACGGACGTACGGTCGAATTCACCCTAACAGGCCTGAAGATTCGACCTTTCCGGCAGGTTCATTTAATTAATTCTGAAGAACGTGATACCAATATTTAAGATGTTTCTATGTGAATACCTCCCAAAGTTATTAATTAATCGCCTAGAAAAATAAAATCTGGTGCTCACCGCTAACTTTATAGTTGTAAAAACGGGTTATAAAGTTTTAAAACGTTGTACGTAAAATAAATTAATAGTAAGGTATTGTTTTCATTAATCTAAAATGTAAATAACTTACATTTCCAGGTCTAGGTTTGAACAAAAAAAGTTTTATAGTTACGAATTCGCCGGAAATGATTAAAATGTGAGTTTTCAGCAAACAAAAATTACAAGGGTTGTTTGCCGACTTAATAAAAATAAATTTTACACAAAATAAAGTTTTTTTGTGTAAAACCACGAGTTTAAATTAATTTATTTACCGACCGATTTCATTTTTCTCAAGCATCATGTTTAGTATTACTTTGTATCTTGATGATTCTTGAGCAAAACCGGTCGGCAAATAAATAAATGAAATCGTGGTTTTTCACAAAATCATGTTGTGTTTTTATTTAATAAAAAAGTATTTAATGAGCATTAAGCTCTCTCACACTTTACACTACAACATGATAACGTACATTTTAACATCATACATGCACATTTAAATGTTGGAACGCATTTCAAAAACAAAAGAAGTTTTGGATAAATATAAATTTGACTGAGATATGTATTAAGTATCCAGATTTCCATATAAATGCGCAATTCATCTAGGTATAAATTTATAGAACGGATTGCAATCCTCATATCACAGATGACGTGTATGATGTAGCTTCGGGGTCTCAACAAGTCGAGAGATGTTGCAATCGTGTACCCGGCATCTTTATTCCGTATCAATGCTATTGACATTTTCCGTTATAAAAGCCAACCTGCTCAAAGCAAAACGCCACTCGATCACTGCTCGTTTCGAACTAAAATCCAAATTCTGCAACGTTATGCAGTATTTTTTGAGATTGCTTTGAAATGTTATTCGGTATTGAACGCTCAAAGAATTGTCAAATATCGACATATAACCAATTACCATAACGAAATAAGCACATACATGGCTTTTAAAATCGAAATATTGTATCTGTCGGCAAATGTGTTAGGATAAAGTAAAACCAAAATTTTAAAATTTAAAAACATAAAATCACTTAGGACGGGTTTTTTCAAAAAAAATTACGGATTCACCAAATATTTGAAGTTAATTTTCACGTTCTGCGTAAGTTTTACTCAAGTTCTGTTATTATTTCAGTTGTATGAAGCAACCGGTTTGTTTAGAATTTATCTTTTCCTTTCCCAAAATTCCTACCCACCTACATACTTCCTTTATTCCTACACTGAGTCTCCTACGTACGATTGACATTGGAACTCAGTGCGGTGACAACTTCCAAACAAGCAAGCGGTGTATTACCAGTATCAATATATTATTCGTATCAAATGCTAAATTACAAGTTTATTAAAAGTCTTGAAATTCTAACTGTTGGTGAACAAACAATATGTGCACAGTCTGAAATATTTATTGGAATATGAATTCTTATGTGGATACCATCGAACCAGCCTGCTACATTTCCTTAATTTCCCACCTTCTAAGAAAGACTCCTAACACGGCCTTTAATGATGTTATAACAGAACTTGAATAGAACTTACACAGGACATGAAACTTACTTCAAATATTGGATGAATCCGTAAAATTTTTTGGAACAACCCATCCTTAGTCACACTTTTCCCGAGGTAGGTACTATTAGTTAGAAGCTCTGTGGACAGTTTTTAGCGTCCAAAAATTCTTTTTTCTAATTTTCACCCATCTAATAAATCAAATTTCCTCTGAAATCATACGATTTGTAAGTAGGTTCAAATATATATTGTCTTAATTTTAAACCATTAATATTTTAATAAGCATTTTATTATTTCTAATAAGGAATAATTATAGAATTTCTCCACAGAAATGCCGCAATCTCAATGATAATCCTTTTTTAAAACTTTTTTCAGGCCGGTAGGTGTCATAATAATAATTATTCTGATTTGACAGCTCGTAATAGGAACCACTATCATGCAAACTTTGGCGTGATAAAAAGGTTGTACCTAACAAAAATACCATCTTGAACCGGGACGTAACAAACAATAAATGCCAAATGGTCGAGTTAAAACCGAACTTAACTACGCAAATTTTCGAAGAGATTTGAATTGTTTGTAATATTTTAATTGGAAATTGGTTTAAATGATAGATATGTAATATCTTGACCTTAAATCGTTTTATACAAATTCCAAATTTTTTAGGTATTCAGTAAGTGAAAATAATGTTTACGTCTTGTTTGTCGCTCCATTTCCTTGGCCCTAGCCTTAGAGCAATTCACAGAAAATAATACCAAAAATGTGGTTTTCTGCAGCACGGAAAAGAGTAGGTGTAACCATTCTTATGTCTAAATTATCTACATCTATCCACAATGTTTTCTTAACAAAATTTCAAGGATTCAACCGATGTTCATTTTATTTCTGACTATGCAGTCAAGATGAACAGCTTTTCCCATTTCTGTTTTGAAATAGCACTTCAAATAAATCTGCATTACATATTATTTGCTGTAGGTAGTTCAGTATAAACGAAACATCTCTTTGTTCGCAGGATACACATAAAAAATATCTTATTATAAAGAACATATTTCAGATAAAAAGGGCAATTTCATTTGACATAAATAAATGGGAGTCAAAAGGAAGTCACGTCTTTTTCTCCAGCTTCAAACTCTCAACAAATGATTCTTATTTCCGGTTTAATGCATTTTAAAAGGCTTCGCTCACTGCAAAGTGGAACGGAATTAGTTATCCTCGAAGGCTTCGATTTTCGATCAGTGATTCTTTGGTCATTACCGCCATCTGAAACGCTGAAAAATCTACGAAGCTTATCGCTGGGAACACAAAGACTTGTTAACGGCAGCTTCGGAAGGATACAGAGTGAAAAATTATGCTATCCAAATCTATACAAATGCCACTCTACAGTTTTAAAGCTGCCTGGTGGAAATATAGCAAGAAATACACTTTATCGTTAGACAATAACTTTATATGACAATATGACTTCAATCTATTAAAATATAGGGTGGGCCATAAAGTTTTGCACTTTTGTAGTCGTGCTAGCGGAGATACCAAACGGAGGAGAAGAACAGGTTAACTTATGGGTGGCTCCTCGTTTCTTGTAAATTCAGTGACAATGAATCGCTTTACGGGAGAGCAACGAATTTTCTGGGTAAAACATTTAAAAAAAAACAATGATTCTTACGCCACAAATTTCGTTCGCATCACCAATTACAGAATACTAATCAGCTGCATGCCACCTTTTTCATTCACTTCAGCAATTACAGTTTTTGTTCTTATCAACAATCACTTATTTAAATACAATCTGTATTTATTTATTCATATTTCATAAGTGCAAATATTTATGGTCCCCCTAAAGAACTTTTGTTATAAGTCATTTTTAAAACTTCGTGACGATTCGTTAGAATAAATTTAATATTTTAAATATGTAATGCAGATAGGAAATATATTGCTGATTATATAAAGAAAGTACATTACAATTAGAAAGTCCCCATATCCGAAATATAAGGAGGTATATTCAATACGATGTTGGTTACATTAAGCTCCTTTATAAACTAAATAACTATCAAACGGTTTCCGCGCAGACCGTCACTATCGTACTGACAAATTCTATATCAAACTTTTATTGGTAAGTCGGTAACATAATGAAAAAATGCTTATTAGAAAGTCCAAACAAACACGACACGTTTGAAAGAATGATCTTTAATGAAACTTAAATAAATTTCAATGGACATGGAATATAATATAAACAATTTACAAATAAATGAAATGCAAAAAGATCGAGTTAGAATAGGACTTGTAAAATTAAAAAAAACTCACATTCGCTAAATTTGCTATACCTTTTGAAAAAAAAAATTCACTTTATTTCGGTATTTTCAATATGTTTGCATCAAATTAAATAATAAATTTTGTTTGAAAAAGGTCGCTTCACTTACTCACTACCTCCGGTCCATAATGTGAGATAAATACATGTGCCAACACGGAAAGGTAGTGACTATAAATAATTTGCATGAAACATTATGCATGTAAAAATGTTTTCATTCATTCAAACATGCATTACAGATGAACCCACACGAGCAGCTTTATTAACAATGATAAAATTCTTTTTCGCTATAAGTCATTATAATACATATATTCATATTCTTTAGAAAGCGTGTCTACTGAAAAAAAAAAACTCTGCATTCAGAAAATGCAGCGATGGTAAAAAAGGCATCTATGCATAGAAAGCTCGTCTAGCTAAACTTCCTCTCCGTGTTAATTGCACAGTGAACCTTTGAATAAAATATTAAACCCCTGTAAGAGCTCAGAAAATACCAGTCTTCTACATCGGAGTACTACTAAAGCTCCAACTAAGCCTTAAAAAAAACCTGGTAAAATTTCGCAAAAGAACCAAACCATTAGTTTTGTCCTGCGTTAAGTAAATTCATTTTTCTCTGCATTCTGGAAGCTTTCTTAATCCTTTATAATTCTCTTTTTGTGATGAGGTCTTTTCTATTTTTGTTTTTCTGGACTGTAAGCTAGTTTCAAGGGAGATAATAGATTAGAATCGAGGAAATATGGGTGACAATGGTCTTAAGTTAAGAATTTAGCGTACAAAAGGGAATTTAAAGCATCCACCGAGATTACTTAGATTTTTCACTGAAATCTTAAGAATTATAATATTCTACTACATATGCACCATATAAAGAGGTAAGATTTGTTTGTTTGTTTGAATTGAATAGGCTCCGAAACTACTGAACCGATTTGAAAAATTCTTTCACTTTTGGGAAGCTACACTATCCTTGGGTAATATAAACTATATTATATTTTCAAAAAAATAGGCATCTTTACTAAAACTTCAATAATGTAACCAAAGGTGTAAAAAAATTACCCAAAATATTCTTTACATCGCGTGCGCTGCAAAAACTATTGATGATAGAATAAAATAATGTACTACGCTTTGTAGAACATATCATTATTTACAAAAAAGGTCCCTAAAAACATATGTCTAACTTTTATGGTAATGCCACAATAAGAATTCTTTTATTTTAAAAATTTAATTAAAATGTCGCTGCTTGAAAAAGGTCTTTATTTGTATCTTGGTTTTAATGCTTATCAAAATAAATTACTTCATATTCAAGACAGCTTCAATACCTTTATTTAACTTTTTGAATTTTTCAATTCGGATATTTAA
The DNA here is from genome assembly GCA_917563855.2 of Limnephilus lunatus. Taxonomy (NCBI): domain Eukaryota; kingdom Metazoa; phylum Arthropoda; class Insecta; order Trichoptera; family Limnephilidae; genus Limnephilus; species Limnephilus lunatus. Next base: position 70,405,734 of record OU830594.1, on the reverse strand, counting down.
TTAGAAAGATATCACGAGTTTAAAAATGTTAGTATTAGAAAAAATTTTCGGCTACGGGCCGGGCGGGAGAGGAGTCAAGAAATGAAGTGCCAGGGGGGTTGGCGGGACGGAGGAGCGGGAGAGCGGTGGCGGGGAAGGTGGAAGTGGAACGCTGGAGGGGAACGCACGGGCAAGGACATGCAAGGAGTAACATTTTATTTATTTGAAAATGGCATTGCAAAGCTTTCTGGGAAACAGCTAGTATTTAAATAGAGAGGTAGTCCGGTAGAATCATTTTTTAAACTTATTAAAAGTAATGCTGACCTTATCTGAAGAGCTCAGATAATACTTTTTTATTAGTTGGCAAGTTCTATTCTACTATTAATTTCGTTATTATTTTAAATGAGATAATAGGTTATTTTTTTATTTGAAATAAAACAATAATTAATGGATAATGAAATAATTTTAAATAAAAGTCCAATTCTAAGATTGGGACGTATTGACAAAGAACATTCCCTTTCCCTTCCCAATTCTCCATCTACACTAACACCCACTTCCTCCTTCACTTGAGGAGTCCAGCCCATTTTGTTTTAAATCATATGTTATCAATAACACACATGTAACTTAATTTTAGTAGAGTATTATATTGCCCTGAAGAATCTACGTTTGTGGCAAAACCCGGTTGGCATAAAGTATAAAAAATAAAAGTGGTGTGTACAAAGTTATTATTTTGTTTTAAATTATAATATCACATCACAAAGTATATGCTTCATATGAATAAAAAAATATATTTTTTAGATAAGCTGCACGCAGTAAGCACTGAGGAAAATAATTCCCTTCAGAGCCTATGTCATCTTTGGGGATATTGTATGGAGAGCCTTTTAAAAGGAAATGAAGGAGAGGAAGTTCTAGGAAAGAAATAGATATGAGGGGTAGGTAGGGATCTGGGGGGGTCAGTGTGTCCAGGAGGGAGAGACGTACAATTCCATCCCCCCCATTGCGGTGCAAGGCGATGCTCCGAGAGCTTCCTACCGGAGAGATAAAAGGTCTCCCTCAACAAGCCTCTCCGATCTGACCCGCCACGCCACGGTCATCATTAATCTTGTCATGTCTTCCTCGGGCATCCGCGATTTCTTCAACAATTAACATTTGCGTCATCTTATATTTTCTTTAAACTCCTTTCTTCGTTCATTCTTTTGTTGCTCCGCTAATATAATATTTCAATTTAATAGTTTTTATTTGTCAGGGAGCACCTAATTAGCTTATTCCAACTGCGTACCTACATGCAAGGGATAAATTGTGTTGATTATATCAACGTCCATTAAAATACCGATTAAACCTTAATGGCGTGTAAACGATGCTGAAAATATACACTTGTTTAGCCAGCAATGAAATTCATATATAAAAAGATTTCACACTACTTGCGACCTGTAGGTATTTCATCCATTGTAATAATTTATTCTTCTTGTATGTATTTTAATTCCAGAAAAATTTCCTGTCATAGTCACACAGTTTGCGGACATAGTGTAATTATGTACTACGTGAAATAAAAAAAAATAGTAAAAAAAATGGGAACATATTTTTTTGGATGCGAAGACTAGGTACCGTTCACAGGGCGACTAGTTTAATTTACTCAGACAGGATATCGGACCGGCATCTTTTTCAAATTAGATTTTACTTTAATTTAAATTATTTCATTTAATTTGATCAATCTTATTTAATTTGAATCATTAATTATATTCTGCACTGCAGTGCCGGGCCGTCCAACTTTATAACAACATCTCGATTGAAATTACTGAGATTGAAAATATGTTTAAATATAAAAAGGAATTAAGAAAGTATTTCCACCTAATGTTTTGATTTTTAGTCTGTGATTGAATGCAATTAAATTTTAAATATTTAAAGTTATATTATTTTGTTTTGAATACTGATTTATGCTCATAGCCTGACCAAACAATTTCTTCGCTTCTTACAATCTCGCCCTACATATAAAATGGTCTTCGCTTTTCATTGTTCTTACTTCACATCCATGCAAAAAAATAAAATGCTTCGTAGGTACAATATTGTGAAAGAGTACTAGTATTATTAAGGCTGAGTTTGAGGCAGTTTCTTTACACAAACATAAACTCATTAAATCTAATGATAAATCGTAAAATATATTTATTACATACAAGAGACCCTGCTGCTCCGAACTGCCTGCAACCAGTGAGACTATGGAATTCCCAATTGGACAATGTTGTGAGGCTGACGGTAGTGGGGAGGGGAAGGAGATGAGAAAAAGGGAGGAAAGTAGGTACCTTTTAGTGGAAAACCAAATACGGCTGAATCCATTTAAATCATCTTTTCAATTCTGGTTTTCTTGGATCAGGGCGATACTGAGGATACCTTCCACTCTAGAACGTTCAGTAAATACACCTTTCATTCTTTTTAAATGAAAGGTGTAATCGTGAAAGACCTCAAATAAAATTTTGCAAATGCATCAAATACAATTTAATTGCGCTTGTCAGGAATTTAATCCGCGATCTCCAGATCGTTAGTCAAAATGTTTTGAGCTGTATTTAGTAACCCACCATCGAATTCCCTTTTTCCTCCTCACAGCCTCAAAATTTACAGTTATTGGGTATGCCATAAATCCACTGGCCCCAAGAGGTTGCACCATTGGGTAATATTAAAATTCAGAATTTGCTTGATTATCTTCTTCTATAACAAACACACATTCGGGTTAATGTGTGTTTGTTACACTTCCACATAAAAACTGCCGAATAGATTTTAATGAAACTTTACATTAATATAGCCCATACATCATAATTACATATAGGTTATAATTTATAAAGCTAGCTGGGATGGGGACGCGGTAGGGGGACGGCGACGAACGGAAAAGGTGATTCAGGGAGAAACAATGTATTTCTTTAAATATGGCATTGCAACGCATGGCGGCAACCAGCTATCCAACTCGTAGGTGGTTACTTCTTTGGAAATAGTTATTTATGTCAATCTGGAATTTATTTAATAATTCGCGAGTACAAGTAGTGATTACGATAGTCGGCCTAACTGGAAGCTTGCTAAATGAGATCTGAATTGAATGAGCTCCTGCAGACTTCACCCAGGCCCTTGGCCCTCCTGGTACCCAAACTCTGAACTAAACTAACTGCCATTTTGGAACAGCTCTTAGTACTGTCCTCTATGTGACTCGCTCGGAAGCTTTTAGATATGCCACAATAAATGAGTGATAAAATAATATTTTGTAAACAGAAATCAATTTATCACCTTACTATCATTTTCCGTTTGGTTGCGTACGTTTATTTTTCTGCGTGGGAAAAACACTTTAAAGAAATGTTTTACCTTAAAATTATAAATGTAGGTCATTTAAAAAAACATCTCTTTTCATATTCAGAAACGTTAAACAAACTTGAAAATGAATAAATTCTATAGCTTCGGATTTCAGCATTTTCTTTCCCGTGAACTTCGTGATTAATTACTTTCCTCGCGAGTTTTTCCATCTGCTGCAGCTGTGAAAAATTATGAAACGATTCCGAGAAGAAATTTTCCCGAAGAAAGGGCTTTCTCGAAGTGCATATTGATAACAGTGTAAAACCTGGAATTCTCGTCGCCATGCTATGTACGACTTTTTAATCCAATATAGTGCTAATAATGACGAGTTTTCAATTAGAATTTTATTTGCTCTGAATAATTTAAATATATAGTCTGCCCTGGTTTAGTTCTTGTTTAGCATTTTAAAAGAAATACCCAAGAAAACTAGACGTTTTGATTTTAAACTAGTTGATTTTTTTTCTTCGTTTAAATTTTATGAAATAATATTATAATATTGCAGTCAGTATCATTATACTGTTTATTTTTACACATGTCCTGAATATACTAGAGAAATTACGGGTCAACGTCCATCGTGTATTGATCACATATGGTGCAACACTAAACATACTGACAAATTACTTACGATAATATTAAAAAATAATATTACTGACCATCACACTTGCATCTGTATACAACAACTTAATATTAATAAACACAAAATTTCGGAGAGCAATGCTTTTACAAAAAAATCACTAAACCATAATAAATTAAGTATTAAAATAAATACGGAAACGTGGAAACCCGTATTAGAATCTACATGTTCTGAAACAAGCGCAAATATTTTTGATAATATTCTTTGCAATTTTATTAGAGCATCGACTGACATTAAAACTATACATATTAAAGCAAAATTCAAAAAAATAAAACCATGGATTTCACATGGCTTAGTCGTTTCTATTAGAAAAAAAGAAGAGTTATATCACCTGACAAAGAAATTTCCCTTAGATAAAAAAATATTCACATATTACAAAAAATATAGGAACAAATTAACCTCTTAAATAAAAATAACTAAAGAAAACTATTACAAACATGAAATTGACCTGGCTAAACAAAATGTAAAACACATATGGAAAACAATAAATGAAATAAATAGTAAAAAAAACAAAAATACTCTAATTAAAAAAATGTATATCGGAAAAAACTCTGTTGATGCCATTAGGGAACCGACAAAATGTGCTAATGCCTTTAATAAATATTTCGCTAACGTCGGTCAAAATTTAGCTACACGGATCGATGAAAATTATAAAATAGATAATTTCGAGAAGGACTGCCTTAAACAAAATAATCTGTCAGTTTTCCAACCAGTAACAACAAATGACATTAAAAATATTATAAATGAATTAAAAGGTGGATCTGCACCAGGATTTGATGGAATCACAGTAGAAATATTGAAAAAATATAACAATTTTTTAAGCATTCCAATTACACACATTATAAATATTAGTTTAAATAGTGGAATATTCCCTTCCATTTATAAAAAATCTATCGTAACACCCGTTTTTAAATCAGGCAGCGCTGAAGAAATATCAAATTATCGACCTATATCTCTTGTCTCAAACGTAGCCAAAATTTTTGAAAAAATCGTAAAAAAGCAACTCATGTACTACATTGATAATAATAAAATACTTAGTCCTAGCCAATTTGGATTTAGAGAGAAACTAGGCACTCATGATGCCATTGCTGAACTAACATCAACTATATACAATGCATTAGATAAAAAAAACAAATGCCTTGGCATTTTCATTGATTTACGCAAGGCTTTTGATAGTATCTCCCATACAAAACTAATTAATAAATTAAATGATATCGGCATTATTGGTACGGTTAGATATTGGCTACAAAGCTATCTAACTCAAAGAAGTCAAAAAGTAAAATTAAATAACTCACTAAGTGTGGATGAAACTTTAGAATTTGGAATTCCCCAAGGGACTGTTATTGGACCAATTTTATTTATAATATACGTTAACCAAATGTTTAAATTATCACTTAATGGTAAACTTATATCTTTTGCTGACGACACTGCAATAATTATTGAAAAAAAAACGTGGAACGATATTACCATTGCAGCCAATCAAGACATGAAGGTTATAAAAAAATGGTTCGATAATAATTTATTATCACTCAACACAGAAAAAACTTATTATATTCCATTCTCTCTACAAGAAGATGTACCAACTAATTTAATTAACATAATAATTCATTCCAAAAATTGTGTAAATGACGATACATGTAATACGGACTGCGCTAAACTAAACCTAAAATCAAATGTAAAATATCTTGGAATCCTAATAGATAAAAATGTTAAATGGAAAGATCATATCAATCTCACTGTTGAAAGAATAAGAAAACTTATCTATATATTCTATAACATACGAAATATTTTAAATAAAAAAACCATAAAAATGGTCTATTATGCATTAATTCAGTCCTTATTACAGTACGGCATTATTGGGTGGGGAGGGGCCTTTAAATCATCCTTACAGCCCATAATTATAATTCAAAGAATAATTATAAAAATCATCCTTAGGAAACCATACGACTTCCCTACTCTAGAATTGAATTATTTCGGGAATTTAATGTGCCATCAATCATAGAATTGTATAAGAGAAACGCTTTATATCAAATATATAAAGAATATTTTATTCAAAAAATCCACCCCTCAGATAGCATAAGCAATAGATTTAAAACTAATGGCTTAATAGCCATCCCTGTGCTTAGAACAACCACGGCTCAGCATCACCATTTGTATTTAGGTGTAAGATGGTACAATATATTATTATCCAACAACAAAATTAATATAACGGGAACATTGAAATATGAACAATTTAAAAAGCAAATTAAGTCCCTGAAATTGGATAATGATATATTGTACCCTTAATTTAATTTACCCTTACTTAAACTGAAATATTTAATATTAAAAGTATATATATATATATATATATACTGTTATTGTTATTGTTCTTCTAAAACTATTTTTTCTAAATTATGTACCTTTGTCGAGTAATATTTGTATTTATTTTCATAAGTTCTTTGATCATTGTTTAAACATCTCATTAAAACACTATTAATTTTTTTGCATGTTAATACTCCTCCCATAAACACGAGCTCTTGAGCTCAATTTATGGAGTAGTAGTAATATAAAATGAATTATTGTATAACCTTGCACATGTAATCATTTTTATTGTAAAAACAAAATTCTTGAAATAAATAAATAAATAAAAAAAAAATAAAATAAAAATATCACAGTTACAGTAGTATTTATACATTATTGATAAGTTTTAAAGTAAATAGAGAAAGTCAGTTTCGGGAAACTCATTATCGTTGATATACTTTTTTACAATTATGTGGAAGAATAACAAATAATTAGCATGTACTACAAAGATACATGCGAATAAAGCAAAGGGTCTTTACCAATACACAGTAACGTGGCGGTCTACCCTCCCTACCATGAAATTGCGTTATGATATAGGACAAGTAAAGCAAACAAATACGAGGTTAACACATTACAGCATTCTACGTCAATGTATTTCCCTAATGAAGTAGGGTCTAACTTTCAGAAAAGTTTATATTATTCATCATCAGGTTAAATTTTGTGAACTGATGGACACTACTGTTGTCCGTTGTTCCCCTTGAGTATTTTGTGCTTTTAATACCAGATACTTCGAGGGTATTTTTGTGTACTTAAAGGCACAAACTGATACGAACTCATTCTTAATAAATCATGAATCTGTCAACCTAATTTCAGAATAGTTCATCAGGTACGGAGAAATATCGTAACAACGCTAAATAGCCCAAAAATCAGAAATAAAACTTTTCATTTTTGGATGCAAGATTCTTAAATGATTTCAAAACTAATATAATGCTTATCACTTACTATATTTCTTAACGAAGTAAGTATTCCCTAAGTAAGGAATATCAGTTCGTAACCGCGTGATTCTAAAAATAGGTTTTTTCCTCCAGCGTCGCGGGTTCGTCCCTCAGTTAGCTAAGTCTTTTACAATTACATAAATAGCGGAATTGGAGAAATTAAAATATTGAAAGTTATTCGTAGCCCGGAAAAAAAAGCCTTTCTTTTGATAAACATTTTTTTTAAGATACGGTACATTTACTTCTACTTACTAAACATCTTCTGGCAATTCATCAAATTCTGAACGAGGAAGAGTATCCAGCAAAATGAACGTCGCCGACTATTAATGTATTATACAATAGGTACCTACTTGTGTGTGGTCTTGTCTCTTTTTAAAAGCATATCTGTATAGTGAAAATGATAAACAAAAACACTTTAATCTCTTTCAGATCCTAAATGGAAGGTTATTCTAAAAATGATCACTTCAGGCCAAAAGAAACATGAAAACAAATTACTTAAAAATATCAGTGTTATGAGTAGTTAGCTTTTAATCATAAATAAATTGATTTTTTTAAGAGTAAAACTTATAAACGATTAACTTATACACTTTTGAATGGAGCTATAACTTTGTGGTTATCGATTGACAATTACAAAACAATGGGTGGGGATAATGTATTATCACTAAGTGTTGTGATAGGGATTTTTTGTTTTTTTTTTTTAAAGTGAATACCGCACAAGAATCTTAACTGCTCCCGTCTGGAGCCAGTGAGACTATGGCATCCCCAATTGGGGTATGTTGTGAGACTGAAGGTAGTGGGGAGGGGAAGGAGGTGGGGAGGAGGAAGGTTGGGAAGTACATGGTTTTTCAGAACTGGTCACCAAACACAGCTAAAGCCATTTTCAAGCAAAGTTTAATTCTGAATGGTGGTCTTACACCAGGGCGATACTGATAGTATCTTCCACTCTGCAACGTGCCGCAAATATACTATATATTATTTTTAATGAATTAATTGTGAAATAACACAAATTAATCAAATAAAGTTTATTTGCGCACGCCGGGTTCGAACCCGCGACCTCCGGATTGTGAGTCAAGAGTCTTAGCCACTGAACTACGGAGGTTGTCAAGGGATGGTGGCGTAGCTAGAAATTAATGAAGAGCGGGTGGGGGAAAGGGAACGGACATTTAATGGGAACATATCCAAAATTGGGCTTTAAGAACATAATATCCAAAATTAACTTATAAACCATCTTTGCATGTAAAGAAGAAGATAGATAGTACTCCTCCACACAAATAACCATCTATTACACTAAACGCATGTACTAAAAAATATTATAATTTTATTACTTATTCCATAGCAAAATGATTTAATATTCAAATTTTCATTGCAGAATTTTAAACACCAAACAGAATAATTACATTTTCACACAAAATTTCCTAATAGCTTTTCAAATATTCCCCGCAATAATGCTACAGTAATTGTTTCCTAGAAATTATGTTTAATAACGAAAAATATAATAAACTTTCGGCAAGTACGTTACGTTACGTCAGCTTGAATTGAAGTGTTGCTTGAATAACGAAAGCTCCATTTTGCCTTAAAATTGTTTCGTGAATAAATGATACATAGAGCAGAATATTCGATTCAGTACATTAATTTCTTGTGTATTTAACATTAATTTTATCATAATTTGATTGTAATCTTGAAGATACAAACTTTTACTTTCATAATTTAAGTTACCTACGTACAGTTCGATATTTAATGTAGACGAAAAATAATGACGCTGCGATCGTTTAAAAGGTTTGAATTAAACAACACCTGGATTATTATTTTTAATTGATAAACTAACGTTTAAACAAGATTTTTATGCATAGCACAAAGGGTAGATAACAAATATTATAATCAATAATTATCAGCCTGAAACACTCATCTACATTGAAAAAATCTTCCGAGAAAATATACTGGCCGCCAACGGAACCCTTTGTGCTATGCATAAAAATCTTGTTTAAACGTTAGTTTATCAATTAAAAATAATAATTAATATTTGACAAGTTAAAGTATTTCAGCAAAAAATGCAGACATAATTAGTCTCGACGCCACCTAGCGGGAGATTTAGTATTAAAAATACCTCTCATAAAAATAAAGTTGGTTGTTTTCAGTTGGAAAAATGTAATAATAAGTAATTGTCGAATGAAACACTAGTATATATTGAATTATTTGGCGGGTATTAGATAAGACGCCATAGCTCAGTGGTCAGAGCTGCTGACTGGCAATCAGATGGTCACGGGTTCAATTCCCGTTGGCGGCCAGTATCTTTTCTCGGAAGATTTTTTCAATGTAGATGAGTGTTTCAGGCTGATAATTATTGATTATAACACCTGGATGGTTTATAGGAACAAATGCTAGTTTAAACACAACTCTCCAAAAGTTTATTTTATACTTTAACCAAACGGTGTTCAGAATTTTGAGATATTTTATTTATTTATTTACATTTTTAACGCCATAGAATGGCTTTTACATGTGAGTGAAAGGTACGTGATATTATAAGTATACGTAAACTAGAGTATCAGTATTACAATAATAACAAAATAAGAATGTACATTTAACAAAGAATGTCGGATAAAAGCAAGTAGGTATTTAGGTATAGGATACTATTATGTGTTACTAAACTACTGTTTCTATGTTTACTGAAAAAGTGGAAGCTCAGCTAAGTTTTTTTAAATTTATTCTAGAGAATTAAAAGAACATACTCCATCAAGATTTTTATTCAATTTCGTAGTTTATTTTAGTGGCCGTGAATACACTTGTTTATTTCACTGATGGGATAAGATTTTCTGGGGGACGGACTTGTTGAGAGCCTTTATGTTTTTATTCTTATTCACTTTGTTTCCTTCTGACGTTTGCAAAGAAAATTAGGTAGAACAGTTTATATGGGAAAATGAAATTGTTGTTTTTACCATCTTCCTCGCAATTTTATTTTCTCACCGATTAAAGCTTTCCTGGACTAAGACAAAGATTTCAAAACCAAAATCAGCTAAATCGGCCCAGTCGTTCTCGAGTTTTAGCGAGACAAATGAACATCAATTGATTTTTATCAATGTTATAATTACAGAGAACATATTATTTTTAGAATAAAAAATATGTTTTAAAAGTTGTCAACAGTATTTATAGACACTAAATAGAGTAAATTTGTATTGAGTTTTTTGTTTTCTTCAAAGTTATCATTTTGTTTGGAATTACTAAGCACGTATTTCAAATTAGCTAATTGTTTCAGGGCTTTCAGTTAAAGATTTAATAAAAGTTTTGGTTTTAAAAAAATCATTTTTAATAAAATAATACATTTAATAGCTATCACCCTTCAGTCTGATGATAAAGAGATCTGAATTAAGTTTTTAAGAATCTATAGTAAAATATGACAAATAATCAATGCAGACGACTATTATAATGTCTATCTTTGATTATTGTGATTGAGGAAAGGTTATTATAGCCTTCTTATAACTAAATTCCGTGCAGTTGAATACATCTACTACTTCTGAGAGAGCATTGCCAACTGCATGCAATCTATGTATAAGCGAATATCTAAATGACTCTGTCCTGATATTGTTGTTAAAATTAAAAATAATTTTGGATCGAGTAGTTCTCGTTGGTATATGGAAGATCATTAGGTTTAATAAATCAGGACTGTCAATAATACCATTAACAATTTTAAAATTGTTCCGAAAGGTGATGATTCTATGTCATATTCTAAGAAAATTATTATTTTTTTATATTAAAACGATAGTTATATTAAACGATAGATATTTTTCTTAATAATTTAAGTGAAAGGCGATTTTTTTGACTTCTGGAATTTATTTATAAAAATTCGACCCTTATTGAAACGAAAACTCTTTTAGAACCGTTGTAATTTTAAATTCTAAAAATAGCGACACTAAAAAGGGACAAATATATCTACAGGATTGAGCCTGCGAGAGAATGAGATAATCGGTCTACTCTTTGTGAGGTGCTTCGTAGCCGATTGATCTTCTCTTAATGCGGTGATTCGTAGCCTCCCCACTCTTGTCTACTTTAGTTTTCTGAAGGTTTTAATTTCACCGTCTGTGAATTGCAGATTCTGATTTTTTTAAAATAATGTTGAGGTTTAATTCAGATAAAAACTAAAACTAACCGATAAAAACTAAAAGTTTTAAAAATTAAAAACTATGTAAACGTCATTCATTCTAATTATTTTATGACTAAGATAGATCCCTTACAAGTGTGCAACAATTGGACAAAGTTTTAAATGGCAGACAATGGTTTCTTTGTGCTTAAATTAGAACAATGGGAACGTAAGTAGTACAATGGTAGTCACACGGACTTGTGGCAATAGACAAGTGTCCCCACCGTACTTAAACATACAATGTACTGTACTGAGTAACCAGAAACACACACATAAAAATAATAAACTGGAAATATTTAACAATCTATAACTGTTACCCGTAATTATAAATTAAATACTAGTAAGTACCTATTTGAAATTGGAATTTTTCTTTTTTTTAAATTAAAATATTTTTCTTCCGGAATATTGTCAAAACGTCTTGGGAGGGAGACAAATCTTTCACACTTTTTAATAGCTTAACTTTAATAAAATGTATTTGATCCAATAGCAGTATCTTGTATTTAATTTTAAGTATCTTCCAAATACATAAATCAACGCTCTTTCCTGTAAAAAAATACGATTTTTGTTTTGTGATTGGTAAAATACTAAAAATTTCGCCTTCAGTCTTCGCAAATTCACTTTGTGGCATCATTTTTAATTAAATGCAAACAAATCACTTTGTAAAACACTAATTATTTAATCAAAATTATCCACATGTTTTAAAAATTAAAGGTTTCTTTTTCAGGGCAAGATTACATAATATTCATAAAAATTACAAAAAACAAACAAGTATTGAAAAATAAAAATATTATACGAAGTGGTGTATAATTATACAAAAATATTTAATTTTTTTTTTTTATTTAAAATTAAAGATAAAAAATATTTTAGAATGTGTAAAAATTGCAATTATTTATTAAAATTAAAAAAGTCAAATGTCTAAGTAACAAAAATAATTATTATATATAAGTAAATATTGATACAAAAAGAAACCTTTGAAATATGTAGATAATTTTGATTAAATAAGTGGTGATTACAAAGTGATTGGTTTTCATTTATCAAAAAATTTCATTTGAATATTGTCTTTTTAGAAATATTTTAATTTTACGAGTTGGACCTACGTTCGTAGAGCACATATTTTATTTATTTAAACAATATAATTAAGCGAAAATATATTATCTCAATACACCCATTTCAGACATTCAGTAAGCCAATTAACGGCAAAAAATATATATTTTTCGAAATTTTATTAATCGGTCGCAAAATATGATTTTCGTGTTCTGAATTTTAATTCCCTGGACGCCGTGTGTTATGTACCATGTTCAGAATTCTACAGGCTCATTCATATAGGGGTGGGTTTTGTCCTGCACAGCCTTCAGAAATAAACAAGGCTTCATCCCTATCAGCGCGTAAAGGCTTTTCGACTAATATCCGCTCGTTTGGGTCCTGTGCCGTAGCGGTAGAAATTACATGTTGTATAGAAATATATTACGGACTTTTGGATTTCAGGTATACGAGATGACGAATCTCAGCATTTCAATGGTTTATAAGTTTATCTTGTAAGTTCACATTATCATAAACATTTATTTTTATTTTTGTTGTGTTTTATTGGTAGAAATCCACAATATTTCTTATAATAACAATAAGTTGTCATTAATTTTTTTAACATCAATAGTTTGTTTTATATCAATACCGCACAAGAGTACCAACTGCACAAGACAGTCTGGAGCCAGAGCGACTATGGCATTCCAATTGGGTATGTTATGATGGTGAATTTAATGAGGGTAAGGGGATGGTGAAGATAATGTGGGGAAGTACCTGCTTAATAAGATCTGGCCACCAAACACGGTTAAAGCCATTTCAAGTAACAGTTCAATTCTGAATGGTGGTCTTACACTATATTATCTACTCTTGCTTATTTTTCTCTCTCATTTAATATTTTTGTTATATTTAATGACTGCCTCCGTGGTCGAGTGTTAAGATCCTAAACTACGAACTCAGAGGTTGCGTGTTCTAATCCCGGTGCGCAACTTATTTTGATTGTTACATTTCACAATTAATTCATAAAAAAACGAATAGTACTTATTTTTGCGGCCAATTCCAAAGTGGAAGATTTTATCGAAATCGCCCAGGTGACACACCACTTTTCAATATCAAAGCATTTGCTTGAAATATGGCAAAGCCGTGTTTGAAGTCCCGATCTGAATATTCAGGCTCCAAACCTTCATCTTTCTCACCTTTTTTTCATTCTCGCTTCCTTCAGCATCACAGTATCCCTAAATTGAGAATGCCACAATACTGGCTCCAGACATTTGGGATTAGTTGAAATTCTTTCGAGGTATTCATGAAAATAAATTTAAAATTTAACAAATTTAATGCTTTTAATCAATGTGTATATGAATTGATGTTTCCTGCTGTAAGCCGCCAGAAACTAAAATATGGAATATGGTGGCGTGTTAAAATTTAGTTAGCAAATGAAATAATATTTCACCGTTTTCGAAATTGAACCCTTGAAAAGCTTCGGATCCTATCACAATAAAATTGGTTTGCTGTTAATACTCTTAACACGGATTGATCGCGTTTACATGAAAATGTGAAAGTGTTGTGGGGTGTTGAATTTGAGAACATATTTTATATTATTATTGTTTTAAATATTATATTAAGTCTGGTTTGTATAATATTGCGATTGTTGCGATTGTTGCATGATATATTAGTATATTTGCGGCACGTTCCAGAGTGGAAGATACTATCAGTATCGCCCTGGTGTAAGACCACCATTCAGAATTGAAACGTTGCTTGAAAATGGCTTTAGCCGTGTTTGGTGACCAGATCTGAATAGCCAGGTACTTCCCAACCTTCCTCTTCCCCACCTCCTTCCCCTCCCCTCTACCTTCAGCCTCACAACATACCCCAATTGGGGATGCCATAGTCTCACTGGCTCCAGACGGAAGCAGTTGAGATTCTTGTGCGGTATTCACTGTAAAAAAAAATAAAAAAATAAGCGAAATACAAAAATCAATTCGAACAGTATTCGAAACTCTCCGTTGACTAATAGAGTTTAATTATATTTTTAATTATTTATTTAATTTTTATTTATTTATTTTATTTTTATTTATTTATTTAATTTTTATTTATTTTTATTTTTATTTTTTTTTATTTTTTATTTTTTTATTCATTTATTTTATTTTTATTTATTTATTTAAACGCCCATAGGGCTTTTAGATATACTGCAGTATAAGTTTTTTTTTTTTACAAATTGAATATATATGTAGAACAGGAAATACGATATACTTGTTATTCAACTGAACTGGTATCGTCCACGATGGAGGCTATGTAAGAACAAAATTTTGTTTTAAGTGGCTAAAACCATGTTTAGTTACCAGATCTGAATAGCCTGGTACTTTCCCTTATTTCTCATCTCCTCCAATTATTAGTAGTAGGTACCATTTGCAGACTGACAACATTTCTCAGTATCGTTAGAATTATTTTTTCTTTCTCTCTCTCTGGTTTCAATCCTGGGATTGGTTTGCAGCAATTTCCTCTAATTTTCTTTTCCATTCTTCCCTGTCTTGTGCTGCTCTTTTGAGTTCTGCATATGATGAGCAGCGCACGTCCACCAGCAGGTAGTCCAGGTACTCTCGGCGTTGGCGTCCCCTAGAGTTTGTCCCCTCGGTCATACCCTCCATTATGGTATGCAAGAGGCCTTCTTGTCGTATAACATGTCCGATCCATCTTGCACGCCTTTCGCACAAGGTCCTGAGCAGGTGCCTTCCTCCTTCGATACTTTGGAGAACCTCCTCATTTGTAATGTGGTCTCTCCAGGAAATTTTTTCTTTATTCATTTCATATTATGGTTATTTGTGGATTTTTCGACCACCAAGCTAAGCTGATGCCCGTGTAATCTGTCGCTGTTGCTATAAATTACCGCAATTTGAGGATGCAGTTATTTTATAGATATATGAACCTACCTATAATATATGTTTTTGAGGGGATGTACCGAATCAAGCGTCAACCCAACGTCCACCGATTTGCTGATTCATAGAATTCACTGCGTTAACACAGTGCCCATCATCTGGATGATAAAATTTCCCAAGATCGCTGACAGAGAGATCGAACTCAATGAAAGGCGATAAAGATTGAAATAGGTTCTATGATAAAATTTTGAAATTTAATAGAGTATAAAAACCGTCGGTAGTAGTGGGATGTTAGATTCTTACTTTAATGTAAGGTGTAAATTTAGCTCTTGTAATTCAGTAGATGAATAGATTGTTTTACTTAGTCAATAAATGTTACACACTACATAATCGATGTGTCGTCATTTAACAATACCTATTCGGTATATAGTCGGTTACTGAGGAGTGAGGACTGAATATTTTTTCAGCGATGTACGAATCCACTACCATGGTCTGATTCCTTTTGCTTGGAACTAACTAACGTGCTACGGCGCTAGATACCGACTCTTGACAAGAACCAACTAGAAAATTCGAATAACGTTATCGTGCCACGTCTTCTTCGTTCACCTGATAACGCGAAAATTAAAAAAAACCTTATTCGTCCATCTGATTACTTTTCCGCTCCACATGGCCAAACTAATATATACCTCATTCTTTCATTTATAAATCGTATTACTTACATTGGGTGTTTATTGTTTTTGGATTTCCTTACACGAGATTCTCACAATCGTTTGATATAATATAAATATAATATATTATTATTTGAATTATTAATTAAAAGTTTTTAATTCGTCCATCATTTGTAAGATCCATGAACTGCGTTGTTATTTAATTTTGACAATATTATGTTAATATGCCGTATCTACAGATAAAGCATTTTGGCTTCACAGCGATAAATCAATTTCATTCGCCAAGTTACACAACATGAACTTAATTTTATTAATTTTTGTGGTTACTTCCCAAGGAATTCATGAAGGCACAATATTGTAACCGCCAAAAAGAACATTTCTGTAATGACAGAAAATTGCAATTTCAAATAAAGCATCCTTCCAGGACAATACTAAACTGTTTTTCCATTACAACGTCGTTGCAGTACGGGAGGCGGGATGTTTGAATTGCAGCGTATTGGCATCACGTATCGGAAGCAATTCATGCCACATACGCGACGGGATTTGTCAATATGACATTAATTTTTATAGGTATTTTGTTATTTTCCTAGCAAAGTAACAGTAGTTGTAAAATTTTGGAAGAAGGTACACTTGCAAATGAAACGCATCATTCAGGAAATTAAAAGGACTAGTGAATTTTTATTGTTATATTCCCAATTACATTGTGAATATCGTTAGATCCAACTACCCAAGACAGACCAAGGAGTTTATGTTGTTTATGAAGCTACATCGAAGGAAAAAGAGTTAAAAAAACCGCAACTCGATCTTTTATAAATTATTTCCCTGGTAGAGTGGGAGTTTGCATCTAGCGACATCTATTAATAATTCTTACAATTAATTAGTTTGGTTCCCAAACAAACAATTCATTTTAACTACATATTTTGAGAGGTGTGAGTCCTAGCTAAAAACTAACCCACAAATTTATACATACTCCCCCCCAAAAAACGGTCAGCAGTAGAGTTTTTTACAACACAAATAAAATATAATTACTAAAATATCTCACTTATAATACTAAAAGTAACTTATAATATTTATAAACTTTCACTGTCTCACACCAGATTTAACTAACTAATAAATTCATAATTTACATGCTCTAGTTAACGTTAAATCAATAATTTCTAAAATAATAAAACATTTAATTTTAGGACAAACACAATATAATGATAATTGGACCAGGTCTTCCTTCCAGGACAGCTAGTTTTGTATTAACATTTGAACGGGCAATTAGTGTTCTTCCCTCTTTTGGTTGAATTATCATCTTAAATTTTCACTTGGATTATATTTTTCACTATAGTGTCACAAGAGGTCACTACCTCCACCACTTTTATTCATTCTTGATTGTTTTTTTTTATTATTGTTTTTCACTTTTTTTTATCACAGTTGTTAAAAAGTCTGATTATAGCAACTGGATTATAAAACTCCCAGCTTCACTGGTTTTTTCTTGCGCTTGTGGACGCTACACTGTATTGGCGCTACCGGGTCGCTTCTTATTCTCCCTGGTCCATCTTGGGTAAGTGATCTCCGCCTTTGTTGTCCTCAATTGGCAGCAAGCGTAGTTTTGATATTGCCCTCTGGACTGTTCCCTGTGCTGTGATGATGGTAGCTACCCGTACTCTTCCATCAGGTCCCGGGTGTACAGCGTGCACTCGTCCTAGCCTCCAAAAGCAAGGAGGCTCGTTGTCTTCCTTCAGAATGACCATCTGACCTGGTTGCAGCTGCCTTTGGTGGTTGCCAGTCCATTTTGTCCGAGTCTGCAGCTCAGCCAAGTATTCTTTGCGCCACCTCGACCAAAAGGATTGTATTAGTTGATTTAATTTTTGGTCTATTGACTGCTACATTCTGCAAATTCTGCTCCGGGATCGCTGCTAAGCTCGTTCCAATGAGAAAGTGACCAGGACTCAGGGGATTTAGGTCTTTGGGGTCATTGGACAGCGGACAGAGGGGACGGGAATTCAAGCATGATTCAATTTGACATAATACAGTGCTAAATTCCTCATATGTTAATAGTGAAGCATTTGCTACCCTTTTCAAATGATATTTTACTGATTTGACCCCTGCTTCCCAGAGTCCACCAAAGTGCGGAGCCCTTGGTGGTATGAATTGCCACTGAATTGATAAATTGGCTAAGTATTTATCGATTTTTTCATTTGAATTTTCCAAAAATTCATAGATCTCCCTTAATTCATTATTCGCCCCTCTAAAATTATCAGAAAACATTTTACTGGGTTTCCCTCTTCGCGAAATGAAACGTTTAAAACGCATTTAGGAAGCTATTAGTGCTTAAAGACATTACTACTTCTAAATGTATCGCTTTGGACACCATACATATAAATAGACATATATAAGATTTTACGCTGTGAGTCTTACGGCTAACACCTGACTTAATCATACATCATCACTCCGGACAATTGAAATGGACGACATTCCGTTATTCGTTCGGCCGGTAGGTCCGCCATCAGTTGTTGTTCTGTTTTTGGGTTACATCTAAAACATATAATACAGTATTTCAGAATCTTTTTAATTAAGTTTTTACCCATAATTGGCCAGTATTTCATTCTTATTAACGCTAACAATGCCTGCGTTCCTGCATGTAAATATGAATAATGGTAATGCTTGACAATAAGTTCACTTAATTTATGATGTGAAGGTAGTACTATGGGGTGTTGTTGGCTTTCCGATATCATTTTTCCGTTGGACAACCTACCCCCCACCCGGATTAAATCTTTAAACAAATAAGGATTTAATGACTTTAACCTACAACTATTCTTTACATTACTCCCGGCCTGCAAGGCCCTCGACTCTTCTGGGAATGCAAAACATTGTGCGCGAGATATTAATATGTGAAGCGAATTTTCCAATTCGTAAACAGTTAGCGCTCCGCCACGCCTTGACAAGGAATTTCTGCAATTAAAAATAAATCGTAAAATATAAGCTGTCACCCTTTGCAATTTGGTTAAGCAAGAGTATCTGGAAAATATTTTCCAATCCTGTTTTACTGCTGAAATTAAAGTTAGTTTTAATCTTTCTTCTGGCAGATCCAACGGCGTAACTTCACTGCTGGTAATCGGGTAATCGCCTGACGTCAACCAGGTGGGCCCATGCCACCAAATGTCAGACTTTAGTAGTTGCGACGCCTTAGCGCCTCTGGATAAAACGTCCGCCGCATTATCCTCCGATCTTACATGTTTCCATTGTGAAGGTTGACTGGACTCCTGGATCTCAGCTACCCTATTGGCCACAAATGTGTTCCACCTTGCTGGCTGTCCACGAATCCAGAATAGCGTTATCATGGAATCGCACCAGTAGGTTGTATCTATTTCATTTAAGTTCATAGCTATTTTGACATAGTTTACTAACTTTGTAAGTAAGACAGCACCACAAAGCTCCAGCTTTGGTAGCGATATGCTTTTCAAAGGTGCTACCCTTGATTTCGATGTGACTAAATTAGAAGTTGTGTTTCCCGATTCATCAGTAGACACTATATATATACAAGCTGCATAGGCCTTTTCTGACGAGTCGCAAAATCCATGCAGATGCAGTTTAACTTGATGTTTGCAAATTACCCTTCTCGGTATTTTTAAATTATTCAAAAGAGGTAATTCATTTATATACGAATTCCACGCATTCATCTGGTCAGATGGAACATCTTCGTCCCACTGAATCTTGGTTTGCCACAAACCTTGCATTATCAATTTTGCGACTAAAGTTATTGGGCCTATCAGTCCCAATGGGTCAAAGGTAGAGGCGATACATGATAGCATTTGGCATTTGCTTTTAACGCACGTTTCTAAGGGCTCTACAATGTACTGAAAATAGTCTTGCTGGTTATTCCACGACAACCCTAAAATTTTCTTTTCCTTTGGGTTATCAGTAATAATCATATCTGTGTCACTCTCTGGTTTCGAACTTATAGAGGGTAAATTTGATCGCCATTTTCGTAAATTCATGCCAGCAAATGCCAAAATGCTGCTTAACTGATGCTTAATAGTGAGACAATCTGCCTCATTTTCGTCGCCAGTTATCAGATCATCCATATAAAAATTGTATTTTAGGATTCGACTGACCTTTCTGTATGCTTCTTGATTTTCCGTTCCTAACTGCTCCAAGCATCTGGTAGCCAGAAAGGATGATGGTCCCAAACCGTAGGTGACGGTATTGAGTTGATAGTGTCGGATTTCTTCTTCCGGAGAGTCCCTCCAGACTATGCGCTGCAAATCTCTATCCTCCGGCTGCACCAATATTTGACGATACATCTTCTCGATGTCGGCAGTTAATGCATACTGGTGCTTTCTGAAAAATAATAATTGTGCACATAAATCCTTTTGTAAAACTGGCCCTACCATGAGGGCGTCGTTTAATGATATACCGGTTGATGACTTGGCTGATCCGTCAAACACGACCCTGGTTTTGGTTGTCGTACTAGACTCCTTCATCACTGCGTGGTGTGGCAAATAATAACAAATTTTATCTTTTGGCGGTGCTTCGCACAGCGTCATATGCCCCAATTCCTGATACTCTTTCATGAATTTTTTATAATCTAGCATCAGGTCTTTATTGGTAAGGAATTTCTTCTCCATATTATAGAATCTTTTTTCAGCCATCTTTAGGGTTTCACCCATTTGATTAATATTAGGCCGCAGCGGTAATCTTACCGCAAAACGTCCTTTCTCATCTCTTTCATGCGTGTGTAAGAAGCTCTCTTCACATGCTCTTTCTTCGTGGCTTCTATGTTTTACAGGAACTAGTTCCTCTATTTTCCAAAAGCTTTCTAATTGCTTATGCAATAAATTTAAAGATAAATGACAGTAATTTACTGGCCTTTTTGGTTTCGGAGTGGAGATAGGTCCGGATACAAGCCATCCTAGCTCGGTCCTTTGTAGTGTGAGCCCCGCATCTCCAATCCTCATTCGATCGGTATGCAAGACTTCCCAAAATATCTCCGCTCCCAATAGTAGATCTATCGGGCTGGTAATGTTGAAGTTCGGATCTGCTAATTGGAGACCGCTGGGGATCCCAGCGTCTTTTTTCTGAAAGAAAATTTGCGGCAGATTACTGGTCACTTCAGGTATTATCAGGCATTCTATCTTCTTTTCGTATTTGGAATAGCTTGAAGTTATATCTAGTTCAACTTTAGATTTTATATTTAAAATCTTATTGTGGATTCCCGTGACCGGAATGTTGGCCCTTTTTGCCTTTAATTTTAATTTATTTGCAAATTCCTCACTTATAAAGTTCGATTGAGCCCCAGAATCTAGCAAAACTCTGGCTTGAATTGAATTCCCTGTATTGTTTTTTATGTTGATAATGGCAGTGGACAATAACACGAAATTTTGTTCTACCTTCGCGGCATGATTTGATACTAAAGGCGCTTCCTTCGCGGAAGATGTTGATGCCCTTTCGTGTTTTGATTCCTCCTGCCTTTTCAAATGAAGTAAAGTATTGTGATTTTCACCATCGCATTTACGGCAATTGAATTTAGATTTGCAATCATTTAATTTATGACCGGGGTTTAAACATTTTAAACAAGCGCCTAATTTGTGCATTTTATCAATTCGTTCTTTCGGTTTTAATTCCAAAAATTTGCGGCAATAATAAATCTTATGATTGTCGTTGCAATTTAAACATTTTAGTTTTTGAACGGATAATGACACCATAGCTTCCTTTTTATAATTATGCAGATTCGCTTTTCCCGGATTAATTCTTTTCTCGTTATTTGCCGATGCTTCTAGTACTTGGGCCCTTGTATACAAGCATTTAATAAATTCTTCATAGGTAGGTAGATTATTTTTTGTTGGGTATTGTTCCCAATGAGCTCTTGTATTTGAGTCTAGCTTGTTTGATAACAAATAAATTAAAATTACATCCCAATTTTTCGTAGCTATTTTTAAATTATTTAGCGATTTTAAATGCAATTGCGCCTCATCCAATAGGCTCCTTATTGCGACGTGATTTTCTGCCTTTACATCCGGTAATTTAAACAACGAGTTTACATGATTATTTATAATTATTTTAGAGTTTTCGTATCTGTCCGTAAGCATCTCCCAGGCCGTAACATAATTGTCGATATGCATAGGCAATGCTGTTATAAGTTTAAATGCTTCCCCTTTCAGACAAGATCGCAAATAATAAAATTTTTGTACGGCATCTAGGTTAGAATTGCTGTCTACTAATGAAATAAACGCATCTCGGAATTCTATCCATTCGCAATAATCCCCTTTAAATTTTGGCAATTCTATGATAGGAAGCTTGATGTTATTGCTAGCCTTGACCGCGGAATCCCGTTTAGCTAAATTTTCTTTCGCGTTGGCTAATACATTGAAATAATCGTCTTCAAAGCTCGCTCGTTCGCTTTCATCATCCTCGGGAGATAATGTATTTATTTTATCCTGAATCTCTTCAAACTTATCAAGTAAAGGTTCGAAACGCTGTATACGCAGTTCCAATTCGTTCTGTGTCAGTGTACCCTTGTTTAAAAATTCCCTGAATCGAGTAACCTTTCCTTTACATATTCCCCGTTGAGCGATTAGCGCTTTTAAATCCATATTGATTCAATCAGGCGTCTACTTACAGTTCACAGAGTAATCCAGATCACAATCACCATTAATCAACTAATATTTACTGTATTAAAGCACCGATAACCTCACAAATGATCGTTTTTGACTTCGTCCGTCAAAATATGACAATCGATGACGAAACTATTGAATGCTATTCTGTGCTATACTGACGCCGTCAATTTTGTCTATTCACCCATAGAGTATTTGCAGCAAAACTGCTTTACCGGCTTCGCGGTTAATCCAAATGAATATTTTAAACAAACACTAATTTATTCTTGGAAATTATAACATAGCTGTAGTTTTTTCGCAATAAATTTATTACCTACTGCAATATCGAGTTATTTTTTTGTAGACTTGATTATACCGGCTTGCAACAATTTTTTTATGAGTAATTCACAATATTGATGTCATTAATTTTGCTTTTTTAAAGGGATTTTAATGGTAAGGTAGGTAGTGGATAAGGATTGGTCACTTGCCCATTTTTTTATCTGATGGCCTCTGCTGCTGGATGGATGCTGGAAGCTGCATGTTGGCTGGATGTCCCTTCTTCAGTGCTGGTTCCTTTTATTAATTTATCACTCGCGATAAATTATCCGGCTCGAAGGACCAAATGTAAAATTTTGGAAGAAGGTACACTTGCAAATGAAACGCATCATTCAGGAAATTAAAAGGACTAGTGAATTTTTATTGTTATATTCCCAATTACATTGTGAATATCGTTAGATCCAACTACCCAAGACAGACCAAGGAGTTTATGTTGTTTATGAAGCTACATCGAAGGAAAAAGAGTTAAAAAAAACGCAACTCGATCTTTTATAAATTATTTCCCTGGTAGAGTGGGAGTTTGCATCTAGCGACATCTATTAATAATTCTTACAATTAATTAGTTTGGTTCCCAAACAAACAATTCATTTTAACTACATATTTTGAGAGGTGTGAGTCCTAGCTAAAAACTAACCCACAAATTTATACAGTAGTAACAATTTAAAATTTGATTTGACTGTGAATTAATTTGAAATTTACCTCAAAACTACCTTTTTGGAGACAAAGTACCTTGCCATTATACGGACTCCTATAACTTATAAGCAGTCATATTACAATTACAATTTAAAATTATGAATCCGTTTAATGTAAAAAATTTAGAGATTGTTTGAAGATACAATACATTGTATTACACTACTCAAATTTCATCGTGGTACCGTTCGTAAGTAATTCAGTGTGATTAGAAATCAAATTACACTAATTTTCAATACACAAAGCAACGTTTCAATACATTGTGACAACGTGAAAGGTATATGACCGGTCAGTGGTTGAGTGGGCATAGAGCTTGGGTTCTACCCGGGCGTCGCATGTTCGATTCCTCGGCTGGCTAAGTCCTCCATCACAACACAAGCAACATTTTCGGCTTTCTGTGGTGGTAGTAGGAGATTTTCAATTATATTTATATAAAAAGTCTGTCTGAAAAGTGAGGAAACTATTTTTGAAAACAATTTCTTATCTTTTCTTATTCTAAGAAATTCAATATTTACTTTTTTACTTTTATTTCACGCACTCACGAGCGGTTAAATTGAAGAAAAACTCAACATTATTTCATAAATAAATTACCATCGGCGGCGTGAGCGTTTTCACATTTCCATAAAATATTCATCAAAAGTGCCAATTTTTCCGGAGAATGTAAAACTTCCGCAAAGTTTAATGTCTGCCCTTTGTTATTAGATTGTCGTTTTAGGGCCTCAAATTTCTGAATAATAAATAACAACCTCACCAAAGATGGTGTCATTGCTATTTGTCTTTTTGGGTAATAAAACTTTTATGGTCTGCTTTAGGCCTTCGTTGCCTGGGCTAATAAATGGTACAAAATAACCACGTAAAACTCGAGAGAGGATATTTTGACAAGCGAGGAGTAGGTCTTCTCTTTTCTAACTAAATACATTTGTAGTGTTTTTAAACAGAATTTAATGCATCTCTTTATTTTGTGAAGCCAGCAAATATAAATCTAAAAATAGATACAAGGCGCAATGTGCAAGTTATTCATGATGAAATTAAACAACGCTTCGAAATGTGTAAACGTGAACCACTGAGTTATCTCAATTATTTTCATTTATCCACTATGACTTTTCAAAACATTTAATTGTAAAACCAATTTTGAAATATTTTCAATGCAGGACTGCCATTTTAAATCCTTGTAATAGTTAACAGTCACATAGACGGCAGTGCTAAGAGTTGTCCCGAAAATCCGCAAGATGGTGGTTAGTTTAGTTCGGAGTTTGTGCACCAGGGGGGCCGAGGGCCGGGATGCAGTTTGTAGGAGCTCACATAATTCAGATCCATTACAGCTAGTTCCTAGTTAGGTTGACTACTCGCAGTCACAACATTTGTAA
The DNA here is from genome assembly GCA_917563855.2 of Limnephilus lunatus. Classification (NCBI taxonomy): domain Eukaryota; kingdom Metazoa; phylum Arthropoda; class Insecta; order Trichoptera; family Limnephilidae; genus Limnephilus; species Limnephilus lunatus. The sequence goes on along the minus strand of OU830594.1, from coordinate 70,380,852 downwards.
TAAGCGAAGTATTAATAAATGCAGATTAACATAAGGAACTCTATTATTTCCAAAAAGTAATCTTTTTCCAAGACGAGTTTGAGAACCTGATTGCGTGACTGCAACAACTTGTGAACACAACAACAATGAAACAAGAATACTATTTATTAAATTTCTAAAAACAATTAGCTTTTTTATAATACCACTCCTGCTATGGGTCACCCCAAGTGGTTCGCTACGTTTGGTGACTTAGAAGTCCTGAAGGCGGCGGATATGTCTGCCCACCAGCTGCGTGGCAGGCTGGATGGGGAGAGAATGGTTGAAGGAGTCGTTCTCCAACCATACTCAGTTTCAGAATCAGTGCTGGCAACCCGGGTATTTATTTTATTTTAATTTATGATTTATGTTACCTACCTCACTAGACAAAGTATGTTCCGAGGTAGGTAAATAGCATAATATTATATTTAGTACTCTCCCGGAACATCGCCTTGCACCTCAGTGGGAATATACATCCTTCATTCCTGGACATACTGACCTCCAGATTCCTACCCACCGTACCAGTGTCCAGTGGCTAAGACTCTTGACTCACAATCCGGAGGTCGCGGGTTCGAACCCGGCGTGCGCAAATAAATTTTATTTGATTAATTTGTGTTATTTCACAATTAATTTATTTAAAATAATATATAGTATATTTGCGGCACGTTCCAGAGTGGAAGATACTATCAGTATCGCCCTGGTGTAAGACCACCATTCAGAATTGAAACGTTGCTTGAAAATGGCTTTAGCCGTGTTTGGTGACCAGATCTGAATAGCCAGGTACTTCCCAACCTTCCTCTTCCCCACCTCCTTCCCCTCCCCACTACCTTCAGCCTCACAACATACCCCAATTGGGGATGCCATAGTCTCACTGGCTCCAGACGGGAGCAGTTGAGATTCTTGTGCGGTATTCACTGTAAAAAAAAAAAAAAAACCATTTTCCTTAACAGAACTTCATCTCCTTTCTTTCCTAAAAAGACCCTCCACACAGCATCCCCAAAGATGATATAGGCCCAGAGTAAAATTATCCCACAAGGCCTCCTTAGTGGAGCTTTTGTGAAAAAAAAAATGTTTTTCAAAGGGTTGGTACGAGATTATTCACGTCAAGGTTCGAAAATTATTGGTATGGAAACAGAATAATTTATTAAACATCGATTAGTATTGTGACAGTTGAACTGGGTTTCAACACAGTTAAAGACATAATTATTTTTTAGATTAAAAATGTGTTGTAGAAGGAATTTGGGAGGCGGTTCCGGGTACCATTTATTGAACAACCAACACCCCTGCCAAAGATCACCCCAAGAGGATGGCTTTCTTTGGTGCCTTAATAGGGATGCCCAGTTTTATGGGTGAGGTTTTCTAGGTCTTGATCGCTCTTAATCTGGCCCATCTACTATGTGACGGGCCAGATCAAGAGAAACCGGTTGAGAGAGATATAACCTAGATTTCTCTATCCAGATTCTCTTGATCCCTCGCCTAGTACCGCAGTGTGAGGGATGGGTCCGTCACTCTTGAACGGTTCCATGCCAACTGAGAATAAAGTAATCTCACACCTCTTTGAAAATTCATTAAAATCTATTGAAAAACAAATTAAAATAGCCCATAATTCCAACCTTAGGTAACCTGTTTAAAGTATTTTAAACTTTAAATGACTTTTCTGAGGCGGTTCTGTGTTGATTTCTTTCTGAGTTGTCCGGTCACCCTTCTGGACACACTGACCCCCCAAATTCCAATCCACCCGTCATATATTTTTCTTTCACAGAACTTCCTCTTGTTCCGTTCCCTTAATAGACCTTCCACACAGAGGGTTGTGATAAAGATAATATACTCCCTATGGATTATTTTCCTCTGGGCTTCCTGTGTGGAGTTGTTAAAAAAAATATGGGGCCGGTTTTATTCTTCATATTAATATGTTCAGTAAAACAGTTATTCAAATATTTTGGATTAAGACCCGGTGTAAGACCACCATTAAGAAATGGTCATGTTTGGTGACCAGATCTTTATAGCCATGCCTGACCTCCTCTCTCCCATTTCAATACCCTCCCCGCTACCTTCAGCCTCATAAAATACCCCAATTGGAGATGCCAGCGGAACTATGCCAACGAAACTGGTGTTCATACAAAAAAATGTATATTCGTCGAGGGTGTACTGGAATCTTCAAGCGGAAAACAGAAATAGATATAAATGCGAAGAATTTTTGTTTCTTTCTTTAGCTACAATTCATAGAACGAAGCTCAAAAATTATTAGGTATATTTAAAAATTATTTTCCATAGAAATATTGAACAAAGGGTATTTATTTGTTACAAATTTCCAAGAAAACATTGCTTTGTGGTTTATTAAAAATATGTCTTATCAAATACATGGTACAATATGATAATGTCAGAATATTTATGTACCTATTTTCGATGTTTTGTTTCACAATAAAATTCTTTGCCTGATTTTTTTAAACTTCTGAACCGTTCATTTTAGTTATTTCTTATGTTCCACGTATAATAGTTAGTTTAAATCTTACTAATATTATAAATGCTAATGTTTGTATGGATGGATGTGTCTTACTCTTTCACGTAATAAATACCGAATGAAATTTAAAAATTCTTTCACTAATCGAAAGCTACATTATTTGCAAGTAATACAGGCTATATATATTGGAAAGCTCTGGCGTTATGAATAAGCTGTGGCGATATGAAATTATTAATTATACGTTTATTGGCAAAGCGTGTCGCTAAGTAAATGTTTGACGTGGGCTGTCATTTTGTTATTTGTTTAGGAGATTTACTATGGAGATTACTTTGATAGCGAAAATTCAAATATGAGTATTCTAATATGAATATTTAGTGTAGATACAAACATAAAATAGGTACTAATCTACATTTTGACCTAAGCCAACAGCCATACTAATATTTTGAATGCGAAACGGAGCGTAGTGTGGAGGGAGTGGGGATGGAGTGGAGGGGGGAATATGCGAGTGAAGCCGGGGGCCAGAACTAGTGTTTAAAATTATTTGCACCGTGAAGGTATATCTACGGTTGCAAAAAATGTAGTTCAATTTCTAGGATAATGAAACTGTCTTCAGCTCGTGCAGACATTTAATTTAAGAGCGATGGAGAAAAACAAATTGTTACCTTTTTTGACCCTCATTTATTTTTTAATGTGAATATCATACCAGAGTTCCGACTGTCGCACTTGTGGCATTCCCAATTGGGGAACATTATTTGTACGTGCAGAATGGAGTGGGGAGTGGAATAAAATAGCATGGATGAGAAATACTTGGCTAGATCTGGTCATTAATCACGGATAAAGCCATGTTTACCAACGTTTTGTTTTTGTGGTCGCTCTTGAAGATTATTGCAATCCACCGCTATATAACGTACGACAATAGTATATATCAAAATATTTTTTAAAAGGTGGTCTTCGGTTTTGAGCCCGTTACCTTTGCACGCGGAAATATATGTAATAGTTACTCAGCCACGAATGTCATATCTCAAGCTCTATATTGTTGGCTCCTAGCATTGATCCATGTATCTTCTCCCAATTTTATTTTAACCTTCAAATATTTTTGTCTATTTCTTTACTTTATGCCGACCAAGAGAAATCATGTCTCAGTTGGAATACTTTTCTGTGGGTGTGGTTTATGGAGCTCCCTTGTTCAAACGTGTCGAAACCGATAGAAAACTCGTGAGTTGATAGTGAACTGTGAGTTTGTGGTGGTTGATGTGACTGAACCAGCGAAATTGAATCAAACTAAAGGAAAGAAATAACGTAAGTTGACATCCTTAACCCCCATTATTTCCGCTTTGCGACGGTACCTCGCATGTACGTCCTCAATAATAGTAAAGCAAAGTAATTAATAAAATTGTATAAAAAATGTGAACCTCACTTTCAATAATAATATTACATGAACTCAAATACAATATTACTCTTCAATCTCCGCTACTTTTGCAACTCCCTTTCCCGCTTTTCCTAAAATCTGCAATAACAACTACCCGTTTGTTAAAGGTATGCTTTAGGCAAAAGCAATATTTTCCAATATGTAATAAAGGGCTGTATCCGCTTTTGGGTTGGGGGTGGCTGTGTCTATTATTAATTATTATTATTAAGGTCCGAAACAAATAACTACAGTGTTTACGATCTAGTGTTATTAGATTTCACCCCCATTCATTTTATTACAACCCCCCCGGGAGAGCCTTCATTATAATTGTCACCTGCTAAGGAATGTTAATGGGATCCACCCTAAAACAAAATGTTTCGCTACCCTTAAAATGTTTGAAATTTTCTAATGATAATAACTGATATTCGCAATGAACAAATGAATGTTTTAGATTAGTAATTTCATTTTCTCGTGTAAAGACATGTTTTATTCAGTCCCTTTGTTTATATTAATTGTTTTTGTGTATAATTCGTAGAACTACATTTGATTTTTTTTAAATTTAATAAAATAAAATTTATTTATAATAATAATAAAGTTTAATTAAATGAAGACAATATAATCGAAACTCAGAACAGACAGTTCATTCATTCAGACAGAAAAATCAGAAAAAGATATTGGTTCTACTGGGACTCGAACCCAGATACAAGTATCTTTTTCTGATTTTTTTGTCTTCAGATTTTGATTGAGTTTCGCTAATATTGTCTTCATTTAATTAAATATTATAATTTGAGTTTTTACTCATAAAAGTTGAAAATAAAAATAAAAATAATAAAGTTGTTATCAAGTTCTGCAACCCCACATAATTACGCTCTCTCCTTAAGTTTGAAAATAACCTTTGATTTTAGATTGAAACAAAATGTGTTTTTTTCATTAGTTTTTTGATAAAAATTAAAGGAAGTAGGTCCAGAAAGGTAAAATAGAATTTCTGTTAAAAATTAAATCTATTTCATGGAAAATATTTCAAAAAAACCTATTTGGTCACTGATCGATGCAATGTCAAGATTTGGTGTTAACTTATTTGGAGATATTATTATGGATGTACACAAATATACCTGACTCGACGTAGAATCTTTAAAGACGACCCAGGCCTCGAGAGAAATTATTTACATTCAACAATGGTGCGTAATCCGGAAACACATTAAAATGCATGCCCAAAATTTGTACGTGGTTGAAATTTGTCACATGAGAACGGGTCGTTTCTCAAACTCGTTCTTAAATTTAAAAGCTTGGTCATGGAATGATTTTCCGGCTTCTGTTTCATCCCTCCTACAAAAGGGGTCTTGGAGAGTCTCTTCAATATTCCTGCTTCTCCCAAGATGACATAGGCCCAGAGGATAATTATTTTCCTCAGAGCTTCCTGTATGGGGCTAATAAAAAATATATACATGTATAATACAATAAAAATAAAATCTGTCAAAGCCCTGGAATCTCTTGTGTCGTCAAAATTAAAAAAAAACTGTCTAATTTTTTAAGTGAAAACTTCTTTAGCACCGTTGTGGTTTGAAACTCAATATAAACATATGCATCCATAGGATTTAGCCTGCGAGAGTGGATCGTAGCCTCCCTACTCTTGTCTACTCTAGTTTTCTGAAGGCTTCACTTCCACCGCGTGTGAATTACACAATTGTTGTTTTTTCACTACAGCACGTCTCGCCGTTCTCAAGTTGATCCTGATAAATGTCATAAAAAAAATTATCAGCTAAATTACAACGAGAGAATTATTTATTTCTTTGCTATACATTTTTAAATTATAAATCCTATTTACCTTGACTAGAATATTGGAATATATTTTGTATTATTAAAATCAGCAATATTTTCCACTCCTTAATCAATTTCCCGTGTCCACTCACCGCCTTTCATAATAAATATTTAAGGCTTCAATTCGAAAACATACAAATTGAAATACCCTCGAAATACGTGAGACTTTTCTTCCATTGTCTTTCGTTGAAAAAGGTCTCTTCGCGTGTGGAAGTCCACACAACATGTTGGCTACGGGCAACGGCGAAATACAGTCGTACAACACACGTCATTTGGTGTGGTATACATCATACACGTAGATATAACGTACACGTATGAGATGTTTGGTGTCATAGCACGAAGTCGCAATTAATTCCACGAGGCATTGTTCCCGGCAAAACAATTGTTTCTCGGATTGCTGCCGGTTGTAGAATGAATGTGGATGTAGACGTATAATAATAATATATAAGTTGCACCTATACTTATGTGGACAGTAATATTTTTGCATGTTGTATGTGAACATGTGAACTGTGTTTGTGTTGGAATGTCACTACTGCCCGAAGAATTTGCGGTATCAGGGATTTTGCTTGGGCTCGGGGGAATAGAGGACCTTACCATTTGAGTATGTAAGTATATTAGAATTGTGTTGAGGATGTTATCAATAATTAATTTTATATTCACTTTGTTGTAGTATTTCTAAACGGTGACCCGATAGTTGATCCCCGGACCCCCCCCCCCCCCCCCCCCCCCCCTCCCACCGAAACGATATCTCTACATCTTATAAATTAAAAGTCCCATCCTGGCGGGTCTGTCTCTCTGTTCGCGATAAACTCAAAAACAAGGTTTTACAACAACACTCTTGTCAAGGTTTTATTTAAATTGGTTGAAATATAAAGGAGGATATATGTATTATTATTTTTAATTGATAAACTAACGTTTAAACAAGATTTTTATGCAAAGCACAAAGGGTGGATAACAAATATTATAATCAATAATTATCAGCCTGAAACACTCATCTACATTGAAAAAATCTTCCGAGAAAAGATACTGGCCGTCAATGTAAATGAGTGTTTCAGGCTGATAATTATTGATTATAATATTTGTTATCTACCCTTTGTGCTATGCATAAAAATCTTGTTTAAACTTTAGTTTATATATTAAAAATAATAATTAATATTTGACAAGTTAAAATATTTCAGCAATAAATGCAGACATAATTAGTCTCGACGCCACCTAGCGGGAGATTTAGTACTTAACAATACCTCTCTCACAAAAATAAAGTTGGTTGTTTTCAGTTGGAAAAATGTAATAATAAGTAATTTTCGAATGAAACACTTGTATATTAAAATTATTTGGCGGGTATTAGATAAGCCGCCATAGCTCAGTGGTCAGAGCAGCTGACCGGCAATCAGAGAGACACGGGTTCAATTCCCGTTGGCGGCCAGTATCTTTTCTCGGAAGATTTTTTCAATGTAGATGAGTGTTTCAGGCTGATAATTATTGAGAATATATGTACGTGGTGGACGAGCAGGCTGGCAAGCGGGTGGTGTGGATTTGAACAGATGGCGGTATGAGTTAAAAGGTTAAGTGACCATACAGAAGATGGCGTTGTGTTTCATAATTCACAGCAACGCGTGATCGGGTCAGCTAGTTTATTATAAAATAATCATTTTTGTACATTATTTATCAATTTCAAACCTAAAATCGATTTAAATAATACCTCTAATGATAAGATGGTGTGGTTATCAAAAGAATTTATTTACAGTGTCGATTTTTTGTATCTATACATTGGTTTAAATAGTTTAAAATCGAGAAGTTTTCTCTTTGATGCATTTGAATTAAAATATGTTTTTTTGCAGACCCATTAGCTATATTTTGTACAGGTAGGTATCTAAAGCGACTGCATATTGTTTATATGTATGAAATAAAATTGTTTGTTACCGTGATATATTTTTTACTACCGGTTTTACTTAACACTAGCATCTTCAGGATATAGAATTAAACTGATCAAAAACACGTCGTGTGAGCTTAAAAAAAATAAAGGAACATTAAGAATGTATGACATTAAAATTAAGATTTTCTCTTTGATTGTCTCTTTCTGTGTCTGTATAAGCTCACATAATGTATATTTTAATCAGTTTAATTTTATACCCTGAAGATGCTTATATTAAGCGAAACCGGTCGGTATTAATAAAATTCAACAGAAAAATAGTGGTTACAAACAAAGTAATTCTTTTATTTAATTTAAATATGTCAAACCACAAAAAAGTACATATATGTAAATATGCTATGGGCTAAATGCCGGGGGATCAATTATCATGAAACCTTTCCAAATACATATTTTTCAGCGATAAGAGGTAAAGTGCAAACATCCAATGAAAGTGACATTCTCGGAAAATTGCAGAATACAATACGGAGGAAGTTCTGTATTTATTATGAAGCTCCAAAAAATATATCTACGAGATTTATCAACTCTGTGTTTATAAAAGAAACAATGATCGTTAATCCTTCTTCATCTCGTAAAAATAATACAATCGCGTTTCTGTCTAGACGTACAGTCTTTGCCTGGACTTATGTTATGAATGTACGTTAAAACAAAAACCAAAAGCTTTTAAAATAAAACCATGCAGTACTTTCATTATCTCATTTGTGGTGTAAGTCTAATTGACTTTCGGCAGTCGATAAGCAATGTGATTTTTTAGTCTTTTTAATCCATCTTCAAGCTACGTATGTACTTTTATATTATATTCATATACTATGTCCTTTTATATTATATGTATTTTGTTAATGCTTTTCATATGTATATATGTACTCTCCTTTCGTTGTCATCTCGCTTTTTTTTATTCATGTTTTAATATTATATTGTTAATGGACAATTGATGGACTATTGGTCCGTAAATAAATAAATTCCGAGTTGTCATGGAACCGCTGCAAATTATTAGCAATTCATCCATAAATTATATGGTAAAAACCTCTACATTAAGCATAACGGGGTTGAAATGGGGGTACAACTTGCTGGCCGCCAAAGGAACGAAAAAACTAACCAAAGAACGAAATAATTTAAAACAACATGTTTGTATCCACAAAATTTGCAGTACCGATGCCACCGAATGCAAATTTAATTGTGTCAAGATTCAAGAAGGCTATCCGCTGTAAGAGTCTACAGTCTACATTGATTCGTCCATCAGTGAAATAATCCAACCACTAAACCCTGAGTTTGTTAAAGCGATTAGTTTTCAAACACACCTCAGAAAGCACGATTGCACTATGTTATTTCATAACAGCGAGTTCCCGGCAGTGCAATGCCACTAAATAAAGAAATAGTTTCTCTGTCTTTCCCATGCTCCCTCTTCCACCTTCCCTCTCCCTCGTGATTCCCCTTCCTCCTTTCCATCTTTCCCTCTTTCCCTCTCCTCTTTCCCATTTCCCCCTTCTTGTGAATCCCTTTTCACGTTCCCATTCAGTCACGGTACATTCATTTTTCGAAAAGCTCGCGTAGTACCTATTGCAATTTTTTATGTCAGAGATGAATTTCATAATGCCAGAGCTCACCAGTACAAATAAAAAACGTTCGCATGCATGCGCACAACAACTCACCAAAGGTTCATCGCAATCGGATTGATAATTTAGGAAATAATTTCATAACGCCAGAGCTCACCACTACTTATAGAAACTATCGCGGGAAAACCTACAAGAACGACCGCATAAGGGACAAATAAAGAAGCATTCACTTTTACATATTGAGATCATGTAGTTTGAAAACCATTTCGTAGGTTAGAATTGAAATTAAACAACTTTTTTCAGTTTGTACCACTTATTTATTTTCACCCGGACCGGTTTCATCCTACTACCGACATTTTCAGACTGGTAGTAACAAAGTAAAAAAGTTTTTTAATTTCAATTCTAATAAAATAGAATTTCACCACGAATTAACAGTCCAAAAACTAGACTCATTACGTTGGTAATGTGAGAAGAAAACATTGTTTTGGATTTAAAAAAAAATGTTTTTTTTTTCTATTTTTTTTTAAACGGGAGTTATTTTTGTTGTTTTTTTTTTTAAATTTATTTTAATAAGAACAAGATAAACAATGTGGCACGTCTATTCTGGCCGAGTAGAATAGAGTTGCCCTTCCGTCCGCCGATGGTTGGTTGTTTACCGGGCCTGGGAAATATGAAGATTAAAAAGTTTTCCCCGTGGCTCTCTACCAATCACGCGCGTTTCAGGACAGGAATAAATTGCCTGCTCGTGGTTCTAATTTCAAGACGCTTTTGTGATTGTGTACTTTCCTGGTAGACGTAAAAAAAAGATAATTTTTGAACATGTATATTACTGGAAAAAGAAAAAAAAAGTGCTTTTGTCTAATTTATTTATCTAAATGCATGTTTCTCGACTCGGTATAATGATAACATAAATACATGCATGTTTACAACTACGGATGCCTATATTCTGGATATGGCAGTTACGCCTTCATCTGATAAATGATCACAGTTATATCAATTAATCTCAATGATTCATAGAACTCTAAATGTGTTGGAAAACTTCCAAATAAGTATGAGATTCGTGTGATTGGTAGTTAATTTATTTACGATGAATATTAAACTGGACTAGACATCCTTACTTGAGTAGGCTCTGAGTATTTTTAAAGCTGCCGGCCGCCGCGGCCGGACTGATGGCGTTGCCCCTATAATCAGATACCTTCGGAAACCATTGTAACCGTTCGTATGCAAGACACGAACTACGATAGATAGAACTCTTCTGGAATACTATTTAACTAATATCTGTTGGGATATAGCAAAACTTCGTATAACTAACTATATATTTTGATGGATGTTGAACCTACATGATTAATCTACTCGTACGTACTGCAATCACTTATTTATCACTTCATTATCTATAAAAAATATATTATTATTTAGTTCGTAACTGAAAACGACTATTTGTGAATCATATATAAGTAATTGTCATTAAGAATCACAAAATCGCAAACATTTAAGTCTTTCGATATCGAATTTTGATCAGCCGTCAAGTTTAACAGCAAAACCATTGTGATAAACAGCGAATCAGCATCAATTTGTTCAAACGCTAAAACAGACCAAGAATCGGTGTTTAAAATAAGATCCTTTTAAATGCCAAAAAATCAAATTGATGCAAAAGATCATTTTTATCATCCGTTAAACCCGTTTGTGGAGGTTCCAACAACCCAACCTAACAGTTATTATTTGTTACTAGAACATTATTGAAATGAAAACTTCTTAAGCATCGTTGTAATTAGAAACTCGAGGAAACGAAAAAGAGTCACACTAAAAAGAGACAAAATACACATACATCTATAGGATTTAGTCCGCGAGATAATCAGATAGTATAATCGGTCTCTTCTTTGTACGGTGCTTCGTAGCCACAGCACTCTTGTCAAATTTAATTTTCTTAAGGTAATACTTCTACCGCATGTGAATTGTACACTCTGATTGTTTTACCGTTTTTTATTTTTTATTTATTTATTTACGCCCTTTTTCGGGGCTTTTACATATACAATTTAAAAATTACACTTGATTAAATAAAATATAAATACTATATATTTCTTTTACCAATAAATATAAAAGGTATATATTTCTTTTACTAAGAAATATACAGTATTTATTTTACATAACTGAACAGCCTCAGTAACAGCATTTTGTATTTGTCTAAGGATAAATTGAAGATGTCCACAGACTTGGTAAAATTATTTCCCTCCATTAGTATTCTGGGCAAAGAGGAATACATATGGTAGTTAGTTCCAGAATTTCTGCACTGAAATAAATCCTGACTTCTAGTATTACGTAGAGGAATCCGGAAGCTTATTAATTCAAGCAATAATGGACTATCAACTAAATCATTTAGAATTTTATAAAGAAATACCAAGTCTGTGAAAATTCTTCTGTCTGACAATTTGAGCATATTCATATCATTTAAAATAGTGTTGTAGTTCAACATAATTGCTGGAATACCCATTTTAAAGTTTAGAAAACGTAAGAATTTATTTTGTATTCTCTCAACAGCTTGTACATGTGTATTATAATATGGGTTCCAGACGGGAGAATTGTACTCAAGTTGACTTCTAACAAATGCAAAATATAACAGTTTAATACACTTTATATTTTTAAAATTTCTAGTTAGCCTAATTATAAATCCCAACATTTTTAAGCCCTTATTAGAAATTTCTGTTATGCGGTTAACAAATGAAAGATTTGATTGAAAAGTGATGCCTAAGTCTTTAATTTGTGTTAATGTCTCAAGAGTATTGTTATCAATGTTGTAATTAAAGATCACTGGATTTTTTATTCGAGAAAATCTTACTACTTGACATTTTGAGATATTTAAGTAGAGTCTATTTTCATTACACCAAATCAACAATTTGTTGATATTATCTTGAAGAATGTTGCAATGGTAAATATTTTTAATAATTCTAAACATTTTGAGATCATCAGCAAAAAGCAAGAAAAATACATCATGAAAAACTTTTGTTAGATCATTTATAAACAAGATAAATAAGACTGGGCCAAGGTGTGAACCCTGTGGAACTCCACTTGTTGCATAAATTTTTTCGGACAAAGAGGATTTTATTCTAACAATTTTTTGTCTTTTAGTAAGATAGCTTTCAATCCAGGTTAATAAATTGCCACGTATACCAAGTTTTTCTAATTTCCAAATGAGAATTTCATGGGAAACTGAATCAAATGCTTTACTAAAATCAGTATACACAGAGTCTACTTGTAGTTTTTCTTTAAAAGCATTAGTTATAAAATTTTCATAAATAATCAAATTAGAAAGAGTACTTCTACCCGGCATAAATCCAAACTGGTAAGGTGATATTACAGGTTTTATTTGTGTAAAAAGTTTGTCAAGTATTAGGCATTCAAAGAGTTTCGGTATGGTGGATTGAATGCATATTGGTCTGTAATTACAAATATCACTTTTATCGCCCTTTTTGAAAATTGGAGTCAAATAACTAATTTTCCACTTATCGGGAAAAATTCCACTAGATAAAGACAAATTAAAAAGTTTGGTTAATGGAAGAGCAATTACTTTGATACATTCTTTAATAAAAATTGTAGGGATATTATCCGGTCCCGCAGATTTGTGTATATCTAAGGATTTAACTTTAGTAATTACATCAGAGAGACTTATGGTACATTGTGAAATATCAAGAGTTTCATCTAGAGTTGTTGTTGGAACAGGAGCATTATTTGAGTCTGTTGAATAAACACTTTTAAAAAATTTTGCAAACAAGTTCACAATACCATCAGTATTGTTGCTATGGCTGCCATTTAGGTGCATAATGCTCGGGAAATCAGAATCATCTTCTTTAAGTGATTTTGAGTATTTCCAAAAAGAACTAACATTATTTATTATAGAGTTTTGAATTTCATTTATATAGTTACGGTAGCAGGTCATAGACATTCTTTTACATGAGGTTCTTATATTTTTAAATTCAATGTAATCAGAATATTTTTGATGTAATTTATATTCTTTATGTTTAAGTTTTTTGGTGATAAGCAGATTTATAAGTTCTTTGGAGTACCATTTTGGATAGGTTTTTGGCTTACATTTCATGGTTGGAATATACATGCTAATAGTCTTTTCCAAAACAGAATAAAATTCATTGGTAGATGTGTTGATATCATCATATTGAAGTAAAACTTCTTTACGCACGCTTGACTTGGGGGGTAAGCTGGCGAATGCTGGACGAGAGCGTTACGAAAAGTGAAGCAAACGCTTCGTATATTTACTGTAGGAGTAAAGAGGTGCGAGCACACATTTTCTTTCTCTCTTTCTCTCATAGCCAGTTACGTTACACAGTGCAGGTTTATTGTCTGTATCACATTGTAGGAGCAAGAGAGAGCAGTGCGCGCGGACATTTTCTTTCTCTCTTCCTATCATATAGATGGAGCAGAAGTTTTACTTCAGTTGTGTGGTCTAAAGCATACTCATTTTTTTACATTAATACCGCACAAGAGTCCCAACTGCTCCCATCTCGAGCCAGTGAGACTATGGCATCCCCAATTGTGGTATGTTGTCAGACTGAAGGTAGTGGAACCTGGATATTCAGATCTAGTCACCAAACACGGTTAAAGCCATTTCTAGCAAAGTTTCAATTCTGAATTATAGTCTTACATCAAGGCGAAACCGAGAGTATCTTCCACTTTTAAATCTTTTTAATACACATATTTGTTTTATTAAAAATATTTCATATAAATAAATAAAATATTTTATTTTGTGAGTTTTCATTCCAACCAATATACAAGTAACACAAAGAAATTGTTCTGTACGCATTACAAAATGTTTGTAATTAAGTTACCATTTCGGTGGCAAAGAGAAGAAACGATTTATTTTTCAACTGACCGCCCCCAAATTAAGGGGAGGAGAATTTCCGCGCAAACGACGTTATTTCATTCCATGGATTCGATTATTTTCATTGTGTTAATTATCATAAAACCCTTCGTTAAACTTTCTTTCATGTTTCGAGTTGGTTTCGAGTAATTCCTCGAACAATTATGTTATTCAGCGAGGTGTTGTACCGATTTATGGCCGAACTTTTGTTTTTCGAAATTTTATTTCGAGATTCGCCTCTCGCTTAAAGTTTTTAATGGTTCGCCTGAGTTTTATAATTGCCGAACACTTTAAGTTTGTGAGATTTATTCGGTTCATCGCGCACCTATCTGATTAATAATTAATTCATTTATTATCTGGAGTAGTAAATACTTAGAAGAAAAACCACCATTTAGAATCAAGAAAAGTGTATTGTTTGAAATAGCTTAAATGCGCACTTGAGGAGAACTTTCACAAAACTGCGCTAAATAAATTAACATTTTTGTATTTTTTTTAACATTTTTTTACACTAGTGATACGCATGAACATCTCCAACTAACATCAAAATAAGCGGAAAACGTTGCTTATGTCATGATGGAGGACTTGCGGAAGAGTAATAGAGTCAGCCGAGGAGTTGAATTGACGATGTTATTATTTGTAAACGGTATTCAGTGATTTACATATATTTTTTTAAGTTGTATGTGCAGGGATAAAATGAGTCCAAAGCTCAAGTTGAAAATGACTTTGCGAGCATAACGCCTCAGACTAATTTGTTCGGTTTTCGGAACAACTCACATGGGTCTCAAAGTAATCATTGTATCTCCCTTACTCCCATGGTTAGAAATATGATCTAAACGGTATTAGAAAGAAAAAAACACCACGCTTTATATTTATATCTAAAAGTTAACCGCAAAATAACTAAAAATTACACCTTTATAAAACCAAAATTTCAAACCATAATTGATAAAAAATAATTATTATAAGAATTTTTTTATTATTTGTTTTTTAATGAAACGACGAAAAAGCGTGTCGACTTCAACTTTATGATACATTTGCTAAATAAAATATGTACATGTATTTTTTAATTATCAGTTATTTTAGTAAGAAAAGCTTAAGGATAGCCATTTATAAAAGTTTCTTCTGTTTGCATAATAAATTTCAACATTTCAAAAATTATAATTATATTAATCAAATTATAAAATTAAAAAAAAAATTAAATGTTCGTATGCATTCAGAATTATTCCATTTATTTGGATTTTATTGCGAAGTGGGAACATTTTGACCTTCCGACAAAATAGGCCCGAGGCCTGAGAGGTTAAAATAGTTGCACGACCTACAAATTTGTTTGACACCCAGAAATTATATTGATGATAAAATAATGATTTTTTGTGCATTATTTACCAATTAAAACCTAAAACCGTACTTTTTAGACTTAGAACTACCATCATTTGCTTAACGTTAAAGTTTACGTTAAGATATGAAGATAATGTTGATGCGACCTATCTTTTTCTGTTTTATCTCTTTCAATTTTTTTTTGAGAGTCGCTAATATGGTATTCTTGTCTTGTAGTGCTATGAGTGAGTGTAAACGGAAAAAAAGTTTGCTTATACTTAAAAAATGTATTAAAACTAATGACGCGCGTGAAGGTTGTTACTACAAAAATAATAACAGTGATATTAAATTAGTGAGTTCCCCTTTCTCTCTTCAGGATTTAGTCGTTAAAAATAACGAACTAAATTTTGCAAATTAAGTTCCCGAACAGCATGAGCCAGCACTAGTGAGATTATAATGGAAGCTTTAAATAAAAGCTTTTAACATTACTTTTTTTGTACCTAAACACCTGTGAAAAGTATATATTTGGACCTCCGAAATCGTGTTAATTGCATACATAAATTCTAAAATTCCACCAATTTACATGTATTCGAGCTGTAAATTTGAAAGGGGTTAATTCTGAATTCGCTTTGAGTAATGTTATCTAAACATTGTGCTCGGAGTTTTATCGTAATTCTAGCCAATTTGAATTTTTGGCAATCAGAATATAATGCTGTAGAGTTTAAGTCAGCGATATTAAGTTAGTTAGGTACTATTCTGAAGTCCAAGTCGATTTATTTTAATAAATCGAACCAAAAACTGAAAAGATATGAATAAAGAATGTTTTCTTCTCTAAGATTAATATTAAATGCTTATTCAATACCATATTCATTTTTTTGTTCAAAATTAACAGATTACTTAGTTTTAACCACGTTTATGGTTTAAAAAACCAATATGTTAATTAAGCAATGCTTAATTCATCAGGGTCAACTTAAAACTAATTACAAGAAAAGATAAAGACTTAAAGATATCAATGGATAGGTGGGAGTGGGAAAGGTGAAAGGGATAACATTTATTTTTACGCTAAAAAAAATATCCAATTTTTTACACTCATTTATGACTGAAATAATATTTTTTTCTTCCAGTTATTCCGATAGAAAACGAACACAGAAGTAGTGAGGCGGGCAGTCTTGTAGAATTCATTCCACTGTTCTCTCACAAACAATGGGTTTATAACACCATACCAATATTATTAGATCGAGTATTTCATGAAAGAGCAGAATAAATTGGAAGTTCAGTGTTATTTAATGTTCCACTTTGTTATGTTCATTTGGTTACATGTATTGGCTGTCTACACATCCACCAAAACTCAATTGTTTTGATTTATATATTAATATATAAAGATTTGCTCATGAAGCAATAAAATTATATGCGTACGAAAATTGTGTGATAAATAAAGTAGTCTCCGATAAATTTGGTCGATATGTCAATACATATTTAATGATCACTTTTTTTTAAATGTTTGGAATTGGCCTTGTAATCCGAAACAGCTGTCGAAATAATGAAAAAATAAAATACTTGCAGAACTTGACAATGACATTATTTAATAAATAAAAAAATAAAAGTGTGCAGTTCGTATGCGGCAGAAGGGAAACCTTTAAAAAATAATGTAGACAAGAGTGGGGAGGCTGGAAAACGTAAGTACCTAACTACCATGATATAATGTAATTTTTTTTAATAATCCGTCGGTAAATATTTATTTTTAAATAAATAATACGATAAACTTGCAACACAGCATTTCATCGCAGATGTATGTCATATATTTATATGTAATAATATCTCTTATACTGTATAGACTCTTGACATCAACCCTAGTAGGTAGAAGATTTTTTATTTATTTTTATATGAATACCTCACAAGAGACATCCCCAATTGGGGTATGTTGTGAGGCTGAAGGTAGTAGGGAGGTTAAGGAAATAGGGAAGGGGAATGTGGGGAAGTACCTGGCTATTCAGATATGGCCACCAAACACGGTTAATGCCATTTCAAGCAACGTTTCAATTCTGAATGTTGGGCATACACTAGGAAGATACTGAGAGTATCTTCCACTCTGGAACGTGCCGCAAATAAAATATAATAACAACAATTGGATGATTTTTATAGAGCCATTTTTGTGAAAAATCACCTCAAGGGCGCTGTGTATTATACTGTAAAATAATATATATTATAGTATTAACATGAACTATATATTATTTTAAATTAATAAATTGTGAAATAACAAAATTAATCAAATAAAATTTATTTGCCCCGCCGAGGCTCTTGATTACGTACGGCTCTTGATTCGGTGTGCGAATCAAGAGCCGTACCGCTGGACTTTGCCGGCCGTCATTTGATCTAACCTGAATCATCTTAGTACATTAGTCTATAGTATCTAGTGCTGATCGTCGTGATTTCATCAGTCTTTCACTATTTTCGAATATCTACATGATATCGAGCAGTTTTAAATCATTCTAATAAGAAATTATAATATTTTTTCTCAATCCCAAATTGACATTACATCTTCTTCAATTGCTTGGGTAAATGCTTTGTTTTACATAAGCCACGCACAAAGTCTATACTTAGGAACATTATATGTAATATCTAAAAAATAAACAATATTGACAAGATCTTGTAGACTTTATTCTGTGTTTTGTTTTAATTTAATTAGGTAGATTACATTGTTTTTATTTTATGTTACTAAATATCTTGTGGATTAAAAAAAAAAACAAGATTAACGCTGGTGCCTGTAAGTTTTCTTATCGATAGGGGTTTTGATGTGATAATATTTTATATTTAATTTTTTTTAATCTTAAAATTGCTACATATGTATTATAATATTACTGGTCTTCCATTAAAAGCATTAGCTTGTGGATGGAAGAAGAGTTTACATTTCATGTATATACAAATGCAGTCACGTGTAAGATCAGAAGATTTTATTTTGTGATATTATTGATAATTTATAATTATTATTTTTACATTGGCACTGATTCATTGCCGATTTGGATAACAGCAGGCCCCATTTGAATTTGTTACCTATTTCTTAACCATGCCGAATATTTGAAAAATGTTAGAAATTTGTCAGAAGGACCAATTATCGAGGACAGGGGAGGGGTTCATTTTACATTTTTGATAAAGCGGCACACTTTCTGAAAAATATTGCATGCCCCTAGCGTGCGGAAAGCGTGCCTTTGAAACTCAAAATTAGGGCTATTTACCGCTTTTACCCCAACATCCAGCGCGTTATTGCTCGAATCAATCATTCTAAAGAAAGGCATTTACAGGCGAATTCTGCAAAATTCCTACAATTTCTGGAAAATTATGGTCCTTCATAGCTATGATGGAACAATTCACCCAATTTGGGAAGAAAACATTGTGTTCACAAAACTTAATGGTCATTTTATGTAAATCATTGATTCTTGAGGTGTTAGGGCCAAATCAGCGTAAATCTTACCTAACTCGACATTAAGCACTGAAATAGAAAACCCTAGATCGTTTTCAAGCTATCGTTTTTAAGCGATAACCAAAAACATTGTATAGTAAAGGCATGAACAACATGGGATAGCATTTTACTTTCGGACAAATAAAGCAGGATCACAATAAAAGCTACAAGGGTATTACAATATACAAGATTTCATATTTAAATGTTAATTGGTGTCTTTTTTGAAATACACGTAGATTACACGCAAGATACACGGATGCATTATAAAATTTAATTTTTAAATGTTCTCGCTTTGGGGCACCAACGGTAGGTCCCGCTACTTTACATGAGACATAAATAATACAGATAACCTGTAAAGACAATACCTAAATTGTTTTTCAAAAATAGTAAAATGAAACAAAAATAATACAGACATCCCGTAAAACAATAAATTATTATTCAAAAATAGTGAAATGTAAAACACAATTATGTTAGGTTAGGTTAGGTTAGGTTTAAGTAGATATTTTGTTGGAGGATGTTTTGTCCGTAGGATATTTTGTCCTAAGGTTATAATGTCGATGTATATTTTATCGGAGTATATTGTGTCGGGGATATTTGCTCGCGTGATGAAAACGCGCGGTACCCCAATGGTACAATTAAAAACATCGTTCAACAAATACCTCCCAACCAAAACCATAAAATATTATACACGTATAATATTTTGGTCGTCAATTTGTTTCCCAAGCATTAAATCTGAAGGTTCAAACTCTACTAACCTTACCTACGGTATCCTAAACCAATTTAACCCAACCTTATCGATGATGATAAAAGTGATCACCTCAAAGGTGCTGAAAAATCGGGGTTGTCCCTCTAGGACCAATCTAGTGTACCCAACCAGTTCCAAATAATGACACTATAATTCATGGTCGTCATTATTTTTAAATAAATAATCACAATGACACTACTACATAAGAAAAACAGCGGATTTAGCCTTAGTTCTATTTTGAGTTGGCCACGTCTTGAGGGCTGTTAGTTTAGACAAATTATCATCACAAAAATTTACCATCCCTTTAAAATAAAAATTTATTCTAATAATTAATAATTTTTCCACAAATTTCAGTAATTCTAAGCAAAATAAATAAAATCTTCCACTGTTGGTGTTGTTTGGTACGTAAACAATAATTAAGCAATTCCGATTTAATGGAGATTGTATCGTGTTTTTAGACGTTACAGAAGAGTTTCTCCAAGAGATTTTGGCTGTAAGATTTCTATTTCTACTTATCTTGTTAACCTTTTCTTTTAATTTTTCCTTTTTATTTTATTCACACACACTACATAATTCTTTTTTTCAAATTTGAATATATAAAACGAAGTCGGGTCAGTTACACCATGTTTAACTCGAGAACGGCTGGACCAATTTTCATGATTGATTTGCTGAATTTCCCTTACCACGAATAGCAGAAAAGCTGTTACAACATCGGAATAATTCACGAAAAAAATTATTATGACGAAAATTCTTTTCCTCATACATTTTGTAATGAACGAATTCTCATCTTTTGAAAGAGCTGCAGGAATATTTTAATAAGTATAATAATATTGAGTAGTGAGTGAATTCCGAAAATTCAAAAACCTCAAATGTCAATGCGCTGATTGTTTTGCTTTTATTTTTCAACATATAATGATGCCCCTCTTTCTTGCACACTAAAATTCAACAGTCAAAACAAGGGACAAACAGTGAACGGTTGTCTGCATCCGTCCAAAGAAAACATAAAATCTTACTAATATTATAAAGCGAAAGTTTGTATGGATGTATGTGTGTACTACTGAATGGATTTTAATAAAAATTTACAATAATATGGCTCATGCATCAGAATAACATATACGCTTTAAATAATGGTAAGGTCTGGCGTTATGAAATTTGTATAGGCACGAAAGAAAGGCAGGGGAATGGAAACGAGGATGCCCGGAAAAGGACATGCAGGGAGAACCAATTTATTTCTTTTAATAACATTGCAACGCGTGCCGGGGACCAGCTAGAATTACAATAGAATAAGTCATACCTAGTATCGCTTGCTGAGGATTGGTTTGCACTTTATTATTACTATTTCTTAAAATACGTGTTTTGGTGGAAATAGTAAAAACGAATCAGGTTCAGCGATATGTTGTATCTTTGTATGCATAGGTAATAATATTATAAACAAGAAAGATTCTTGAAACGATTGTCGGAATAGTGTAAGTTCTATCTTTTGTTAGAAAAATTGTTTTATAAACTATTATTAATATCTTACTCCTAAAAATAAATAATGATCAGTTTCATTATAACACTTCACTTAACTTTTTGATTTTTACAAGATACGATAAACAGTTCCGTTATATTTAAAATAAATACTTATTAACCCGGCGTCATGGGGGATGGGTCAAAATGACCCCCTTGTTTTAAATTGCTTGTGGTTTTAAAACAACGCGTGCGACGTTGCCGCTCTTCTCAAATCAATGTTATCAATAATAGTCAATTTTACGGTACCTGCCTACTGACCTGAAGAGAGTTTGAAAAAGGATTTGTCATTTAGATGGTAACGTTGCTATGGACAAAATTGTAAAATTTAAAAAAAAATCTAATTTTTACGTTTTATAATTCTTTATGAATAGGTCGTATATAATTAAAACTTAAGAAATCTAAAAATTTCGTGACGATTTATAAAATAAAATAAATTTTTAAAAATTCCTTTTTTGGACGCGAAGTCTCGTTCACAGAACAGCCAGTTATTTTGCTACAATTTTTTAACGTATCTTGTCTTCTTCTTATATATGTAAAAATCAACATTTGTTTTTATCGCGCTTTATGCGCTACCATACCGTTCATCGGATTGCAATGAACCTTTGGTGATTTGTTGTGCGCATGACCACAAAGGCTATACATGATGGTAAGCTCTGGCGTTATGAAATTTGTATGAATGAAAATGTGTGTATTTCATATATTTTAGCGGCACGGAAGAAAGGCTGTTGGGGGAGGGAAACGGGTTCGCGAGAGGGGTAACAAGGGAGTAGGAAGGCAGGGAAAGTAGAATGGGAGCTCGGGAGGGGAAGGGAACTGGGAGGTGAACGGGGACGGACGTGCTGGAAGAATCAATTTATTTCTTTGTATGGCATGACAACGCATGCCGGGTACCAGCTAGAATATAATACAATATTGTCCATGTACTTCAATAATTCTTCTTACAAATCATTAATTTTTTCCGGAGTCTGAAAATAAACTGACAGATTCCTACCATATATTCGGGCACTACTCCTACAAGGCCTAAAAAAACATCTTAAAAAGTCAAAGTTTAAAAGTATTCACATAAAATTGTAAGCGTCAATAATTTTCCCCTCGGGCGGGATAACCAAAAACGGATGGAAAGTTAAATTAAATTATGCATTAAATTATTAAGAAATTTTCGTGTATTTGAAAAACGTGTTTAATTTTTATCGCTTAGCAAGCTTTGTATTTTTAACGAGAGAAGAAATAAAATTTGGTTTGAAAATATAATATTTTTTTGTATTATTTTATTATTCCCGCAGCCAACTTGGCTGAAGGTAGACCCCAAAATTACTATCCTTCCTGTATGTACTTAAATACATGAAATATATATTTATTTTTTTAGGTAATCCTGCGCAAAGGATAAATAGATAAAGGCCTTTTTAAAAAAAAGTGAAAAAATCGTTAATCACAGGAAAAAATATTTTGAAAAATATAGGTAATATTACATGCCCAATAAAATAAACCAAAAAAAGGATTTCCATGGTTTAAATGCCAATAAAAAAATTGCATGAGGTCATCAGCCGACCCACTTGGTTAAGGACGTTATGTTTGGCATCTTGGCCTGTCGAGAGTTAAACGCATACCGGAATGCGAGGAGTAAGTTTCATTTTTTATTTTTATGTGAATCCCTCACAATAGTCTCAGCTGCTCCCGTCCGGGGCCAGTGATTGCATTCCCTAATTGGGGTATGTTATGAGGCTGAAAGTAGTGGGTAAGGGAAGGAGATGGGAAAGAGGAAGTTAATGAAGTACATGGCTATTCAGATCTGTTAACCAAACTTGGCTAAAGCCAATTCAAGCAATGTTTTAATTCTGAATGGTGGTATTACACCAGGGCGATACTACGAGTATCTTCCACTCTGGAACGTGCCGCAAATATACTATATATTATTTTAAATGAATTAATCGTGAAAAAACACAAATTAATCAAATAAAATTTATTTGCCACGCCGAGATTCGATCCCACGACCTTCGTGTTGCGAGTCAACACCTTACTGCTGGAAAAAAGGAATGAACGATGAGTACGAATTTGAGGGACAGTGGGTCCAGGAGTTTGAGGGGATGCGTTGAGAGAGTATTGTTCCTTTAATCAGCCCGACTAGACAAACCTCACTCTTTAAACTCGGGCATCCTGCTAAGTCACCAAAAGTAGTTTTTACTTAGAGAAACATATGGCAAAGGTATTGGCTGTCCTACATAAACAGTTCCATTGACAGTGGTACCCATAACCACATCCAAAATTGTTGTTTTATAATTATTTTAGTCAGCCATTAAATTTTTTTGTATGTATATATATACATATTTTTAATGGAATGTATTATTTCCATTAACGCTGCTAATGAGAGGGTGTTATCGCGAAATGAGCAGGGACCATCTCAATAAGCGGAAGAAGCTTTTCCCACGCTGTAGCAAATTTAGAGAAAAAAGTTTTCGTTCAAAGGGCCCTTTGTGAAGGGATTTTGTAGGAGAACCCCTGAAATGATATTGAAGATTTAAAAGGTTGTTTCAAAGGACTTTCTCACAAAACAAGGTAGAACAATATTATAATACATTATTACAAGAACAATGGGGGATTTCTAAACCATTTTTTAGTATGTTGTGAGAGATCAACCTAGTTATATTATTTAACCTATTGCGGTTTTCCAAGAAATTAAATTTTATTTAGTTTGTGCAAAAATATAATGAAAAATACGGTTTCGCGCGTTTTCATCCCGCGACATAATATCCACGACAAAATATTCTACATCCCCCAACATAATATCTACTAAAACCTTACCTAACCTAACCCTACCTAACAAAAAATGGGACAAAAATAAAACAGATATCCTATGAAGACAATAACTTATTGCTAAAAATAGTAAAATTGGACAAAAAATAATAAAGATATCCTGTAAATAAAATAAATTGTTGTTCAAAAATATTAAAATGGGACATAAATTATGCAGACATCCTGTAAAGACAATAAATTATTCTTAGGTTATGTTAGGTTAGTTTTTGGTGGATATTTTCTTGGTGGATGTTTGGTCCGTAAGATATTTCGTCGGGGACATTTTGTCGGGGATATTTTGTCGCGCATTACAAAAAAATACAGATTCTTTGTGGCTCGGACTTTTACTAGAGTATGTGTTGTGAGGTGACCGACTCTTGTATTATTATAGTGTAATTTCAGAGGAAAGATGACCAGTAGACCTCCTCAGGTAAAGTTGGGAAAAATAATTTTAAACGATGTGTTAGGGGAGATTGTGCCTGCAGTAAATGGCGAGTGCTAGACAAGGGAAAGCAGATGACTTTCACAAATACCCAATAAAATTTTGGAGGCGGTTATGGGTACCGACGCCCCAAAAACCATTTATAGGATAACCAACACCTCTGCCATAGGTCATCCCACGTGGTTTGCTACATATGGTGACTTATCAAGGATACCCGTGTTAATGATGTGAGGTATGTCTAGGTATTGGCAGCGAATGCGTTTGCCCACCTCCGCGTGGTAGGCTGGATCGGAAGAGACTGCTTGAAGGAGACATTAACTATCCAGACTCTTGACCCATCGCCTTGCACTTCAGTGAGGGAGATAGATTCATAGGTCCGTCACTCTTGGACATGATGACCCCAGATTCCTACCCAACCCTCATACCTTCTTACTTCTCAGAACTTCTTTATTGGAATAACTTTTAAACCAATTTTGACGGTTATTCCCATCCATGAAAAATGATCGGAAAAATAAGAATATTCACATCGTCAGTTGTGGAATATTTGAATATATTTAAGATAAATTATTTTCGCACTTGAAGTGAAATAACACAAAACTGCACTATATAAATACTACGTTATTATTATTACAAGTTTTTTTTTTTGAAATAACGTAATGAAGTTATTTATTACCGAATAGAATTGAAATTAATTGCCCTTGAAAGTTCAGCAAGATTATATATGTATGTATCGTAAATAATTTCATTTCTTTAATTTTATATTTTGTATTTGAAAAAACATATTTTTCACGTTTAGAGATTACCGGTAACAGCGCATTAGCAATTCTACTAAAATTCATTTGTCTTTCCAAGTACCTGTCACAATTGTAAGTTCAGAGATACATCTTCTTTTATCTTTCCTTTCTTCTAATAACGTTATTCCTAAAAATCTCCTTTAAAATAATACATCTTATCACATGTTGGGTCTACGAGATTACCTACGAAAAACAATTTTCAATGTTCATTGAAGCACCGAACCAAAAATAGCGAGCCAACTTAGTTATATATTTTTTTAATAAATAATCTACTATTTCTTGAAGGAAATGGTGTAAGTACTTGGTAACTACTTATCTCTGATGTGATTTATTATTATTGGAATTGAATTTCAATTAGCCCGACTTCGGTAACAGTAAAGTTGGTCCAGAATAGTAGGTATTTTGTAATTTGATTTAAATAATATTTTTGATTTATACACATTTCCAGGCGTCTTTTATATTACGGAATTACTAACATAATTTGTAAGTTGATTTTTTTTTCTAGAAAGATAAAAATGAAGGGTTAAGAAAATAAGTCATTTATGTTAAATAGTAAGAATTTGATTTAGGTAATAGTTTTTTATTCTCCAAAACTAAACTTCCAAAACTAAACTTTCAGATATGGATTATATTTTAAGTTATATATAAACATCTCATTAAGATACTTTACATATATTAGGCCACTTGTGTTACAGTTAAAAAAAAATTCAATTCAGATAAAATTTCTAAGACATTTTGCATCCTTTTTTGACGTTTTTTTTAACTTGAAAATTTCCATTTTTTATTAACCGGAAGGACTGTATATAATGAAGTAGCGGAAAAAAATTAAATAGCCGAAAATGAGTTAAAAAAACAAATGATTAGTGGAGGAGAATAACGAGGCTTATTAAAATAATAGATCTCATAAAATTAATAAGTAATGTTATTTTTATACTTAACTATTTTATTTTAGGGATTGTTTTACATTGCTTTTTGTGTGAACACAAACGGCCCGCTATAGTATGCCAGCTGGACCTAGTTTTACTTTAGCTCCATTTAGCTCCACACACGAGGCCCTGAGGAAAAAAAATCCATTTTTGGGGATGCTATATAGAGAATATTTTTAAGGAAGGGAAGGAGAGGAAGTTCTGGGAAGGAAAAGGTTATGAGGGCTGGGTAGAAAACTGGGGTTCAATGTGTCCTGTCAAGACTTCACCCCATGAACACACGCACCCCTACTAAATCACCAAACGTAGCGAACCACTTGGGGTTACCAATAGCAGAGGTTTTGATTATCCAATAAATGGTTCCAGTTTCGACGGTACCCATTCCCACCTCTCAAATCAGTTGTCTCAGTAGCTTATTTTCACTTAATAAATTCATTTAAACATTTGTCAAACATTTAACAAAATATATGCACATTTCAAATGAAGTAAAAATAATTTTCCTAACCACTTCACAGCTAGTTTGATAATATGATTTATACTTATCAGTTTTAATTTTTTTTTTTAAATCTTTAAACTTTAATAATAAATTTCACGCACTAGGCAGGAATACAATTTAAAATTTGATGTGCTTTCTTGTCTCCATTTTATAAAAAAACATTTCACTCTTTCTAGGGTTGCCACATTATGACGACGATAACCTCGGACCAAACGTCAGCTCCTACCCATACTTCGAGTTCAACGTGCCGCGAAATGTCACCACCGCGGTGGGACAGACGGCCTTCTTGCACTGCAGGGTAGAACAGCTGGGAGATAAGGCGGTAAGTAATCATTAAACTTATTATTTCAGTCTGAATGAAATTAAGAATACCATATTTTTAGATTTTTGATGACCTTGTTTTTTACGAAATTTTTGCAATATGATAAAATCTTTTTTTATCGTATTGTGTTTGGAACTTAAAGTGATACTTGCAAAGCGGAAAAATCAAGAAGTGCCCTGTTTTCTACCTTCGCTTGTCTAAATTTCGCTGGTTCATCACATTAACCACCAAACTCGCGAACTCACGATTGTTTCTTTTATGTGTTTCAACATGGTCGAACATAATCATGTAAACACGGCTGCATGATCAACACTTACAATATGTGTTGACAGGACAATGATTATTTTTCAACTGAACACCATGAAACATAATTGTACTTGGTTGGCATATGATAGGTAGGTGGAAAAGTATACAGAAGTAGGTATTTGTAGGTAGGAGTTACAATTTTAGAAAAAAAACGAACAAGGATGAATGCTAGGTACCAACATATTAGGTTTTTAAAAAGAAATGAACGTTATTCTGAACTCGTTTTTTCTGCCTGGTATGGCAGTTGAAATAAGACTATAAACTGTGATCTATAAAATATTATTAAATAATCAAATAAAACAACCTTTCAAGCGGAAACGTTGGTGGCGTTTTGTCCACACGAATTTATGACAATATTTCCTGTCTTAATTTTGACATCAGTACAAATATTTTATTATTTGATCAGCCCTATGCTTAATATTTTTTTTTATTAATAGTATTATTTTAATGCCTTATTTCTTTAATTTATGTTGTGCTAAATAAATACAAAGCATTTCTGAAAAATATTTTATTTTTTGAAAGATCTAAAATGCTTAAAAATTCTACAACCTAACTCGAAATTATCAATAGTTTTTTTTAAACGTTTAATTATTTACAATGCTCCGGACTGTGAAAGTGAAAGGTTTCTAATTTTTTATAGATACGTGTATGATTGTCTGAAAAAAAGAGATAATATTAATCTGACATTACTATAGTTAATAAATTCTAGAATAATCTAAAGAGAGAAATTCTTTATAAAAATCATTAAAACAAGTTGCAGTAGCTTGTTTTCAAATATTGCAATTATTTAAATGCACTTCTCAAACGTTTGATCTCAAAGGCTTAGTAGTCTAGGATACGGATTAATTTTTCATGAAATTTATTGTGATTGCTTTCATTTGAAATATTTTGTAAACGGAATAATAATTAGTTTATGAGCAGAACTCTGAATATAACAACTTTTGCAATCTATGGTAGGTACTTCTCCCAACCAAACAAATGGATTGCTCTACTAAAAGCGGATACGTTATCAGATGTGAAATAATGGTTTTTCTCTCAAGCCATAGTTAATTAAATTAACAAAAAACGTACAAAGTTGCTAGATTAAAAAATTGCTTTGCTGTGCTCTTTTGATAAAAGTAAAATAAGAATTTTCTCATCTAGAGCCAGCGAAGGAAAGCTGATAGATGCACTTGACATGTGGTGCTGGAGAAAAATGCTCTTGATTCTATAGACAGCCAGAAACGCAAATGCTTTCAAACTGCCTACAACGTATTTTAAAATACTTTGGAGATATTGCTCGACAAACTGAGGTTTCCAACCCGGAGAATCTCGTATTCACTATCTCACAAAATCGAAGGCAGGAGAAATGACCTACCGTGTAAATATACATCAGTGTATGCAGCTCTCCGCGCAGCTCCGAACCTTGAGTAGTAGAGGTGCCTTGCCACCAAGGAAATTTAAGTAGGAGTCACAATCATCAGCAATAAGGAACCGACTTTTGAGAAACGAAAAAAATGGTCTTTGGAGTCAGAATCAAAAGTCATTTTTGCATCTGTGATCATCACGTGATTGTTCCCGGGACTGCGCTAATGCGTTCAATTTGGGAGGCGGGTAGGGGTACCGCCACCCCAGGAATCATTAATTGGTACCACCAGTCACCCCAACTGGTTCACTATGTTTGTTCACGTAGCAGAAGTGCCCGGGTTAGGTTTGTTTAGATATTCACGGCAGATGCATTTGCCCAGCCGAGCCGGATCGGAAGAGATTGGTTGATGGAGACATTTTGACCTTCAAACCTGGTCTTTCTCATCCCATGGCTTTGCACCGCAGTGGGAGGGATGAATTCATACGTCCTTCTTTCCTGAACACATTGACTCCCCCAGATTCGTACCCAATACCCTTTTCCTTCCCAGAAATTTCTCTCCTTCCTTTTCCCCAAAAATACCATCCACACAGCATCCTCAAAGATGAGACAGGGTCTGAGGATTTGGTTTTTCCAGAGTCTCCTACTTGAATCTAATCTAAAAAAATGAAAGACAAATTTTTAAAACTTAGTAAAAATATTTGACAACAAAAAAAGGATGAATACATTTTTGAGTTTACCACACGAAATGCGAGCATTAAAAGTTTCTCCATTGTTTCAGAAACAGCACTTAAAATATCGCGGCTCTTCTTCATAACTGCATTGCATCTTCCAGTTGTTTTTTTTCACGCCCCATTTATTTTCTGTGTTCAAATGTTTCCCCGCTGATCTCCCAGCTCTAATTATTCCACCGGCTCCGGTTATGTCCCCATTTCCCCATTCCGACCGCATAAGGGCCATTCATTAACCGGTGCAAAACGTGAACATTAACCGGATTTTTTCATCCCCTTGTTTATGATTCCGTAGCTTCACACGTTGCCTTTTACGGCGCCATCTTCCTTTTATGACGTCATCTAGTACCAGAAGCTTTAGTGAGACATTTCACTTCTGCCTGCGGGGGGGTGTTTTGTTAAGGGAGAAGGCTGCGCGGCCTTTTTCAGCCAAAACTTAAATTTGAATTTGAGGCAAAAATACCTAACTTATAATGAAAAATATTTAGAAATCCTTATAGTTTTCTTTATTTGTAAAGGTTTTTAATATAGAAATGCCATTTTATATAATATTATATTGTTTTTTATGATTTTTTTAAAGTGAAACTTTTATAGCCCCGCTGTGATTTGGATTTAGGATGAAACGAACATGGTGAGTATTGCACTTGCAACGCGTCAACTGCGCTCATTGGCCACTTTGATTATGATGTCTTTTAAAGGCTCCTATTGGTTGAAATTACGCTAGGTCTGCGCTCATTGTTCGCTTTTTTATTTATTTTTTATTGTTTTCAAGATACAATACCGTTAAACCGCAGTAAAGCAGTTTGTCAACATGATGTTAATGTTTAATTACAATTTAAACATACATACATATTATTATTACTATAACTATACAAATTGTCACAATTAACACACATTAATTAATATAAACAATCTCTATTTAGTAACCATTGTGTTAGCATATATCTTAATCTATTTGTAGAGTGGCAATTTTTTATATTAATTGGTAACATGTTAAATATTTTTGGCACGTTAAATTCCAGGGTTCGCCGTCCGTAGTTATTATTATATTTAAGAACAAGCATTCCATCATTCTTTGTGAACCTCGTGTTATGCTCATGTTCCACTTTCTTCTTATAATCAGACTGAGATACATGCTGAATTAATCATCAATCATCATGCTGAATCAATCATGCCTGCACCGGTAATATTGTTAAATTCCGATACAACAATAAAATGTTTCGTCTCTGTGAAAAAATATTTTTTTTAACTAATAACTTTGATTCTGACCTCACTTTTCAAGTATTGGTGGAAATTGTTTTGGTAAAGTTTCGCTTCTACAGCGTGTAAACCGCACTCAATTTTATTTTTTAATTAGTTCCACACAGGAGACCCCGTGGAAAATAATTCCCCTCAGGGTCTATTTTATCTTTGGGGATGCTGTGTGATGGGTGTTTTTAGGAAAGGAAGGATAGGAAGTTCTGAGAAGGAATAAGGTATTAGGTGTGGTTAGTAATCTGGGGTTCAGTGTATCCAGAAGTGACGGACGCATAAATCCATCCCTCTTACTGCGGTGCAAGGTGATGTTCCGACAGAGTACGACTGGAGAAGTCAAAGAGACTCCCTCAACGATTCTCTCCCGATTCTAACCACTTGGGGTGAACTGATCACCACTGCCCATTATATAGTTTGTCTCTAGTTTCTTTTTGTCGCTTGTTCGTCATTTGATATTTTTATTAATTTTAATCTTATCCCGGCGAAAAAACCCGTGGTTTTGAAATAATTTTGATTAAATAGTGGTGTTTTACAAAGCGATTTGATTTCATATAATTAATAAATGACAAAGTGAATTTGCAAAGATTGAAAAGGTAGTTAGTTTTTTTATTTTGTTTAATTAAATAAAAACAATATTGGCAAAACTCTATCGAAAATCTGGAGACAATCAAATCAGAATAAGATATTGGCACCTCTAAGTTTCGAACCCAGAATCATTCACTTTCCGGGCGACAGCTCTGACCATTGAGGTGTCTTTCTCAAGATTTTTTATTGAGTTTTGCTGATATTGTCTTCATTTAATTCAATTTTACAATTGAAGGTTTTACTCATAAAGTTAAAAATAAAAATATATACCTAATTAATTTTTAATCAAAAGGTATGGCAAACATCTAGTATGGGTAAGGTCTCTTTTATTTATCCGTATTTTAAATCGTAAAATATAGGCCGTGTTTTAAATCATGAAATATTTCGCCATGTTGGTGACCAGATCAGAAGAGCCAGGTAATTCCCCACCTTCGTCTGCCGCATCTCCTTCCCCTCCCTACTAAGTACAGACTCGCAACACACCCCAATTCGGGATGCAATATCCTCACTGGCTCTCGACGGGAGCAGGCGGGACTCTTGTTCGGTATTCACATTTAAAAAAACCCTTTTAAATTGCGTTTTTTGTTTTGTTTTTCTTCCTAGTTAATATTTATCTTGGCAAAAGTATTTTTAAAACAATTCTGCTGTTATTTATAAATATGGCAGTTGCAACAACGAAATTATTTTTTCATAAGCTTTCTTGAAACTTAAATCCTACAGACAAAATACTCAAACGATTTCTAGAAACCGCTGTTTTGTTTGATGGATGCAAAAACATTGTTTATTTACAAACATTATGTATTAGATAACAATTGCGAATGAGATATTCCATGCACATAAAAATGCCGGAGGCAAAAACCTACCTGATCCACAATTTTTCCGAAACATTTTTTTTCTAAGACATTCCAATGAAATGTTTTCCAAATAAAAATTCCCTACAAATTGGCGTCTTGTTTTTCTTACGGAACATAATATGGACGATTTGTTCCCGGCAGGAGGTAACTACGTTTTCTGTGTTTACGTTTCCACACCGTGTTTTTTTCGTAATATTTATTGAACGTGCGTTCGAATATAAATGCCGTTTTTATTTGTAGACGACTAAAGCGCTCAATTTCAGGGAATAATATTTTTTTTTTTTATTGGTGCCCTTTTTTACTCATTTAAAGTACGCTCTAGCGTGTTTAAATCGCACTTTATGGAACGCGCGTTTTTTAAAGTTACCATGGCAACATCAACAAATCAACAAAATGTGAAGTCTTAATGTCAACTTTTAACTATAAATCTGACAGGAATATTTTAAACGTCAAATGTGACAGATTGCAAATTAATGTTTGTGTTTTTCATTTCCATGACAACAAGATATTGTGATGTCACATCACGAATTCATTAATAGTTTTATTTCCAAATTTTTAATAATAATATCAATATTTATGTTTTCAAAGTGTACCAATAAAAAAAAATAGCGTAAAATATTCGTGGATAACTGGTCTTTAAAACACTTGCTTTATTTCGAGCACTCGGCTACGCCGTCGTGCTCGAAAAATCGCGCGTGTTTTAAAGAGCTGTTTATCCACTTATATTTTAATATACTATTGGAGCAGCCGAACGCTTTAAAAAAGAATTTGTAAAAACCGCACGTAATTTTTAAATCTGTTAAATTTTAATAGTTTTGTGAAAAGTAGACCTTCTAAGATCAGAGTTGTAGGTAGAAACATAAATAACCACTTACTCGGCCGGCGTGGTCTAGCGGTAAGGCTTTTGACTTGCAATCTGAAGGTCGCGGGATCGAGTCCCGGCGTCGCAAATAAATTTTATTTGAATAATTGTGTCATTCACAATTAATTCATTAAAAATAATAATAATGTTGTGTCATATTCCAGAGTGGAAGTTACTCTCAGTATCGCCCTGGTGTAAGACCACCATTCAGAATTGGAAAGTTTCTTGAAATGGCGTCAGCGGTGTTTGGTGACCAGATCTGAATAGCCAGGTACTTCCCCACCTTTCTCTACCCCATCTCCTTCTCCTCCCACTACCTTCATCCTCACAACATACTCCAATTGGGGATGCCATAGTCTCACTGGCTTCAGACGGGAACAGCTGGGACTCTTGTGAGGTATTCACATTAAAAAATAAATAAATAAAAATAATCGGACTTTTTTTACGTTTATGCGTCAATAAAATTCTTCGCGACCTGTCTATTGCTGTATTTTGGAATAATTTTACCATGTTATAAGCCCAACGTGGTTTTCACATGTGGAGGGTTAACTTTCCGCGTTGGATTTATGCATAAATAACTGCCTTAATGTCGTAATTCATCAAAGTTATAGCACAAACGCAACTTACACCTGGTGCGTGGTTTTGCAATTTTACCCCGCACCCCGGGCTATGCAAACATAGGCGTGGGCGGATAGTAAAACTTGGTCGGTAACTTGACGTTATAGTTACTGTTAACTAATTAGTTCCAAGACCAGTCAACTTAGCGTGATGAACAACCAGTAAATTAAGATCAACTTGCCGAAGCTTCGAATCCAAAAAAT
Organism: Limnephilus lunatus; assembly: GCA_917563855.2. Taxonomy (NCBI): domain Eukaryota; kingdom Metazoa; phylum Arthropoda; class Insecta; order Trichoptera; family Limnephilidae; genus Limnephilus; species Limnephilus lunatus. The sequence goes on along the minus strand of OU830594.1, from coordinate 70,347,250 downwards.
ACAACATTGGTGTAAATGAAAAATGGGAAAGGACTATTTCCAAACATGATTTTTTTATATATATATTTTAAGCCAAGTTCTTGATGGAATAAATACTCCATCTAAAAATAGTTGCATTGCTCTGTAATTTTTGTACAGAAATCGTCTATATATCTAGGTCTTAATATCAGAACAAATATTCAGAAACAACCAATCAACAGAAACCAATATACAGTCTACAGGTCTTCATAGATTACGTTTCCAAATCTTAAGATAATATATAAAATAAATTGTTCATACAATGATTTCTCAAAGGCCTTTGATACCGTAAACTACGACATCTTATTAAATAAACAGTCAACGATAGGTTTTTTTATGTTTTCTTATATTATATTTCAGCCATTTTACTGGAAGAAAATAATTTGTATTTCATGGAATATTTTTCTCAAAATATTCATGGTGCTCTCTGGAAATCCCCAAAGCTCAACTTTTTTATATTTATTGATGATCCACAAATTATTCTACATTCACTTCTTTTTGCTAGTGACCTAAAACTATTCTTGGAAATTCTGTTTTTAGAAAAGTGTTTACGACTCTATACGGACTTTGATAGATATGTTGACAAGAGTAAAATAAATTCAGAATTAGAACATTGTTTGTAAAGGTTTCATTTGTTTCCTTTAAAAGGGTGTTTTTTTACTTAGTTTTACCGCTACACTATAGTTAAGATGGATGTTGCTTATTTGAATCGTGTCTCTACGAGGATCTTGCTGTATTTGATATTAGGATAACATTTCAAACATATATCGAATTGAACTGAAATACTTTTGAGAGTTTTGACCTACGCACTTCCAAAAATACATTTAAGAGACATCCTGATTTTCAAAATTCTCTACAAGCATTGGTAAGGAGTAGGCTAGAGAGCGGATCAGTGGTTTAAAGTCTGTACCATGTCTAAGATTTCTCTACCTGAGGGAGCATAGCCTGTGACTCCATCCTATTTTCTATGGCTTTTTCTTGGATATGTTCAGAATGAAACATCTACGCGACAGAAGGGATGTTTATATTGATTCACAGGTCTTCAGTCTGATTTTTGGATGGCGAGACAATTCGACTACCATAGAGAGCATTAAATTCTACGTTCCCGATGGTTATGTCCATCACCAATAGCATCTTTTCTCCCTGTTTACGGGTCTATTTTGTCAATGATCATGCTGTTACGTAATTATGGTCTCGAACCGCTACTATAGACTTATAAGCAAATGAATAAAGAATGACAACACAATGTTATATTTAAATACATATTTACAAAACAAATTTTATATACTCACAAACTCTCAGCTAGCTCGATCGGTAGGGTCTCGTGTTTTAAGTTCGCTTGGATACTTGATTCAAGGCATTTATCGCTTCATTGGTGCATAGATGTAGTCAGGGTTATAATTAATTAAAAGATCTCTTGTCGCTTTTAAATTACTGAAGAATTTATTTATGAGTCAACGCTACTAGGAAAAGCTTTAACCTCTTTGTGAACGGAAAGTTAACGATTCTAGGATGCAATATACGGAATGAATTGATAACATAATTGAATAAGACTTGCGTACATTTACCCCATCACCGGATCACATCTAGGCAGACGACCTTGTCAAGAAACAAACATCACTGAGTTGATTCTACACTTTAAAAACGTGTTCCAATCTAAATTAAACAATCTACTCCATTCAGAAAAATGGGACAATGTACGATCGACAGCTAACCCACATTCAGCATTAGAATTGTTTTATAAACCTCTACAAGATTATATATCGAAAAGCACATACAAAATTGTTATTAATAAGCGAAAATATTAAAAAATCAAACCTTGGATTACTGTAGGACTAATAGTCTCCATTAAACACAGAGATAAACTTTACAGAGAAATGTTAAATTATGAAAAAACCTGTCAAAAAAATAACGTAAGAATAATGTCTTTTATGAAAACAAAGTATTTGATGTATAGAAACTTACTAAATAGGTTAATAAGAAGTTGTAAAAAGAAATACTATTGTGAACAAATTGATAACGCAAAAAATGATACCAAAAAAACGTGGAATATTATTAATGAAATAATGAACAAAAAAAAAAATGGCATCAACTGATGTGAAAGAGATTAAAATAAATAACAATAGTATAACTGACAAATCGGCCATTGCAGAAAACTTTAACAACTTCTTCACAAATGTAGTAGATCAAGTACTTGAATCTTCTAGTAAAATTGATAGTACAACACCCGTAGACTCATCTTTGCATTTACTCTCAACTTACGATTCAATAAATTCCTTAGAATATTTTTCACCTATCACGATAAACGAAATTGTAAAACACATTGATAGTCTAAAGTCAACAAATTCTACAGGAATTGATGGTTTATCGGGTAACACACTAAAAAAAATAAAACATAATATTTTAATTCCATTGCTTCATATTTTTAATATATCACTAAAAGAGGGACATTTCCCTGAACAATTTAAAATCTCCACCATCATTCCAATTCACAAATCAGGAGAAACGCACATATTAGACAATTACCGACCTATTTCCTTAGTTTCAAACCTCTCAAAAATATTTGAAAAATGTATCAAAAATAGAGTAATGAATCACCTAGAACAAAACAAAATTCTGTCCCAAAATCAATATGGTTTCAGAAGTAACCTAAGCACTGAAGATGCAATATTCGATTTGACAAAAAAATTGTACACATCTGTTGATAAAAATAAAAAATGCCTAGCTTTATTTTTAGATTTAAGAAAAGCTTTTGATACGGTTAACCACAATATACTTATAAAAAAAATTAATCAAATAGGTTTCAAAAAAGATACACTAAAAATTCTCACAAACTATCTCAAAGACAGAAAACAAAAAACAAAAATAGGGAATTTTTATAGTACTGAAACGAGGATAAAAAATGGAGTACCACAGGGTACTGTGCTTGGCCCAATCCTGTTTTTAATATATATAAATGATTTATGTAATCTTGTAATCCCTGGTGATATTGTATCTTATGCTGATGATACAGTAATAATTGTAAACGGAAAATCCTGGCTTGAAACTTATTTAAATGCATCAAAATGTATTGCACATGTCTCATCGTGGCTAAATAGTAATAGACTCTTCCTAAACAACAATAAAACATTTTACCTACCTTTTTATAAAAACAGTAAAAACAAACCCCCCAATAACCTTAAAATTAGAATTCATAATACTAACTGTAATCAAGTAATATGCTCATCTTGCTCTGAAATTGTAAAAGTTGAAAAGATAAAATATTTGGGTATATGTATTGATACAAATTTAAATTGGCATTCACAAATAAATAATACCGTTTCTAAATTGAGATATCTTACATACATATTTTACAGACTCAAAGAAGTATTGAATATTGACAAATTGAAAATGATTTATTATTCTATGGTGCAATCTTCACTCATGTATGGAATAATAGGATGGGGTGGTGCCCTTGATACTTTTATAAAACCTTTACAAACAACTCAAAATTATATTATCAAACTTATGTATAATAGAATAAAAACATTTTCGACAGATGCTTTATACAAAGAATCTAAACTATTCAGTCTCCGTAAACTATTTATACTGCAAACTATGAAATATATCTTTAAAAACGTAAACAAATTCGAAAAAAATGTAAACAGAATCAACATTAGAAATAATAATGTATTCTATACCCCCCAAACACACACAAAACAAATGCAAACTCACAGTAGTTTTATTGGACCTCGTACCTTCAATAGTTTACCAAAACATATTCAAGTTGCAACAAAACTTCCGCATTTCGTAAAAGAGTTAAAATTATGGCTAAACCATACAGATGTAAAAACTCTATTCATTTAGTTTTATTTCACTTTATGTTTCTAAAAACTCTATTTATTTAGTTTTATATCACTTTTCTCACAAACTTTACACCTATTATTACAATGTATATCATTAATTACACTTACACTTATTTAACCGTACACTATTGTATACACTTTTTGTACAAAATGTTTTAAACAATTTTTGTTTTTGCTTTATATACCCCTGTTTGTTTTTTTCTAGGTACTAAAAAAAAAAACTTTTTTTAAATATATTACCCACGCACAGGCTGCGCCTTAGTGGGTTCCCACATTATTGTTATGATTTTCAAATATGTAAATATAAATTGTAAAATATGGGAAAAATAAAGGAATTAAAAAAAAAAAAAAAAAAAAAAAAAATCAACTGTTGGAGTATCAAGGATCTTGAAAGAAAAGGTGCCGCGACCAACCCCTAGGGAAGCTAAAACCAGAAGAAGCCTGTAGGGCTCTTACAGCCGCCGGTTGCGTCCCTTACCCCTCCCACCGAAATCTGGGCCAATGAAGGCACGTCGGTGTGGCCAACCTTAAAAAAAATAATATTAAATATCGAATACCTAGCGCAAATCATCGTACAGGAGTTGGAAGTAAATATTCAAGAAAGTATTTCATAACAATGCAAATGGGAAAAACTATCTCCTTGTTAATTAGAATCTCTCCGGATTGACATACACAACTTCAATGATTCAATGAAGCATGGTTCAAGCATCAAGCTTTGTTACACCTGCCTTTTCATTACTATTTGTTTTTTTTTTACTGATCTATATTGCCTTTAAAAGATGTAAGAGTTTTTTGCATTGTCAGGTATTTCGTAGACAAAGAATATTTTTTTAAACAACTACGCCAACAACTTTCGCAAATTTAAACTGAAAATGAAACTCTCAAGCAATTATGTGATCCGCAAAAAAAAAAAATTTTATAAATAGTTTCTAATAAAGCTCAACACGAAGCTCAATTCTGCGTTTTTTTTTTCATAACATGGATGAGCATTGAGCAACGAACAAATCAAAATGCCACCATTCGTGCAGAAATTCAGAATAAAAGGGACGATTGTACAATGAATTCGTGTTGATTGGTAACAACAATAATTTATGATGGAAATATTGCTGTGTATTTGAGGTTAATATGACTTCATATTTGCGTGCTGATATGATTGATTTATTTATATTATACGGACTTTAACAAATTTGTGATGGACACAATAATAATTTATTGGAACATTACAGAAGTAAAATTTGTTATAAGAAATTACAACAAAAAAATAATAAAAGCAATCATTAAAATTAGTATGAGTTGTGATATTACCGCCTTCTTGCAACTTGCGTAGTGAAGGGGTAAGGCTCTTGACTTGCAATCCGAAGGTCGCGGGATCGAGTCCGGCGTATACAAATTATTATTTTTCGGTTTATTGGCGTTATTTTACAATTAATTAATTTAAAAATAATGTAAAGTATATTTGTGGCACGTTCCAGAGTGGAAGATACTCTCAGTATCGCCCTTGTGTAATACCACCATTCAGAATTAAAACGTGGCTTGAAATGGCTTTGGCCGGATTTGGTGACCAAATCTGAATACCCAGGTACTTCCCCACATTCCTCTACCCGATATCCTTCCCCTCCCCATTTACCTTCAGCTTCACAATACATCCCAATTGGAAAAGCCATAGTCTCCCTACCTCCAGAAGGGAGCAGCCGGGACTCTTGTGAGGTATTCACAAAAAGAAAATAAATTCCTTGAAGTTGAACACATATACTTTTTTTGAGAAAGTATTGCCAACTGCATGCATTCTTGGTACAAACGAGTATCTAAATGATTTACTGCTGACGCTGATCTTAATAACTTTTGATCGAGTATTTCAAGTTGGTACATGGAAAGTAATTAGGCTAAGTAAATCAGGCCTGTCTATAATACCATGATTTAAAAAATTAAAGTAATGACGGAAACAAGTCTTGTATCTGAGAGTTTTAATAAATTTAATTATTTAATGCGAATATATATATATATATATATATATATTATATAATCGATATACGTTAGAATCAGTAGGTGTGTAGGAGTATTTTATTAGTAAACTTGTTCGTGTAGGTTTGTGAATTTTATTAGTAAAACGCATTGAGCACGCCTATTTATGGAGGCAATCAAAATCCACTAAAATCCTACCATCATTAGCAGAAGCGACAGGGCTAAGCCTAATATTACATGGTTTCCGATACTTGATGACTACACCGAAACGCTGAAACTAAACTAAACGCCGAAAACTATGATAAAATTTTCACTAATCATACCGAAATACCGCTCCTATAGTGCGTAATAAGTTATCGATTCTACGTACATAAACACAATCTTCACCACTGTATAAACATCTGCCCTTACGGTGGACATTGTAACTCTATCTGAAAGGTTGGTGAGAAAGAGGAAGCGCGATACGCCATAATACCCCAAAAATAAGTTAGGTAGAATGATTAAGAACGTAATTTTCATCTTTAAATCGTGCGTAACATTATTAATCAAACTTTTGTATTTCAAATAGTTTCTCTTCTTATAACAAAGAAAGCCAGAAAGTTCTTTCAAAGATGTTATTTAAGACTAATTTTTTTCAATTATTTCTGGCTTTTTTCACCCTTCAAGGGTGTTCTTGTCCATCATTTAAAATTACAGAGAAGGGAAAGGTAAATTTATATATTAATTTTATTTAAATGAGCAAATTTCAGAATTATATGGAAGATTGGAGACGAGTTCAGACTTAGAAGAGATGAAATGTTGAATGCAGGGTAGGCAATTTTAGATAACACTTGATAGAAAAGACAATATATATTTAGAGAGGGACAACTAAAAATTATGTTATCTAAAGTTCCCTCATCTAGACCACAGAATGTACAATCTGGGGAGTCAAGGACGTGAATTTTAAAAAGGTGAGAAGGAACAATGTCCGATTGTCATTCGAATAAGGAAATTTATTTTTTGAAAAAATGAGGGAATTTTAGAAACCACGGTTTTGATGGGATAGTCCTTTGTATTGAGGCGAAGTACGTTCCGTTGGATTGACTAGCAATGTTCCAATACTCTGTCGAATATAATCATAAATTTAATAATATTTTTGTTTTATTTTATAACTTTACTTTAGTTTTTCTCACATTGCTAAGGATCGTTACCCCTATTCCATTTTCCATGGTGGAAAAAGTCCTTCCACTCCTCGCGGTCCTGTACGATTATGATTTCATTATATTGTATTTATCAAATGTAAAAATTGGGAAAGATAAAGAAAAAAAATAGTCGGAAGAATAATGATAACAGATTTGAAAAAGATAGATTATTATTATTATTTCTTACACTAAAAATAAAATCGCCTATTTATTTAACACTTACCCCTGTAGGAAATTAAACCAACAACCACTTATAGATGCTTAAATCAGCCAGATACGAGAGTAAAATCCACTTTCAAAGCGCTTTTACCCAACGCAAAGCACCTCAAATCAATCGACTCTAATAAAAACGCCGATAAAAAGGTTACCCTTTCGAATATATCCGGAAACAGACGCCATTTTTATTGCGCAATAATTCGGTTTAATCGCAAAACAACCAAACTAGATGTCGGCCGGAAATGGTGGCCATTTTTGATGCAATCGTAAAGGCGTGAAAGTTGGTGGAAATTCAATTAATTTTGACGGCCTACTGAGGGCTGTAAACGGGAAAACATTTTTGAAGCTTCTGTTCTTTATGATTGTTTTATTTTATTTCCACTTTGAATTGTTTTGAGGCAATTTCGTTTTATACCTATTCTTTTTAATTAATCAATATCTGTTGTGACAGCTAGGTTGGCTTAATTACTTGTCATAAATACTTTTGCATTTCAATATAGGTTTTTAAAATAGTCCGTTGTTAATAAAACACTTCTTCATAGTTTATTTTTTTATCTCAAGTTTCAGCACAATAATAAATATTTTTTATGTTATACGAAACAAACGGTTGTGAATTTAAGTAAATTAAAATAAGTTATAATCTGATAATTGCATTTAAATGTATATTAAAAGAAATATTCAGAAAAAAGGTAGTTTTAGAAATCGCAATACTTCTTACAACTAATTTTGTCAAGGGTTCTTAACTGCAATGCCCTTAATATCTTTCATAGGCGGAATGGAACAGGCAAAAATGACTGTATTCAGGCGAGAAAACGATTTATACTCATATTTTGGAAAAAATTGTCTTAGGTCAAGGTGGTATATTTATCCAGATAAAAATGCTTCGTACTTATTTCATGTTTTTGTTGTTGTTATAAAGTCTTATTGTTATAAGTTAGTCATAGATTCAAATTATACTGTAAATTATTTATACCTATACATATATTTTATTACGATATACATTATTGACCTGTGGACTTTTTTATTTTTTATTATTTATTTTAAGCACCCGCTAAACTGTAAAAGCAGTTTGTCAGCGGTTCAATTTAACAATATTAATATAACACTAAAGTAAAATAAAAAATTAAGTAATATAAAAAGAAACCACAATATACAAAATAGATATAGAAGAATTACTTTCAAGTAGCTACAATACAAAGGCATAAAATATACGGACAGATATAATACAGGCAAAATTACTCATAGTCATATTTATACATAAGATTACAAACAATATCAATGTAAAAAGTTTTGATCCATTAGCCATTTAAAAAAAAAAAAAATTAAGATCGGTGGTGCAATTTGACTCGATTTTTATGTTCTTTGGCATATTATTAAATATGGTAGGGACAAAATAAGTAAATGTCCGTTGCCCGTATTTATTTATAATTTTCGGAATGGAAAAACCCTCATTTTTACTAAATCTAGCGCCATGTGCATGATGAACTTTTTATTTGTATATTGAATCTGACAATAAGTTTTGGCATACAATTTTAAACCATAATATCCCTCGAACAGGTAATATATTAAATGAATCAAATGATAATTTTATGTCTCTTTATTGTGCATAAATACTTTTGCTTACCAAGAGCTTAGTCAAAGAGTTTTGAATTGTTTGAATGTAGTCTATATTTGTCTTGCACGAGTTCCCCCGAGAGGTTATTCCGTATCTGATAGTAGATTCCGCTAGTGACAAATAACTTATTTTTAACGTTCTTACGGGTATAAAATATTTAATTTGGTAAATTCGCCCAGCAATTGCTCGTAGGCGTTTGCAGATGTTGCTTATGTGAGTATCTCATTTCATGTGCGTATCTACAGTTATCCCCAAATAAACATACGTTTGTACAAGTTGAATGGTTCCGCATTTGCAGGATTGTGATGAATTGTGTATACACTCAAATGTTTGCGATTTTATTTTAGGCGTTATTTTTTATTTTTTATTAATCATAAACGCCCTTATGGGCTTTTACAAACATTTACTTTTTTATGTTTTAGTGCATACAGGTGTTTGGATGACAAAAAAATTATGGTATATGTGGCATCTGGAGATCGTATGTGCATTAATTTAGTTTTATTTTTAAATTTATTATAAAACCCGCATCATGTGACCATTTCTGTAATGTTTTATTGTAATGAATAAATCTTTATGCGAAATGACTAGTGCCGTATCATCAGCATAAACATAATGTTTAACTCATGTGAAAATTGTATCCATGAGTGAAACTAATGTAATGTATAATGTTGGGCCGAGAATTGACCCCTGCGGGACTCCTATTGACATATATTTAGCTTTGCTGTAACTTTGAAAGAGTTTCACTTTTATTTGTCGATTGTTTAAATAGTTTTTGAGTAGTTCTAGTAATTTTCCCCTAATTCGTATCGCCTCCAATATCTGTAATAGTTTTGACAGATCTATTTTTTTTATAATACAAATCTATTTTTTTGTACGAAGAAAAAAAAACCCTCTCTCTACTTCTTCCTCTGATAAACGGGATATTATTGGTCTATCTAGAGATTGGTCCATATATGTGAAGTAGAAGTCAAAGAAGGTATTTTCATCGCGTAACTTGTAACGCAAACATATTTCTGATACATGTGTATGAGCATAATCGGTTGCTATAGGTTGCGTAGTATTTTACATTAAGTCGGTAAGAAAAATGTAAAGATGTCTTCCACTCCACGTAGGTAATAAGTCGGTAATTGTTTTTTTTTTTAATTCTGTTATTTGTGTTAAAAAAAACCTTCCTGAATATTATTACTTAAGAGAAAGGTCTTATTTCATTAGCCCTACACAGGAGGCCCTGAGTAAAGTAATTGCTGAGTAAGGGGATGCTATGTGGTGGGTCTTTTGAGGAAGAGAGAAAGGAGGTGCCGCCAACCTAGACAAACCTCACCCCATGAACCTAGACTCTAGACACCCCCGTTAACCAATTATATAGGGTTTACCAACTCAACACTTTGTATAACGTATGCGGCTTATTCGTGATCATTTACAAACATTTTTCTTTAATTTCTGTTTTTATTGTTTATTTAAACCTTACGAGTGCCTTTTTAAGTACAAAAAACAAGCGTCAAATTAATTTTTGACCATGAATTCTCTAAAAATTATTTTAAAAAAAAACATTTCAAAAGAATACTACTATAGTAAGGTATCCTCTGACAATTTCACAAATAACTTTAGCCTTAATTCGGCACTTGGGTGAGTACAAACAGTAAGTACTCTGAGTATCCGAATTGAATTTGACCTATTTGAGTGCTGCCCTTGCATCCTAGTAACCGAAAATCGAACACCTCAGATAATATGATAACATAGTACTTTGTCTTTTGTAAAAAACGTCATGGGATGGATTCCTACATTTTTATCAAATTTTAAATTTAATAAAGAAAAACCTGCCTTAAATTTCCTGTGCTAACACGCTATTAGATCATGTGGAAATAGGTTTCATTTTTTGCACTAGAAAAAACGTGTTTCTCGAAAATAAAACAATCTGCAAAAAAACTTTGCCCATCTTGCCGGAAAAGTTAAATAACCCAAAAATGTCGGAAAAACGTATGTTCGGCTAGGGAATATGTTACTACGTAAGGAATAGACGGGTGTGTTGTAACAAATGTGTGGGTAGTCAGGAAGAAATAACCATATGGTAGCGTGTTACACTTTGAAAATGGGTTTTTCTAACTTTGCCCAAACATTTTTTTTAACTTTCCAAGTAATTTTTTGTATATTGTGTTAAGTCTTGCATTTTTAATTGTCAATAACTTTAAATTATTTATGTGGGTGGACGCGCTATGTGGCTTTGATTTTAAACCAATCTATAATTTTATTACGAGATCGATGAAATTTTGCAAATGACTTTCAAAACGAGAGGAAAATCATAGTTTACTCGGCAAAGGGATGAAATATCGCAATACGCTACTTAAAATCTGAAGAACTAAAACAATTACTAAAATAAAACTTGATTGTAAGGATTACATTAAACAAGAGAAAGTGTAATGAAAGTAACAACACAAGCCGACGTAGCTCAGTGGATAAAAGAACAGTTGACCGGATATCAGGAGGACGCGGGTTCAAGTCCCGTCGGCGGCATTTATGTTTTCTCGGGAGATTTTTTCAATGTTGATGAGTGTTTCAGGCTAATAATTATTATTGCTTATAATAATTGTTACCCTTTGTGCTATGCATAAAAATATTGCCTTAAACATTAGTTTACCATTTAAAAATAATAAGTAATGAAATTAATTTAACTTATGTACAAATAATAAAAATACCAAAAATTGCTTACTCACTTTTGGAGTGAAAACTTCTTTAGCACCGTTGTGATTTGAAATTCGATGAAACGGAAGTGAGCGATACTAAAAATAGACAAACACATACATCTACAGGATTTAGCCTGCGAGAGAATGAGAGAGCAATAAAATATTTATTTTTATTTCACTGGTACTCAGTTCCAATATATAATACGATAAATTCACGATCCCACGCAAACCTTCTTTGGTGTAGTGCTATGTAATGTGTTAAAACTCCAAGCAAACCATAAGCATCGCAAATAAGAACGAGTAAACAAACCCTTCACCCCGCTTCTTCCCGGTCCGCGCTATGAACAGAAGCACGCGACCGTTGAATGTTACTTCAGTATAAAACAACGCAATTGGAACGGACAGGAAACCCCGCGCACCGCTCCGCACTTCAGTCAAAACGAGGGTATGAATAAACAAACCCTTCACCCCGCTTCTCACTCCGGTCCGCACAAGGGACAAGAGCATGCAGCCGTTGAATGTTTCTCCATTAGAAAGCACGAAACCGTCGGCTGATCAGTCAAACAATAACAGGAAGCCCTTCACTCCCCGACGCCCCGATACCTCCCCAGGACCGTCCCAAGGGACACTCGGCACGTAGGCATAACTGGATGGGTATATAAACCACAGTTCCCCGCCTCGGAGGTAGTTGCGCCCAGGGTTCCATAGAAGAAGGACACGTACCGCGTGCCCGGAGCGCGAGCTCCGGGCAGCCGCCTAAATTTCGTCACGAAGAGTCGCGCTTGAAATCCCAGATAAGAAGGTCACGTCGATACGCACCACGCCTCCGCGCGCCCGGGGCACGAAGCCCCGGGCCGCCGCCCAAACTTATTACGAAAGTACTACGCGAGTGTTATTGCCCCAAGTACCGGCAAAATACGGACCTCAGTCAAGTGAATCGACCAATTTAATCAGATCAAATTGTTACTCGATCAGCGCGCACATATACCTAGACTATTTACCAAAGTGTTAATAAAGTGATTTCGCTATTAATCCTTACTCAGAAAGACTCTAATAAATGACTATTAAATAAAGACTAATCCGTACGTAATCGATCACGCAAATACTTAGGGCCGACCGAAAGCTCGAACCGGAGGATCTGGTCCCGGTTGAGAGTTTATAGGGACGCTTCTACATCACGGGCGAGGAGACCCAACTGCCCTCTCACGTCCGATGCTTGGGCCCACTTGGCCTTCAGGCGTTGGTATTATACACCGCCTCAGCCACTATTGACCATTACCAGAAGCATCAAGAAAGAACCACGGCAAAGCGTATGATTTCCCCATTAACATTATTGTATAAGATTCGTGATGAGCCAATATAGGTAGGAATACTTGCATAACTGTCATACTTCAGATTCACAATACATGTTTTAAAGTAAATAACCTGTTTAATTTGGCAATAACCTGTCCTGAACAATGATATGAGGGTTGAGAATCCACACCTGAGAGAGTCATAGCCTGGGAGAGAGTACCTACATAGTAAGAAGGATGTAGAAGGAGGTAAGGTAAAATCTTATAAATATTACAGCTATAAAGCGCCTGACAAACCTTAGAGGCCAGATATATTCAGCGAACCAAGTGTCAAATCCTACGAAATCCAAAAGAAAAAAAAATTCTATATTTTTATGTTAAATCAGTATCCAGTCATCAAATCTTTAAGCATGTATTTAATTATGCTTTTCCACGTCTTATTTCATCGTGTTTCATATATCCTCTAGTTTCCAGTACCCAGGGTATCCAGCACCTACGGTGTAACGCCTCGCATTCCCAATAATAATTTGAAATTTATGGCGGTCGAGTATAAATTTGTGTGTGGCCATATTCGAACACTCTGGTCGAAACTCCACGGGTGTTGCCACTGTTAATATTTCAATATACTGGCAACATTATCATACATCGGTGGAATGGCATTATCGTGATTTATATGTTGTGTTTACACCCCAGCTATCCGTGTTTCTTTTTTATGAATGAGTTACTTAGAGTATCTTCCTGTTAGCGGAGATGTAAAAAAGTTTGGAAAGGGGTTGAAAAAATGATCGTCCCTTAAATTTCCCTACTTTTAATTCTCTAAAAATTCTTTGTCTTTTTAATAATGTTCGAGTTTCAAAAACGCTTGTGAGGGCGTTACTTGCAATTTCAATTTTTACATTAGTTCCACACAGGAGGCCCTGAGGAAAATAATTCCACTCAGGGCCTGTGTCATCTTTGGAGATGCTGTGTGGAGGGTATTTTTAGGAAAGGAAGAAGAGAAAGTTCTGGGGAGGAAAAGGATATTTGGGGTGGGTGGAAATCTGGGGGTCAGTGTGATCAGGAGTGAGGGGACATATGAATCCATCACTCCCACTGCGGTGCAAGGCAATGTTCCGAAAGAGTACGGCTGGACAAGTTAAAGGGACTCCTTCAACCACTCGGCCTGCCATCCAGCTTGTGGGCAGAATCATCCGACGCCAAGACCCGGACAAACCTCACCCGTGGACCCGGGCACCTCTGTTAAGTCACCAAACGTAGCGAAATACTTGGGATGACCTTGGGAATGCATTGCTTATCCAATAAATGGTTCCTGGGACAGTGTTACCCATCCCAGCGATAAATCAACACTTGCTGTGGTGATGATATTAGTAAGAAGGTATCAGCAATACTAAAATAACAGTTTTGTTTGTTACAAGCAGACCCAGCCACACGTTGCTGTGGCTAACGAAACACAACGCTATCTACTGACAATGCGATTACCCAAACCTTAAAACCAACGCCATCTGTTAATTTGCATACATATCATATCCACACCGCCCGCTTGCCATCCCGCTCACTTTACATATTATATATTTCTACCAATATACACAAAACCTTAAAAAATTATATGTTTAAATCTTTCTCATGAATCATTCTATCTATCAGTGAAAACCGCATGAAAATCCGTTGCGTAGCTTAAAAGTTCTGAGCGTTCCGACAGCGCGAGCGACTTTGCTTTATACTATGTAATAGATATGAAAAAAGTTTTATAATATTACTGAAATAAATTTCAACGAAACTTTGTTTTGGAAAATATTGCGCCATTTACAATGATTACAACTAAATATGACATTTTATTAATACAAAAATGCAGAGACATAGAAAACCTAAAATAATAAATACAATAACAGCATACAATAATAGCATATAGGTAAAATACCCTACCAATGCGTTCAAAATGTTGTAAAGTTTTATGTTCTACAATACAAGCAACAATTATGTTGCCAGGTGTCATTTTTTTCTTATATTTTTAGTTTTTGTTTACAAAACCTTAAAATAGACAATACGTATTTTTTCACGTGATGTATGAGTGTTATGTTTGTAAATTGACTTTAAGCGTAGTCTTTTGTAAGGAACCGTTATATTCAAAATATTTACTTACGTAAGTAATCAACAATAATTTTCACCTGCGAAAAAATATGAATCATAAATCGTCTTCACTTACACACGTGATGTCAAAAGATCAACATTATTTATAAATATATTTATTCGGATAACCTTTCGAATCCCAGCAACAAGCGCTAATGGAATATTTACACGTGATTTATTCCAAAATTTCTTTAGCGAAATATTATAATGTATCACACGTATTCGAGTTTATTATAAAATTCGCGCAGACCCGTGAAAAATCAGGGAAGATTTTAATTGCAGGATTTACGAAGTTGAAGGTATTTATAAATTATTTGCCCCGGAATCATTTGCGTATATATCAAATGATTCTAGGGCAATTAGTCATATTTTTCAATTAATTCGATTAGTAATATTTTTTCATCCAATTAGTAATATTTTTTACAAAAAAATATTACTAATATCTTAACAATTTTACAAAAAAATATTACTAATATCAATTTGGGTACCGCCGCCCCGGGAAGCATTTATTGGATGACCGATACCAAGGTTGGCTACGTTTGGTGACTTAGCAGAGGTGCCCGGATTCACGGGGTGAGGTTTGTCCGGTTCTTGGCGGCGGAAGCATCTGCCCACAAGCTGCATGGCAAGCCGGATCGAGAGAGAATGGTTGAGGGTGTCCCTTTGACTTTTTCAGCCGTACTCTCTCGGACCAACGCCTTGCATCAAAGTTTGAGGAATGGATTCATAATTTCGTCACTCCTGGACACGCTGACCCCCAGATTCCAACCTCTTATACCCTTTTTCTTCCCAGGATTTCTCTCCTTCCTTTCCTAAAAACATCATCCACGCAGAATCCCCAAAGATGACATAGACCTTGAGAAGAATTATTTTCCTCAAGTCCTCCGGTATGGAGCAATGTAAAAAAAATTGTGAACATTAGCGCACTTGAGGTGATTTTTCACAAAAATGGCCGTACACAAATTATCCAATTATTATTATTATTAAAATTTTGATGTTAACGAAAACGTATCACCTTTGATGTTATTTAAAAGTTTTATATGTATAAGTACTCGTTTTTTACTTGTTTGAGCTAAGCGAAACCTGGTTGGCTGTCAAATAATTATTAATTCAAATAAAGTGGTGTTTTACAAAGTGTGTTTTGTCAAATAATTTATGTGTATACATTGATGAGGCAAAAGACCGACCGGGAATATAGATGATGAACCTGGCAATTAATCATTTATTTCTTTTGGGATAATATTGCCCTTACTTCCTATAATTGTTGAGAGTATAGAGTCCATAGTAACTCTACAACAGTAGAGTAGTACTGGGTTATTATGGTTATTACTTGGGTTCTATGATTCAAAGGAATATAGAATGAAATATACAACCATGTCAGCCCACTACAAGTTCTCCCTTGAAGTACTTAAATATTTGGACGTGAACCCTTGTGGCATGGATGGTATGTCTGAAATCAGGTGTCGTCACCTGAAAACCTTCAAAATACGCAATAGGATGTACGATTGCCAAACAGTTTTACCAAATAATGTAAATTTGATGTTACCAGGGATGAAAAAAAAATCTAGAATTTGGTCGAATCGGTCGTTATCAAAACAAAATTAATGAGGAAATTAACATCTAAAATACTTTTCTTGTGTTTTCATAAGAATTAACTACATATCTGAAACTATCCTTTCAAATGTTACTGGACCTTAGGTAGCCTAACCTTACCTTACTGAACCCATACTTACTTTATAACTAACCTATGTATAATGAAATATTTTTTAATTATTAATGGTTTACTAGAGTGAGGAAATATATATCCTCTTAGCAAAGCAATCTGTTTTTTTTTTAATATAATAATAATTAAAATTCGTACTTACTCAAATATCTATTTTATAATATATGTTACCATAATATATTCACACGGATAGATTTCCAAAAATAACTAATTATCATCAAGCAATCAATAAACCAAAATATGTGCATACCATTATGCATACATGCAGTATATTTTTCGACAAAAATCATTTTAACTCGTCTCTTAAAAACAAAACAAGTACTT
Organism: Limnephilus lunatus; assembly: GCA_917563855.2. Lineage (NCBI taxonomy): Eukaryota > Metazoa > Arthropoda > Insecta > Trichoptera > Limnephilidae > Limnephilus > Limnephilus lunatus. The sequence goes on along the minus strand of OU830594.1, from coordinate 70,330,266 downwards.
AACAAATGCAAATTTAAATAAACAAACTTTATATGCATTGCCTGTGAGATATTTTATTATTAATACCCTGTCTAACGAAACAAGATAATTTAGAAAATCTAACCAGTTTTCAAATCTTGACTAAACATTGGATCATCAACGAAGGTCATGCGAAAATTAGTCAACTCAACCAAATCTATATTAAAAATTCTACAATCCCATCATGGTTTCCAAAACCAAACCAACCTGATTCAAATACTAATGCATCCAATTTATCAATTAAAAAATAACCTGTCGAAATTGAACTCATCGAAAAATGTGCCAATTATGCATTGAAAAAAAATTACAATCTAGCCTGTCTTGACACTAGATGGGTTCAGAAAAAAAGTTTGCAAACTGTCTGTCTGTTGGCAATAAACTCAAAAACTACTGAACGGATTTTAATGGGGTTTTCACCAATAGATGATTCATGAAGGTTTAGGTATATAATTTGTCAAGATTTTGTAATATATAAAGAAGAATGACTGCATGTGGTGGACGAGAGGGCTGGCAGGCGGGCGGTGTGGATTTGATTTATGCAAATCTACAGTTCTTTGTCGAGGTTGATAAAATTTTGCACATGGCATCGCCGGGGACAGCTAGTTTGATTATAAAATAAATAGATAACTAACTAACGAATAGGGACGTACTATCGAATAGTACGATAAATCCTTTTACCTTTAATTATAATAGTACCTTCTATTTTTCACCTCCCCTTATCGGGAATTATGTAGTGAAGCTTAATTAATACTCCTCCGTACAGGGTAGTTTAAGGCAGCGCGGTCTGTCTAGGGGGTTGGTGCGGGGTGTGGCCAGGGGCGGGGGCGGTAAGGTATTAAGGGGTGGGGGACGGTAGATTGTACGGGATAGCAACCCTTTGATCAATTCTGCGCCTTGATTTTGATCAGCACATACCGTGGTGATAATGTGGCGCCCATGGGTTGAATATTGAAAGCGTGCGTCTTTCAATCGTTTTGTAATGGCTGGGGCAAAATAATCGCTGATCTTGATAGAGTTAATATTTATAACAAATTTTTTAAATAATCATTTTATAAAGAGTTACAATGTTGTTTTGTGGCAATTGTTTTCAGAGAAGAAAATTATTTTAAAACCGTCGTATTTTCACAATCATTCAGGATTGAAAGATTAATTACAATAGCCTTTGATATTTTACCACGTAAGCATGTCTGAGTAGGTTGGTACTTTTTGATAATTTCTATGCATTATTTCTCCCTTCTATTTAAGCTTATCGAAATATTAATAAGTAATAATTTAGATCATTTTTACGCATTATTCCTCCCATCTGTTTAAGCATATCTGAATAGGTAGGTACTTTTCGATTATTTCTAGGCATTATCCTTCCCTTCTGTTTAAACATATCGGAATAGGTAGGTATTTTTCAATCATTCCAATGAAGTATCCCTCCCTTCTGTTTAAGCAGTAGATACTCTTTGATCTTTTTTATGCAATATCCTTCCCTTCTGTTTAAGCATATCTAAATAGGTAAGTACTTCGCGACCATTTTTATGCATATTTCCTCCCTTCTGTTTAAGCCTAACTGAGTAGCTAGGTGCTGTTCGTGCATTTTTATGAATTATTCATTTCTTCTGTTTAAGCATATAGGTTAGTACTTTTCGATAATTTCTACGCATTATCCCTCCCTTCTGTTTTTGCATATGTGAATAGGCAAGTATTTTTCGTTAATTTTTCTCCCTATCCCTCCCATCTTTTTAAGCATATCGAATAGGAAGGTTCTTTTCGATCATTTGTATGCATTATCCCTCCATTCTGTCACTTCAGTAGACTCACAGAATTCTACGATACTTATTTTAGTGATTTCATAAAACCGACATTTTTTACGTTAAAAATGTAATAGAATGTGTAGCGAGCAACGAACAACCATACAATACTACATGTATTCAATTTTAAATGATGGTATCACCCCAGTTTGGCAATATTGGTATATTTTGATATTTTATCCAGTGGGTCTTGCAGTTTATAAACATTACCACGTCTGTAAAATGGATGCGTGCATTGTGGAGGTTTTCAATGATAACTCTTTATTTTACGCAAGTCAAATATATTTACAATAAAAACTTTATGTTACAATAATTGGCAGAGATTTAATAATTATCTTGCTTCGAGAAAAAGCAGGTAGAAAGACGAATGCACCCGGCTAAAGAGTGGTGGCCGTTGTTATTATTATATAAAATCCGATAAATACGATTACCAAACACGTTTCAGAATCTTTTAAAATAATATTACTAAACATACTTTATTTGAGCATTTGAAAATATTTTTAATTTGTGCAAAATTTTTCAGCAAATAGTTTAATATAAGACAAAAAAGTTTCACGTAAAGAGGTAATCACAGTTTTTACGATAAAAACAATCGGTAAGCGAAATGAAAAACTGATGAAAATTAAAAAATTGTGAGTTCAAATTTTTTTATGTTTTTAATACTTAGTTTTTTAGGGTGACGTAGCTCCACTGACCCAGACAATGATATTCGTTTGCGGTGAATCTAAAAAACTATTTTAAGTTGAGTTGAGTTCCACCCATTACCACTGCGTGAGACGCCTTCATGCCCGCCTTTGTGCGTAAAGATAATGTAATAAGGAAACACAACAATATAATTATGGAGAGATTGCTGAAATTAATTATATGTTGTAGTAATAATTGTTATTCCGTAAGCGCGGTGGTATTAATTTAGGGCCTTAACGTGTTACACGTCAAATCGCGCATTACCGTGACGGGCGCTAATGGGTTAAACTTATAATTGTTTATAGTGCGTCGCGGGGGGAATTGATTATATTTATTCACATTGTTGGAATAAATCTATATTTAATATGACTGACGTTTAAACTAACAGAAAATTACAAAACATACCTAAGTAATTTAGTCAAAAACGTACGGGAAAATATAAATATTTTAAAAATAATATCAAAGAATATTCTGTATTACACACAGTATGCGCGATTTTTATGCAAAGTTGATATTTGTCATATAAGAATGGGTCGTTTCTACGACTCGTTCTAGAGTTCAACAAATCGGCTGTAGAATGATTTGTTTGCCGCGGTGTTTCCTCCCTCTTACAATAAGATTCGCTCCTCCCTTTCTACAAAGAGGCCCTCCATACAGCATCCCCAAAGTTGATATATATGTAGAGATAATGTTAAAAAAAGTTCGAATAATATCTAAGGTCGCTTTAAGGCGTATGTGTGGTAAAACCATATATGATCGTGTGAGAAGGAGATCCGCAAATAATGCAAGGCTGATGTAAGCGCAGTGAGTAAGATCAAGAAAGGAACGCTTCGATGGTTTGGGCATGTAGAGCGAATGAACAAGGAAAGGAGTGTAAGGAGAATATATGATGCAAATGTGAATGGTAGAAGAAGTCAGGGACGCCCAAGAAAGACATGGCACGACCAAGTGAATCAGATACTTGAGTCGGGCCATGTCAAGAGTCAGAATAATAGAAGAGCATGACGAGTATGAATGTGAACGAGGTGTGTTATTTCGCAAGAGACGATGTATGAATGTGAACGAGGCAAAGAGTGTGTGCCAAGACCGAGTTGTTTGGCCGTCCGTCATCTCTGCCTACCCCTGCGGGGAAACGGCGTGGTGGTTAGTAAGTCAATTGGTTAGTTAAGGTCGCTTTACAATTTTTTGCGTGGGAAATTTTTAAATTGAAGTTTATGGATTAGGTTCGTCGAGAGAAAGTCGAAAATCCGTTGAAATAAGAAAAACTAACACAATATCGTGTGTACAATTAAACGAACGAGCAAAAAATTTAATAGGTTCACATCTTATGATTTTAACATTATACTATCGAAATTAAATACCAATACTAATTTTTAACGTGCAAAAATTATTTTAATTGAATACAGAACTGTTTTTATTTTATTTTTTTTATTTATTTTTTATTTTATTATTTTTATTTTTTATTAGGTTTGTCAACAGTGATTTACATCAAAGCTTTCACAGGTGCAATTACACTGTACATGGTTGATGCTAATTAAAGACAAACACAACATTGATAACATAATACTTACATATATATAAAATAATTCACACACACACACACATTTATCATACATTACAAAAAAAAAAATTAGTTTTTGCAACAAGTTTTTAGAAAAATAATATTATAATATGAGTTTAAAGGTTTAGTTTATAGGTTTATAAGTTTATATAACAATATAAAAGGGAGCTTTAAATCTTGTTAAGAGATGATTTGAAGTTGGCCAATGTTGACATTGTCAAATAAACGTAATTTTTTTATCAGCCTCGTTAAAATTACGGCACATTCTTGATAAAGCTGAGTCATACCCCAGGTTAGTTCGATATTTTTTAATATGTATAGGAACATAATTTATAAGTCGTGAACCAATTCTCGGAACATTGAACCTGATTTGATGAAGTAGAAAAGGGCAGTTTATTAAACCATAAACAATTTTGAAAAGAAAATTTAAATCTGTATTTAGTCTGATTATTATTATTTTCATCGATTAATGTCGTTAACAAGTTTATAACGAGAAGAATATTTTACACTGGCGTGAGGTTAGTATGTATTTGTCTATTAAATTACAAATCATATTATCCGAAACAAATTCTAATTAAATCTAAATCATGTCTGAATCACGTCAGAATCACGTCCTAATGTGTCCGAATTATGTCCGAATTACGTCAGTATCACATCCGAATGTATCCGAATCATGTCCGAATCACGCCAGAATCACGTTAGAATGTATCCGAATCATGTTCAAATCACGTCAGAATCACGTCCGAATGTGTCCGAATCAATTTTCACCCCACAATCTCAACCAATATAAATTGAAAAGTGTGCTCATAATCAAAGCGGCCAATGCGGTAAGGTTTCATTCTATCTCATTATATCGCAGGCTAAATCCTAAAGATGTAAGTGTTTGTCTCTTTTTAGTGTCGCTATTTTTCGTTTCATCGAGTTTTAAATCACAACGGTGCTAAAGAAGTGTTCACTTCAATTAACTCGTGATACATATTAACGACAAAGATCGATCATTATTTCTGCTCTTATGAAGTAGTTTTAAGTCTCCGAAACCGAAACAGGTAGGTAAACAAATATGACCATGAATCAGTGGTTTTATAAAAGCATTTCTATTTTCTTACCAAAAAAAATATTTTTCACTCCGTTAGGTACAGACGTAATAAAATCCTGTTTTCTTTGAAAAAATTACGTTGGTTTTTTTAACAAAGTTAAGACATAGTTAGCATAATTCCCTGGTCTGCAACGTGTTTAATTACCGGAAAACTCGATATAATTATTTCCAATCCTGGCGAACAAGGAAAATTCCGAGTCTATAATAAAAAGTAGATGTCGGATAATTATTCTGCCGGCAATCTTTCTTCGTGTGGAAAATTATGTCGCTGGATTTTCACACAAAAGAAAATCAAATATTTTCCTCAAAATGGTTCGCTCCTCATTATCAAACGGCAAAATGTTAGAAAAGTCTTCAGGGGGAATATGAAAACTTCGCAAAAGGAGAAAATAAAATAAAAAAAAATACCGGGAAAAGTAGGTTATGAGTTGAAATAGCCGTTATTATTTGCGCAAAAGTTCGAGTGAGATGATTAAAGTAGTCGAAGGACGTTTGGAAATTTATTTAGATGACAAAGAAAACAATTTACAGACAGGATGGTGAAAAAGCAAGACCCAAAACTCGATTCTTTTTCACACTATTGTATTTTTAATTCGGCCTTATTTAAGGCTGTGTCGATTTCGTTTCGGCATTTTAAAGGAGATAAAAAGCTCTGAATTTTATAGCATTGTGGTTAGGATAATTTTCTGCTTGGGAAAAGGGCTTATAAAGCCATTATCTGCTAGTGCTTGCTAATGTTATCTCCAAGACAATGGAATTAATTTAATTTTAACAGAATATCAACTAGTCGGATATATATGTATATTCTTATTTAGAGATTTAATTATTGGAATATCTCATTTATTAATATGAAGAAGGCGTGACGTTACAAAATCTACAATTTTATTCCGAGATTGATGACATTTCTCACACTTGAACTCAAAACAAAAGAAAGGTATTTGTTGACATTGGATTTCTAAAAATTTTGCGTAAAGCCCGGGCAACACCGGGGATTTCGATACTGCTATTTCGTTACCGATCGTTTTTACATGTGATACATTACCAATACTACATGTCGCACGTCGGGTGTAATCTTTATAAATTCTAACAACTGAATATATAATGAAAAAATATTTTATAAGTTTGCAGATCCCTATTAGGAAATTTCAGAATAATCATCATTTAAAAAAAGGGTTAGTTTTTTTAATCCCTTCTCTCTTGCTCTTTAGTTTGACGGCCGGCGGCAGTCCAGCGGTAATGCATTTGACTAGCACTCATAAGGTCGCGGGATCAAATCCCGGCGTGGCAAATAAATTTGATGTGTTTAATTTGTGTTATTTCACAATTTATTCATTTTAATAATAATATATATAGCATGCTTGCGGCACGTTCCAGAGTGGAAGATACTTTCAGTATCGCCCTGGTGTAAGACCACCATTCAGAATTGAAACGTTGCTTTAAATGGCTTTATGTGACCAGATCTTCCCCTCCCCACTACCTTCAGCCTTACAACATACCTTAATTAGGGATGCCATATTCCCACCGGCTCCAGACGAAAGCAATTGGGACTCTTGTGCGGTATTTATGTAAAAATATATGTATATATATATATGAGATAGCTTTTTTTGGAATTTGTTAAATATTTGGAGATTCCTGGCTCCATACGTTTGGAAGCAGTAAGGTCTCTTGTGCGGTTCTCAAATTAAAAAATATATGTATACTTAGGGGTTAGGATATTCATATTCATTATTATTAACTACAACATGTTGAAATATAATTTATATTTTATAACAACGGAATAATCTGTATCTCTTTTATATTATAGTAATGTTTCCTATCATTTGCCATATTATTATCGTACTATTTCTCCTAGGCTTTCATGGAGTTCTTCAGTCACTCACTCGTATGTCGAATAATTACCTTTTTCTGATTGGTATTTGTTCATGTCACCCCATTCTATCCAGGATGTTAAGGGACTTTCTTTAACCAGTGATTCCTGACATTAAGTGGAATAAATATCTAATATCAATGAAATTTTGGTTTCCGTCTAAATCTAAACAAAAATATGAAACGAAAAATAAATAGTTACTATTCTGAATTTGAAATGTGAGATTAGTAAAAATTACTTATAAATTAGGTCGCAATAGCCGAGTTGGTTAGGAAGTTTGTCCCGGTAAGCCAAATTTTTAATTGTCTGTATTGTTTTTTTTTCACATGTTCGTATATATTTAGTAGTGTTATCTTCTTCTTCATTGACATATTTTAATGTTTTAAATATATTTTTTTTTTAAAAGAAAGACAAACATTCCCGGGTTACGAATAACCCAAAAATGTTTGAAAATCTCCTACTACCACCACAGAAAGCCGAAAATGTTGCTTGTGTTGTGATGGAGGACTTAGCCAGCCGAGGAATCGAACATGCGACGCCCAGGTGGGACCCAAGCGCTATGCCCACTCAACCACTGACCGGATATATGATAAGCATTTTTCGCACGGAAAGAGGAAATTGCGAGTAATGTTTTCAAAGCACCCGTTACTTAGCTTCCGTATGCACATCGTCGTGTAAGCCAAAATTTATCTAAATTTTGAGACAGAAAAATTTATGTACAATTTTGTCAGTCTTTGCATCAATTAATTCATCCATTAAATTATTTTCACGTTTGTATTGTAAAAGGTTAGTTAACTATACCTTTTGACTTTAAAATCTAAATACAGAAATTGTCTGTTCTTAAAAACAATTTACTTACTTCATGAGTTTCAAATGTGCAAAAGCTCGTGAAAAATAACTCAGACGTTGCGGTTTCATTTATTAATTAATAAGCACATATTTATAGGTATGTAAGCTTACTTAGAAGTAAGTACATGTAACCAATGATTATTATTTCCTTTTTACATTAATTGACTCCCCACAGGAGGCCCTGAAAAAAAATCCTCAGAGCCTAAATCATTTTGGGGGATGCTGTATGGTGGGTCATTTTAGGGAAAAGAAGGACAGGAAGTCATGGGAAGGAAATAGGTATGAGGGATGGATACTAAACTAGGGGTCAATATGTCCAGATGTGACGGACGTATTAATCCATCCTTCCCATTGCGGTGCAAGCCGATGGGCCGAGAGAGTCCAGCTGGAGAGGTAAAGGTTAGGTCACCCTAAACTGGTCTCTCCCGATCCAGCCCACCACGCAGTAGTTGGGCAAACGCATCTGCCGCCAAGACCTAGACAAATCTTTCCCCATGGACTCGGACTCCTCTGCCAAAATTCCAAATGCAGCGAAACACTTGTGATGACCTATGGCAGGGGTGTTGGTTGTCCAATTAATGGTTCCCGGAGCGGTGGTTACAATACCCGCCTCCCAAATTGAAATTAAAATTGATCTTAAAATAAATTTTTGATAAAATGATTGTTCGTGCATCCGACTCATTTTTTGACAGATCGCGACTCCCTATACAAGGGGTCGGAAAAGGCGGCTCTTCTCATATATGTTGTCCATATCCTATACATATGTGTATATTACATGTATGCGGCTTTCTGGTACTTTTTATCCTGTTTCCATGACAATTTGACTCTTTTCACTTGACAAATTGCCGACCCCTGCCCTATACCATACCCCCAGTTTGAGAAACGATGGCCTTAACTAAACTAAGCGCCTGAGTCCCGGAAAATATAAGAAATAATTACAGAAGTGTTTGTTTAACGGAACAACAATCGGAATAATACTCTCCTCCTCGAGATAAGCTGATGAATTATTCATTTTTCGGTGGAATTTGTTGAATAAATTGGATTTGTTTCTTACGTATTTCGACAAAACGACGACAAAAAATCCGCGACGGAGTAATTATAACTGCGGAAAAAATGATTAGCTTCGTTGACAAAGAATGTACCAGATGAACCCATCGTTCGTTCTCAACTGGTTGGTCCTGTATCCCAGAGTCACCCTAACAAAAGTAGAATAATTAAAAGACTTCGTCACACTTAACACAATGGGATGTAAATAAAGGTATACTTTCCTACTTTTAGTATGCATAAAATTAAGAGTGTATAACCAGAGAAAACCAGAAATATGTCATTTTTAAATTAGTGTTTAGACGTATTGACTCTTTTTCACAAAAAAATTATAAATTGAATTCGAAAGATTGTTATTTTATCTAGTAAACGTATATAAAATGTTTTCAGAAAAAATGTTTATTTTAAATATAATTAGGTTATACCATAGGTCGTTGGCGGATTTGTTAAATTTTCAAAAAAGTACATGTATTATACAACACCCATTTCAAATCATATATTCATGCAGTAAAATAAATCAATATATTATCTGGTAAACGTATGTAACAGAATTTTAATTTTAGTTTAAATAAAATTATTAAAAAATATATAAGTACATGTGTTTCTTGACGAAAATTGGTCCGTTTGTGCATTTATTTGCGCACTTACAGACTAATATATTTCAGATTTTTTTACATTCTAATTTTGCTAAGACATTATTGAAAAATGATAAATACGTATGATCAAAAAATAATTACAAAAAGTACATATTTTTAATAGTTTTATCGTCACACCTTTCAGCATTTTTGGATGAAGGTATAAATTAAAGCAACTTTGGAATGAAATAAAATCGATATTGAGTTATAATTTTAAAAAGCTGGTACGGAGAATACCTTATCTTTCTCTTTGGAACCGCTCTGTACGATTGTAAGAACATCTTTCGACGAAATGTGGATTTTCGTCCGCTGGCTGGTTATGCACTCTTAATTTGTAATAACCAAACCAAACACTAACTAAATTTAAAGATAGTGTGATCTATTTCATGTAGGTTTATGTATGTAAATTTGGTTCGTTTTGGTAAGCCAGTCTTAAGTATTGTATATCAAAGAGAAATGTACAATATATTTTTTGACCAATTACTGTGGAGATTATGTTAATTCTGTTTTTTTTCTATGAATATAATATTTGTAGAGTGACCAATCTACGTCACTAGTAAATTTATGATAAGTGGACGTTTTTTTCTATGTAAAAACTGGAGTTTCTTTTCTTTTGGAGGAGGAAAATTAGTTTTTATAATGGCTTTTGACTTGTGAGCATAAGTATAAAGAAGTGCTAACTGAACTTCTTTATATTAAAACAGAAGGTGGAGGCATCTAGCGGACGGAACGTGAAACAATATTCACATTAAAAAAGGCAAATCACTGCGGGTTTTTAGGTTACCGCAATAATAGTTTGTACTACTCTCTCGGTTGGCGAAGGCCGTTTTTTGTGGCGACATTTTTTGTGTGGTTTCGTTTGAATTTATTTGGTTATATTTAAAATATTGAAATCTGCATCATTTGAAAGTATTTAAGAAGATATTTGAGGCATTTTAAATACTAAAGATGCTTTGCCTATTTGTAAATTATTGAAAAAGAATAATTTTGTTAGTATTTCTGTATACGTATTTATCTATCTGCATTTTTCTATGGTTGAAAACTTTAAAAAAAACATATATTTTATTATTTGTCATATAATTTTTTTTTTACATGGGCTCCACACAGGAGGCCCTGAGGGAAATAATTTCCCTGAGGGCCTATATTATCTTATAACTTAATATAACTTCATATTAGAATAAGTTAACAATAACAATCTAAACGAAAATATGAAAGAGAACAAGACACAGAAAAACAGAAAAAAGACAACGGTCGCAACTGGGACTCGAGCCCAGACCTCTCCGTCTAACCGGGACGAGCGCGTTAACCAATTTCGCTATTGCCACCGTCTGTCAAACCGTCATATTTGTCAATTTCATATTTTCAAATTTTAGAATTACATTATTATCACCTAATTATTTTTCTCCATATTACGGGCAACTACCCTTTTTTCATTGGAAACAATCATTCTACGAATTGGTTTGTAACCTATTTCTCTTTCAAATTTTCGTTTAGATTATTATTGTTAACTTATTCCAATATAATATATTTCACTGTTGGGAATAACTTTCAAAAAAGTATAAAAAAAAGTTTTTCTTATAAAAATTGAATATTCATTTAGACTTTTATAAAAGTCAATTGTTCTATATAAATAAATTCGGATATATCTATCCGAGACGCTATCCAGGTTACAAACCAATTGTTAGAATGATTGTTTCCAATGAAAAAAGGGTAGTTGCCCGTAATATGGAGAGAAATAATTAGTTGATAATAATGTAATTCTAAAATTTGAAAATATGAGATTGACAAATATGACGATTTGCCAGAAGGTGGCAATAGCGAAATTGGTTAACGCGCTCGTCCCGGTTAGACGGAGAGGTCTAGGTTCGAGTCCCAGTTGCGACCATTTTCTTTTTTCAGTTTTTCTGTGTATTGTTCTCTTTCATATTTTCGTTTAGATTATTATTGTTAACTTATTCTAACATGATATATTTCACTGATGGGAATAACCTTCAAAAAAATATAAAAATAAAGTTTTTCTTATAAAAATTTAATACAACTTCATCCAAGAAAAAATTGCTGCCTTTTTTCGAATTCAATTCAGTGTGTTGATATTAAATTGTCTTGAAACGTATTCGCGAATGATATTTAAAGAAACGAAGTAATTTCTTTAATGAAAGAATTTGTAAATCAAATCACTTTTAACTTTGGAGTGAAGTGATATTTTCCATTGAAATTAGACATGTTTTCTCTTTTAACCTTTTGATTATGACACCATGTATTTTATTTATGGCTGACTTATCAATCAACTTTCGGATATTCAAGCTGAATTAATTTTGCCATATTATTTTATTTCGTTTTAGGTGAAAGGTTGTAAGAAAAAGTAGCAACCTAAAGATTTTATTAAACTTTTAAAAACTAATCCATTCCTAATTACTAATTAGCTCCGTACCTACCACAAGTTCCTAGAACATCGGGCCGGTGTTTTGTGGAATTCACATAAATAATTCGTACAAATGGTGGGAAAGATACCTCGTTATTTCTGGGCGACGGGAGGGCGAGTTTCACAGATTGCTCCCTGCCAATTAGGTAGGGCGGCGGGAGGTTGTTTTTTCAACCCTCTGATAAGGGCTAATGGGGTAGACCGGTAGAGGAACTGGAACTTTCTAGGGCTTCGACGCTTTTTTTAAATGTAGCGAATGTTCAAACTGATGGCGCTCTTTTACAGAATTCGAGGAAAAATTTTAGGCAGGTTTTCAAGGTGGTTTCTTCAAATATTTACCAAAATTTTAATAGATTATTAATAAACATTGTTACTAAATCGTTTGCTTTTAAGGAGCAAGCAAAAATTTACATTAAATACGTAAAATAAATACCTACTGTGTTTTTGTAAACTGAATTTATAAATCATTTTAACTACAAAAGATAACAAATTTATTATTTTTAGCTGGTGAAAACACTTATTTTTGTTTCCTTTCCATATTTTATTTGAGTAACAAAAATCTTTCGAAAGAGTAAATAATCAATTTTCTTGTAATTTGTAACCAGAAAAATTATGTGTTTTTAAACTTTTATTCGTAACGTTTTATATAACATTGTTTTTTTATCTCTTAGTACAATACAAATTAAAGCTTTTTCTCTAAAAATTAAAAAAAATTATTCTTACATTTAAATGTTTGTCTTATTAAATACCACTATTTAGAAACATAAATTCATCAGCATTAAGAATACTAAAGAGAATTGATAATTTATATCAAATTTAATGTCATATTGGTTTCACTCTTTTATCACTTCGAAAATTTTGATTTATGCATTTATGAAGTTTTAAAAGTTTTATTTTATTAAAAATCAATCCTTTGGAGTACAAGTACACACCACAAATTGAATTTGATATTATTGAAGAAATGATAATATGATTTGAAAAAAAATTGTGTTTAACATCGAACATGTTAATTTTTTTTAACATTAAGGGATGTGGTTACAATTCTACAAAAACAAAGCAATTTTGACGAATGGTTTAGTTCAATTTTCGAAACATTTTGTGTCCACAAGCTTATTCGTTGGTTTAATGGTTCCCAGTAAATTGTTCGGAAAAGGTCTTAATGAACTTTTATGTTTCGAATCAGTGTGAATATGTGATAATTAAACAAGTTGTCTATTGACCCGTATAATTATCTAAGCTCGCCTAATTTAAATTCCTACCTGCTATTAATTGGATAAAAAGCTTCATTAGACTAAAGTTAGGTGAAACAAACAATTATTAGGTATACAATATACGTTCAGGAACTTTAAGGCTGATAATGATAGATTCAACGTTCTCCAAAGTGTTAGTTTAAAACAACATTAAAGTTAGATTCTTCTTCTTCTTTTTGTGCCTTATCAGGTCCCCCCGACGTTGGCGATCACTCTTGAAAAGGTCTCTCTGTCTTGCGCTGCCCGGAATAGCTCCTCCACACTTCTAATGCCGGTCCACTCTCGTATATTTCGCAACCAAGACATTTGTCTCCTACCAGGCCCTCGGCGACCCTCTATCTTGCCTTTTAATATTAAATGGAGCAAGTGATACTTCTCCCCTCGAAGTATTTGACACAGATATGAAATTTTCTTGATTTTAATTAATGTAAGCAGTTCCCTATCTGCTCTAGCCCGCCTGAGAATTTCTATGTTGGTGATCATGTCGGTCCATGGGACCTTGAGCATTCTTCGGTGAAGCCACATTTCAAAAGCCTCTAACCTGTTCATGGAATTTATTTTCAAGGTCCATGTTTCACAACCATACAGCAAGACCGACCACACATAACATTTTACATAACAAAATAAGATTAATTCTGTTTAATAAATACGTGATGTTAAAACCTCTTTTTTTGAGCCTTATAAATCTGCAATATTTACTAAGAAAACATATTTTGTTTCTATTTTGTAATAATTAAGACTATTTTGAACAATTAAGAGAAACCGCAAAAGACTTTCAACGACTCGGAACCAGTGAAACAATGAAAATCCCATTTTGAAATTCAGAATTGAATTATTTGAGGTGATTTTTTCAGAGATTATAATATAATATTGTCCTCTACGCTAGGATTTCGCCTGAGTTGTGAAAGACTTTTTTCAAGGATTATTTGATTAAGTGTGTTGTGTAGTGGAAGACTTTAAGATAAACATATTTAAAAAAAAAAAATTAAAAACAATAAATGAGAGCAGTACAATTTCAACAAAACAACAAAGTTTCGATATTTACCAAGGTTGAATTGATTTGAAAGAAAATTAAAAGTATGTCATGAGACTTTAGCATAATTATTATATTAAAAAAAACATGTAGTACATATACAAAGCACTAAACAATAAAGTATTGACTTTTCACGAGTAAATTTATTATTTTTTTTTAAGGAAAGATAAACATTCCCGGGTTACGAATAAGCTGATAAAATTTGAAAATCTCTTACCACCACAGTAAGCGGAAAATGTTGCTTATGTTGATGGAGGACTTAGCCAGCTGAGGAATCGAACACGTGACTCCCGGGTGGTACCAAACGCGATGCCAACTGAAAGGTCTTTAATAATTAAAAAAAAAATCATTTAAACAAAATACATTTCAGATATTTATCAAAAGTAAGAAGTGGATTCAGTGTTCATGTTGGAAAATGTTATACATATAAGGTAATCGTTTACAAAAGAAAACAATTTTATAATAAAAGAAAGCAAGTATTCCAGATTTAGCTGTTTAAAATAATGTATTTGAATAGCTAGGTATTTCCTCACTGTCCTTTTTTCCATCTACTTCCCCTCTGCATACCATTCAGCCTTCTCGCTAAGTTCGGGGAATCTTTTGAGGTATGAAAATGAACTAAAAAGTCCTTTGGCAGGAGGTGGTGGGTTAGAAAAAACGGGTAGAAGATGATTGGGAAGTACCTGGCTCTTCGGATCTAATCATAAAATAACAATGGAAACATGTACACGTACCTGTAGGCTTATTTGTATAATTTTAAAATAATCAATAATGTGTTTCCACGTTTCATTTTAGGAGGCGGGTATGGGAACCGCCACCCCAGGAACCTTTTTTTGGATAAGCAACACGTCTGCCATAGGTCACCCCAAGTGGTTCGCTACGTTTGGTGACTAAGCAGGGGTTCATGTGGTGAGGTTTTTCCAGGTCTTGGCGGTCGATGCGTCTGCCCACCTGACATGTGGCGGGCAGGATCGAGAGAGATTGGTTGAGGGAGGTCTTTTATCCTCTCCAGCCGGAATCTCTCGACCCATCCATCGCCTTGCACCACGGTTGGCCCTGAGGGGAATTATTTTCTTCAGAGCCTCCTGTGTGGAGCTATTGCAAAAATTTGCATTAACTTGGAGATTTTTCCAAATTGAATTTTTCTGCCATTCAAATGTCACATAATAACACGATCACAAAATGAGGAACAGCAATTCTTATTTAAAATTATAAATCATTACATGAAATATTTTAATTCTATGATTCTCTAACTTTCGTTGTAAACTAACATACACTGTTTGGGACAAAACACGTGGGATTCTATATTAAAGGCAAATGAATATAACGTTTATTAGGGGATACAGACTAGGGTAGCTTTTAACCACACGTGCCAAAACGAATAATAGAGCTAGGAAAATTTTCCGATAGTAAGCCAGCAAACTTCCTGTTAATCGGTTCATGGATATTTCAGTATATATTAAGTACTAAAACCATCGCCGAAGCTTTTAAGTTGAAGGAAAGTATGTTACCAACAACTGCACAGTTTGAAAAATAACAACAAACTAACATTTTTCAAATAATGTAAACTATTACATGACTTCTGTTCTTGAGTGCTATATAACAGTTTAGGTACTCAAAAATTATTTAATATGGGACGTTTAGATGATTTGGACATGTGGAGCGGGTAAACGAAGAAAGAGGTGTATGAAGATTATTTAAACATAGTGTAACAGTACGAATCCGAGGGATTTAACCAGCAATATATGAGCGTGTTTGGAGTAAAAAATTTTGATGTCATTTTGCTCTCCGATGATATTTTTTGTTTGTATTAAAAACAAAAAAATATTTTAAATCACACGTCGCTATTGTTCCCATCGCTGTGTGATATATTCCGTAGCGATGGGTTTGAGCGATATGCGCGGGGTTTCACGTGTTAACAAGCTGTTAGAGCGAGACGTAACGCTTACCAAATGACCGCTAGGCTATAAACGCGCCGCTCTCTCACTAGTCAGTTGCGAAGAGTGAGGAAAAATATTTTTTAATTTTTTAATTAAAAAAAATGTCATCGAACAGCAAAATAATTTAATTTTTACTTGTGAAATTGCGTGATCGTTAATTAGTTATGTACTGTCATTAGTGATTAATTTCACTCTAATGTCCAATTTTACATCGACGGAGATGTAAATATGTACCTAATTACTTATTTTAAATATTATCATTGACTGCCTTAGGTTAATTATATTTAATTACAGAGAATTTTTTTAAATACGATCATTAAAAAAGAATATATAAAGATAGATTATTATTTCAGGGGTTTTAGTTAAGAAAAAAAAATCATAATTTGGCATCTTTATTTTCACTCCGGTAAGTAGAGAAGACATAAGAAAAGAAGAACACTTAGGTATATTTTTATTTTATTATTGTATTTTCTCAAAATCATCTGCAAGATAAATTCAAAGTAAAGTCGCGTATTATTTCTAGCACGTGTCAAATTTTTTCTTGAAAAGGTTAAAAAAAAGTAAACCTTCCTTCCATAATGTTCCATAAAAAGTGATCAAAAAACAGTGATGTAAATCGTACAAGACTTGAATAAAACTCTTGAAAACGGGATCAGATAGCCGAAAAAACGTGTCTGAATAAATTTGGAGAACTTTAAATCGAGATAAAAAAAAACGTCTAGGTACGATCGGCTGATCGAAAAAACTAATGTTCACCAGATTAGTGAACATCCAAATCTTTTTTCGAAATCTGGGAAGAATAAATCTACTGTTACGAATCATTTTATTAATATTTATTTTTCTCATTGTATATTGGAACTCTGCTAACGATGGTTGTCTTGTGCTTTGTACGCTAAGTCAATATTTTTGGCACTCAAAGAACCAATGGAAAAGTATACAATTAAGTCTCTAATTACCCTCAGATTCTACATCATCTTTGGGGATGCTGTGTAGATGTTTTTTAACAATAGCTCTACACAGGAGGCTTCGAAGAAAATATTTTCCCTCAGGGCCTATATCATCTCTGGCTTGCTATTGGAGTAAAATCATGTATAGTTTCATAGTGCTCTCACACAAATGAAGTATTGAATTCCGTACGTCTTAACTTAAACTTTAGATCACACAGTTTCCATCCTTTTTTTACCCTTTTTCATCTTTGGGGATGCTATATAGAGAGTGTTTTAAAGGAAAAGAAGAATAGGAAGTTCTGGCAAGCAAATAGTTATGAGGGGTGTGTAGGTATCTGGGGGTCAGTGTGTCCAGGAGTGGCGTACGTATAAATTCATCCCTTCAACCGCGGTGCAAGGTGATGGGTCGAGGTATTCTGGCTAAAGAGGTTAAAAGACCTCCTCAACCTGTCTCTATCGATCACATCGGCCACCAAGACCTTCAAAAATCTCATCCCATGAACTCGGGCACCTCTGCTAAGTCACCAAACGTAGTGAACCACTTGGGGTGACCTTTGGCAGAAGTGTTTATTATCCAATAGATGGTTCCTGGGACGGCGGTACCCACAAGCACCTCCTAAAATGTGTTTTTTATACTAATAAATTTATTAACTACACCAAAAGAACCATTACTATATTTTTACTTTCAAGAATCAATCTATAATCCAATAGATTAGAAAGATAAAACATAATTTTTTTTTTGAATTTACAGCCATGTTTAGCTAGTTTTGTTGCTATGTACAACACAAAGATGTTGTTGAAATATGTTATTTACTTTAGCCTATCAATATGAACACAAGATAAATAATTCCACTATAAATTTCTATCCGGTGCTAATGTATGAACGTACTAGCTTGAATATCGAATAATTTATATAAATTGAATTCACGGTACAAGAAAGCGAACCAAATAAAATTTGTTTGATTTAACTCAATCACTAGTTTCGAATAACCTATTAATTACCACCCAAACGATTACTTTTCAAGTGTTTTGGTGTTTAATTCCATTTTTTTAAATTAAATGCAAACCAAATTTAATAACTTTATTATTAAGTTTTACGCGTATTTTAGTTTTTTATTACTGTGACAGCTATTTGGCATTGAAGGCAATTTTAAAACTGTGGATAGGCCACGTTGAGACAACTATTTTGTATTATTCTATTTAACTCCGCCCGATTTCAAAAAACTTAAACACTTGCATAACCAAATAATAACATTATAAATTTTATTTATTATTAAATCAAAAAACAAAAATCTATACAATATATGCGATCACAATGTCACAATGGGATACGTAATCTGTACGTACGTAACCTAATACATCTTTCAGTATATTTAATGGGGTATATGAACAATATCTATATCTAATTCTCCCAGCAAAACAATTACCTATACGAATAATTTAATTTTTGGGGTATTTAGTCGAGTTGTCGCTATCGCTTCTTTCTTAATTCTGTCTTTTTGACAGTCTTGCAGTGACCGAGTTCACCACATCTATTCTGATGACTACGAGGTATACATATGTAAATGTTCACTACGGCTTAGTACCACAATCAAACATCACACCCAAAAGGCCAAATTATTTACATTCTTTAGTTGACACGATATTTCCAAAAATAGTAATTTCGGTTGTTAGTGAATTAATTGCGTGTATCCTGTGTAATTATGGTTCAATGACCTCTAAAACTCGGATTCGCTTTGAATTTAATTAATTAATAAAGTGGGTCACGCCGTTTAAAAATACTTATTTAATTTTTACTTCTTCGGGAATCGAACCGTTTATTTAACCTAGTAATAAAGCGCCACCCATAAACTACGTCAGTGACGACATCGCTAGGTGATTACTGTATTTAAAATAAACGGGTTTATTATTATAATTGCCAAATTATTCAAAATAATTACTTCTTAGGAGGTATTACAATACGAACCCATTATAAAGCCGTCATAAATTTCACACTATAATATACCTGGTGAAAACCTTTAGTGAGGTGTGTACCGGGGAGGTACTTAAATTACTATTAATACAGTAATACACCTGCTGAAATCCTTGGTAACGTAGGTAGGTAGGTACATGCAAGTAAGGAAAATCAGTGGCGGAAATAAATAGTGCGCTTTTTTTTCTGTTCAATTTTTACAACTTTAAGGTATCACGATAGTATAGAGGGTCGCCGAGGGCCTGGTAGGAGACAAATGTCTTGGCTGCGAAATATACGAGAGTGGACCGGCATTAGAAGTGTGAAGGAGCTATTCCGGGCAGCGCAAGACAGAGAGATCTTTTCCAGACTGATCGCCAACGTCGGGGGGACCTGATAAGGCACATAAAGAAGAAGAAGGTATCACGAGGGTAGCGCCACTTCAAGAGGGTCAGAGTAGGTGCGCAATGTCCTCTCTATGCGTTTTTTTTCTTGCGGTGATTATTTCTGTGGCTCGTACTTAGTTTGCACTCCAATATTTAGGATTTTTCAAAGGCACTTATATATTTCTGTGAGACAGATTCTTCAATGGTTGATTCATACAAAGGCGAGAGTTTTTTTTTTTTTAACTTTATTTATTCTCATTTCTTTGTACATTTAAATTTAAAATATGGAGAAAAACATACTGATTTTTAAAAACCCACTGGATGTTCACGGCGGACGTTACGAATTAAAACATCCGTGGATTCTTTTACGGCGGAGATGTAAGGTAATTAAAATATTAATTATTATTTTTAATTGATAAACTAATGTTTAAGAAAAGATTTTATGCATAGCACAAAGGGTGACAATTATTTTAAGCAATAATTATTAGCCTGAAACACTCATCTACACTGAAAAAATCTCCCGAGAAAAGATACATGCTGCCGACGGGACTCAAACCCGCGTCCTTCTGATCACGCGAAATACGCGGAATGTATCTTTTCTCGAATATATTTTTACGCGGATCATCAGAAGGACGCGGGTTCGAGTCCCGTCGCGTCGGCGGCGTGTATCTTTTCTCGGGAAATTTTTTCAATGTAAATGAGTGTTTTAGGCTCATAAGTATTGCTTATAATAATTGCTTATTAAAATATGTTTACACAACTCATATGTTTGATTGTGACGACGAGATATTTATTTTACACTTCAAATTTATTGATCTATCAAAACCTTGATATTATGACAGGGCTGTTAGTTGACAACGTTTCACAGCAATACACACGTCGGAATAATATGAGGTTGTCATGACCGAGTAACGGTAGTACTTTTAACGGTGAAAATACTTGTCGGTTAATTCATACTGAGGGCGTTATATTGTAAGGGAACGAGAATAATTATATAGAAAAGATTAATCACTTCAATAGTGCCGGGCGAGCCGATACTGCACGTGTTATGCAGTATCCCTTAATCTTTATTAATTTTAAACTTTGTTTTGTCTTATGACTGCCTTACTAGAATAACCTATTTTGAGAGCAAGCGCTTAACATTTGCAGTTTATAATAATAATACATACAATAAAAATATAAAAAATAACACAATATTATGTACATTATTTAAAGTAACAGATAATCATCAACGTACCATTGAAAAATGAAATGCTCATAAGTTAGTTTTAATAATATTTTTGATGTTGGATCTGTTTTGGCTGGTTATCCAGAACTTGGTGTCAGATTTATATTTACGATACATTGTGTTTTGCCTAATGGTCAGTGGAATTGCATTTATTAGTCTGTTGGAAAACATCTAAAATTTATTTGGCCAAAGGTTGTTTAGCACAAGGGATAAGTAAGGAATTATGCCCATTGGTTTTAGTATCTCAAGCAGTTTGAACAATTTCAAAGGTAGTTCTGTGTTTGAAGAGGTATGCTAGTATGTTTTGGCATAAAGTTGCCAAATGTCCAAGACACAGATTTTCCAAAAGACTTCATCCGAAACAGTACAATCATACCAATAAGGTTTAAATCATACCCCTCCCATTGGCGGAAGACAGAATAAACTAATCAAGGGCGAACGGCGTTACGAAACAATAACACCTTCCGGCACTCACCTTCGCAAAATTTCCCCAGCACTAATACCTTTATGTCACCGTCTCTTGATGGAATCATGATATAATAGGATTTTTAGAGCGATCATGAATATATTGCTTGGTATGTGGCAACGCTGAGTTTATTTATTTTTTATATATTTATTCATGATATAAAAAAATTAAATGTTACCATTCTGTATGTTAAAAAATGTTACAATTAAAAGCACAGTTCAAAACTATCCAACGAGAGGCTAAAACAATTTTAGCCTTCCTAAGACAGATATCAAAAAGTTCAATGAACTCACATTAATTATTTTTTTTATTTTTACACGAGCTCCACACAGGACGCCCTGAGGAAAATAATTTACCTCAGGGCCTATGTCATCTTTGAGGATGCCGTGTGGAGGTTTTTTTTAAGGAATGGAAGGAGAGGAGAGTTCTGGGAAGGAAAAGGTTTTAAGAGGTGGGTATGAATATGGGGTGTAGTGTGTCCTGGTCATCCGCCTCCAAGACCTAGACAAATCTCATCCCATGAACCCGGGCACCCTTACTAAATCACCAAACGTACTGAACCAATTGGGGTGACCAATGACAGAGGTGTTGGTTATCCAATAAAGGTTCCAGGGGCGGCGGTATCAATCCTGCCTCCAAAATTGAAGTAAGCCAAATGTTAAGGAAGCTAAATGTCTTGCAGTTTTCGTAGGTTTTTTTAATTTTTTTTTATATTATTACCGCTCAAGAGTCACAACTGCACCCGTCTAAAGCCAGTGAGACTATGGCATCCCCAATTGGGGTATGTTGTGAGGCTGAGGGTAGTGGGAAGGGGAATGAGATAGGGAAGATAAAGTACCTGGCTATTCAGATCTGGTCACCAAACACGGCTAATGCCATTTCAAGCAACGTTTCAATTCTGAATTGGTGGTGTTACACCAGGGCAAAACGGAGAGTATCTTCCACTCTGGAACGTGCCGCAAATACACTATATATTATTTTAAATGAATAAATTGTGAAATAACACAAATTAATCAAATAAAATTTATTTGCCACGCCGGGATTCTATCCCGCGACCTTCGGTGTGCGAGTCAAGCGTCTTACCGCTGCGCTACGCCGGCCGTTACAATTTTATACAATTTTGGGTACATACATAATGAAATATCAACTTAGTATTTTTAGAATAAAGATGTATACACTTATCCTTTACTAATAAATGTGTTTTAAATTTTACAAAACTGATAAAATAAACTGTTGTCATAGAATCGAATAATTATACGTAATATTATATATTATGCAATTACCTGTATTGATGGGATTCGTCCAAAATCCAAGTCCCGCTACTGTACCAGTTAGGTACTTATGTTCCTCCATACTATAAATACATTAGCGTACCTCAACACAGCTTAAGCCTTTTGTTCTAGTTCGAGCTAGCCCAGATTGCTGGGGTATATAGTATGGGGTATGAGATACCCAGATAATCCCAAGGGCGAGGCCATAAATCTTCCTATTTTTAACGCTGCAGCACCTGCGGAACCCTAATCTTGCGGTCCCAAGAGACGTGCGGCCTGACCCTTATGACGTACGAGCATGCGTATAGGGTTAACTACCACCACCTAGCCTAGGTTAGGTTAGGTTAAGTTGAGTACTTATACGTTGAACACCTTATGTCTTAGTTATTATAATATAGATGAGAAGTACTTACATATATTATGTAGTATATAAAGCATAGTATTTACAAACCTATTCAAATTAACATCATTGGTTTTTAATACAACTGGAACATTTTTAATACAATTTCATGGTTTCATTCGAACGCATATGAAACAGTTTCTATTGTGAAATAATCGTGAAATAAGGGTGCTTATAAAATGCAGTACAAATCATCATACTTAAATATGCAGTCATTGGCGTTGCCAGTGCGGATTTAGCGTATAATAGAATGTTAGCTCTTGTGTAAAATTATTTGCCAGTTCATTCATTTTATTGTCTGCAAAATAATCATCAAATTATTAATAATGTTAACTTATTGTACTCTTTCATAATAATAACAATGTTTGTATCATTTCTATAGCTATGATTGAGAAAATCACCTAAAGGACGACATCCATAAGTAAAGGCTTCCTGATTTTTAACTGTATCATACATCGAATAAGAAGTAACAACATTTTCTACATTGACCGAGTCGGATAGAGACACCTTAGTAGTCAGAGCTGTCTCTCAGAAAGCGAAAGATCCTGGGTTTGAGCCTCAGAGGTGCCAATATCTTTTTTTTCTCTCTCCAGATTTTCAATTGAGTTTCGCTAATATTGTCTCGATTTAATTAAATCTTACAATTTTAGATTTTACTAATTAAGTTAAAAATAAAAATTTGTATTAACAGTTTAAATATCATAACTAGGTGTAAGTTCTCAAAAAAAGTATTTTAAAAATTATTAAACGAGAATTTACTACCTTCTTTTAATTTCATCTGTACTATATTTTCAAGATTTCTAAAATAACAAGCTCGTTGAAACGAACTTAATGGCGTTCCTCTTTTATCAAAAACGTAAAGTTTTTGCGTATTAACTAGTTTTAAAGTTTAAGCACCCTATCGATATGGCAGGAGAAGAGGGTGGCAAGTTCTGAAAGTTTCGCTTCCTGTTAAATCCTTGAATTCCAGGAGGTCCCAGGGAATACACAGGAATAATAATTTATATCCTTCCCTAATACCTGTAGTCTTTGCGGCTAATTCGGGTTTAAATCGCTAATTTTAATGAATCTTTAATGAGTGCGGGAAAGACGGAGATTTAGGATACCCTTTCCATTACTTAATGGAATCTGTAGCTATACATTAAATCATCTGACCGTGATTAAGGTAAAGGAATATTTTTAATGTTTATATTATTTAGATTCAGGAAAAACATTACTTTCTGGCATACCTTAATTACAAAATAAGGGTAAAGTTCGGTTTATGGGCGAAATTCCTAAAAAATAAAACTAGTTATTTTTATACTAATTTTGGGCCGGGGAATCCGAATCTGAAAGAATTAGGTGGGGGCAATCAAAATTAAACGAATTACACGACTTTAAAAATTTCGATACACAAACAATCTGCAATGAAATAACGACACATCTTTTTATGGGCGATACTCCGAAAGAAGAAATTTAATTATCTTTATACTAACTTTGGACTGGGAAATCCGAATCTGAAAGAATTAGGTTACACTCGGCAATATTAACTGAGTTAATGACTGTACTATTTTGAATTCACAAACAATATAAAAGGCCATTTTGAACGCTTTCTGACAATAAATATCATAGAAAAAACCCAAAGATATTACATATTACCATATAAAATTAAGTGTTGCCATTAAGCAATAATATCAATAACGAAAAAAAACATGTTTATATATTTCAGTAATTATTTTTTAATAAATTTTATTCACTTTTGTATCACAAACCGTGTTACACAAACCATGTTACACAAACCTAACTTAGCCGCTATACTACTTGAAAACTGGGATGTTTTTTTGCCTTGACGCGAGTAGGCGCTACGAAGGGGGCACTTTCTTTTCTATCACAAACCATGTTACACAAACCAAGCGTAGCCGCTAAACTACTTGAAAACTGGGATGTTTTTTTGCCTTGACGCGAGTAGGCGCTACGAAGGGGGCACTTTCTTTTCTATCACAAACCATGTTACACAAACCTAGCGTAGCCGCTAAACTACTTGAAAACTGGGATGTTTTTTTGCCTTGACGCGAGTAGGCGCTACGAAGGGGGCACTTTCTTTTCTATCACAAACCATGTTACACAAACCTAGCGTAGCCGCTAAACTACTTGAAAACTGGGATGTTTTTTTGCCTTGACGCGAGTAGGCGCTACGAAGGGGGCACTTTCTTTTATATCACAAACCATGTTACACAAACCTAGCGTAGCCGCTAAACTACTTGAAAACTGGGATGTTTTCTTGCCTTGACGCGAGTAGGCGCTACGAAGGGGGCACTTTCTTTTCTATCACAAACCATATTAGACAAACCTAGCGTAGCCGCTAAACTACTTGAAAACTGGGGTGTTTTCCTGCCTTGACGCGAGTAGGCGCTACGAAGGGGGCACTTTCTTTTCTATCACAAACCATGTTACACAAACCTAGCGTAGCCGCTAAACTACTTGAAAACTGGTATGTTTTCTTGCCTTGACGCGAGTAGGCGCTACGAAGGGGGCACTTTCTTTTCTATCACAAACCATGTTACACAAACCTGGTATCTATTCACATTGATTCATATAATAACATTGATATTGGTGACCGGTCTACGTCACAACTTTTTAAGACAACGAATTTTCACACTTTTGGTCTAAGAATACGGTCGTTGAGATAGTCATAATTCATCAGGTTAATGTGAGTAAGTATCGTGTCGAAAGTTTTACGTTATTGATATTATTGCTTATGGCAACACTTAATTTTATATGGTAATATATAATATCTTTGGTTTTTCTATGATATTTATTGTCAGAAAGCGTTCAAAATGGCCTTTTACATTGTTTGTGAATTCAAAATTGTACAGTCGTTAACTCAGTTAATATTGCCGAGTGTATCCTAATTCTTTCAGATTCGGATTTCCCAGCCCAAAGTTAGTATAAAGATAATTAAATTTCTTCTTTCGGAGTATCGCCCATAAAAAGATGTGTCGTTATTTCAGTGCAGATTGTTTGTGTATCGAAATTTTTAAAGTCGTGTAATTCGTTTATTTTTGCTTGCCCCCACCTAATTCTTTCAGATTCGGATTCCCCGGCCCAAAATTAGTATAAAAATAACTAGTTTTATTTTTTAGGAATTTCGCCCATAAACCGAATTTTTTCCCAAAATAAACACAAATCTGTTTTAGAACACTTTATTTTAACAAATTGTTCTCAATCGGTTTCAGAAGTGACCTTCCTTTTCAGGAGAATATCAAATATTATTCTCCTGACACAGTAGGTACCTAACGTGTTAAAATATATTAATCTAAAACAAATTGATGGGTTTGTATTGTTATATTTAAAATAATCGATATTTTTAGAAATAAAGAGCAAATGGTTTTGAAAACAATTGTAGTTAATACTTGTACGTCATAAATAATTATTTTTATTGACCCCTTACCCGGAATAGTGTCGTATCCAACAAAACTATCAATATTGAGTTATTGATGGAATAAGTTTGGGTGAGGGATCACGGTAAATCATATTTTTTAGCCATGTAACGGCATTTTAAAGTTTGGTTAGTGGAAGAGCATTGTCATATCTCCAACGTAAATGTTTTTTTAAGCTCTAATACACTTGTGAACATTTACTTTCTGTAAGGTACTAATTGTAAAAATAACATTTTGTGAAATAATGTTGTGTGTGAAATTTTTTAATTCCACATTTTTCTACTAATTCAGCATAAATTCTAGTCATAACCGGTAATTTTTTTTTATTTTTTTTTATTTATAACTTTATGAGTAATAATTCAAATTATAATATTTAATTAAAGAAGACAATATTAGCGAAACTCAATCAAAATCTGAAGACAGAAAAATCAGAAAAAGATATTGGTTCCACTGGGACTCGAACCCAGATACCTTAGCATTCATGGCCAACTGCTCTACCGATTGAGCTATGGAACCCATTTCATATATAAAGATAGCAGCCAATAATATGTGCGTTAAGAAAAATGAAGATAGTGTTGGTAGTTCTTAGTCGAAGTATGATACAGTTAAAAGTGACCGAATTGGAAATGGGTTCGATAGCTCAATCGGTAGAGCAGTTGGCCATGAATGCTAAGGTATCTGGGTTCGAGTCTCATTGGAACCAATATCTTTTTCTCATTTTTCTGTCTTCAGATTTTGATTGAGTTTCGCTAATATTGTCTTCATTTAATTAAATATGTAAATTAATTGCCTTTCTTCTAGAATTTTCATTTTATAACTGTTCAGAATTGTTTGTTTATTGTATTTTAAATGTTAAATGTTATGTAAAATAACTGATTTTGTTTTTTTTTCATTTTTGTCAGAACAAGAATATCGTTGGATACAACATTTTTCCGGGCAAGGTCTCATTTATTTTTAGAAGAAAACGTCGAAAAAAGATACAATCCACCTAATTCACCAACATCAGACTTTCACCAATTATGTCTTGGCACACACTCCCTGTGTCATACACTTCCATGTATCGTCTCTCAATACTATTCTGAGATTCTGACACTTGACAAGACCAATTATTTGATTCATTTGGTCACGCCATAGATTCCATTACTTGTGCATCCTTTCTTACATCCATTTGTACATCCTTTCTTTGCCACCTCTAAATGTTCCTTTCTTTACCTTATCCATTACGTTTACATCAGTCTTGCAGTATTTCCAGATCTCCAGGTTTTTAACATGGTCGTAAATGGTTTTATTACACGTACACGTCTTAGCGATCACATTTCTATGTCATTCAGTCAATTTCATCCTTTCTCTGCCCTATTTTATGCCATACATGGAGTTGAACTTCTTTGGACAATAAGCTATATTTGTTGTGTGATGATATACTTATAAATTGCAACGACGACGGCTGGTTTCGAAATGGCTTAATTCGTATTATGATAAAACATTATCAGCATAATAGAAAAATATTAATAATTACTTTATTACGGTATCTTTTGGGAAATCTTCTGTTGTAGAATTCAGCCACTTCACTTACTGCCCAGGAGAGAAATAATAAATCACAAAACAGACCACGTCCCTTGAATTCCAATGAGGAGTCTTAGTTGATTGAAAAAACCTTTCTTTAGCAACCTTGAACCAGGGAAATCAATAACACTCCAGTGTGTAGATACCCTCATAATTCTATTTGACGTAAGAATATATAAGTCAGATTTTTTCAGCTATGTTGTTGATATTTATGTCATTTGCTTTGAATACCTACATATTTGCTGTCACTATCTTTTGAAGCACAACAAATAGTGACAAAATAATTAATGAAATCCTCCTCTTTTCACATAAATTCAAGGAGCGTTTTTTAAGTTAGTTTAAGTTTGACGCAGTTTTTTTAACAATTTTATTTTTACACGAACGTCTGATCCTTAATCCGTCAGGCCTCGGGTATATTCTGTCAGAAGGTCTTAACCTTAAAAGGTTAAAAATATTTTTGAAGGTATCCGAAAACTAAAAACTGTTTTTAAAAAGTGATAAAATATGTTTACAATTTTTTTTTTTAATTTCAAATAAACATATAATTTACGAATTATAAATTTTTAAATGCAAACAAAATATTTTTACTTTTTTCGAACTAAACTTACAGATAAAGAAAAAAAAAATACGCACATTTTCTTAGAAAAAATATTACAAACGTTATCCTTATCTAACTTTTATAAACACATTTCTACTTGCCGTCGGAAACTTTGGTTTTATGAAGGTGTAAATTTTAAATCAGTTGTCATTATCTTTAAGATTTGAATATGAAGCGTGGCGTTTTATCTTTTAAATACCGTTTAGATCATATATTTTATTTAGTTTTATCTTTTAAATACCATGATCGTAAAGAAGGCAAAACGTTTTCCATGAGACCTATATGTATTGTTTCCAAAAGCGAACAAATTAGTCTGAGACAAATTAATCTATTTTTGAACATAACTGTCTCCGATGTTAAGGCACTTTTCGTATCAACAACCAGCTTCTATATTCCATCACCACAGGATTCCGACGCCTGACTTCTGCGGCACGGCAATTTCAAAATCTTTGTCACTCGTTGCACAGAATGCCAATTTACTCTTCAAGGTGCTAGGTTAGGGCCAGGTGATCCAGATATTTCCAGTCATACACCATGACATTTTATTCTTTTTTTACATTAGCCTCACACAGGAGGCCCTGAGGAAAATAATTCCCCTCAGGGCCTATGACATATTTGGGGATGCTATGTTGAGGGGTGTTTTTGAGGAGGGAAGGAGTAAAAGTTCTGGTAAGGAAAAGGGTGAGATTAGGGGAGGGTAGGGATCTGGGAGTCAATGTGTCCAGGAGTGACGGACATATGAATCCATCCCTCCCACTGCCTTGCAAGGCGATGTTCCGAAAGAGTATGGATGGAGAAGTCAAAGGGTATTAACCATTCTTTCTCGGTCCGGCCTGCCGTGCAGTAGGGCAGACGCATCTGCCGTTAAGACCCGGACAAACCTCATCCTATGAACCACGCTCCACTGCAAACTTACCAAACGTAGTGAACCACGGGTGACCTATGGCAGAGGTGTTAGTTATCCAATAAATGGTTCCCGGGGCGGTGGTATCTATACCCACCTCTTAAATTGAGACAAAAATGGCTGAAAATATGTGGATATGATAAGCCGTCCATAGACTTTCTGCAACCTTCTGCTCTGCACAATGTCAGAAGGCCGCCCACTTTGTCTGTCATCGTGGCCATCTTTAATTGTTCGAAGCCATTTTCTTACCATTCCGTTTATCACAGTACGATCGACAAAGCGTAATTAATTGTAATTTCTGTTCTTGTGAGTATTTTAGAGGTTTTTCATCCCCCCGTGTCTCCACTTTTCAATAATAGTGTAGGAATTAACTATAATCTGTTTTATTTTGAGACATTTTTGACAGTAATTACAACATTTATTACAATGATTGTCATGCAAATTATCAAATTACTTACTGAATTTCTCCCCGTCATTCTGGATTGGAAAGTATCATCTTGTCAAAAAGTATTGCTTCATTTACACGCCATTCACTTCTAAACCCATTTTAATGTCACCTCTAGATCTCCTTGTATAGCTAAAAAAACGTTTGAACTCTAATATTAAAATCACCTTCAAAATATTAATCTGGACAGTTTAAACGAGGCATTGTGATATAAACAAAAACTGTTTTCAACGTATTTACTGTCTGTGAAAGTGTTCAGACGTACGGAAAATGTTAGGAATTACGTATTTTAAAGACAAAACTCTAAATTTGCACCACGGTACGAACAGTTTTTTATCCGTAGTTTGTGATATGTTGCCTGAAATGCTTTCTAGGTATTTGTAACATCAAAAAGGCTATGTAGATTTGATAACATTGTTCGTTTTAACTCGTTTTGAATTTTGTGTCAACTAGTTACATTGTTTGAAATGGCATTGGAAATTACAAAATAAATTTAGACTTTCAAATAATGTGAATTCACCTAGAAAATTTTGGATATATTAAAGAACTAGCAGAAGAATATTGGAGTTCATATATTATTTTAATGTGACGAAGTCTATCGTTGGGATAAAAAAGAGGTCACCACAACTGAGATAAACTATCGAAATAAAAAGAACTGCAGACTTCTGATGAGCGGAGGCAGCAAACAATCGGTGAAATTAAAGATTTTTGGAGGAAGCTTACATTTAAAAAGCTGGACTCCCGAAGTCTTACGAAGGTGTTGTACTAGGGTAGGCTGAAAACTAATGCACACATGCTTGCAAAACACGAACAAAAACAAATAGCTAAATCAGGGAAAAAGGATATTAAAGTACGATTCTTACGCTTCAAAACCTTTTTTTTTCACAACGTCACCGTTAAGACTAACGAATTTCTCCCAACGCGTAAAAAGTTTTTTCATTACGTAACTGAAAAATTCTTCCGACATTTCTCGAATCCAGGACTTGACAGCTGCCTTCACCTCATCGTTCGATATGTAATGATTATCTTTGAAGTGTCTCTCGAGTAGAGAAAAAAAATAAAAATCGCAGGGAAAAAGATCGGGGGAGTGAGAAGGGTGTGGAATCGGTTCAACCTTCACGTTTTGCAGAGGCTCTAATCGACGCTGTTTGTTCTCGTCTGTGAAACGGCACCATGGTACCCATCGTCCACATATTTTAAGATTTCTTAATTTATCAAAAATGAAGCTGACACATTCCTTGGATATTCCAAAATGGTTTTTGGAAATGGTTATTCACCGGTCATTTTGAATGAAATCGTGGACGAGTTTGAGTTGTTTATCGTCTGCATCAATGATCGGACGTCTGCTACGTGTTTTATCAACAATCATTGCTTTTCCAAGCTGGCAATCATGAAATTTTTTATCCATCGATTTACAGTAGATCTATCAAGAGTATCGTTACCATAAACATCGTTGAACGACGGTGAATCTCAGTAGGAGTAATTTGTCCAGCAGTAAAAATTTGATAACAGCACGCTGCTTACATTGCGTTGACATAACACTAAAACACGTCTCCATACTTCCGCTTCTCAAAATACACTGGATGGATTAAACGACCTCAAACTTGCACGTACGTATAGAGCAGGAATGTCACTTCCATATTCGCTTCCATATTCCATACGGCGCGCTTCTAAAGGTCATTTTGTTCGCGCTGTACAAGATTGTGTGCATTACTTTTCAGTCTACCCTCGTAGTTATTACTAACTTTGTTTGCTCATATAACGGTTAGTTTTCTCCCAGGTTTTAATAATAAACTAAAAATCCCAATCTTTTAGTGTTCGTAATATTTGGTTTCGGACAATTTTAACAATTTATTATTATTCTAATACGCATAAAATGAATGTCTTGGTTTTTTTTCCAAAAGTGTACGTTATTTAGGTTTATTGACTGAGCATTGAGAATTCCTTTCTTAACTCGAGCAATTTGCATTTCTTCTGTCTGTAAATTGGTTTGTGTGTTCCGTGTTTAGTTATTCCTGTCGAGATGACGGCCGGCGTAGTCCAGCGGTAAGGCTCTTGACTCGCACACCGGAGGTCGCGGGATCGAATCCCGGCGTGGCAAATAAATTTTATTTGATTAATTTGTGTTATTTCATAATAAATTTATTAATTGTGAAATAAAACCAATTAAAAATTATTGAAATATTAATTTTTTATTGATAAACAATATAATGTAATAGAGTAGAGCTGTATTAAATTTTTAATTTATCTTAATGTGTATAATTATTTCTAGTTAAATAAGTGAAAATGTAATTTTCTTTTAACTGGAATAAAAAAAATTATTATTAAAAATAATATATAGTAGTTATATTTGCGTCACCTTCCAGATTGGAATATAATCTCAGTATCGCCCAGGTGTAAGGCCACCATTCAGAATTGAAACGTTGCTTTAAATGGCATTTGCCGTGTTTGGTGACTATATGTGAATAGCCAGGTACTTCCTCACCTTCCTCTTCCCCATCTTCTTCCCCTACCCACTACCTTCAGCCTCACCACATACCCCAATTGGGGATGCCTTAGTCTCACTGGCTTCAGATAGAAGCAGTTGGGACTCTTGTGTGGTATTCATATAAAAAAAGATGGTAACCGTACTGGAGAGTACCCTTTTACTAAGCCAGACTACGCAAGAACGTTACGAGACATAAAATTGTTATAAGATGGGATTTAATTTTTATAAATAATAAAATTTAAATAAATAAATAAATTTTAAATAAAAAATATTTATCAACTGACCTTAACAGATGTTTGTTTTCGTTTAAATGTTTTTTTTTAAATTAATGAACCATCCCAAAATAATCACAATCCTTACAACCCCTAATTTTACAGACAATAAAATTAACAATTAAAATCCTCACCAATTATTTAGACACAGGCTAATCCATGCCATCCGTCTTGCAGTCCTGAGACTGTAGGAAGAACCTTCCCCTATTACGAAACAAGGCCGAGGGTACCCTAAGCAACCGTGAAAAAGCGAAGCCTTCCAAACAAAAGGTGGAAAATAAATAATTGGCGAAGATTTTTCGGGAGAAGCACTAGAGCCATTTATCTTCCGGGCAGAAAAAACGGTGCCTGATGAATAAATTAAAAGAAAGCTCAAATAATGTTTCTATTATTTACTAGTTGCATTTAGCAATTAAAAAATCATTTTCAATAGAATGACTAACGCGCTTATATATTTTTATGAAAGTTACATAATTTTAAAGTCTTTAAAATTATTTCTGTTATGTTTGTTTATTTAATTCTCGGACGATTTACAAAAAAAAATATTTTGAGGATGAACGTTACAGGGGTCATCAGGCTAGTTATACCCTAATCCCTAATTATGGCATATTACTCCTCTTATTGAACTAATAAAATATTCAAAAATTTCTAACAGGTTACCTCACTCAAAGCGTGTGTAAAGCACATTTTAAGGATTTTATCACTAAACAGCTGCAAAAATTTCAAAATTATTATGAAATTTTACTACCTAATGAAAATGTTCGAAATTTCTCCTATTTAAAACCAGAAGCCAAAATATGTTGATGAAGTGATACCTACCTATGTAAAGAGTTTTCAGCATTGTCGGGAATTTCCAAGGGCTTCAACCTTGGTCCTCTGTTTTCTTATCACGAGGTTCATGCTCCATATTGTAAACTTACTTGAAACGACAAATACGTTTAGCCTTACAACCAGATGTTATGCAAACATTACAATACTTAGTTTTTATATAATAGATACTTCTATTGATAGTTCATTTCTCTAGATATTCTATGGGTACGTACCTGAAAACTTCAGCTGAAGCAGTCACCACGATTTGCTCAAGAAATGACATGACAGAACAGATGTTCTAGCACAGCATTGGAGTGTCCTCGAATATGGTATAAAGTTCTGCGACCATCAATGTTTTCAACTCCTCACATTGAAAATGTTGCTGTTTTTTTTTTTTAACTTAACAATCAATTTTTCGATAGCAAAAAACCAAAAAAATATTACATTTTAAAAATTGATGTTAATTTGACACACTACTTAATTTTCAGAAGAAAATAAGACATATTTTTTTATTAAGGCGGCCCCTAGACGCTACAATAACATTGTACAATATATTTTATTGTTCAATAAGATCTAAAGGCGCTTAGCATCCAAACGATCCATTATATTGCGCAATGTTTTAGAGTATTTTTTATTTTAGTATTTTCGAGTAAACATTGCGCAATACTAACCCTACACAATGCAATGAAAAAATATGGTACAATAAAAATTAAACTCGTTCAAACCTTTGTTCAATCATTGCGCGATCTTCGATATAAACCCTAAACGGTCAATAATATTGCACAATTCATAATATTGCTCGTTTAGGGGCCGCCTTAGACAATCTTCTAATTATTACAACCACAATTTTTTTAAAGATCGAAAATTTTACTGAAAACAGAGTTTTCTAATTGAAGAAAAGAAAATCAAAATTAACATTATATTCCATCAACCTTAAACGCAACCTTTGAACCAGGAAGAAATAATAAATACGAGTAACTAAGAGTTAAATAATAACCAAAATATTGGAAGCATTACTTGTCAAGTATCAGGAAATATGTCACCCGGTTGGATGAAGGAGAGGCTTAGAATAGTAAAAGGGCCAGCGAGAATATGGAGCTTGGAGCTGATGGAATGAATACTTGGAGCAGGTGGATGAGTTTGTGTACCTGGGTAGTATGTTTACGAGAGATGGGAAGGCTGATAGAGATATTGAAAGAAGAGTAAATGCAGGTAACTCCATTAATGGAGGACTGAATGCCGTTGGCGCTAATAAAACACTGTCAAAAGACGCGAAGCTAGCAGTCCACAATGGAGTCCTGGTACCTACCTTGATGTATGGCAGTGAGGCATGGAGTTGGCAGAGGAAGGATGAAAGTAAACTGAATGCTGTCGAAATGAGATCCCTGAGGCGAATGTGTGGCAAAACCATGTATGATCGTGTGAGAAATGTGGATATCCGCAAAGAATGCAAGGCTGATGTAAGCATAATGAGTAAGATTAAGAAAGGGACCCTCAGATGGTTTGGACATGTAGAGCGAATGAAAGAAGAAAATAATGTGAGAAGAATATATGACGCAAATGTGAATGGAAGAAGAAGTAGGGGACGCCCGAGGAAGACATGGCACGATCAAGTGAATCAGATACTTGAGTCGGGCCATGTCAAAAGTCGGAATAATAGAAGAGTATGTATGAGACGATGTATGAATGTGAGTGAAGCAAAGACTGTGTGCCAAGACCGAGTTGTTTGGCGGTCCGTCCTCTCTGCCTACCCCTGCGGGGAAACGGCGTGATGGTTAGTTAGTTAGTTAGTTAGTTAGCCAGCGAGAAGAATCATTGCTAAAGGTTACAGAAAAACAACAAGGCTTTTATTTTTTTATTGGTTTTTGAAACAAGCCGAAGTAAAATTATTTTTTTTATTTTATTTTTATTTTTATTGTTATCAAGTTTAATTTTTAGAACTCATTTTAATTTTAATTTATTTTATATATTCAATAATTTTATTATTAAATTAATAAAAACAGATTATTTATAAACTGTTTTTATTACCAGCAGAAATTGTTTATAAAAAAACTGTTTTTATTAATTTAATAATAAAATTATTGAATAAAATATATAAAATAAAAAAATTAAAAAAATAAAAATAAAAATAAAAAAAAATTTAAAAAAGTAAAATTAAACGATAATTTTTTTTTTGGACTCGTTTTTCGCAGGGAACTCTATTAATGGAGGAATGAATTCGGTAGTCCCTAATAAAATATGTCAAAGAAAGTGACACTAGTAGTCCACAATGGCGTACTATTACTGAACAAGATCTACGAAGGAGGTAAGGCATGGAACTGGCGGAGGAAGGACGAATACAGACTGAATTTTAATATTTAAATAAATACTGTACATATTTGTTTCAGTGAGATTATGGCAACCCCAATTTATTCTTGGTGTATATTGTGATGAAGTTAATAGCGAAGGGAATGAGGTGAAAAAGAGGAATGTGGAAAAGTACCGTTTCAAGCCAACTTCCAATTGTGATAGGTAATAAAATAGGTTTCACGGCGATATCAAGATTGCCTTGAGTTCTGGTAGGTGCCACAAATATATTATAAAATATATTAATTGTTACGCAAAAAAAAAATTCTGTGACTTCCGGATTAATAGACAAGGATCGTAACCACTGAACTGAATTTGGGGGGGGGGGGGCGATTGTAGATACCGCCACCCCAGAAATTATTCATTCTCTGCCATAATGTTTCGCTACCTTTGGTAAGTTAGCAGGGGTGCCCGGATTAATAGGGAGAGGTTTATCCGGATGTTGGCGGCAAATGCGTCTGCTCACCAACTGCGAGGTAGGCCGAATTTGGAGAGGCTGGTTGAGAGAGCCCTTTTATCCTTACCAGCTCTCTCTTAGCTCTACTCTCTCGGAACGTTGCTTGCATCGCAGTGGGACACACTGATACCCAAATTCCCACCCAGCTCTGATACTTTTTTCCTACCCAGAACTTTCTCTCCTTTATTCACTCAAAATTCCCTCCACACAGCACACCCACAGGTGATACAGGCCCTGAGGGGAATTATTTCCCTCAAGGCCTCTTGTTTGGAGCTAATGTTAAAAGATACAAATTTTGAGATCCGGAAAGAAAGCGTGGCCAATGTTAGCGCAATGAATAAGATAAAAAAGGCACGCATATACACGGTAGGTACACGAGAAACTTAAAACTAGAAATAATATAAGGAAAATTATGACATTGAAGCATTCTCTACAGAAACTTGATCGGTTTTGTAAGATGCTAATTAACACTGTTCATGTTATTTCTAGCTAATATTACTACTCGAATTTAATTCAAACATAGTACCTAATTTTCGCAGAGCTTTAAAATAGTAGAACTTAAATCTCCTAATGCTATGTTCCAACAACTCTACCAGGTTGTAATGCACGCCGCACACGCTCTAATGTATTTATAATTATAAAATATTAATCACGGTACCTACCGCGTGCGTGAATTGTATAATCTGCCACAGATAAAGCGGGCTACGCACGGTGGCACTCGCAACCGTTTTACTTTCATTTATACCGCCATTTATAATGTCTGAAGTGCGTACATATGTTTTGGTCTGTGCGGAGCTTTATTAGGTAATGCCGCACACCTGCATGTTATTATATACGTACAGGGATGCTGGCAATTCTTGAAACTCTC
Organism: Limnephilus lunatus; assembly: GCA_917563855.2. Lineage (NCBI taxonomy): Eukaryota > Metazoa > Arthropoda > Insecta > Trichoptera > Limnephilidae > Limnephilus > Limnephilus lunatus. Next base: position 70,293,249 of record OU830594.1, on the reverse strand, counting down.
CGGCCTCCTTGACGGTTCCGCGACTTTTCATCCCAATGACAAAATATCCCTGACAAAATATCCTCCAACTAAATTTCCTACGGACAAAACATCCCCAACAAAATATCTACTGAAACTTAACCTAACCTAAAAAAATAGATATTTTGTTGGAGGTTATTTTGTCGAAGGACATTTTGTCGGGGATATTTTGTCGCAGGATGAAAACGCGCATTACCCTCCTTGACTCCAACGGACTTGGCAGAAGGTCTCCGCACTTTATACGACGAAACATAATAATATCACTTAAACATCAAACGTACCAATTTTCGGTGGGTGATGAAAATAATCTCGTTCAACGACTTAAAATATGCCTTGAATTTAAGTGTCACTATCAAAATTAGAACTGCTCGTGTGAAGAATAATTTAGATTGTCGATAAAATAGTTACCAACCTATAATTTATTCATACTATATTCTACATTGGAAATGTGCATGTTTTTATGTTGTTTAAATTTTTGGCAGATCCCATGATACATTGACAAAGCAATACAAATCTACAAAGTGGAATAATCATTGACTAAATAAAACACCTAAGAGAAGGGCTTAGCTTACCAAACATTCTGTTTAAACGTTTATACGAAAATGTAGTAGCATAATAATAGAGGAGCATGTATGAGACGTTGTATATATATAAACGAGGTAAGGAATGTGCGCCAAGAGCGAGTTATTTGGTGGTCAGTCCTCTCTGCATACCCCTGCGGAGAAACGGCGTGATGGTTAGTTAGTTAATTTGGAATAATTAATAACTGTAAAAATAAAAACTAATGTTATGTTAAGTGACAATAAAATCGATAAATATATATTTTAGGCATATATGTACGCTGTACATTAAATTATGGAAAATGGAGTTTGTTGAATTTTTTTCTGTTTTACGTTTCAAATAATTACAACAGTAATTAGGTATTATAAAGGTTTACGGCTAACGATATTTTTAAGAAAATCTGAAACATGAAGTTAATAATCCCAGTCAAAAAACATTTAAGGAAGACTTCGCATCGAATTTACTATCATCCAATTACCACCTATAGAAATAATGAAACTTTAAAATTTATTTTCAAAAAATAAATCTTTTATATACGACTTTGCTGGTTTCCAGAAATATGAACATCTCTCCGTGTGTTGTAATGGTCTGACGCAAAATGTGTTTCGGAGGAATTATGATAATTATTCGGGACCGTTTCGCTATTTTATTCCAGCGAACAAAGGATTGCGATGCTCGCTAAGCGATGTGTATTTTATTTTAATATCTAAACTTGAGAGCGTTATATTATTATAATAGCACTTAAAGTAATGCTGGAAGTAGCAAATAGTTATTCTGGGACTTAAACTAAACACGCAATCAACACAAAATTTAACAAATCTATTAAGGAAAAAAACATACGTTGTTTTTATATTTTACTAAAACTACAATAATATTTTTTTTAATAAACCTATTGCTCGGCACTGCAAATATTTAGCGGTTTTGAAGCGGTGCGGTGGTTAAAATTAATATGACCTCGTTACCTTTATTAATTTGTCTTGCCTCATAGCACACTCAAACGAGTATATTTTTCATTGGTAGAATCTATTCTTAGATATGGAATTCAAAACTGGGGAAATACAAGCATGACTTACATAGAGCATGTTCAAAATTTGCAAACCTCTATCATCAAACAAATTGAATAATCTAATATGAATAAATATATATATAGACAAAGACACAATGTGCAACTCTTATATTGCGCTGAGGGCACACTCCCAATAACAGGTGCATGTATTCCGGTTCCTTACCATTAAGGATAACTGGGGAGATAGTACTTATAAAAAACCAGTGGTACGTGGCAGGGATGTTACGGATATTCGCTTCCGCATCCGCAAATGCGGAACATTCGCATTAATTCAAACATCTGCATTCGCAGATGTGAATCTCTAATAATCCGCATTTCAAAATTTTTGCATCCGTAACAACCGTGGTATATGGTCAACGCTTGTTCAAAAAAAATTAATAATAGGCGGCGGTAACATAATAACCACAGTATTGTATCACCACGACTCGCACAATTCGTGCGCAAGTAAATTTTATTTGATTATTTTGTGTTTTTCACAAATCGCTAATTAAAAATAATGCGTCGCATTTTTGTGGCATGTTCTAGTGTTGAAGATTCTCTCAGAATCGCCTTGTTGTAATATCACCATTTAGATTTGAAAATCAGCTTAAAATAGCTTTAGCTGTATTTGGCGACCAGATCCGAATAGCCACGTACCCTCCCACCTTCCTCTTCCCCATCTCCTTCCTTTTTCCACAACCTTCAGCCTTACGACACACCCCAATTTCGGATGTCATAATCTCACTTGCTCCAGATGTTTGGGAGCAGTGGGGACTTTTGGGCGGTATTCACATTAAAAGTATTTAAAAAAACCTTTTCACCATACTACAAATGAAATAACCGGATCTTAGCTGTTTCTACTATTTTTAATTCCACGCTTTGATCTGCATCTATTGAATCTTTCCCTCGTGGTCTAGGTAACTTATTTTATGGAGCTGCTTTAGTGAACAATGTTGTAGGAGGCGGGAAGAGTCTGTCCAGAACAAGACCGAGTCAGAAAAGCCCACTAGAACGAATTAAAATGATATTATGAAAAAATCCAAGTTATAAAACCACAATTGGACAATGAAACTACGTGTATTTTACAACAAAATCCTTTTCCTAGACATAAAACAAATAGAAAACTTAATGAATATAATTAAAAAATGAAATAAATAATCTTAAAAACCATATAGACCTCAGCACAGGGCTCCCTAGTGAGGAGGACAAAGAAACTTCTTTATACTTGTTTACAACATCAAATTCATTTAGCTTAATTAAAAAGCCTGATTTCGTACGGAAAAGGTAAACGATGCATTAATGTCACGCTACCGCAAGACATATCAACCGACTCAACCATTTTATTGATCAACGACATGAACAACAAACACTATGAACACACACCTACATGTTTTATTTTATAACTTAGGTATCATATTCCCTAATCAATATATATAAAATCATTAAACCTTTGCGTATTTACGAACAATCTATTGTACCTATAGATATTGTAACCACAGAGTAAATATTTTGTACAAAACTAAATAAAAACTTTGGTTATAGTTAAGCGGTAATAATAATTATAATGATTTTTTGCACCAACTACCTAACTTACTAACAAATACTAACTTATCTTGTTGGCCACAAACTTGGGCATTAAACCTTACAAAAACCGATATAAGCCATTGAATCTGCTACTTCGTAGAAAATATTATTTTAGCCGTGTATCTATCGAAAAACAATAATAGATAATTTGTAAATTTTACCAAACCTTTTGTTTTTTATTCAATATTTTTTCAACGAACACGGTGTTAACAAGGTTGGCTTACGCCTTATTTTCAAGAAGGTACTAAAAAAAATACAATGAAACCATTTTTTTAACATAAAATGGTGCTTACAGAACTAGGTTCGGAAGTTAAGTTTTTAGGCTAGATTTTACACGTTTTTTAATCATTTTAAAACACTTTTCTGAAGTGTTCTGATTTGGAATAAAACCCAGTCAATAAAGAAAAGAAATAAACAAATTAGTTATCTTTTTTTTCTAATTTCTATGTAGTTGTTTGTTTGTTTCAATCATCAATGTCTACAGATCGGAGCCCCCTCCGCACATATAGATTGAAGGTGCAATATAAATTCATAACGTAATTTTGGTGTAAAACCGTCTCAAAATGCATTTAAAATTTGTTTTTCTGTGAATACCACACAAGATTTAATCTACCGTCTAAAAGACGGCATCCCCGATTTGGGTCCTTGCAACTCGGATCTGGCCATTTAACATGGATAAAGCCAATTCCTGCCAGCTGCGCCAATATTATTTCGTTGTCATTTGATAGTTAGGTTCTTAGTAAACACCGCTGTTATTATTTACTTAGTTTCGTGATGGATAAAGATGATTTATTAAAATGATTGATAACAATGATTGATAACAATGATTGATAACAATTATTGATATCAATGATTGACAACAATGATTGATAACAATCAATCATAACAATGATTAATGACGATGATTGATAACAATGATTTATAACAACGATTGATAATAATGATTGATAACACTGATTGATAACAATGATTGATAACAATGACTGATATCAACAATTGATAACAATGATTGATAACAATCAATGATTACAATGATTAATAACGATGATTGATAACTATAATTAATAACAACGATTAATAATAATGATTGATAATACTGATTGAGAACAACAATTGATAACAAAAATTGATATCTAACTATGATTGATAACAATGCTTGATAACAACGATTGATAACAATTATTGATAACGATGATTGATAACGATGAATCATAACAATGATTGATAACAACAATTGATAACAACAATTGATAACAATGATTGATAACAATGCTTGATAACAACGATTGATAACAATAATTCATAACGATGATTGATCACAATTATGGATAAGAATAATTGATAAGAATGATTGATAACAATAATGTAACTGATAGTATGGTGAACGAACGTCTAGAGAGCAGAGATGATGATATTATGTACAGAAAGGAGCTTAGTAAGAACGCTCCAATTTATATAAAATATCGTCTACTGCCGTCTCATACTAGAACTATTTTTAAACAAACAATTTAACCACTTTCTAATCCTGCACTTTTCATAATTCTATTCTTTTCACTTTTACAAAAATTTAGCCTTTTTAATTTAATCCTAAATTTTTTTGAAATATTATTATTATTAATGATAAATTTGTTGGTGAATATTTTTTGGATTCCTTACGAGAAGAGGGTACCTAAGTAAGAAATTATATTCGGGGAAAAAAACTTTAATACTTTGTTTTTAGGGCAAAATTTAAAATTAGCTTCTAAAATTGGTTTCATTGGATTAAAAGCATATCAAATTAAGATTATCCCTTGCAAATTGTTTTCTACTTAAGGGTTATTAGATCGGCAGAATAACTTCATTATAAGGGTCAGAACTCCTGAGGAGGCTAATAAAATACTCTTATTTTGCGATAAAAACATGAGGTACGTTTTAAGTGCTAGATTTTTTTGACGACGTGATGATATAATATTATTCTATACATTACTATAAAAAAATTGAATCTTCTAAAATAAATCTTGTTTATTGTTCACTCGTGAAATACAACAGAAGTGAAATGAAGTATGAGGATATATGCCAAGTCAGAGTGGCATGGCGGTCCATCCTGGCGTGAAACGGCGTTATATTAGTAGTGAGTAACTTATTTTAATTTATTTCACCCGTGAGTGCGCGCGAGCAAAATGCTCACCCAATTTTACTGTATTAGCTAATTGCACTTTATAATGACAAATATTTTTTAATTACTTTGAGATTTTACTATAAGTGGTGCTTTCTCTTTCCAAGACCATTTAATCACATTTCTCACCTCGATAGTAAGGAAGATTGGTTGTTGTTTGTTTTACATGAAATGAGTGTCGCATTATAAAATATTTATGAGTTGCAAATATTATTATGTTAATCGCCATTGTAAATTTGCATTTAGATTGCAAATAATGCAATCAAGCATACAATAAATAAAGTAAAAAATAAAACCCTTTCTATTGGAATCTACGACCTCTCAAAGGGTTCGAAGTCGAACAACAAACTACCCTATTTCTAATCAATACGCGGGGGAGATTGTGCAATTGTGGAAGACCTAGAAATTATGTGACATCAGTTTGACTTGTTTCCGGAAGGATTTTTATTTTTTAAATTGTTAATAATTGTTTTTGGACGGTCCTGATTTACTCGGTTTCGCGACTTTTCAACCCGCGACAAAACATCCCCCATCAAAATATCTACTAAAACCTAACCTAACAAAAAATGGGACAAAAAATTACTTTAAATCTTGTAAAGACAATAAATTGTCCCTTTCTACTATTATTGAACAATAATTGATTGTGTTTACAGGATGTCTGTATTATTTTTTAATCATTTTTGTTAGGTTAGGTTAGGTTAGATTACGTTAGGTTAAGTTAAGTTTTAGTAGACATTTTGTTAAGGGATATTTTGTCCGTAGGATATTTTGTCGCGGGATGAAAACACCCATTTCCGATTTACTCAGCCTAAGTACCTTTCATAAACCAACTAGAATTACTCTATTGAAAATTCATTTTAATCGTAATAACAATACCAGGAATGAGTCATTTAAATATTCGTTTGTACCTAAATTGCATGCAGTTGGCAATAGTTTCTCAGAAATTGTAGATGTGTTAAACTGCACGGCTTATGGCTACCAGAAGGCTACTATAATAACTTACCTCAATAGTAATATTACTTAATGTTTCTATAATACTATTCTTCTGCGAGGTTATGTTTATTTAAATAGCAAATTATACTTCATGTTTACTGTTTCACAAAATTATCATGTGTATAAAATATTTAGATGTTGTTTTTTGTCGTTGTTGTGGTATATATGTATATTTCTTTTTTTACATTAGCTCCACAGAGGAGCCCCAGAGGAAAATAATTTCCTTCGGGGCATTTGTCATCTTAGGGGGTGTTGTGTGGAGGGTCTTTTTAAGGAAAAGAAGGGAAAGGTAGAAAGTTCTGGGAAGAAAAAGGTATGAGAAGTGGATAGGAATCTGGGGGGTCAGTGTATCCATGAGTGACGGACGGACGGCGAGAAAATTTCTGAACAAGGTTTTGATGGAATTCATTATTTAATAAGTTATTCTAGTTACATTGTATACTGAGTATATTTTTTATATTTAGGTTAATATTCTACGTAAAGTTTTTCGTTGCATAATAATTACTTTTAAGTTTAAGGGTTAAAGATTTTTCATTAACACAAAATCATTCAAATTTAAGACCTAACTAAAGATTTAGTTCGTGGTCAGATGGAGGAAGTTTCTTAATGAAATTTTCTGTGGTTGTAATTATTGTCAATTAATACAAAATGCATCATATTTTCCCTTTAACCGTCCGTTCTATCTCCTCTCCCACTCTTTGCTAATCCCTAGTCACACTCTCACCCCCATCTAATACTTAGTAATGAATTATTTTATGTTTTTTTTAAATTTTTAAGTTATTATATTTTGACCTGAGGAGGGAATGTTTGTTCCGAAACCGGTTGACAAATATACAAAATAGCGATTCAAACAAAGAAATGTCGTTTTCCTTTTCTTCTTCTTCGTGTGCCCTATCAGACCCCTAGACGTTGGCTATCATTCTGGTAAATGTATATCTATCTTGGGCTGTTCGGAATAGAATCTCCATACTTCTAATACCGGTCCACTCTCGTATATTTTGCAGCCAAAACAAGTTTTATTTATCTTATTTTATTTAAAGGGTTAAGATTGTGATATTTCGTAATCCTTTGAACTTTCCGTGGTGAATTGTGTGCGTTTAACCAGCCAGGGGCCGAAAATCCACATTTCGTCGAAAGATGTTTTTACGATCGTACAGGGCGGTTACTCTCCGTACCAGCTTTTAAAAATAATAACTCAATATCGATTTTATTTCATTCCAAATTTGCTTTAATTTATACCTAAATTCAAAAATACTGTTATTCGTGTTGATAAAACTATTAAAATTATTTACTATTTGTAATTATTTTTTGATCAAAAGTATCTATCATTTTTCAATAATGTCTGAGAAAAATAAGAATGTAAAAAAATCTGAAATATATTAGTCTGTAAGTGCGCAAATAAATACACAAACGGACCAATTTTCGTCAAGAAACACAGGTACGTTTATATTTTTTAATGATTTTTTTAAAACTAAAATTATAATTCTGTAACATAAGTTTACCAGATAATGCATTGATTTATTTTACTGCATGGTTATATGATTTGAAACGGGTGTTGGTATAATACAAAATCTTTTTTGAAAATTTAATAAATCTGCCAACGACCTATGGTATAACCTTATTATATCTACTAAAAAAAACCATTTTTCTCAAAATTTAAAATGTATTATTTATGTTACTAAACATACATTCATAATATAAAAAGTTCTAGATAAAAGAACAATCTTTCGAAATCAATTTATATTTTCTTGTGGAAAAGAGTCAATACGTCTAAACACTGATTTAAAAATGACATATTTCCGGTTTTCTCTGATTATACGCTGTTAAATGTCCGTTGCGATGGTGATTTTTCAGCGTTGAATTATAAGCGTGAATTTTCTGGATTCTTAATTTAGGCAAAGCGATAGGATATCGACCCGAATAGAACAAAACGAAGAAGAGTTGAAATCAGACCTAAATACTTATCATATAACGTATTTCTTTTGATTTTTAATCATAATCGTGTAAAGTGTTTACCTACGTACTATGTAGGATACGTAGGTTCCTACCTACCCGACTGTACCGGCTAACCTATTGATCTAGTTTGCGATTTTCCACAGACTTGGGTACCGAACTGCCATAGAAAAGCAGGTTTAAGGGCAGGAAACTGAAAGATGCGATGTGACTGAGAAAAACATGTTTTGTTGGAGTCCTTTCCGTCAATAGAGAATGAGCAAACTTTCCACATATCTACATATTTATTATGCGCGCCGGGTAGTCAGGACGTATAGCATATACCTTTTTCTCATTACAGAAAATGGATTTGGAAATCATTCTCCAAATAAAGATCGCGATAACTATCAAAAATAATTTATTGGTTTGTATGATTTGAATAGTATGTATTCGAAGGTTTTATTTGGGTATATTAAATTCTAGGATTTTTCCATTGTATGTACAAAAAAAGTATGACTCAGGTGCATTTGCTTATTCTAAGTGATCTAAATTTATCCTTACTTCTGATGAAGTTAATCAAACATTTTCACAAAATTCTCTCTCGAACAGATTCAATGATCATTTGTCTGGGATCTAAGAGTCGATTGGTCTTGTGTGTATGTGCGAAATTAGTTTTCTTTCAAGTTGGTATCGATCACAGTTCTTGAGATGATTTGTTTATCGATCTGAACTAATTTCTTAGAAATAGTTTCTTGAGTCACAATATTTTTAATTTCGTTCGATTTTATTCGTAAAGTCTCCTTCACAAGTAGATGGCCAAACTATAATAATACTATTTGAATGATTTGTATAGCGCCGTTCGTGTGAAAATTCACATCAAGGGAGTTTTACACATTTATAATATATTTCTACAATCTTACTTCTAACTACGGACTAAACAAATCATTAAAACAACTTATGGCTAAAATATTGCATCCACTGGTTCTTCAATCACTGATACAAAACTATATGTACCAATGCGTTTGACCAATGAACGCAATGCAGCGCAAAAATGTACATTTATATATGCTTTTAATTTGTGTATACTCTGTGCAGGCAGAAAATATACAGGACCATACTTACCTTGTGGTCACTTGAGATTAACACTGTTTATTTAGAGAAATTTAGTTTGCATGCTAAGGAAATTATGAAGAACACACGAAGCCACTATGTATTACTGGTATATTTTTTAATATTAATTTATATATTTATTACGTTCTTTAATGAAAGCGTTTTGGAAAGCAAGAGCACAATTTTATGATGGGTTGTACAATAGTTTATCTTCCTAAATGTGATTCGTTAATCTAATAAGAAAAACGTTCTTAAGAAAAAATGTAGGCAATACAAGAATGACACTCACAGATATTTAAGATTTGAGAGACCAAAAAATAAGGTTTTTAGTTTTGTCCTAAATTCTGTTGGACTTGTTATGCATCTTAGCGCTGGAAGGAGTTTATTCCAAGCGTTTTGCTCGGATACTCCGAAAGTGTAGTGATGTGTAAGGTTATTATCTTCTCAATTGACGATATCTAACTATAGTTCACCTAATTTTTTAAAGCCATTTTTAAAGCATTCTTCTATTCAAGATATCCTTCAATTCATTCAAGTCATTCAAGATATCCTTTCCATCTAATAATATTACTTATTCAAAGTTAAAGCCATAGGTACCGACCGTTAATTAATCAACTCAGGTAAGTGCCCCAAAAGTTTCAGTTTGTCAAAAACACCCTCAAAATTGTGAAAATCCTTGTAACTTCTAATTTTGCTTGTTTTTGATCACCCTACCGTTAGATCCATAATAATACAGCGTAAAAGCTCCAGTCAATAGACTTGTGACCTACTTAGTAATTCCCTAACGATATTACAAAGGCCACCTGATACTTCGACATAACCTATTAAAACTAACTTTTTACGGCATTGCCAGTATAAAACTCAGTGTTTACGGCCAGTCATGCATAATGACCGTTAGTATTCCCCCTAAATTTGCGTTATTATTATGAAACCTTATGTAAATTGAATAACTTTCTGTACGATATTTACGATTCCAGTAATTCTATGAATGAACAAGGTTTTGCTTTTAAATTTCTGAGAATATAAACGCTGCAATAAAAACAAAGCGAAAATGCTAGGAAAATAAATTGTTACTTTCATATTCATCGAAAATTTATATGTACAGTACTTGCAGCGATTTGCAATTGTTTCAGCAAATAAAATTAAAGATTTACATGAATTTGGGATATTCAAATGAAAAATCTTCAGTAATTCTTTTTTTCTTAATAAATTATTCTACCCAGTGGGTACCAAATTTTCTTAAATTGTACTTTTTCTCAATAATGACTTAAATGTTTTAAAATATGTAGTATGTGCACGTGAAAGATGATAAAGCACAATTATTTAAAAATTAATTTTAAAACTTCTAAGTAAATCAAGGTAGTCAATTTTTTAAGAAGTGACCATTTTCCTCAATTTTCTTCGCAAACTTGTTCTGACGGGAAAAAGAGGCTGTTTTTGGTTAAGGTGACGATTAAGTTTGTTAAAGATTTCGCAAAATTCAAAATAACGTAATAATATTATAAAATGGCCATAAAAAGGATCACACCCATACAGTAATACATCCGAAAAATAATGATGGCGCTACTAAAAAACGTGTTTCTTAGCTGTGTAACTTAACTTAAATGTTACTTAACAGACAACAACCATTTTCATCAAGAGACCCTTAGGGAAAAAAATCCCTCAGGGCCTTTGTCATATTTGAAGATGCTGTGTGGAAGGTATTTTTAGAGAAAGGAAGGTGAGTAAGTTCTGGGATGGAAAAAAGATATGAGGGGTGGGTAGGAATCTGGGGGTTAATGTGTCCAGGAGTGACGGACGTATGAATTCATCCCTCCCACTGCGGTGCAAGGCGATGAGTCGAGTCCTGCTGGAGAGTTAAAAAAGTATCCCGCAACCAGTCTCTCCAGATCCGGCCCGCCACTTAGTTGATGGACAAATGCATCGGCCGCCTCAAAGACTCCCTCTCCCTAAAACAAACCTCACGTCATGAAACTGGGCATCCCTTCTAAGTTACCAAACTTAGCGAACCACTTATGGTAGGAGTGTTGGTTTCTGGGTAATATACATTAAAACGCATACACAGCTTAGGTAACCAATATTCAGAAGTAGCAATATATTTTTAATAGCACTGAAAGAACTTACAAAGAAGAATTTTACATATTTTTTAAAAAAAGTTTGCAGTTAATTTAAGTTAATTTAAATCATATTTATACACCCTATAATTGTTTTTTAATCCATTATTAAGTTTAAAAAATGTTTAGTTCGGTTCTTAAAGGTATTTGTGCCATATAATTACATACCCTTTTGAATCCTTTTGCATTCTCATGAACCCAAACAACTTTTGACAAAGTTACTTGAAATACTCGCATGGGCTAATGCGGAAGTCCTTCATTTGTTCCAAAAGCCTTTTCATTAGCACCTTGACCTCCATTTACCAGGTGAATTTGTCCCGTCTCTCCAGGGAAATTGAGGTGTTGTTTTGGACACCCTTTTAGCCTGCTTGTAATGTGACCCAAATTAACAAATTGATTTCCTGCCAATACTAACTACCCCAGAGAACACAACACTGATGAATGTCATCTAATCACGGGTCATACTTAAACATTGATCAAGATTCGATGGGTCCATTACAAAAATGTTTTAAAAACAAGTTGATGTTTGAGTGGGTTTTCTTTGAAGAGCAACATAACCACTTTTTTTTAAAGTGAAAACATCTTTACCAGCGTTGTGATTTGAAACTCGACGAAACGATGATAGTGATAATAAAAAGAGACAAACAGATACATGCACAGGATTTAGCCTGCGAGAGAGTGAGAGAGTATAATCGGTCTCCCCACTCTTGTTTACTTTCTTTTGAAATTTTACTTCTACCGCGTGTGAATTGAACACTCCGGTTTTTTTTTAAATATTAATAGTGTGTATGCACCTCCAGATATTAAAAATTGCAAATATAAATATTTCTTCAAGCTGGAATTTGGATAACATAGTAGAACTGTATTCTCGTCTCGAAATGTACAATTGGGAATAATCACTAGTTTTGTTTTATGCCATTTTAATCATTTAAGTCATTTTATGACATTTAAGTCATAAATACATCTGTACTTTTCCATTTTCAATTTTTTTTCTAAAAAGTTTTAATATACTCTTATTTCGAATGTAGCAAAAGGTTGCATCTGTCAGGAGCCAACAATAAAAGTTGAACTTTTGATATCTGAATCATGAGATCGAGTAAAATTATGATGATTTTTCCCACATTTAATCAGGGTCTTTTAAAAACCTTCATAAAAATTGTATCTTTTTACTGGTTGTGAATTTCCCCTGATTGAACATTGTATATATATACGGATGCCGTTTTGTCGTGTTACGTAAAAAAAAATACTCAAATTACACATAAGTGGTCGCTTTCGGTGGAAATCGAAATTCCATCAAGTATGTACATACATGGGGCGATGCATGCATATGTATGAAGCAAGGAGTGTGTGCCAAAACAGAATTGTGTGGAGGTTCATCCTCTGCTTATTACCGAGATCCCGAGCGGGAAATGGTAGGATGGTTAGTAGTTAGAATTTAGATCAAGCATGAAAATGAATATAATATTTAACGTATTTTCCAGATAGTTGAAGGCGATGACACCGATATCCAGGCAAAACGCTAAAAAGAATCCGCTACCAAGTTTAAAAAACCTACTTAAGTAAGTAAAGTTAAGGGACTGTGCATATTCTCGGGAATCTTATATTAAAAGTGGAGTTTGCCATAAAAAAGATGAACGCGGTTTAATGAACCGTTAACATTTTGTATCATCGAAAAATCAGCGAAATATTGCTATTCTTCAAGACATTTACCTTTCCGATGATGTTAAATATCTCTCATATTATTTTTTATTCAATTAAGTAGAAATCTGTCTGCACAATAATATCTGGAGCAGAAAACATTGTCAAACAGTGAGCTCTGGGGTGATGAAAAAATTAAATATGGACAATGGTTATCCTGAAACTTCAGGGTTACAGCGAGAAAAATTAAACTCCATCGTGAGCTGTATTGCTTTAAACACTCATTCGAACCCTTAAAAAATATAATATATTAAGATGCCGTATTACTTAATAAAGCCGTGAAGTAACTATTAGAAATTATATCCTGAAAACTGCTGCAATTGATAGGTACAGCAAACATTTTTGCACCGTGAGCTCTGGCGTCACGGTATGTGCACTTTTTTTCTGTTGATAATTTTTATCTGACAATTATTATCAACAAGCAACATAATTTCCATCGTGAGTCATAGAGGTGTGTAATCCAAATATCTGAAAAAAATAAAACAAGATGCCATATTGTTCGTTCGTTTATTTCTTGATTTATTTGATAAAAAAATCTTATAGAAGAATGTCGATTTCGCTTGAACACATTTTTTGATTAAAATGAAATGTGAAATGAATTTGAATCAATTTATTGCTTGTAAGTATAGTTTGTAGATCTCCAATTGCACTTTTATATCTTTTGTGTTTTCAATTATGATTTATTTTGCCTGTGATGTGATTTCTCACAAAAACGGCGCTCTACAAATCATCCAACTTTTTTTTTAATAATATTATTAATTAATTTATAAAAGAAGATCTGTTTGTAAACAAGTTCTGCTATCTAATTTATTTTTATGCGTGACAGTTGTTTCGCCTTCTAAAGGCATTATCAAACCGTGATTAAGCTACTTAGAAACGGTATATTAATATCAATCCAGATAGGTATTTATGATGGAAAACTTATTGCTTTTATTTTTATTGATTCCCGATTTGATTATTTTTTATGATTTTTATTGATGTTGTAGTTTCATTTTTATTGATTTTCGAGTAAAATGTCGGAAATTATTAATGATTATTACCATTTTAAAGGTCCAGAATTAATGCATTGCACTGAATGTTGTTGAGTGAGTTATTCCCAAATGAAGTCTCAGGGTTTTTTTTTGACTTCGTTAAATATTTTTGTGGCCTCAAATCTCAAATATTTAAACTAATCGAAGAATGGCAAGTAAAATATATATTTTTTCAAATTACAAAGCAGTTAAACAATAATATTGTTGAATATTTAAAATAAATAAGAATAATATTTAACAGATTGGTATTTTTTGTAAATATTTTGACAAGATGTCAGATATGTATGAAATAAAATATATGACATGTGCATGTATTTATTCAATAAAAGTTTAGGGTGAATTCGGAGTAAGCGTAAAAATATTCTAGGTCAAATTGGCTTGTTTTATTTGCATGGAGCATTTACTCGTGTTTATGAAGACAAAAGGTTTACGATGAACGATAAAATAGACGTTTATTGCAAATAATAAGATGTATGCTCGCAAAATATTGTTGTTTATCAAAGGCCAACGGAATATATGTAATAGATTTGTCGAGATACAGGCGAATTATTTATTGCGAGATATTTTTGAAGTGTGGCATTAAAGAAAGTAATTTTTGAAATATGTGCCTTCAGCACTTCCAAGAAATAATATATTTTAAAGGGTTGCTTTTGTTTAAGGATTTGAAACACATTATAAACTTGATTGTATTTCATGCTTTTTAAAAAGACAAGACAATATGTAGGTGTTTTATTACTTTATTTTGTATTTAAAGACGTCTTGATCAAACCATCAAGTTATTTTTAAGTAACTTGAAGTATAGAACATTTATGCACATCGATCGGGTAACAAGCAAAGACTATAGAATTACTTAAATCCAATATCCGCATCCCAAATTTTCAATCAGGCCCTTTCATATTGGTTCGTTACATTAGGTGCCGGATTCATGGGATGAGGTTTTTCTAGGTCTTGGCGATGGATACGTTTGCTAACCTCTTGCATGACATGACAGAATGGAAGAGACTGGTTAAAAGAGTTATTTTGACCTCTCCAGCCAGAATCTCCCTATACGTAGCCTTGACCACAGTGGGAGGCATGAAATCGCGCGAATTCCTTGAGTGTTACGACATCGATTGCGAGGAATTCTTGGACTCACTTGTGACTGGGGACGAGACCTGAGTACACTATACGATAACAGAGACAAAGGAACAATTCCGTCAGTGGCGTCACTCAGATTCGCGGAACCCGCGGAAGTTTAAAAATTAATTACAGAGTATTCTCACGAATTCTCACTCAAATGAATTCCCACCTGGCAGGTACGGCGAATAAAAGCTACACCGTGAACGGCTGCCACGCCGAGACTGGGCATTACAGAGAGTGCAGCGTGGTGAAGATTTGGCGCAGGGGAACCAGGCTACACGCCAATGTTGTCGGATAACGCGTAAAATCGTTCCTCACGACAGCAGTACCTTGGAGACCTTATTTTATGGAAAAAATGAACGTTTCATTGTTTCTCCCTTGTGCGTTCCAAATATTCTTCCTGCCTGATATTTAAATTTGACTAATTCATTCAAATGCGGTGAAACTTTGAGGATTTGATGTGCGCATGCCCGCAATGGTATCTTAATAAAATAGTAAGCTCTGGCGTCATGAAATTATTTCTTACACTATTCACCCGATTTATTTACCCCGAAAATGTATTTATTAATTTTTACATATTACACAGTGTTTACTTAATTATTAACATTTTTACTAAGTATATTTTGAAAACATTTTTACATAATATATTTTGAAATTTTATTATGTGGGTGTAAGGTAGCTTTGAGCAGGTGAAACTGTCGGTCGGTAATATTGTTTGTTTCGTGAACATCTCACCATGAGAACCTGTGCTGAGGTGTTTACGTGCTTATGACAATGAAATGAAAACAATATGTGTGACAATGAAACATTAGTGAGTTGTTGAGAGCACAACGAAGGTTTATTATGTAATAGTGAACATTGGTGTTATGAAATTTGTGGTGCACCATGTTATGGGTTTCCCATATTATTCCGCAACATCCTACAGTTCCAGTTGCCTGTAAAAACCCTCGTCCACGTACCTACCCCCGAGATTAAGAGTATCATCATGGAGCTAGCCGACGGGCATCCCTGAGCCACCGGGAAGAATGGGAAAGGACAGGCATGGAGAAACATTTTTATTTTATTTAAGTGACATTGCAACGCATGCCGGGAATGCGCTAGTGTATTATAAATATTATTTAAAATTATAACACCCCTTAAAAAAATAAAAATATAATTAACCATGAAATACAAATAAAAAATTTGCTTCCCATTGTGGTTTTCCATATGTTATTAAAAACAGAAGGTATTAAAAACCATAAAATTTTAAGTACCAAATTAAAAATTTATTTCATGATTATAACACTGTAAATTAGTTAATGGATAACAAAGGTTTCTTACTATTAAGTTTTCCCAGGGCCTGATATTTAAATTTCACTTATTACGGCGGTAATTACATTAGTAAAGGTCGGTGCCATTAGGAGTTTCACGTGGTTACATTATTCACAGAAATATTTGTATAATTTGACACATGAATTCCAAATCCCGGCAGTCAATAGGATTCTGGCATCACTAATTCGTGGATTTTTGTCAGACTGGAAGCGTTTAAGGGAAGGAGATGGGTTACAGGAAGGTCAAGCGTTATATGGGAAGAAAAAAATTGTAATATAATTATTTGATGAATTATGGGGGGGGGGGCAGTTGATGTAAAAAAAAACGAGTGTGCTTTAGCCTGAACACACGACGGAAATAAAACTTCACTTACTTATATCTCCTCTCAACTTCCGTTCGCCTCGCCCGATTACACTTTTCATAACGCTCTCGTCACGCATTCACCAGCTTACTCCCCAAGGCAAGCTTGCGTAAAGGCCCGACCGTTCGCCTCACCCGATCACCGTTCGCATCACACTTTTCGTAACGCGTTCACCAGCTTACTCCCCAAGTCAAGCATTCGTAAAGAAGTTTTACTGCAAAAATGAATTTCCCTTCCACGTATTTTAAAAGATAAAAATTGATACGACAGCCATAGAATAAAGATGAAAACTAGAAGTCTCTTTTATATGGATTTGAATCGACAGCAATGTTGCCATTGACTTGTAATTAATACCTTTTGATTCTATCTCACTTAGCATACCCTCTGTCTCTCTTACACTCTGTCTTCATACGTCACCACCCCCTTTGAATTAAGCAATGATGCAGTTCTTCAAAATCTTAGTCAGAATTTTGGATCAAAGAACACGTTCACATAGCATTTTTTGTTCTTTATTCTGTGAGCACAATGAATCCGATAACATTGCTATAATCGGATTTCCAGAAAAAAAAACTCCTACGACCGCTAACAACAGGGGTTGCTTCTCGAAGAAATTGGAAAACGCCTACTCAGAATATATTTCTTACAATTATTATAGCTCTACGTGATCTGCGACACAATTTATGCTCTGGAATCCATGTGCACAAATCAGAAATATTTATTTGGATGTAGGTATTATCATTCGTTGCGGTTTTTAGAATACTACAATTTTTATATTTTTTGCAAACAGAATAACAAAATATTAATAATTTATTTATTACCTTCTTTACTTCCATTGGTATTTGTTGGATATTATTGAACGTTTTGGTTGTGGTATTATTAAGACCCCTTACCAGTGGCCGAGAATTCTAATTTTGTCAAAAGATTATCTTGCGTTCGTACCCTTGCAACCGTACAGGGCGATACCGATGAGAAAGATTGATTATTCTCACATACTCTATAATTCAAAATCGATTTTATTTCATTCTAAATTTGCATTAATATGTATACCTTAAAAATGCTCAAACATTTGGTGATAAAATTATTAAACCATCTACATGTTATAATTAGTATGTAGGGCATGGTGTGGAGTGACGTTTGGTGCTGGAAGGCTGCAATCACCACCGTGTTATTGGAGGCAATTAGCTGCATCCTTGCTCCAGTGACCCGGTGCCTTACTAGGCTAGCGAATCCGTAAACACTGTCAATTCCAATCTTAATATCATATTTTAGAAATTAAGCAGTCAATTTGAAAATATCAATATTGTCCATTCGTTTTTAACTTATATTCTCGTGTAACTTATTAAAAACGGACATAATCTACTTTAACTTACTTAAAATATAAACGAATATACCTGAATTGGTGGAAAACAGGTTTTGTTTTGTTTATTTTCTTTGCAATTTTTTGATCAGAAATGAAGTAATAGACACCTATTCTTATTAAAGAAATAGATACAAAATTACTAGAAATTCCTTAGAGTGTAATTTACAAAACAAGATACAATAATTGGTATTGGATTCGAGTTTTTATAACGAGCACAAATCGGCAAGTTAGTAATATTCAACGAAATTAAATGTAATAATAAAGAACTTGACTCTCTTGTGCTTTTCCTTTACATGCATCTTTTCTTTGATTTTACTTCCATACCTAGCTTACATCGTGATAAATAAAAGAACAACATCAATAATGATTACATCAACAACAATAATGATTATACCTGCGTTCATTGTGTGTACGAAAATACACGAATATTATTACCTCACCAATGCACAAGCAAAACTTCAAAAACATCTAGCGCAAATAAATTTCATAAAATTAAGACCAAACTCAAACGCCTAAACATTGCTTGAAAAAACTGAGCTTTAAAACATGGACCATTTCATTTCCAAGATCAAATTAGAAGTGCCTACAAAGGAGCCAACTTTGTTTAAAGTTCGATATTTCCTCAAACGGATATCAGAAACAGATTATGGAAAAAGAAAGGCAAAGGAACATTTACTTGGGTTGCTTACTTTACGTTTTTATTCATTCCTTCATAATTAATGGTAGAAATTCGTGCTGTTCCTCGAGCATACCGTCCGCTCCTCAAATATATTTATTTCCCTGAAATATAAAGTGGATAGAGTGGAGTTTTTTTGTTCACCCGTTTATTTGAAAAGACTTTAATAGAGTGGTCCCTTACCGTAAACATGTGTGTTTGCGGCGTTTTGTAGCATTATACAATTTATAGTATATAGTTATATAGTTATTTTCATAATTTGAAGAAGTGCCAGTAACAGATGCATCCTAGACTTATGCTTCCATCAATTTTCTGATCAAATTTTGCAGTTTTTTTTTTCTTTTATAGGATTTTCACGCGTTGGTCGGATAGGCTCTATCCGATCAATCTGCCAAAACAATTGTCATTTTTTGCGCTTAGTTATAATAAGATTTAAGTTCATTCTAGAATTCTTAATTCAAAATATTATGATTTAACATGGTTTTGATTGCTGTTAAACTCAGACTTGTTGATTCATTGCCTTAATGGTTTAAGTTCCACGTCTACATTTGTTTCCTTATTTACATTATCAGTATAATTTCCATACAAATGATTGATGAGCACAATGAATCATTTTCTCGTTAATCTCAAATATATGTATATTTTTTTAACAATTTTCTCAAGTAATCAAGCAGCATATTTTGTATTTTTCATATTTTGATCCCACAGTAATCCACCTAATCACCGACTGCCGGTACAAATTAAGAGGAACCATTCTGTTCCGAATTGCCGACGACGAAACAGCTCGTAAATAACAACTTGCTTGCTCTCACTGTTTCTTACGAATATTTTGTTAATATAAATTTTGGTACCGATTAAATAAACAAACTAAAGTTGTATAATATACTTGTAAGTACAGTTTTAATTCTTATCTGAATTAATCGCAACTTATTCCTCATGTTTTCCAAGGCACAAATAGTATATTTTATATAATTTGTATTAATATTTTGTTATATTAATTTTTCATATATTATCCGTCAATTTGTAGTGCGTACGGTTTTCCTTGGAGTTTGTTGTGAGCTCTTAGCTGAACTGTTGGTTGGTCGGTCATTTAGAGAATCCCAAGGGTCGATCTTGTACACTTAATACCATCGGATTCACCCTTTACGGTTTGAGGGATGTGCCGCATTAATTTCTGGGAATATTTGAAATCGCTTCAGAAGCGGTTGACATTCTTTCCCCACCCGCTGGAAATGATCGAAATAATGGACCCAGAAATGAAATATGTGGGGGAAAATGAACGCCACATTTAAAAAAAATTAAAATGATTGGAAACGAGTAATGATTTTACTTGAAAAAAATAGCGATTTACAGGAACTGAATTTATTAGTTTATTTCTGAAAAATTGAAATATGCTGAAATATTACATAGATTTTTTTCCTGGGAAACAGCTATTTGCGAAATACTTCACTTCTTGATTGTTTAGGTGAACCGAACAATCAGAAATGCTTCCTTATACTTGTTGCCAGTTTTAATAATAATAATATCTTTAATTAAATGAAGACAATATTAGCGAAACTCAATCAAAATCTGAAGACAGAAAAATCAGAAAAAGATATTGGTTCCACTGGGTTCAAATAGGGTTCGTGTCCCAGTGGAACCAATATCTTTTTCTGATTTTTCTGTCTTCAAATTTTATATGTCATAAAGTTAAAAATAAAAATAAAATAATAATATTTTTATTTGGAAAACAAACAGCTTTACAAAGATACATAAAAAAGAAAGAGTCCTAAAATAAAACAGTAAGCCTAAAAACATGTTTTCGCTGATATTTTTTTTTTTTAGTAGCTAGACAAGAAAAACATAAAGAAAAACTAAGAAAAAATATATAGTTAAGAGAAATTAAAATAAAACATAAATAAAAATCTAAGAAAAAAATATTTAAGAGAAGCAAGTATTTAGCTACATATAATATGCATGAAAAAAATATAGAAAAACACAATAAAGGGTAAGCTTATGATCTTGTTGTAGTATAAGGATTGTATGTTTGTAATTAGGGAATATGTAAATTTATTGCAAATTAGGAAAAGAAATCTGATTAATAATATAATAAATATAAATATGGAAGTTAAGGGGTGTGTTGTGATGCATTACATTTATCTAATAGTGTTGCTTTGAATTTGTTGAAAGTTATATTGAAGATGTCTATATATAGGAGGTGTGTGTTATGATAATGGCAGGCTCGAAGTATGAATTCATTTTGTAAGTAGTTGGTATTGGAGTGGCTGTTATAAAAAAGGGATTCGTTTCTACTATTGCGACCAGGAACTCTAATATCTATTTTTTTGTAAGAGATACAGGAAAGATACCGTATTATTTAGGATTTTGTATAATAACAATTGATCAGAAATAATTCTTCTACAATTTAATTTCGGGATTTTAAAGAATTGACGTATATCTTCATTTGATTTAAATGCATAAAACGACCGAAAATTTATGTAGGAGTGAAATTTTTCCTGAACACGTTCTATTCTATGAACATATGTTATATATCTTGGATTCCAAATTTGTGAGGCGTGTTCAAGATGCGGACGAACATAGGTATAATATAGCAAAATAAATGTATCGAGATAATAAAAGAGTTTTGTTTTTTTTTTCTTTTTTTTCATATAAAAAAAAAAATAAAAATAAAACAAAAATAAATAAAAAAAATATTTTTGATGTTCGTAGTATAAATCCTAACATTTGGGTGGCTTTAGTGACAATGTTATTAATATGTAATTGGAATGTAAGTTTGGAATCTAAGGTAACACCCAGGTCCCGAACTGATTCTTTTCTTTTAATATCGACATTGTTTATTGAATATTTAAATATTATTTTGGTCCTATTTCTTGTAAACGATATTGAGTAGAATTTTTCTATATTTAGGAACAAGAAGTTAATTTTGCAATATTCGCTGAGATTATTAAGGTCCTCCTGTATTTTTAAGCAGCACGCGATTTCATCGATTGGAAGGTATAGTTTCATATCGTCTGCATATAAAATTGCCTTGCATGGTTTAAAACAACTTGTAATGTCATTAATATAGATATTAAACAGGAGAGGACCCAAAATTGATCCTTGTGGAACTCCTGATGTAATATTGACCCAGTTTGATTTGAAACCACTTAGTACAACAGCTTGCGAACGGTTTCTGATATATGAGTCTAGCCATTTTAGTAGATCTCCATTGATACCCGCGAGTTTTAGTTTACTTAACAGAATGGAATGGTTAATTTTATCGAACGCCTTGCTGTAATCTGTATAAATGGCGTCAGTTTGAATACGCTTATCCATATTATGAAGTATAAAGTTCGTAAAACAAGTTAAGTTAGTAGTGACGGATTTACCGCTTCTGAAGCCATGTTGGTGTTCACTAAGAATGTCCTTTAATGCGTTGGAAATTTGGTCTGCTGCAAGTTTTTCGAATAATTTTGAGAAAATTGATAGTTTGTATATTGGCCTGTAATTTTGTACAAGATTTCGCGGACCGGACTTATATATTGGGGTTACAAATGCTTGTTTCCACATCGAAGGAAATTTACCCGTTTGTAACGAACGTTTAAATAATATTAATAATGGATACGCTAAATTCTTTGAGCATTTGGAGATAAATATAGGTGGAATTCCATCTGGACCAGCACCTTTGTTAGAATCGATTTGGTTTATGTACTTCAAAACTAGATCATAACTAATCTCTTAATCACTTATTTCGGCAACGCTATTGTCTGCATGAGAGTTTACATTGGGGACATCACATTTCTCGTATACTGAATAAAAGAAAGACGAGAACAGCTGCGAAATTTCTTGACCAGTATGAGCAATCTCGTTTTGATAATACGTAGTATTAGGAATAGATGATGTTGTACGTTTAGATTTTATGTACGAAAAGAGAGATTTAGAATTTCGATGAATATTCCGTTCTGCATTGAGAACAACATTTTGGTGACACTCTTTGGTGATATTTTTTTGCCTTTTTCGTAGAATTGAGAAAGCTTCATAATCAGATGGATTATTATATTTCTTGAATTTCGATAGATGTTTACGTTTTTCTCTTGTTATTTTAATGAGGGCAGGTGAGTACCATGGTGGATACTTTAGTACTTGAATAAATTTGCTAGGTATAAATTGGTTAATTACAATGTATAAGTCATTATAAAATGTCTCGATTGCTATATCTATATAAGTGTTATTAAGTTTTGTAGGCCAGTCAAGGTTAGATAAGTGAGTATTGATTTCATCATAGTTTTCTTTGGCGAATATGTATTTTTGAGTTTTGTTATGTACAAGCGTGGATAAGATATTGAAAGGTAATGACTATGGCCACACCGTATATTCTGAGGCTAAAGGGAGTGCGAAGGGGAATGAAATAGGGAAGAGGAAGGTTTAGAAGTAACTGGTTACGCACATCTGATCACTAAACACGATTATTGCCATTTCAAGCAACTTTTCAATTTTGATCAATGTTGTCTGTCACCAGAGTATCAACCACTTTGGAACATGCAAGAGATGTATTCTAATATAATAAGTTATTTTGTATAATCCCATAATAACTCAATGCAATTCAATTCAATAAAAAAAAATAAAAAAAATTACTGAGATGTCAGTTGCTTGACATTCAAATCCATTCACGGTAAATAAAATCAACTACTTTTCTAATAAATAAATCTATTATTATTAAATAACGCAAATTGCTTAATTTCGTAATTAATTTAAAAAATAATTTGAGTAGGTTGTGATGTTGATCCATGTTTACACAATACATTTATAATATAGACAAAACACAATAGTTTAGTTTTCTCCGAAGGACGAGCGCCGAGTTAGATCAGCGTGTTCTGTTTTTGACGTTTCCAGTGAAATAACCCATGTCAGTTTTACACCCCCATAATGGCCATTGTCAAAAAAAACAAAGATACGTTTCATCAAAAAGATTGATTCTGAACATAGGACGTAGAGATGGGGATGATCGTAACATTCCCATCCAGAAAGGTGCTTACTTATCGAACGACGTTTCGAAATACTCGTATATTATTATAATGCCTCTGAATTAAGCAACTAACCACCCAGTCTTTTCCTGGAGGGGTACTCGAGAGGGCGGACTGCCTAACAACTCGGTCTTAGCACACACTCTCTGCTTCATTCGCATTCATACAAAATCTTCTAATTTTTGGACTCTTCACATGGCCTGATTCAGATTTTATTTATTTATTTTTTGTTTGTCACCAAATACACAGCATCATGTAAGAATTTGGTTCACTTGATCATGCCATGTCTTCCTCGGACGTTTCGACTTCTAGCAATCACATTATTTTCTCTATATACCATCTACGTGAAAATGCGTAAAAATACAATATGGCGGGAATTTTAGTGAGTATTTCAAAAACTTGCGCAAAATGAGAATTTACCTTTTGTGAGTAATTTTTGAATACGTTGGATAAATCAATTTGAACCATTAGATTACAAATCCAAATAAATGTACTGTTTTCAAACAAATTAAAAATTTACATACCATTGGAATGTACACACTGAGTTTAGCTGTCAGTGCAAGAATAATCCTGATTGATGAAATATTTTTGCTGAATAAAGACGCCTAGTAGTTTAATTAAACCAATATTGTATCATACTAATACCTTTCGTTAAGGTAATTAATTAGTGTGAAATTCAAATTTTAAAAAAGTTAAGAGATTTTCAATTTATATTTCGAAATTTCGGAATCCATTTTTTGCACTTTTACATGTTTCGAATCTGATCGATCATTTCGTAATAGATAACTCGACACCGCTCATCACTACCGAAAGGTTGCAGAAGTTATACGTCGGAGATTAAAGGAAACCATGTTGAATTACTGACACAATTGGAAATTCGATATATATATGTTGAGATACATAAAGACTTCTTTTGGTTGTCTGTTTTGAGGAAGGCGAAAACGTTTTTTCTTTGAACAAAGGATCCGTATTATTTATTTGGTGCTTCAAGGGAGAAAACGATGTTCTTTTAATTCTTAATTGAAGGAATTCGGAATAATATAAATGTTTATTTTTATTTGATGTTCGACATGAAAGCCATTACTCCTTCAAAGGATACCTCTTATCAACAACAGTTGTTTACCTCTGTAATTTAAGCAACGACCTCATTCTCTTTAGAGGTATGCACACTGAAGCAAAAACCTAGAAATTTACTCTAGGCGTCTCTTGTGGCTAAAGAAATTTTTAAAAAAAGGAGGTGATTCTACATGATATTATTAGTAAAAAAATTAATTAATTATTTTGAAATTCTAACTTTTAATGGTAGTTTTGTGGTAAAAAGATACAATTAGACCGGCGTGTGCCGCTAGCTATATTATTTTTCCGCTGTTACGATACGGGCCAAGCACAGCCATGCAACGTTGCTACAATCGTGCCCGGCGGGCTCTTAGTAAGTAAGATCGTTCCTCACACTAAGGATTTTTAGTAGGTACGTCTTTTTGTATGTGAAAAAAATGTTGGAATTTCGGAAAAAGTTGTTAATATTTTGTACTTCTACCATCATGTAGAATCACCTCCCGAAGTAAATGCACTTTAACCCCGGACACCCTGTATTTAGTTTTATTGGTCTGTCTAGTAGGTGATCTAGAAGTCGAAAGGTATTATGTGAATAATTTGTTGACAACAGTTTTCTTTAAGTCACACTTTCACGGATTATCTTCTGTTCAATGGATTTCAGATTTTCAAAATTTGCGAATTGTTTGCATGTTTTCAAATGGGTTTGTTTCACGTTTTATTTTAATTTTTATTACTGTCTTTCACTTTCACCCTTCAAGTGTGATATAATCAACCAATTTAAAGTACCTACCTACGGAAAAAGATGAATTACGCTTGTGATGATTTTACATAATTTGGTTATAACCAGTGGAGCGCTTATTGCCACAATATGGCACTATTTAAAATACCTTGGAATGTTTTGCTGCTAATTTTGGCAAATTTTCCCTCATTTGCAAGTAATTAAGTAGAATTTTACGATTTTTTTATAAATCTTACGAATATGTGATAACCGACAAAAAATAGGTGAATTTATTGGGTATATAGAACAAAAATCAATTTATATGTCTCCATATTAAATTTCGGAGGTCTGATTTTTGTTTATGTGGGCAGAAAACATTCAAAATGATCACCAAAAAATCTCGAGCAATCGGAGAAAAAAGTTTTTGATTGCGCTGACGCTCCAGTGGTTAATAATAATTGGAAGTTACTTGTTAATTGTTACACTAAAGATGGGTACAGTATGGAAAGGGGAAATAAACTTGTCGAATAATGCATTTTCAATATTGAATATATTATTTTAAAACACTATTGTTTTTTTTTATTGCAGGTCTCATGGATAAGGAAACGAGATCTACACATATTAACTGCCGGAATTCTCACTTACACATCAGATCTCCGGTTTCAGGTAAGAATTTACCTTTATAACCTACTTATTTTCATTCCTATTCCTACCACTTTTGTAATCAAATGACATACGAGGTAACATTCAAATTAGTACAAACGTATAATAAAATAAAAATTAATAGTTACACTTTACAATTATTAGAATCCATGATGTATTTTCAATTAGGATTCGTTAAAAAATTATGATTTTTTTTTTTATTGAAAATTTCGAATATTTTTCCAAAATAGTATCATTATAACAGGAACAAATCGTTTCTTGCATAAGTCATTGTTTGACCCGATATCACAAGCGGAGCAACAAAAATATGTATGTACATATAATGTATTTTACTCAGTTCTGGCAGACAAAAGTTTTAAATAAATGTTGATAAGAAACAGCGATTCAAACAAGTGGTTTACTATATTTTGTGACTTATCAGTGGTGGCCGGTTCATTGGGTGAGTTTTGTCCGAGTCCGGGAGACGGATCTAGAGCGATTGACATGGTTGAGGGAGGCATTTTGACTTCTCGGGCTCTCTTGACCCGATGCGCCGTAGTTGGAGGGATGGATTCATATATCCTTCACTCTTGGACACACTGAGCCCCAGATTCCGACCCACCTTCACACCCTTTTCCTTCCTTTCCTTCCCTTTCCTTGCTCTCCTCCTTTTCCTTAAAAAGGCCCTCCACACAGCATCCCTAAGATCCCCTATCCACTCCTGTTATCCTCTAAGATAACAGAGGCCCTGATAGAAATTATTTTCTGAAGAGCCTCCCTTTGGTGCTAATGAAAAAAAGTGAAAAACCTTGAACCTAAGCAAACCCTGACAAATTAAATCTTTACAATAAATTTCCAAGAATGCTCGGTATTATTCATTGATCGTCTAAACACGTAAATTAAATTTTAGAAAATAAAAATTTATCTAACTTTTCCAAGCTTGAGAATAATTAGCCTTCAAATAATCTTGGTATTTTGGGTTAAATATTATTTATTCTTGAAGGTAATATTTTCGACTAGCAAACTAAGCACGTGCCCATAATTTGTTAGTCGAAGAATTTAAAAGCACACTGAACAAAAATGTTGATTCTGTAACCTTAAACAAGTTTTAAATTTAAGTTATATCAACTATTTATTACTACAATATATGATTTACTACAATATAACTTTCATTACTATAACTTTGATTACTATAATAATTTTTCAATAAACTATTGATAAGGTTGTTAAATTTGTTTAACGATTTTCAAAATATCAAAACCTAACAAATTTCTTAAATTATTATTTTACAAGTAACAAAGTCTAACAAAAATAGGTAGAAAAACATTACGACAGAATAAATTATTCTATTGATCTTGTTGAAACCTGGTAAAAAAAAAGCAGTCTGGTTTTCTTTTTTCAAACGTTAAATAATTCTATCGGCATTTCAAACACGAAAAAATTGTTTGGAAAGTCACGAAAATGGAAAGAGAAGTCTAGTTTCACTGTTTAAAAGAAGAAACCATGTATTACAGAGTCAAGGAATATAAATTTCACCAATTACTTGTATTCAATGGGGAAAACAGGAGGTTAAATAGTTGTTGTTTCCGTAAAGGCGATTTAAACTCATTTGCTCTCCAGGCAAAGCATTCTTTAAGCACAAAGCTATCACCGTAAACTTGAGATCTGCTCTGTTCTTCAAATGCTTGAGGTTTTAAAAACATTGAATTCTAGTCGAACCTTCTAGACGAATCATTTTTCCATGGGCGTCATTTTCAATAGAGATAACTTAAAAACGGTTTAAATCGAAAGTCTCCTTATTAACTACAAACGCAAACAAAAGTTTCGACCACGTAAAAAAGTATTACATAAAAATCCTAATTTATTTCAAGTCTGCTGGGTTCATCTTTCTAAGACTGTTAAGTCTAAGAAAAAAGCTATTACAAAGTCAATGAATGTAAATTTCACCAATAACTTGTATTCAATGGGAAAATGCAGGAGGTAAATATTGTTGTTCCCGTAAAGGCGATTTGAACTAATTGGCTCTCCGGGCAAACTATTCTTTAACCGCAAACTCTCACTGTAAACTTGAGACCTTTTCTTTCAATACTTGAGTTTTAATATCATTGAATTAATGGATTTTCTAGTTGAACCTTCTAAAGGAATCATTTTTCTATAGGCGTTATTTACGTATCAATCTATCTATATAAATTTAAATGAATCGCCGAAACATATGCACGCGCATAACTTCGAACGCGGACTTCTTAACGCGAACGACAGCACCAAATTGGATTTTTTGTGTTTGTGTTAGTTATTGTCAGGACAAGGTTTGTATAAAACTACTGGTGAGCTCTGGCATTATGAAATTTGTATAAAAAATTGCAATAGGTGGCACGCGAGTTATTTGAAAACTGAATGTAACGGAATTGAATGTATGGAATGCGGGAGGGGGGAAGGGAACCGGGGAGGGGGAGGAAAACTCGGGAAGGGGGTTTGCGGGACCGGGGAAAGGGGAGAGTGGAATGGGGAGAGGAAAGGTTGGAGAAGGTGGAGTGGGAACACGAGAGGAGAAGGGGATGCTGAAGAGGAAGGGTGGCGGAAGGGGAACGGGGCGAATGGGAAAGGACACGCAGGGAGAAGCAATTTTTTTGTTTAATGGCATAGCAACGCTTGCCGGGAACCATCTATTTTCAATAGAGATAACTATAAAACGATTCATTTGAAATTCTGATGATTTATTTTTATCGACAGAGAGTGTGTTCCTTCATAAAATTCAACCCCAAATCCTTTAAATCGAAAGTCTCCTTGTTAAGATGAAGCCATACTAAATAATGCAAAATCATACAAAATCGTATGTTTTTGTTTTGAAAATTTGACCGCTTAGAAGTATTATAGATGCTTCAATTAAATACTGCGTGTAAAAAATACCTTGGCCCTTAAAAATATCGGTAATTTTTTTAATAAGCTTAGAAAAAAATAAAGTATTAGGTCTATAAAAAAAATTTTCAACTGAAAACTCTCTACTTTTAAACACTTTTTCGGATATGGTTTTATTGCATAATGTGGCAAATTCAGTTTCTTATATAATTATCGCGAAAATAAATTATATTTACGCCCGGACCTCACAAAATAAAATAAAATATGCATTTTCGCGTTGGTATTTTTGACATCACGGCGACAATACGGCAGTCGACGAATTTGTTATATCAAAGTGAACCTTATACCGTTCTCCGAAGAACGACTGGCAGCCGCCCCATTATTCCGTCATTACTCCTCCGGACGGAGCGGAGAAACAATGTGTTAGGGTCCGCGCTGCTTGTTTTCGTGAAATCAATTTAAAAATTCCGTTTTATTACAATAAACAATGCATAAAAAATGAATTAATGTTTTTTACAGGCCTTTACGAAATCAACATGTAAAAAAAAATTCTCAAATATCTTTTCCAACCTTTCCAAAAGCTTTTTCTCAAGTATTTTTAAACTCCTCCCATAAAAGGGCGTGAATTCCGATTTCGATTTTTTTGTGTACTAGTGGACCGCCTTAACTACAAACTCTAATAAAAAATTTTACCATGTACAAAAATATTACGTAACATAAAAAACCTATTTCATTTCAAGTCTGCTGGGTTCATTTTTCTAAGACTGTTCTTATAAACTGAGACGAACATTTCCGCGTAATTGTACCAAATGAATTCAGACTGTTTACGACATTGATCCACCGTCTGTTGGGAAAATGCTCAAGAAATAGCAATGATCACGTTCCTAGCGTGACCTGAGATCGTTTCCAAGAGAAAATCCCCTCGGAGAATAGAAGGCCCCTTTGATGTGGTCTGGAAAATTTCCTCACAGAGCCTTGAGGGAAAACGCAGAATTTATAAAAATAAAATCAGAAAAAATATTGAAAAAACGGTCAGCTTTTAAAATCAAATGAGTGTAATTCTTCGTCGTATTGAGGCTATTATTTTTTAAAACTCAATCGTAATGTGTTGATCGAAAGCATTATTTTTGTATAGTACATATTTTCACTGTCAAGGTGCTTATATTCATAAAGTATTTTCTATTTCTCTGGCAGCAATGAGTATAATTTAAGAGCAATTTTAATAAAAATGCATACACTTCACGTAGGAAACGAAAATAATGCCATAGTAATTCGGATGGGAGATTTGATATCTAACCCTAAATAAAAATAGCAGAAATTTGTTTGGCCAAATTCTATTCTCTTATATGAAGAAAAGAATGAACATGAAGTTAAGGTCAATTGATTTAGTTTCTTTTGGAATAAGAATCACGACAGAGTGGATTCCCTAGAGAAGTGACCAAAACGACCGAAGAAGAGGTGGACTGATCTAAGTACTGATAAAGAATGGCTGGTAGAGAAATAGTTAGTATTTAATTTGTTCGTAATAAAATATTTTTAACGTTCACTCCAGGCTCAAAGGATCAATTCCTAATAAAAACTAATTCCAGAAAAAATATTCCTCCGTCATTATTTTACGAGCTATACTTTCTTCTCATTATAATGAAAGCAAGAAGACTCTAAAGAATTAATTTTTTTAAATCCCGGAATTGCCATCTTTTTTTATAAAAAAGTGTATCTGTGGCGCAGCGCTGTGGAAAAAAGAGTCGCTGTTTTAATATAACTCGCGGTAATTGGCGTGGATTTGATTTTTATTCCAATTTACAGATTTGTTCCGAGAATTATGAAATTTTGCACATTTGACCTTACAAACAAAAGAGAGTTAACTGTTTTCGTGAAATTGAAAAAAAACTATCCCTATCTTCTTTTCTAACCCCTTGAAACAGAATTCTGATGCGCCATGATGATATACTTTTTTTACTACGAATAATTTACGTTCAAAATCAGAGGATTTTTTTATATATTAGCTCCACAAAAAAGGCAAAGACTGAAGAGAAAAAAACATTCAACATTGGGGATGCTGCGTGGAGGGTCTTTCTAAGGAAATAAAGGGGATGAAGTTTTGGGAAGGAAAACAGTATGAGGGAAGAATAGGAATCTGGGGGTCTGTGTGTCCAGGAGAGACGGACGTATGAATCCGTCCCTCCCTCTGCGGTTCAAGGCGTTGGGTTGAGATAGTCCTGTCTGTGAGATCGAAAGGACTCAACCAGTACCTCCCGATCTGGCCTATTATATCTGGAAATTATAATAAGTAAGCTAAAATTTTGTGCGGTTTATGGACTTCGCATCAAGCTAAACATAAGAATACGCTGGAAAAAATCCAGAAAAAATCGTCGGGCATATCTACATATGTGTGCGGACGCAGGGAGCTTTTTGGAGTATAATTATATTTGTTAAAAATGGTATCAAGCGTAACGAACGGATGGTAATAAAACCGGCCTAGAAATCAGATGTTCTGCAAATATTGAAATACTTACATTAAATAGTTCATAACTCTATCGGTAGCACATTAATCTTAGAATTCTGTGGCTTATAATGATGCCTGAAAACTTCATGTCATCACGACTTGTTCAAGATACTACATGGCAGAAGGGACGTTCTACGATGGCATAGCATGACAAGAGGAATTGCTCTTAAATGAATTTTTTCGACAAAATGTATGTATCTCTTTAATAGCCGTAAATTTATTGCACACTATTTATTATCTTCCCAAACACGAAGGAAAGTCAGAATGCGAGGTCGGAGTAACCTACAATAAAAAAAACCACAATAAAAAAAATATATGTTAAAAATATATATTGTTACGATGTACATTTACGGTTAGAAGAAATGTTTGTAAAATCCATTGTTATATAAATTAATCCTTAAAAGTCACTTTCTTGACATAAGGTGACCGGAAGCGACTTCCGGCGCGCAAGAAGAATAGCAACTTGCCGGTCGACGACGCCCGGTCCGCCAGTCTGCATTTACCCTTGGTACTGAGCGGTCACGGCCGACTCTTGTTTGTAATAGCATCTCCGAGCGCTCCCACGAAATGGGCCAGCCAAGTTTTCAAGGGGCCGCGGGCACGCGACGCGATTTCGAGATCGTGTCGCCATATCGAGAATAAATGGGCACGTTAGTCCCTCGATAGTGAAGAATTAAATCCTTACCCGGGCCACGCCGGCACAAGGTGTTCCTGCTCCTGCCGCCCTCGTAAGTCCACCCTCTGTACTGTAATGTGTCCTCCATTAAATTTTATTTTACCTATCGGCGCTATCCCGGACCCAGGGACGAGAGAGAGAGATTTCTTGTTAGGAACTAATAGCCAGGAACTGTGATTGTTTGTATGTCGATCATGTTTTTCGGGCTGCTGAACTTGTTATCTGACAATATACCTTCTATTTTAACCTAACCCCTCTTTTATTTGATTGAGTTTATACGTGGGCAAGTGTGGCAAATACTGTATGTACTTCCTCATAGCTAACCGCGACCTACGACCCCGATGCTGAAAGGTCTCCTGCCACTCCGACGACGATGAGCTAGCGTCTGGCAAAAGGTAGGTTTGAGTCCTTCACCACTCGCCTATGGTGCACGTCACCGTGAACTGTGGGGCCCCTCGAGCCTCACACGGGCGCCCTTCACAATATGTACAGAGTGTAACATCACATACCAGAAGAATTTAAGCCAGCAATACAAAATAATACGAGTAAAAAAGGAGTTGTTGTTTTGTTATCCGATGATATTATTTTTTCTATTAGAAACAAAACAAATCGATCAACGGTCGTCACTGATCATATTCCTGCTCGTCGCGACGGGATGTGTATATATCACACGGGATTTGCGCGCTGTTTTGTATGTTACACGTTATGACGTGTGAAAAATAAAATATTTTTTATTGTTTTTAATTGAAAAAAAACGACTGAAGTAAAAGTTCACAAACTTATAAAAGAACAAATGACATTGGGGTGACATTGACTTTCCAGACAATATGGTTTTTTGCATTTCGCATAGTAGTACACACTCATGCGTCTTTTTTCCCTGGGCAAAAGTTGCAATGACGTTGTTCACCGTTCACATCGATTACTGTTCGCATGTCATTTTTTCGTAACAATTACCACTTTTTTTAATGTATTCACCAGTTTACCCCCAAGTGTCGAGCCTGCGTAAATAAGTTTTACTTTAAAAAAACATCAGACAGCAAAATGACATCTACATTTTTTAACTCCAAATATGCTCTGGAATATTTCATTAAAATCTCTTGGGTGTATAATTTTATACCATGTTTATGTGGTAAAACAATCATTACAGCTTTCTATTTATAACACAAACACACTAACACAAACAAACATACCGAACAATACACAATCGACACAACACAGATTTATAATTAAAACAACTTCAATAGAGGAAATTGACAAAATAATAAACACATTAAAAAACAAAATTGCACCTGGATTAGATGAGATAACAACGGATTGCATAAAAATAATAAAAAATGAAATATTAAAACCTATAACACACTTAATAAACCTTAGTATAACACACTCCTGCTTTCCTAGTTCTCTTAAAACAGGACTGGTGATCCCTATTTATAAATCCGGAGACAAAATGGAAATAACTAACTATAGACCAATCACATTATTAAACTCGCTATCAAAGATTTTCGAAAAAGTCTTAAAAAACCAAATCATAAAATACTTGGAAGAAAACAAATTAATCTCAGATAAACAATATGGATTTAGAGAAAAGAGAGGTACAAAAGAAGCTTTGGCATATACTATAGATTATATACATAGCAACTTAGATCAAGGATACAAATGTATAGCGATATATCTAGATTTAGCTAAAGCCTTTGATTCAATCTGCCACAATACACTTTTTAAAAAATTAGAAAATATGGGTATCAAAGACAAGGAACTCCAACTATTAAAAAGTTATATGAGTGATAGAACACAACAAGTCAAAATTAATAACCATACAAGTAAACCACTGCCGATTACATACGGAGTTCCACAAGGAAGCATACTAGGGCCCGTTCTTTTCACTATTTACATAAATAACCTTTGTAGCATGGAAATAAACGGTGAAATAGTTAGTTATGCAGATGACACAGTTTTACTGTTTAAATCTAAGGATTGGAATAATGTAATTAACATAGCAAATTTAGAAATCACGCGGGTGAAAACTTGGCTAGACTCAAACATACTTACACTAAATATATCGAAAACAAAATTTATGACGTACAGTATAAATAGTACAGGACAACCAAGAAACAACTCAAACACCATAAAAATACACGAATGTTTAAATACTAACATCTGCAGTTGCCCTTCTCTAGAAAAAACAGAACAAATAAAATATCTAGGAATCATAATTGACCATAACCTTAGATGGACACATCATATCAAACAAATCACAAATAAACTCCTCAAAACAATGCACATTTTCCTAAACATAAGAAACATATATAATATAAAACAAATGAAAACAATATATTTTGCACTTTGTCAGTCAATAATAGAATATGGATTAATTATCTGGGGAGGAGCAACAAACTCAGCTATCGATCACTTAGAAATCGCGCAGAAAACGATCTTAAAGATAATACTTAAAAAACATAGACTGACTGACACAAACCAAATATTTAACAGTTGTGACGTACTAGATATACGCCACTTATATGTTAAAACACTGCTAAACTACATTTTTGACCAGAAAAACAAATTTCAACAATCTCAAAATATCACTAACAGACCAGTTAGACAATCGTACAAAAATAACTTAAAAACTCCGACGGTATATACAAGCTTTTGACAAAGGCACTATAAATATCATGCTATAAAAGCATTCAACAGTCTTACCCTTGAAATTAAAATGGAAGAAAACAAAAATAATTTCGTACTCAAAATTACAAAATGGATTAAAGAACAAAAAAAACAATATTACCAAAATTTCTTTACAAAAAAATAATAAAACACAACTACACGAAACACTCAAAACCAACATAAAATACACATCACTCACAAACACACAACACATAATATATATATAATATATTCCGATTTTAATTTATTTTTTTAGTAATAAAATAATTCATTTTATCCTATAATTTTAGCTTAATTATAAATTTTAATTTTTAGTTTATTTTGTTTTTGTTTTATAAAATGGAGGCCTCAGCACAGGTGAGCTACCCAGTGAGGCCGACATTGTTTAATTTTATTTTTGAAATGTTAAATATTATGTCAAACAAATGAATAAATAAATATATAACAACACAATTTCCCAGTAACAAATCAGATCTATGTATTACACTAACTACAATATTATTAGTTCAAACATTTTGTTACAAGACAAAATATAAAAATACCACTTGCTGTGCGGTCTGAAAAACCGCTTAACTTTTCCCGATGGCAGCCTCCGCTGAGGTTTCGCCGCAGAGTTACCATTTAAATCCCACGACACTCCCCGTGTCCATTTCAATTATTGTTACACCGGCAGACTAGGATTTTAAATGCTAATGGAAATGACCAGAATGTTCTGGAACGTTCTGTTTTCGGAAGTTGGGGAATTTTTAAATTTAGGAATGTAAAAAGGTTTTTCACAGGTGGAGTTGTGAGACATAATATCACTTCTGTCAAAATATTTTTACAGATATAATGAAAAAAAAAAACTTCGTTTCCCCTTGCGTGCCTTATCATAAGTATAAAGAATATAGTAATTGTAATATCTCTAATGTTCTCTCCGGAGACATTCGTTATTTGTAATTAGGTACTAGGACCAGTATTCTCTAGTACTGCAGGATGCGTACCTATCGAAAGACTAAGGTTTTATTGAATCCCAGTTACTGTATATTGACATATCGTAATTTATTACCTTTCTGACTAAAGGCTAGGTTTTGCCTGCGGAGATCTAGAATCATAATAACTCTGCAGTGCATATCTACCTTCGACACATCTTGGAATCGAGACAATCTGATCCGAAGAGCCCATAGAAAAACTAAAGATATGTGAGCACTAATCATAGACTAATTTATTATATATTACAGTAACTAATGATAACCGAAACATTGGTATGTGCTAAGTAATTGTGCACCATTGGAACATAATGGTTGTTCTTCCTAGTCCTTCCTGATGAAAAAAGGAATAGCAATGGCGACCGTTGAACTAATCGCTTATAATTCCCGATAACGCGCGCATCGGAGAATGCTGATACACGATTAGCGAGCAATGGTAACAACTGGAGGTTTTTTGGTAACATGTTGGCCAATTTGCAAACACTGACCAAATTGTTGCCAATTTGAAGATACATTTTAAATTATTTTTGGGAAATTTAAAATTTCCACATATTGCGATCTTCGGATAACCACAAGGCTAACTAAGTCATTTCAAGTTTTAACTATAGATGTCTCGCATCTCTACTTAATTACCTATTTGTTATTTAAATTCCGCAAACCGAAATTTTTGAAATATTTTTTTCTTAGAAATTATTGATCCTGTGTTCAAATATAAAGATATGCAAGTTTGAATTATCAGATAGACTGTAGACAATATACATAAGTCAGAATATTTCATTTTCTTCAAATAAGTGTCGCGTACGGTAATTTTAAAGTAAATATTGTGCGGATTTCAAGCGTTCATAAATTTTACCAATTTTTCATGAATTCTGAAAATATGAGATAAATGGTCAGATATAGGTACATTCAATAGCTCTCTAACTCAAACATTCAAAACAGTTTACGTGTCTTCATGTTAAATTTCGGGGGGAGGTATATTTTTTTATGATGCCGGGAAATTTCCAAACTGAGCACTTAAAAATTCAGCGCTCGAGGCTTCAATTAATCATGTTGCTGAACGTGTGCGTATTGGTGTAGTATATTTTACGGATAATCTCAAGGCATTTATTGTTGGGAAACATATAAGATCACTTCGTAATAAAACCATAATAAAACAGATTTCTTTCGAACACTGCATCTTGCGATGTAGATTTGAAAGCGTACGAGAATACAAGAGTTCAATTCTGCTTTCTAACACTGTTTTGTTCTCAATAAAACTTCAAAACTAGCTATAGACGAATAAGCGTTCACCTAGAAATTTGTAAGAGAAAATTTTCTTATCACATGGGCGTGGGCTGCAC
Organism: Limnephilus lunatus; assembly: GCA_917563855.2. Classification (NCBI taxonomy): domain Eukaryota; kingdom Metazoa; phylum Arthropoda; class Insecta; order Trichoptera; family Limnephilidae; genus Limnephilus; species Limnephilus lunatus. Next base: position 70,255,752 of record OU830594.1, on the reverse strand, counting down.
AAAAATATGACAATGAATAATTAAATACAATAAAATATTATACATTATGGGTATGTGTACTTTAACCTTGTTATTTAAAAGAGGCTTATATCAATATCTAAAACCGAAACGATCAAAAAATAATGACAATAAATTCTGACAATAAAGATGTCAATGAACTCCAAAACGGGATTTTTATTTATAAGATAAGCTCCTTATTCTAGTTCCTTATAAATCCTTGGATACATGTTACAATGGAGAGCGGTTTGGTAAAAAGCCATAATCTGCCTTAGGTGAAGGGTTTATTTTTCCCCAGATACATTGTATCAACAATATTTATGTATTTTGGCGAAGAGACTCTACGAAAAGACCTTTTCAGGTAATAGAGTTTGTGAAAATAGAAACTTTAATGGAAATTCGATGAAAAAAAAAATGGTTGTTCCTTTTTGTAAATACCGCATAAGAATTCAAATTGCTTCCAAACATTCGGAGCCAGTTGAACTATCACAACTACATTACGAGGTTTCAGAAGTTGAAACTTTATTAGAATTTCATATCGTGTTCCTCATCAAAATCTGGGTATCGATGAAAAAAAAGATGACGAAAAAAAGTATAAAAATACTTGAACCTTCAGATTTGCCGACCAAGCACAACCAAAGCCACTGCAAGCCAGGTGTGATTCTGGATGATGGTTTTTCTGCAGGGCGAATGAGAGTAGCTATTTCAGCATTAAATATTCCCAAGGCGGGTGCTCACGTTGCTGTTAATAACCTAAGGAACTTAGAACTAATAATACAAAATTTTGTGAAATACATGCACAATTTCATCGTTGATTCTTTCTTTGTATCTATCATGTATTGCCAAAGTATGCGTCGTTCGTGAAATAGATACACCAGTGTCACGCGAATATTTAATAAATATTTATATCTGCCTAATGCTAATAGCCTTCTTCAATTCTCACATTATTGTGAACTGGACCTCCAAGTTTTAGAAACACTGCAACTGGAGTATAGATCTGTAACAGCATTCGTGTGATTTAGATACACTGCAGCTGGAGAACAAATCTGTTATTGTAATCATACGATTTAGGTATGCTGCAACTAGAGTACAAATCGGTGACAACAATTATATGATTTTACGGCAACAAATCTGTCTCGTGTACTCGTATTCTTGGAGTTTTGTCCGCCACCGCGAATTTGCGTAAAGCAAACAGTTATGCTCAATTCATTCTATATTCGTAGTACACATAATTTTTTAATAGTTAGGTAGAGAGCAGTGACAGTTTTTTCTAAGTAAATTGGGTAGTTGTGAACTCCCATGACGTAACGTAATCAAGATAAGCTCGCATTACAAAATATCACCACACTTTGAATTCCGATCTAAAAATTTACCCGTCCGTTTTCATACTACTCATGTGCGAAATGTTTCCCATACTTGCGTTGTGAATTCAGCAACTACGGGACTTTCCGTTCTATGAAATACTTCGTTCAAAACATACTTACTATTGACGTTTCAGCGCCAAACCACGCAAGCGTGCAAACCTTACGCTGCCCGGGTGCGTAGCGACTATGAGATTTGTTCGGATTAGTATTTTGCAAGAATCTATAGGTAAATTTTTTCCATGATTATAATGCATAATTATTATTTAAGTTGTTATTAAAATAGTTTCTTATGTGACTTTTGGTTATAAAACATTTTTTCTGAATAACTAACCACATCTATTATTACTTAGCCGCAGACACACTAATCAATCACCAAATTACTACTTGGTCGCTAATATCTGGTGCAGAGATGAGATGAAATTAATTTAGATCTATATTCATATATACAGATTTATGGAAGAGGAATTTTTTTTAAATATTTTTTAATCTCCTATAGACCGTCCATTAAGGCCACGAACCGCCACTGATACAGAGTACCAAAGTATATGAAAAATAAAATGTTAAAACTATCGTACAAAGAGTAAAATCATGTCGTGTAATTCGTGGTACCTATCCGTTTTCACTTATCGCATTACTTTCCGCATGATGTACATACGTAAAAAAAAACCACAAACACGCGAACGCACAAGAAGCCTCACAAGGTCGTACTCGTACTCGACAGGTACCGCTAGAATTGTATTTCAGTCACAAAACAATAATCATTGCGTTGAAGCTTAAAAATCTAAGATGGAATTTAAATCTTGTTTTAATTATTTTATAAAAACGTAGTCTGTAAACTTTTTGGTCTTGAAATAAGGAATGTGAAATATTGTGAATCAAATCGTTGTCAAAAGACTGATAGAATGGCACTCCAAAATTGCGAAACAGCATCGCTGAATGCTTCACACGGTAACTCAAATTGTAAGGTTTTCAACCACTAATCGAAATGGAGCTGTTTGCAGTCACCGAAGTTTAATTGAATTGAATTGCATACCTTGACACCCCACTTACTTTTTTTTATTTGCGGTAGTGGAGAATGGTTGAGGAGTCTCTTTGACTTCTCCAGCCGTATTCTGTCGGAATATCACCTTGCACCGCAGTGAGAGGGATAGATTCATACGCCCGTCACTCCTGGACACACTGACCCCCAGCTGCCCACCCTCATAAACTTTTCCTTGCCAGAACTTCCTCTCCTTCCTTTCCTAAAAAGACATTCCACACAGCATCCCCAAGGATGACATAGGCTCTGGGGGATTTTTTTTCCTCAATGTCTCCTGTGGAGAGCTAATGTAAAAGGTAAAAATATTCAGTGAAAAGAATTGTAAAATGTATCAATTGTCAACGCTATGTGTAAACGTAGTGAAACGTAGTGTAACGTAGTGGAAAGGTAGTGGTAACGTAGTGTAACGTAGTGGAAAGGTAGTGGTAACGTAGTGGTAACGTAGTAAGGGAGTAGATTCGACCGATATGCTTGCAACCAATCCTATTCTAAAATTTGTCTTGAAATCTTCTTAGTATAAATCCATTGACCTTTAAGTAATAAATCGCTTCTGCTAACAAATGATCGTCGTTTGTAAAAGTACTTATAAGAGATTTTCTTGTTGTTTCTTGTCGAATTTGTTTCGGTTCCCGATCGATTAATTATGTCATCAACATCGGCGGTTATCCCTTGTGGCTGAGAGGGGTTAATTCTAGTAATTGTGGCTTATTGAGCGGCTGAAAAGCCTAACCTTGGCGTTAAGATGTGGGAAATCTGGAGCATCTTAAGAAATTTTCTAAGAAATTACTTCATTAATTATTAATTACCTACTAGCAGGTAAAACTCGCTCCGCAGGTTTTTGCTGCTAGGCCCTGCGGGCGGCTTTTGGTCGGCTTCGCCCGGTTAGTGTTAGTTATCATTTTATAAATCCAATAGGAACTGGTTAGAAAATTAGCACGTTCCTCGGATCCACTGTCATGGAGTCTTTCCGTATCCTGCTGACGAATTCTTGAATTCGAAACCAAATTACAACGGTGGCTTTGTTTGAAATTCCACTTACACAGATGTTATGTGGGAATTATTACCCAGGGAACACGTCCGGATTCGACCTGCTGACGAAAGTGGCGAAGTCTTTTGACGAATTATTGAATACGAAACCAAATTACAACGGTAGCTTTGATTTAAATTCCACGTACACAGTATGGCGTGGCGTCAGATATGCACTCGAAGCCGGGTTTTGAAATTCAACCACGCAGACGCAAGCCCAATAATACATTTCGATTAATAATGCAACCAATCTACAGGTTATATATTAATTTAAGTGTAGGTATGTTCGTAAGTATTATAAATTGACTTAAAAAATTACTGCTTTAACACAGGCTAGCCTAGTGAGGCTGGTAAACATTAACACTGAACATGTACATTTTAAGTTATAAATCTTGCAAAATTCGTTCAAAAAAAAAAAAATATATATATATATACATATACATAATATATATATATATCACACCGTCTATTTGGCGACCATCATGGGCAAATATGCATTTAAAGTGGCGACCACCGACATTTGGCGACCGATATACGGTCGCCACTTTATTTTTCGAAATTTTTACACAGTTCATTAATATATGTCGTCACAAGCATCTTGGCGAAATTTGTCCTGGTCGCCAAATTGGGCTTGAAGTGGATGATTTCGAATATTAAAGTTCCGGAGTCTGTCGCTATGCAGCTAGGCGCTAGGTGATATACATGGCCATGTATTCTGCATTTCATTCCTACGCTTTAGTGGCGACCGAGTGTGACGTATTCCACATTTCATTCCTAGCATTTAGTGGCGACCAGAAACGACGTATCCTGCATTTCATAAAGTCCGAAATGGCGACCGCGAAGAACAAGATGTACCTACCTATGTTTCACTTCATTCCTAACTTTTAGTGGCGATCGGGTATGACGTATACCACATTTCATTCCGAGCATTTAGTGGCGACCGGGTATGACGTATCCCGCATTTCATTCCTAGCCTTTAGTGGCGACCGGTGACGTTGGCAAATTTTGGTGGTGTATTCGGCATTTCGTACTAGCCCAAATTGGCGACGTTGCCGGTTCAAGTCAAATCCCGTACGAGTGTTGAGGTGCACGCCCCGGCGGGGTGATTTTGCGACGTTGCCGCACATATTTGGCCGGTTGCTGCGAATGTTTTGCCTTTTTCAAATTTTGTCGCGATCAACCGTATTATCGTATACCGAGCATTGACGTCCGTGCGGCTTAGGGTGTATTTGGCGACCGATCATTTTAGTGTGTTATTTACAATACAGTATTGATTACTGTTGATGCATTGAAATGGAACAAAATAATTGAAAGAATAACAGAATAGCCATACCAAGATTACTCTTCGGAGTCACACCAGCCCTCTGACGTAGAATTCAGATACTGTGAGATCTGTGCCTTCAAATAATATTTCTTCTTTTCAATCGTTTTTACGGTCAAATTTACTTCTATAAAATTCCCTTTTTATTATTTATTGAGTTAGTTATACTACATGAATATAAACTAATAAGCACAATGTATCATTTCATTTGATAAATTTAAATATTTTTAAAGTAAGCATAACATTTATTTTTAAATACATTAATTCTTTCTTCATCCTTAATACTTTCAGGCATTTCATCGTACATCTTTATTTATTTATTTATTTATTTATTTATTTATACTGGGTTTTACAGATGTTTACACTTACATGAGAACAATCCAGTTATAAAACTCAGTTATTACACAATTATAAAAATCTACAATTACATACAATTAAATACAAATAAATACAATTAGAAAAACAAAAACATCACAAATAAAAATACAGAATTATATATAAGGTCACTCAAGTAACACATTGCAATGAGTGGTAAAAGACATATGAAATACGCGAGCATGCATAGAAAGACAATTCACACAACATAATTAGTTAGTACTTTTTAACAGCGCTAGAACTTTTTTTTTAAATCCGTACAAATTGTCAACGAAAATATCCACATCAGCGCACTCTATCTTGTTATACAGTCGACACATCTGGGTCAGAGGGCTAAAGTAGGCGATATTATTTTTAAATGTATTCATATGAAAAATGTTATGGCGTCTTAAGCAATGGGAATTGGGGACATTAATTTCAATACTGTTAAGACATAATGTAGTATCAAGATGGCCGTGAATAATTTTATGTAAACATATTAGATCAGTCAATTGCCTTCTAGTTTTAAGTGTATCAATCTTGAAGTAATCACGACGTACATCGTATGATCTGAGATGGTCGTGTAGTCCACATTTGAAGGATAACATTCTTAGTAATTTTTTTTGAACTGATTCTACAATGTTTTCATATTTGCAGTAATGTGGATTCCAAATAGTGCTTCCATATTCAAGTTTACTTCTAATTAAGGCATTGTAAAGTGTTAGAATTGATTTAGGATCTTTGAAAGGTTTACATATTCTGTGAATAAATCCCATCATTTTTAATGATTTGCACTTAATGTTGTTAATATGTACATCAAATATGAATTTAGAATCAAGAGTGATTCCTAGATCCCTTATTGAAGAAACTTTTTTAAGAATAATATTATTGATAACATAAGAAAAATCCTTTATAATTCTATTTCTAGTAAAGTTTAAAATGTAACATTTTTCAACATTTAAGTGCATATCATTGACAGTACACCAGTTATTGAGTGTGTCGAGGTCATTTTGAAGCAGCTGATGATCGGAAACAGACTTAATTTTACGAAAAATTTTAAGATCATCGGCGAAAAAAGCATAATCACAGTTTAATTTCGAGCCAAGGTCATTTATGAATATAAGAAAAAGCAGGGGGCCAAGATTTGAACCCTGTGGTACACCAGAAGTTACAATTAAAGGGGATGATTTGTATCCATTAATAAGAACTAATTGAGTTCTGTTATACAAATATGATTTCACCCAGCGTAATAGGTCTCCATGTATTCCAATTTGTTCAAGTTTTTTTAGTAAGATGGAGTGGTTAACTCTATCAAAAGCTTTTTGGAAATCAGTATAAATTGTATCTACTTGTAATCTTTCATTAAAAGAATTACAAACATAATTACAAAATTCCAAAAGATTTGAGTTGATTGATCTTTGAGGAACAAACCCATGTTGCCTAGTGCAGAGAAGGGGTTTAAAATGTGAAAAAATACTTTTATATATCAGAGATTCAAAAACTTTAGCAAAACAGGATAGTATACTGATTGGCCTATAATTTTTTATTAAAGATTGGTCTCCCGATTTTAATACTGGGACCACGTGTGCTTTTTTCCACAGATCGGGAAAAGTTCCCGTGGTAAGGGATGCATTAAAAATTATAAAAAGCGGTAAACATAAAGAGTCTGCACAGCAACTAACAAAGAAAGGAGGAATTTTATCAGGTCCTGGGCCCTTACTGGGATCTATTTTACTCAAAAAACATTTTATTTCATCTGCACTAATATGTATTTTACCCAAATTGCTTTGATTGTGTTCAGTAATGTTTGGCATTGAATCATTAGTAGATGATTCCGACTTGGTATAAACAGATGAAAAATATTTAGAGAATAAGTTTGCTATGTTTTCACCGTCATTCGCGGAAATATCGTCAAGATGCATTACTTTAGGAATACAATTATTTTTTCGTAATGATTTTGAGTACGACCAGAATAACTTTATGTTACCTTGCAGACCACTTTCGACAGAGTTGATATATGATTTATAACATTCACTTTGTATTTTTTTTGTAAATTTCCTTAAATAAGAGAATTCCCTATAATCTGACTCATAACCATGTTTTTTTACCTTAAGTCTAACTTTGTTTTTTTTCTTAAGAAGAGCAATCAATTGCTGATTAAACCAGACAGGATATTGATTTTTTGTTTGAGTACGATATTTTTTAAAGTATTTGTCAATAATTTCCCACAATTTTTCATATAATAAGATTACCATGCTATTCACATTTTTATTTTTAAAGAGAGTTATCCAATTAACAGACAATAGATCCTGTCGACATTCATCAAAGTTTCCCTTCCTGAAGTTATATTTTGAATCTTTAGTCCTCTATATTAGGCAGTTCTGTGATTTTTATTTCTTCATTTGTGGCAATCGAACTCTGTTTATATTTCTTGTTTCGTAATTATGTACGTCTCTACTAAAACAATTTCATCCTTAAAGTATTTTGGCATTTGGTTTTTCACGATTTTATGCACAAAAATTAACACATTAAATGGTAGTCTCTTTTTTATTGGAATCCAATTTAGCTCATCACATTTACAACTCATAGCTCTGTTCTGTATGACTTCTAGTTTGTTCAAATTTCCTTCATTGGCCAAATATAACATCTTAGAGCAGCAATCCAAATGTGGAGTAACGATAGTTTTATAAATGAGCTCCGTAGTGTTTCTATTTAATTTATGTCTTAGTCTTCTAAAAAAAAATGACCTTTTTTGATACCTTTTTTATCACATATTCAAAGTTTGCTATGAAAGTCAGTATTGAATCGAATATTACACCCAGGTATTTGATTTCATTTAATTTTCCAATCTTTTCACCATTAATTGACAAATTTAATCCTGTGTTACGCGTTTTATTGCCTATTTCCATATATTTTGTTTTGTTTACGTTCAGTTTCAACTTTTTTAATTTAAGCCATTTGTAATTTAATCTTCACACGAAATATAGATTAAGGTATCGTCTGCAAATAGTCTAATTTTGCAATATTAATTTCTAATTTACAGGAGTTCCACTTACTCTGAAGGTGATGGTGGGATACGACCCAAATCCCAAATTGACACCGATTTCAGTTTTTAGACAGCGGATGTGTGAAACAAAGACGAGCTCACCAGTTAATTTTACTCGAAAAAATATTAAAAAATTCTGATAACGACCATCGTACATCGTTTCCACCAAACTTCAATGTATTGACCAAATCCAAGAAGAAAATATAAATAAATGATATATAAATAACAAACACATACACTGCGCAGTTCACACGCCATAGAAATGAAACTTCAGAAAACTAAAGTAGACAAAAGTGTGTAGGCTACGAAGCACCGCACAAAGAGGAGACCGATTATTCTCGCAGTGTAAATCCTATAGATTTATGTTTTTGTCCCTTTTTAGGGTCACTATTTTTCGTTTCATCGAGTTTAAAATCACAAAGAAAGATAGACTAACATTGATGGGTTACGAATAACCCAATAATGTTTTAAAAATCTCTTACTACCACCACAGAAAGCCGAAAATGTTGTTTGTGTTGAGGTGGGACTTTTTTTTATTAGCTCCACACAGGGACCCTGAGGAAAATAAATTCCCTCAGGGCCTATGTCGTCTTAGGGGATGCTGTGTGGAGGGTCTTTTAGGGAAGGGAAGGATAGGAGGTTCTGAAAAGGAAAAATGGCATGCGGGGTGGGTAGGAATCTGGAGGTCAGTGAGTCCAGAAGGGGACATATAGGTATTATAAACCCATCCCTTCAACTACGGTGTAAGGTGATGGGTAGAGAGAGAGCACTACTGGAAAGGTCAAAAGGCCTCCCAAAACCAGTCTCTCTCGATCCGGCCCACCACGCAGCAGGTGGGTAGACCGCCGTCAAGACCTGGACAAACTTCCCCCCCCTGAAACCCGGATATCTCTGTTAACACACAGCTATAATATGCGTGGGATGGCGTTTTTCGGCATATCGCTTGCCGTACATTCCAAATTGGAATATAAGGCGAGCGTTATGCTGAAATATGCCGTCCCACGCATATTATAGCTGTGTGTGAACAGTGAACACGCTCAACCTCCAAAATACACGCGGCACGCGTCGTGATAAACCCGCCGCGCGCCGCGCGCCGCCCCCTGACCCTTGACCCCAACCCTCGTACGGGAGAGTTCAAACGAACTGACAACGAGTTTTGAAATGCAGAATGCATCTTCCCTTCTTGTCGTCACTAAAAACTAGGAATGAACTTCAGGTTGGGCGCGCGTTTGGCGTATTTCCCGACTATGCACCGGCGCCGAAGGGATCAAAGACGCTAGTTCCTCGGAGCATCTTCCATTGAAATACCGGTAGAACAAGGGTAGCATTCCCACCCGACCCCTAAAGATTGCAATCCTTTTGTATTGATGCAATCTGTTTGTATTGATTAAAAGATTTTAATCCGTTATATTTTTTTTACATTAACGCATGAGTAAAAGCGTACATCAATCAAATACAAAAATGCTATCTTTATTTCTAAAAATCGTAGCTCCGGGCACCCCCGAGGTTCCATTCGAATATTTTAAAAACCAGTAGCTATTATTATTTACGAATCACTTTTGCATCTTTTGTTGATTTTCACAAAATAAACAATAAATAAAATTAAAAGTATTTAAGTTTGTTGTCTGTAGGTTACGTTAGGATTACTCTATAATTTTAATTATTTCCTCATCTTCATGTTTACTTAGCCATAATTTGATGTCTTTTTTAAACTTTTTTTTCTGCAAGGTGTTCTTAATTTCAATTGGAAGGGCATTATATAGTTTTGTAGCATGGAAATTATGGTTTCTCTGCCCAAAAGATCTATTTAATTTCGGGATGTCTAGTAGTTTTGAGGATTTCATCCTTGTAGTGTAGGTGTGTTGGTCAGCAAGGTACTCATATTTTTCTTTAAATTTGATAAAATTGCATTTTTTAGTATAGTTAAGTAATGCTGAACACATTTGGAAAAATTGTTTTTCACAGATATGTACATTTTGATTCGTTTTTTTTTTAAATTTACTAATTAAAAAAATATCAATTAAAATCTGCCACCTTTTTGAACTTTTACATTAATTTACCCCTCCAGTCCTCGGGCATGTTTTGTCGGAATGTCACATAATTTTCTGCTTCGCGATGAAATCCAAATAAATGGAACATTTTCGAATGTATCCAAAAACGAAAAACTGGTTTTGAAAGATTTTTATTATTAGAAAGACATATAATTTTGAAAACATTAAATTTTTCAATGCAAACATTAAAAAGTTTTAATAACGGCTCACCTTACGTTTTTTCTAACTAAAACTACTTATAGATACCGAGAAAAGAATCAATAAACACATATTTTGTTAGACAAATGTATTTTAAACGTTATTGCCACCTCAGATTTTTGTAGTTTCATATTTAAAAATAACTGAGTATGCGATTCACACGCCGTAGAAGTGAAACCTTCAGAAAACTAAAGTAGACAAGAGTGGGAAGGCTACGAAGCACCACACAAAGAGGACACCGATTACACTATCCCATTTTCTCGCAGGCTAAATCCTGTACATGAATTTGGTTTTTTAAGGTTTACACATAAAAAAGAAGTTTATTTGTAACCTTCCATCCCACATTCAAATTTTCACCGTAAAACGTCCCCCTGAATAAAGGGCGTTTTCAAGCACTCTGCGGGCAGCTTTTTGCTGAACTTCAGGTCATGCATATGCATTGTCATTTTAAAGACGCATTCATATAAACAAAGATTTTTTTGTTTGTTTTTTTTTTAAAGAAAGACAAACATTCCCTGTGGTTACGAATAACCCAACAGTATTTGAAAATCTCCTATTACCACCACAAAAGGCCGAAAATGTTGCTTGTGTTGTGATGGAGGACATAGCCATAGCCAGCCGAGGAATAGGGCACGCGACGCCCGCGGGTGGGACCCAAACGCGATGCCCACTCAACCACTAACTGGTATTTTTAATGTGCTTGTCTGTCTTGGTGGTGCTTGGGATAGTGCTCGCTTCCTGAACAGAAGACCTCTGGTTAGAATCCTACCCACGTCCGCAGATTTTGTCCTATTTTCCACTACCCAAGCGCTTAAGAGCCGTTCAAACACGCTATGTATTTTATTCGAGTGGGGAGTAAAGTAGTATCTAAACGCGTCCGAACACCATCATTTTAGTAGAGTGGGTTAGTCAGCTTTTTAGTGGATTCAATCAATTTCGTTCTATTTTTAGAGCGTATAGGGACCCCCCCCCCCTCGCGTCCCTGTGCACTGACATGCCGTTTTAGCAGAGTTCATTTGTAGACCCGCGGAAATGTCGAGGCATTGGAGCGAAGTTGCTAATCTAAAATTATTTATTTGTGCTGCTATTAATCTCTTTTTGTGGACATTTTATTTATTATTATCTCACTAATTTATTCTTCCACGTCTTCTATAATAAGCATTAAAATCAGCTTAATTAGCGTATTTACTTTGCTTTGTAGCAGCCCGTCATCCGCCGTCATCCTACAACGGGCGGCGGGCACAAATGTATCTACTCTATTTGAAATTAAGGCGAACGGTTTTCGGCGAGTCATGTAGCAAGCGTACTCTGAGACTTGACTTACCACTTGACCAATGTGAACAAGCCCTTTAGCTATGCGTGGAAATAATGGAATTGAAATAGTGTATTAGTGTCCAATTTTATAAGATTTCTCTTTTTTTAAACATAATTTGCTTTCAGGGCCGTTAATACTCCACTATATTATTATTTAAAAAAACTCAGAAGAGAATTCTGAAAATTTAAAACGGCAGACGATTTCATGATATCATTTTATGTTGTATAATTGAGCAGAAAAATAACACAAATCTATAAATATGTTTCTTCTCGGGTGTCAAAATTATCAATCGATTTTGACTTTTATTTTAAAACTCCGCTTTCGATCAAACATTATGTTAGTTTCCAATAATTATTCTGAATGCATGAAAATGGACACATTTTTGCGCTGGGTAGCAATTTGGATCGAGAACTGTGATGAAGCAATTATTTGAAGTGAAAAATTCTTTAGCAACGTTGTGATTAGAAAAAAACTCGAAAGGAAACAAGCGACACTAAAAAGAGACAAACAATATAGGATTTTTTTTTGGTACCTAAATTGGTATAAATTTACAATACATATAATGGTTTTTATATAAACAGTTGAAAAGTAAAGAATAATGCAATTAGCAGATTAACCAAAAAAATCCCACACAGGCATCGCCTGTTCGTAGGTGTACCTACTTGTGTGTTTTTAAAACAGTTAAAATTTTACTCATAAACATGCACTATCTTCGTAGAGATTAAAAAATAAAATTAAATAAATAAAAAATAAAATCATTGTGATCGTGATTACTGAATTACAATTCACACGACATGTTAATAAAGATTAATAAAATTTGTGAAGTTACATCGGCTCATATGTTACAGCAAGTAAATGTCGGTTTCAATGGTATTTATCCAAGACTTTATACATTTTTATATTTGCTGTACGAGGATATATTTTTACTTTCAATTTCTGTAGTCTTATAGAGAGCATTATAAATTTCTGGTGTAATAAAATTCGCATGTCTTTACGCAAGCCTACTTTTACACAATGGAATTTCAAATGCATTATTTAACCTATTACTAAATCGTTTTTCATTTTTTGAAAAAATTATATTTCTAGAAAATGTGTATTTTAAACATCGTACACAGTAAATTTTTCTCATCTCTTACAATTCAGCTTCTTAGAATAATTGCAGGAAGGGGTAGTTCATATCATTATGCGACATTATTATTATTATTATACACCCCCTCCCCTCCCATCCAATTATTCCATAAGATTCTGATGATTGCACCAATGCATGTTACACAAATTTCATTATTTTAATGTCGACTCTTTAATTTAAGCGTTTAAAAATATAAGTTAAATACATAAATTTATTTACAAGCTTTTCTATGTGATCTGTCCATTTGAGTTGGCTGTTTAATGTAATTCCTAAGTATTTAACTGTATTCGATGGCCGGTGTGGCCGGTGTTTAGCGGTGAGGCTCTTAGCTCGCAACCCGAAGGTTGCGGGATCGAATCCCGGTCTAGCAAATAAACTTTATTTTGTTAATTTTGTTATATATCACAATTTATTATTTTAGAATAATATATGGTATATAATGAATAACAGATCGCTTTGTATAAACCACTATATTATAAACAATATCTACATGTTTTTTTAATTTAATATTTTTCGTAAAGATACATATACAGATATCATTATACATGAAACATCTAATCATCCATTTTCACAAAAATTAGCAGCTTTTCATACCTTGCTAAGTAGATTAATTAATGTTCCCTTATCTTTGCGTAATTTTAAAACAGAATTAAATACTATTAAACAAATTGCAATTGATAACGGTTATACTTCAAAATTAATAGTCAATATGTTAAACAAAAAATATAAGAAAAAGATCTATAGAAGATAGAAGATGTTTAGATCTTTTGTTTATCCACACGTTGTTGAAAATGATAATAATTGGAGTTTTTTTTTTTAAATAATAGCATTTCAAATTTAAAAATTAAAAACATGCCAAATAATGTACAACCAGCTTTTTATACAAATAACAAATTAAAAAATTATATATTAAGTAATAAGGATAAATGTGATTTTTTGAACAAATCTGGGGTTTATAAATTAATTTGTAATGATTGTAACTTTTTTATATTGGAAAAACTTCTAGAAATTTTAACATTAGAGTTAAGGAACATATAAGATGTTTAAATAATAATAATTATTCTGAATTTGCCAACCATATTTTGGAAAAAAGTCATTCTTTTGACAGGTCTTAAAATTAACACTACGGGCATACAATTGGATAATTTAGAAATTTTAGAAATTAGAAAAAGCATTAATAGTAAATTAAATTTTATAAATAACCAAACATTTTTTAAAAATAGCCATCTTTTAAATTTATTTTCTTATTAATTCTTACAATAATTATAATTATTTATTTATTGATTTAGACTAATTATTTGAATTATTTGTTCTTAAAAGTTTTTTTATTATCTAAATGCAATTTTATTTTTCCTTAAATAATTTTTATATTTAATTTTGTATACCTATTTTTATGATTTTTAAGCAATGAATCACCTCTACTTTTTTAATATTTTGTCTATGTTCTAGTTTATTCTAATTTGTCTATACTTGTTTGTCATTTATTTTTCTTTATATTAACATATCCTGATGAAGATAACATTGTTATGGAAACATGTAGATATTGTTTATAATATAGTGGTTTCTACAAAGTGATCCGTTATTCATTATACAATTAATGATGCCACAAAGTAATTTTGCGAAGTTTGAAGAAGTAAATATATGGTATATTTGCGGCACGTTCCAGAGTGGAAAGTACACTCAGTATCGCCCTGGTGTAAGACTTTAGCCGTGTTTGGTGACCAGATCTGAATAGCCAGGTACTTCCCCACCTTCCTCTCCCTCATCTCCTTCCCCTCCCAGCCACCTTCATCCTCACAACATACGCCAATGTAAGATGCCATAGTTTTACTGGCTCCAGACGGAGCACCTGGGACTCTTGTGAGGTATTCATATAAAAAAAATCCCCGTATTCATTTCCGTACAGTTAGAGCATTATACAGGATTGTAAGTATTTTTGTGAAACCTTATATTTAAGGGAGTTAAGGGTGTCTGTCGCCTTTTTGGTATTGTTAAATGGAATATAAAGAGTTTTTCCGCAGTTCAGAGTTATAAGGTTTTGATTGAGCCATACTTTGACAATGGATGTGCATTTATTTGCATTTTCAGAGACCAGATGTTAGGATTATACATATAGGAATTAGCCTGCCAAAGAATGACACTAATCTGTGCCCTCTTTGTGCGGTGTTTCGTAGAATAAAATAATTTGTACACTTGGTAAAAATATTACAATAAATAAACTCTACAATTATCCTACTCCTGATTCGTTTCATTCTTTCTAGGTTTAGTTTTATGAAGGCTTCACTTCTCCCTCGTGTGAACTTTATTTATTTATTTCTATATACCTAAGTATTACAGTATTTACCTAATTATTAACAATTTTACATAATATATTTGGCAATTTTATTATGTTGGGTGTAAGGTAGGTTTGTGAAGGTGAACTGCACACAAGTTTTATATATTTATTTTAAAGATAGAATCATTGACCGGTCAGTGGTTTAATGGGCATCGCGTTTAGGTTCGGGATGCGGGTATGGGTACCGCCGCCCTAAGAACCATTCATTGGTTAACCAACACCTCTGCCGTACGTCACCCCAAGTGGTTCATTGCGTTTGGTGACTTATCAGAGATACCCGGGTTCATGGGATGAAGTTTGTGCAGGTCTTGACGGTGGATGCGTCTGCCCACCTGCTGCGTGGTGGGCCGGATCGAGAGAGACTGGTTGTGGGAGGCCTTTTGACCTTTCCAGTAGTGCTCTCTCTCTCTACCCAACGCCTTGCACCGTAGTTGGAGGGATGGGTTCATACGTCCCCTCCTGGACTCACTGACCCCCAGATTCCTACCCACCCCGCATACCTTTTTCCTTTTCAGAACCTCCTATCCTTCCCTTCCCTAAAAGACCCTCCACACAGCATCCTCTAAGACGACATAGGCCCTTTTGGAATTTATTTTCCTCAGGGTCCCTGTGTGGAGCTAATGTAAAAAAAGTCCCACCCCAGCACAAACAACATTTTCGGCTTTCTGTGGTGGTAGTAGGAGATTTTAAAACATTATTGGATTATTCGTAACCCAATAATGATGGAGATTTTCAAACATTTTTTTTTTTTTTTTTTTTATTTGAAATATACATATATATAACAGATTTACAGAAAGAAAATATTTGGTTCATAAAAAAACTAATTACAGATAAAGTTATTTCTTGTTAATGAATCTACCCAATTTAAAAGAGAAAACATTTCTCGTGTTTGAATTGGGGAGTTGTGCTATTATAGAAAAAGATAAAGAAAAAATAATATACAAATATATAATCTTTTTTTTAAATTAAGAAAATAAAGTTATGAAAGATAACAAATATTGATTAATAAATTTACTGACATAGCAGTTACTAAAATAGATATACATGATACATGTTGTATAGATAATTAAAAGTAAAAATAATATTATTACATTTCTCGTAATAGGTAGGTGATAGATGGTAAGTACATAAAGTTGATTCTAACAATTGGATTAGCTGATGAATAGGTAGGTGATAGATGGTAAGTACATAAAGTTGATTCTAACAATTGGATTAGCTGATAATAATTGCAGGAGTAGGTACATAATGTTAAGTTACAACAATAATCGCTACATTTCAGTTCAAATGCTGATGAAATATTTTAAGAGGATATGTGCAAATGAGAAGAATATATTTATTTATAATATTTTTTTTTTTTGTTAATTGATGAAGGAATTAAATGATTAATTTTGAACTAAAGTATCAAATATCATAATTAAGACTTGATCAATTACTACTAATCGGTACAAATTCTTTCTGTGAAATTAAAATTTATAATTTGTGTTGGGTTGATCTAGTAGTTGTTTTATTTGTGATTTAAAGGCTTTATAATTTTCTTCAGATTTGATTTTATATGGAAGGGCATTAAAAAATTTTATACCTTGATAGGTATAGTGGTGTTGAAAAGCACTAGTTTTAATTTTAGGGATATCTAGGTTGCCACGTGATCTTGATCGGTTACTTATTTTTGTGATTTTTGTTGTAGTATTGAAATGATCTTTGTGGATTTGCAACAGTGAGTTCTTTTTGAAAATTTTGTTAAGACTAAGAACCCTAAAAGAGTCAAACAGCTGTATTGTTGGAAATATAGATGGTTTTCGTGTAATGACTTTTAGAATCAACCTCTGTACCCTTTCTACAGGTTGCAGGTTAGTTTTAAAAGTTCCCCCCCACCCGATTATACCATATTGTAGAATAGATTGAGCAAGAGAGAAATAAATAGTTTTAATCATACTAGATGATAGGATGTTTCTCAATCTAATGAATATGTATATAAGTTTTCTTACTCTGGTTACCGTATTTTCGACTTGTTCGTTCCATTTTAAGTGTCTGTCTACAATGACACATTATTGGGTTATTCGTAACCCAGCAATGTTAGTTTATCTTTCTTTGTGATTTTAAACTCGATGAAACGAAAAATAGCGACACTAAAAAGGGACAAAAACTTAAATCACAAAGCACAAAGAGGAGAATAATCGGTCTCCTCTTTGTGCGGTGCTTCGTAGCCTACACACTTTTGCCTACTTTAGTTTTCTGATGTTTCATTTCTATGGCGTGTGAACTGCGCAGTCTATTTATTTTGTTATTTCTATATCATTTATTCATATTTTCTTCTTGGATTTGGTCAATACATTGAAGTTTTGTGGAAACGATGTACGAAGGTCGTTATCAGAATTTTTTAATATTTTTTCGAGTAAAATTAACTGGTGAGCTCGCCTTTGTTTCACACATCCGCTGTCTAAAACCTGAAATCAGTGTTAATTTGGGATTTGGGTCGTATCCCACCATCACCGTCAGAGTAAGTGAACTCCTGTAAATTATAAATTAACATTGCAAAATTAGACTATTTGCAGACGATACCTTAATCTATTTTTCCTGTGAAGATTACATAGATTCAATTAACAAAATAAACGAAGACCTACAAAATATAGCAAATGGCTGAAATTAAACAAGCTGAAACTGAACGTAAACAAAACAAAATATATGGAAATAGGCGATAAAATGCGTAACACAGGGTTAAATATGACAATTAATGGTGAAAAAATTAGAAAAGTAAATGAAATCAATTACCTGGGTGTAATATTCGATTCAAAACTGACTTTCACGGCAAACTTTGAATATGTGCTAAAAAAGGTATCAAAAAAGGTCAATTTTTTTAGAAAACTACTACATAAATTAAATAGAAACACGACGGAGCTCATTTATAAAACTATCGTTACTCCACATTTGGATTACGTCTCTACGATGTTATATTTGGCCAATGAAGGAAATTTAAACGAACTAGAAGTTATTCAGAACAGAGCTATGAAATGTATACTGGGGAAAGGCAAATTCGCAAGGATTAATCAAATGAGAGATTAGCTCAATTGGATTCCGATAAAAAAGAGACTACCATTTAATGTGATAATTTTTGTGCATAAAATGATGAAAAACCAAATGCCAAAATACTTTAAGGATGAAATTGTTTTTAATAGAGACGCACATAATTACGAAACAAGAAATATAAACAGAGTTCGATTGCCACAAATGAAGAAATAAAAATCGCAGAACTGCCTAATGTATAGAGGACTAAAGATGTACGATGAAATGCCTGAAAGTATGAAGAATGAAGAAAGAATGAATGTATTTAGAAATAAATGTTATGCTAACTGTAAAAATATTTAAATTTATCAAATGAAATGTTACATTGTGCTTATTAGTTTATATTCATGTAGTACAACTAACTCAATAAATAATAATAAAAAAAAATTAAAAAATGAGAAAACGAAATTTTATAGAAGTAAATTTGACCGTAAAAACGATCGAAAAGAAGAAATATGTGCGGCAACGTCGCAAATCACGCCGCCGCGGCGTGCACTTCAACACTCGTACGGGATTTGACTTGAACCGGCAACGTTGTTTCGCCACCGGTCGCCACTAAAGGCTAGGAATGAAATGTGGAATACGTCATACCCGATCGCCACTAAAAGATAGGAATGAAGTGAAACATAGGTAGGTACATCTTTTTCTTCGAGGACGCAGTTGAGGAAGGGGAGGCGGGGAGGGAAACGGGACGAATGGGAAAGGACATGCACGGAGAAACAATTATTTATTCAATGGCATAGCAACGCATGCCGCGTAACAGCTAGTTTTATATAAGTGACAGGTTATTCGTAACCCGAGAATGATTGTATTTTTTTATAAAAATATTACCTTGCTACCTATCGCAAAACGGTAGCCACTTTTATTCTTATTAATCGGTAACTAAAATAACGATTGGATCAATGCAGAGATTTAAAATAGAAGCCAAAAGCGATAGTTAATTTTGACACTTTATATTTTTTACATTAGCTCCACAAAGGAGGGCCTGAGGAAAACAATTTCCCTCAGGGCCTATGTCATCTTTGGAGATGTTGTGTTGAGGGTATTTTTAGGAAAAGGAAGGAGAGGAAGTTCTAGGAAGGAATAAAGTATGAGGTGTGGTTAGGAATCTGGGGTCAATGTGTCCAGGAGTACCATCCCTCCCACTGTGGTACAAGTCAATGGATCGAGGGTCTGGCTGGAGAGATGAAATGATCTCCCTCAACCAGTCTCTCCCGATCCGACCCGCCATGTGGTAGGTGGGCAAATGCATAGGCCGCCAAGAGCTAGACAAACCTCACCCCGTGAACCCGGGCACCCCTGCTAAGTCACCAAACATATCTAACCACTTAGTGTTACCTATGGGAGGGTTGTTAGTTATCCAATAAATAGTTCCCGGGGCGGCGGTACCCACACCCGCCTCCCAAATTTATAATTTGTTTGATATTGCCTCCCAAATGTAAAATGTTATCATAATAATCGTATACCGTTTTGAATTATTGGGATTCTGTTTTGGTTTCCTTCAAAATAATATTTGTAATATTAGCGGCTCTGAACGCTATTTTTTTTTTAAATCATAAAAGATTGTACATGAATGCATTCTTTTAATTTCCTCGCTAAACTAAGCGCGTAGTGGTAGAAGAATGTTGAAGGTAGAATTCTATTCAGGAAGCGAGCATTATCCCCACTCCCCAGCACCACCAAACCAAACAAGTAAATTTAAAAAAAATGCCAAATTTTATTATGTCGTCAAGATAGCCTTTGTATGATAACCAATCATTATGATACACCGTTGGCAAATCGCGACCGAATTAAAAGGATTCTGAAGGCGTCGTAATATAAACGTAATGCATACAGGAATATACGGAGGTCGTCAAATGTTCGTAATGAACGGACGCCCTAAATATGGAATGAAGTCTGATATACGTACGATATACGCGGTTACCAATACGACGGCAATATGAAAGGAAGTCCAAAAGACTCTAAAGTAAACGTAACTACCAAAAATTTGAATACCCTTAAAACACAATTTCTGGATAATTCTTTTACTATCACTCTTTTCTTAAGCTTAAAACATGTGAACATTCACAGCAATTTTATTTAAAAACCTACCGTAAGCAGTGGTTGCCAAAAGGATGCGAAGTGAAAGGTTGCCAAATCTGTTGCGGGATGTATATATATATTCCTAGCTGGGTTACCCGGCTTCGCTCAGGACAATTCGAGAGTATTCTGGAATGTTCCACAATGATGTTCCCGATTCCCTATCCCCGAACATTCCACGACATACTCCGCCACTGCTTCCAGAACTTTCTAGAGCTCTATGGAGCCTTCTAGAACTTTCCGGAAGACCGTTCTAGAAATTTCAAGAGGGCGAAACTTCCAGCCCTTGTATCTTCAAAAGCACGCCCTTTAGGTAAAAGCAGATACCCTTATTCCCTAGGGGGGATAGAGATCTACCACACCATATAATTCCCTTGATCGTACCGGGACTCGTTTCTGAGTTTTTGCGAGCCGCACGTTTTTTTGGATTTAATTTTATAATATATATTGATTATATTGCCTGTACATTTTGTCGGAAATGTTCATGGATATATTGCAGCGAAACGTTTTGGGTGATAATAGTTAACAGAAAGTGACATATGAAATGAACGGGATATGTACGACAACATAATACAATAATTGTCTAGCATCGCGTTTGTGTTCCACCCGGACGTCCTGTGTTCAGTTCCTCGACTGACTAAGTCCTCCACCACGACACACGTAACATTTTACGCTCACTGCGGTGCTGGTAAGAGATTTCCAATTTTGTCAGATCATTCGTAATTCAGGAATGTTTGTCATAATTTTTTTTAAAAGGAAGGAAGGTTATTTTAACTCTTTTTTTCTTTGGGGATTCCTAGAAAACTTTTTTTTTTACATGAATACCTCACAAGAGTCCCAACTGCTCCCGTCTGAAGCCAGTGAGACTATGGCATCCCCAATTGGAGAATGTTGTGAGGCTGAGGGTAGTGGGGAGGGGAAGGAGATAGGGAAGAGGAAGGTGGGGAATACATGGATACATATACATATAAATGGATATATACATTTTACTATGCATTCATGACATGTATATATAAATGCCACAGTTTTTGAGCTGCCTTGGTTGCAAACCACTGAAAGGTACATATATGTTGTGACTAATATGCGAGTTATAAAAAATCTAAATATTTTTCATGTACTTTCTGGCGCCTAGCTTTGGACTTTGGCTTCTCATCCACAATTATTAATTACCAATTCTATGTGACTATCATACATATTAAGCCTGCAGTTCGGATCTCATCGTCTGTCTAACTCATTTATGGATATCCTCTGCTTCTCTTTTCTATCCAGAAATCCGTTCAGCCATGCAAATCTCTAATATATAAAGAAGAATGTCTTTTGAATGCAAATCTATAGTTTTATTCCGAGGTTGATGAACTTTTGCAGACTTAACTTTCAAAACAAAATGTGGCCACTTCTACATTGGATATCGAAAATTTTTTGCGTAAAGTTCGGGCATCGGGGACTGCTGCTAGTACATAATAATTTGTGGCTTTACTTTAATACAACTGAACTAATCTGATAATTGGGGTGTTTTAAACAAATTCTGCTTACTAAATCTTTTTGAGTGGTCACTCAGTGTGATTGGTGTATGTGACCATAAGAGAAAGCTTTTCTCACTCAAGCATTTTATACGTTGTTTAGAGTTCAACAAGATCGCAAAGCTTGTTCACGTTATGAATAATAAAATGTATTATGCGGCAGGGTGATCACATTCTTACTGCAGCTTTTACGGTGTCGGCCATATAACGCCGTAAACCAGTAGTAAGACCACATACACAACAATAATATGCTCTTGTTTTCACCCTAAAAATTCTTCCCTCAATACGGAATAATATATGCCACTATACAAAAATAAATTTTCCGATTTCTAAGGGAGAAATTGTGAAGCAGCAATTTGTGTTAGAACTTTTTGTGAGGTGCATAGTCGTGTGATACATTTTTAAACAAATTTTGGAACTCGTTTTAGTAAATTAGCAAAATTAAGTGCACGCATTTTTATTGCTAACGATACACCGTAGTCATACTTTTAAGTTACAGAGAAATAATAGGTATACTTTCAATATCGTCCTTCAGAACACAATCCAAATTCGAAACGGTGCGTGCACTGTGAACTGTGTACCTTACCATACAAGCTAGACGGAAATAAATCACTTTGGAATTCTTGAACAATGACGTCATTGAGGTATTACCAGGTAGTCAGTTAATGACAAATGCATTTTTAACTGGGTTAATTAATGCACGGGTTAACTAGTACCAGAGTCCCAAAGTTAGATTATTAGTTAATATATTGATCAGTCACTTTTATTCGATTCTCGCCGTGCAATATTTTATGGTTGTTTATGAGTTTAAAACATTTTTTTTTTTAAAAGAAAGACAAACATTCCTGGGTTACGAATCACCTAACAATGTTTGAAAATCTCCTACTACCACCACAGAAAGTCGAAAATGTTGCTTGTGTTGTGATGGAGGACCTAGCCAGCCGAGGAATCGAACATGCGACGCCCGGGAGGGACCCAAGCTCTATGCCCACTCAACCACTGACCGGTCGTTTAGTTTCGTTTTTAAAAAAATGCGTGCTACTTTAGAAGGCTTGTAGTACGTTGTTTTCTAAAATATGAATATGAATCACCTATTAAAAAATACATATATATATATATATTACTTTTTACGTGGTTTAAAAAATATATAATTTCTAACAATTTGAGAATTTATTTACGGGAGTACGTCAAAATCACCCAATTGTTTTTTTCTAACTGAGCAATTAATTTTCTGTTCAAATCAGATTCGGTGTCTTTCCACAGGAACTTTCTTCAAGCTTATTTTATCATTTTACCTATACCACTTTTACGGATATAATATTAATGCGTATATCCAGTTTACCATTTTAAAAAATTTTCTGTGTTTGTTCTAGTTTTCAATGATTCACTTAATTATGTTTAGGTAGGTACTGAAAACCATTTCTATCATTTTGTGTTATGTATTATAACTTCAAATGAAACTTTAACGCCTTGTTGTGTCGGTTTACGAATTAAGAAAATTCTTCAATCTCTTTCCTCTTCAGTAAGCAAACGTAATTTGGGGTGACTTGCGGACCCCTTTTCATAAGGTGTTGTTTATTGACACACATTTCAACAAACCTTAATGAGAAACTTCAATTACAACAAGTACCTAACTACTGACAAGAGTGGATTCTACCTAGAACCTATCGAGATTATTTGTCTCTACTATTATTATTTGTTAGTTTGGCTCATCAATGTGGAACCATGTTTACTATTTGTGTTGGTTGTTGATTTTATAAATGTTTAAATCGAAACTGGAGTGCTTGATGGCTTTGATAATGGTTATATAAATACCCAAAGCGAAACTGTTTCAAATCATTGTATACTACTTGGCTTAATGAATAAAGTATGGTTATATTTCCTATTTTGAGTTCAGAACCTTCTTGGCACTTTAAAAAAAAAATATATTTTCATACCTCCCAAGAATCTCAGCTGCTCCCGTCAGGAGCCAGTGAGACTTTTGCATCTCCAAGAATGGCATTCCCTTGTGAGGCTGAACGTAGGGGGGAGGGGAAAGAGATGAGGAAGAAAGAAAAAAAGAAGGTGGGGAAGTACCTAGCTATTCAGATCTGGTCACAAAACACGGTTAAAACAATTTCATACAACGTTTTAATTCCGAATGGTAGTCTCACACCAGGGCGACACTAAGAGGGTCTTCTACACTGGAACATGCCGCAAATATACTATACATATACGCAAAAACTAATGCTAAAGCAGAATTACATTACGCAACTAGTTGCATGCATGTTCCAAATAATTGAACGACACCAATAAGTTGGTGTAAATTTAGTATCATGGAAGCTTCAGTTTCACGGCAACCATGGTATCATCAACAACAAAGTTTTTTTTGCATTTCACAATGTTATTGTAAACAACTCTCACGCAGATACAATGAACACTCAGTCCGCTTAGCGGAAATAGTTCGCGATACTAGTTGCATCACGTTTTTACACTACGCAACTAGTTGTGTACCAATAGTGGTGCCGTCATTTATAATTTAGTTACACACAAGTAATGCATGCATTATGAAACTGTATGTATGTTTATAATTAAAGCTAGCCGTGCAACTAATGTCGTGAATCAATATGTGTGCAGCTAGCTGCATAATGTAAATTCGGCTTAAACATCAAAGAAATTGAAGAAAAATTTTGATTGAAATCCAATTAGGAAAACGAACTTGAATCATTTCCAAAATGTTTTTTTTTCTTTTCGACCTATAAAAAACACCGCTTACAGAATAAAACAAAGCAGTAAACTATTCGTGCCTTCCATACAAATATGTAGATAATCTGTTTATTTCCACATAAATATGAATCGTCGTGATTATTGAAAATTCTTATTCATTATTTTTTTATTATAAGTATTTGAAATAATTATCCTTTTTGGTTTTCTACTATTCGTAGAACTACTAGGAAAAAAAATCGAGTGCCGTCACACGCGGTAGAAGCGAAACTTTACCAAAACAATCTCAACCAATGAGATCCTCGAAAAGTGAAGTCGTAATCAAAGCGGCCAATGAGCGCAGACCTAGCGTCATTTCAGTTTCATATCTCAACCAATAGGAGCCTCGAAAAGTGACATCATAATCAAAGCGGCTAAAGAGGGCGGTTTCATGCTTCATAGGAGCTGTAATGCGTCATTTCCGTTTCGTCCAAATTCCAAATCACAACCTGCCTAAGGAAGTTTCACATCAATAAATATTTTTTAACTTATCAAACAAAATGTTTCGTTGTATCCGCTGGGATAAAACCTCTACACTCAACAACTTTAATAAGGAAATCGCAATTCTTTTAAGTTAGTTTTGGTACTATGGCGCAGCCTTTGTATCTCTTGCCATCGCATTATCAAGATAGTTGGGAATTGGGTCCGAGAAGAAATAATAGCAATAATTTGACGGCAATATGTTCCTGAAGAAATAAAACACACCCCACGTTGTCTCGCGTTATGAAACGCGGGGTCGTTAAGTTAACGTAGGTGTGAACACCAAACAATGCTTTGTGATACACTATAAAATTGTTACGAGAGCTCCAATATCATACAGTTGTTAAACAACTAAAATACCACCATATTGTATTTCTCTCTAGGGTGGTTTGAGAGAATGTATTTTTGATCTGTTATTTCAAAGTACTTTAAATGTCAGATGTAATATTGTATTTGTTTGACAGGTTCAAACTACTGAAAATGTACTAGGTACATTGGGGAATAAGAAATAACGTGGAGTTTTAGAAGTGTAGGAATGAAACGATTAGGTGTTTCGTTGAAGAATTATCGATTTGATGTGTATTTTTTTGCAGCACGGTGTAGTTTGATCAATGTTTCACGAGACTCGCTCTTAACCACATCTCCGCGTGCAAAACAATGCAGGCTGCAGAGAGCAACCCTAAAACAGATGTGGCAAATCAAGCACTGAAGATTTTAAGTATCACTTTAAGTTTGTATGCAGTTAGTACGTAGTATCACTTTAAGTTAGTACGTAGTTTACAATAAATTATACATGCGACAAAGTTAATACATTGTTTGTAAATTTTATCTTGATTTTTTCTATTAAATAGCAAATCAAATGAATAAATTTCGATATGATATTACTGTTTAATACCAAAAACCTAGTGACCGACCGAAGTTTCGGTTTAGGTTGCGCTATCAACCAGTATTGGCCAATAAAGGAGTTTCGGCCGCGGTTTCGGTTTTACCTTCGGCTCAGCCGAGTATTGGTGATGTGACGGGTCACTTTAAGCTTTACTCGGGCGTGTGTCTATTATTTTGATTTGCTTATTATAGTAGTTAGTAGTTCTGAGATCTATTGGGTTAATATATAATCGTTTAAGGTACCCATAGCGTCATTGAAGAACTAGTTGATTATTGAAGGTAGAGACAAAGAAAGATAGAAAGATGTAGTAATATCATAGTGTTTAGATATTATGTAGATGGTTGTGTGTTTACATCATGATGGGGTGCATAACATAGGATAATGTTACATCACTGCGAGACGAAGATCTGTACTCAAAGAGCGGCGGGCGGAGACTTGATGATGGTTTTGTCAGGTTGTCAGGTTGGGAAGCGCTAACCGAACAAGCGAGTGGATCTCAAACGGCAGACGCGCAGAGGGCGCGGGCGACGCGAATGACGCATGTCGCGGGTAGTTGTTGACCGAATGTATTTGAGTACTAGTGCTAGACTGAAATGAGTATCTAGACTAGATTGTATTTGAGTACTAGATTTTAGTAACTTGGCTTGAGTAACTAGACTGGAAGTGTGCGCAGCGGCGGCGTTTATATAAGAGTTTATGCATTTCGATGCAACGAAAATTCTAGCATCGAGCGGCCGATGCTGTATAGTACGTTCTCACGTCCATGTCCGCCAGTGTTGGCAGCATAATATGCCAAGCGCTAACTGGGCGACAATTATGGCAGCCCTATTTTAGTTGCGTGTTGCCACAAATCGTTTCATACCTAACACCGAATCAAAAAGCAAAAATATATTTTATTTAATTGTGCATTTCATTTAAAACTAATATTTTTTTAAATGAAAAACGCCTAATTTCAGAAGACGGGATGTTTTTTTTTACATTTTAATCATTTTCGGTTTCAACCAAAAGTGGAACAGAAACCAACAAATCGACTTCGACTACGGTTTCGGCTAAAAATCTATTTTTGGTCGATCACTACAAAAACCATTAAGACCGGTGCCAAGTCATGACTTACGTGGCAATGATAAAGAATAACAATCGGTTAATGTTATTCTGGATTACATTATTTGTGCAATTTTTTTTTTTTAATTAATTTTATAAATTTTCGGATTCAACCAAAACTAGAGCAGAAGCCAAAAAATCGGCCTCGGATACGGTTTGGACTAAAAATATTTTTTTTATCGGTCACTACAAAAACCCTTTGACAGTTGCCAAGGCATGACTTATGTGGCACTGACGAAGAATAACGATCGGTTAATGTTGTTCTGGATTACTTTATTTGTAGAATTATTGTGATTATTCTAACAATTGTAAATAACAAAGTGCATAAAATTAGAACTCCTCTGGATAAGTCGTGTGGCTAGACAGGAAAGGATGAAAGTTGTTTGACCAAAAATGTACTGCTTTATAATAATAAGTCTGGAAGATAAATGAGTGTCGGAGAACCTAAATATTCGTGGTTTGATTTCATAAACTATAATAATGGTCTTCTCAAAAACCGTGCATTTTCGAATAGCCTGCTTGAACAGAGACTTTTAATATTAAAAAATTTCTTTGAGACGGTAAGAAACATATTTTCTTTGATGTTGTTCAAAAGGTTCTGCATAACTGCAAGAATATTTTACTAATTTTACAAAGTTTACTCAAACAACATTGTTGTTAGCATTTCTCGGTAGTTCACCACAAAACCACGACTATTCATTTACTGGCATTAGACGGGATAAACGACCATGAGGGATAGTCGCAATCCCGAAAGACATGACGATGATTATTATATTATTTATGACAAAAATTTTACCCTAAAAATAGATTTTGCTTAATTCTAAATAGAGTCCTTAAATATATCAACACCAAATGACACCAATATCAAAATAATGGATATTATTATTTATCTTACACAGAAATTAATTATTCTTGAAAATAATAATTGTTAAACAGTATAGAAAGTGTCTCAGTATTTAATTAATTTACTTAACATTATCCCGATTCGCCACAGATATACACAGAGAGAATGGACCGCCAAGAAATTCTGTTTTGGCACATTATTTACACATTACACTACTTACATTCATTCATAATCATTTATTTTTTCTTTTAGTTTATCTTTATTTATTGTTTTGATGGTTACATAATTTGGGGATATTTTGACCACCATGATAGGTGCATGCCCGTGTTATGGTGGTCGATGTTGACTCTTGGTATGTTTAGTACGTCCAGAAATCTTATGGCGCATATACACTTGGGAACCGAACTGCAAGCTGAACCACGAATAAACTCTTTCTCGGTCAGTATGTGAAGCCGCATCGCTATGGGTCCACGCGTTCGTCCAAAGTTTAATTTTAAATAAATCAAGATTCATTCTTTCGGCAAAAATGCGAAAATCTCTTCTCGGAGGATTAAAGAGAGCCCTCGCCTTCAAGCCTGCCACGAATTGAAAAATCAGCTGGAAGTGAACCCAATTTTTTGTCCAAGGTTAATTATTGGTGATGAGTCATGATGTTATGAATACGATCCTGAAACCAAACAACAGTTAAGCCAATGGTAGAGTGCTCTCTCTTCTCTTCAGAAAAAAAGTCATATGAAATCGAACATCAAGACAATCATCATTGGTTTTTTTCAGAGATGTTGTGAAAACAGAGTTTGTTCCTCCAGGCCAAATAATTTCATGGAGATACTAAAGAGGTTGCGAGAGAGCATCAGGAAAAATCGTCGAAAAAGGTCGAATACTTGGCGCAAGGGGAATGGTTCTTCAACCAGGACGACGCACCTGCTCACACCGTGTTGTCTGTGAAGCAATATTTAAGCAAGCATGGAATGACCTCGATTGTTCACCCGCTCTATGCATCCGACTTGTCTTCCTGTGACGTCTTTCTGCTCCCTAGAATAAAAAGGGACTTGAAAGGGAAATGTTTTTATACTGATGAAGAAGTGAAAAAAAATCGCTGGAGGCCATAGAGGACATTCCAATCAGTGGGTGTCAAAATTGTTTTGAACAGTAGAAAAAAGGTTGGATAAGTGTATACATATATTCTATAGGTGAACACTTTAAAGGTGACCAAATTTCGGTGTAAAAATATGAAATATAAAAAGTTATAAAGAAATTCTCATTACTTTTCGGTCCACCCACGTACATCATGCATTATTATGTATGCCTTGCATTATTTTCGGTTCTCTACATTATTTGTAACACGGTCCTGTGTGGTTTTCGCACACAGGAATCTGATTTCTACACCATTCAGTCTACTTTCATCCTTCTTTTGCCAGATCTATGTCTCACTGCTTTTTCAGGGTCGGCAAACACTGCTATATCAGAGTTTCTATAACTCTGCTACATTAGGGTTAGTATAACACTGATTTGTCAGGGTTGGTATAGAACACTGCTATGTCAGTGTTGGTAGAACATTGCAGTATCATGGTTTGTATAACACTGCTATTTCAGGGTTGGTATAGCACTGCTATGTCAGTGTTTGTAGAACACTTCTGTAGCATGGTATAACACTGCTATATATAGTGTTGGTATAACTCTGCTACATCATGGTTAGTATAACACTGCTATTTTAGGATTGGTATATAAGACTGCTATGTCAGTGTGTTTAGAATACTGCTGTATCATGGTTGGTACAAAACTGCTATATCAGGGATGGTATAACTCTGCTATGTCAGGGTTCGTATAAAACACTGCTATGTCAGTGTTGGTAAAACACTGCTGTATCATAATTGGTATAACACTGCTATTTCAGAGTTGGTAGAACACTGCTGTATCAGGGTTGTTATAAACGGTTTTCAATTAAAAATAGATATTTCTATCATATTGTTTTATCTTCTGAGGCATGCCTTACTTTGTAGATAATAATAATACGAGCAATATTATATTTCTGATGTCATTTGCAAATAAACAAAAATTAAAGGTCAAACTATTTATTAAAATGACAAAGAAAACTATTTTAACTGCTCCTGACTTTCATAATCGTTATACAATATTCATCGCTTATCTTTTAAGTGAAAAATAAAAATAAAAGCGATTATTTAAAGGTCACCGAGATAACATTCAACTAGGAGTCTGAAACACACCCACGTTTGTCTAAATTCAAAGCACTAAACCAATTCAAAGCACAAACCTCTTTTATTAAAATACTTAATTAATGAGCACAATTTTAACGACACTTAATCGAAAATCTAAAATAGAAAAATCAGAAAAAGATACGGACACATCTAGGAATCGAACTTCGGACCTTTTCCTTGCTGGGCGGAGATCTTATATTATATATGTAATTAGTTCTTCTTTAGTTCTTCTCAACTAATTAAGATATAAATTATAAAACCAAAATATATAATTTATATAAACCCAATGCAGAAAACGTAAAAAAACAATAATTGACTGAGCGTAGTGAAAGTCCTATTTTACTCAACCTTTTAGCATTTCATCTATCTGTAATTTTGTTTATACATTCCATTTCCGTTTCAAGATGGTGGCCATTTTAATGGTTTTTCAGGATATTCTTACTTCCACTTTTTTAATATTATGGTAACTACCTGCCTGATGTTAATATAATTTTTAATTGAGGTAGTAAAAATAATATTATATATAATATTTATTTTGTGGAATGACTGTTGCGGGCTGCAGAACACGGGCGTTTCATTCCGAGATTGATGAAATTTTGCATTCTTGATATTCGAAACAAGATGAAGTTCACTGTCTGCATTAGATTTTTACTAACCTTGCGCAAAGCCTGGACAATGCCAGGGACTTCAGATATATTTTTTAATTTATTTATTTAATGCCTCAGAGAGCATTTACATGATTAGTATTACAATTTTAATATGATAGATTTTGAAACTTAAGATAGAAAATAAAAATAAAATTACATTAGATAAAAAATGCGTACAAGTTACCAAAATACAATAAACAGAAACTTAAGAATACTGTGATTTTAGAGGTTTACAAAAATATAAGATGTGTTTAGGAATAAAGTTGGAATAAATATTTTACATTATCCATAAAACTCGCCATGTTGATATTAAATATGTCAATGTTAGTCTAATATTAGTGTTTTCTTCCAGAAAAGTTCAACCATCCGAAACGGGGCGCCTAAATGAGGAAGCCTTGACCCAATATGAACTAAAATTTGATTTGAAATACTTCAGCAAAATTTAAACGTATCATATTATAAATCATTCACAATTAGAATCAAATCAAGTGACAGCAGTTTATTTGCTTTTTACCCTCGTCTCTCTACGTTCTACGTTATTGTCGGCAACAATGAAGCCTCCCTTCAAATCAAGCCTTCGCACAAAAGCTCATGTATCGCTCTTGAGTGAATCGCTGTAAATTAAATGAGAATTTGTTTCATTACCAATAAAAACAAGACGGTTAAACACCAACAACCCAAAGCGTCTGTCGGAATTTTATACTCCAGTTTAGTGGATGTTGTAGTCTTTATTCATTCGCTTCATCGGTTGCCAAACCACCCTTGAGGATGGATGAAATGTAAGGGTTGTTACGTCTTTCATGTCGTTTACAACTACTTCTTAGTTCGAAATAAGGTAGCTTTATACTTCGATCCCGATTCTTGTTTACACCTACCATATTTTATTAATTTGAACTTATTGGAACGAACGTAAAATGGTGCGTTTTGTATATTAAGTTTTATATGTAAATTCTTGATCAGTTTACCTCACATACATTTTTAAAGGAGTGGTCGATAATTTCAGTATCTCTGCGATGAAAGACCACAAGAGTCTCAACTATCCAGAACCAGTGGGACTATGCTATCCCTGATGGGGGGTATGTTGTCTCACAACATACCCCAATTGTGGATGCCATTATCTGACTGGCATTAGATGATTGGGAGCAGTTGGAATCCCTGTGCGATACTCGCATAAAAATACATAAAAGCATCTTAATTCGTAAATAAATTTTCCATAAATATTTACCATTTGGTCACCAAGTACGGCTAACACAATTACTAATTACATAGTGTAATAGACAAAGGCGGGGATCATTTTTTCCTCTTCTCCGCCTATTATTTTTATCCACCTCACAAATTTCCCAATAAACTTGCCATAGACTTACTGGTCCCTGGCATCTGTATGTATTAGCAAAAACCTGTAACACTAGATTTTTAATAATCTCCATATTGGATCAGGGTTGTCGTATCATAAACGATAAGCAAAACAAACGCAACTTTACATGTTAAAGGCAAGTTGATATGGATTTGTATTTTTGAGTAGATACTTTACAATTTCAACTTAAACATTGTTCGAGTATTCTGAAATCAAAAGATGCTTGACATGTCAGAATGTTGAAATTGTGATTTATTCATTCGTATCACTACGCGGCACATAGTGTTCAGTTTTTTGATTTGGTCAATAAAGATTAATTTGTCAAAACATCAATGATGTATTTATTCTATTAACTCCTCGAATATTAAATAAATATGGAAGCCGTACTCTTGAATATCTACCAGCGATTTTCAATAAAATCAATAAAAACATAAAATTTGAAAAAAATGAGAGACTTTGTCCTGAAATGATAAAACTATGGTTAATGAACGAAAACTCCATGTATCTTTGAATATCTTAATATAGCTGCCTGCATATCTTGTTATTAGGCAGGTATATTGAAATATCTTATATATTTATAGATGTAAGATAATTTATCTAATATAACTATGTGATCTATTCTAATGTTTCCTTAAAACTATAAATGGATTTACAAATATTTTCTTAGATATTATATTAAGAATGTTTCAATTGTTAGAATCTGCAGACAAGCTGCCATATGACAGCTTTGTGGGTCTACTCAAATTGTTGTACAAAATGTATTTTGTTATTTAATAAATAAATAAAAAATAGTAATTTTTGGGAAATCATCAGTGGAATATTATCATTTTTTTACGATTTTCACATTATTTATTTATTTTGATATAATAATTTACATTTTATAAAATAATTTAATAATTTTGGCCTCACTGGGTGACTTAACCATGCTGAGGCCCTAAAAATTCAATTATACGAATTGCGTAATAATTTATTTTTTAAATCGGCGAATATTATGAGTTGTGTGTGGGCGATTGAAGTGTAATTTATAATAGTATCATGTGTAACGTGTATATGTTGTAATCTTTTATGTTTTCAAATTGTGGTAATTTCGTATTTTTGTTCTTTGATCCATCTTTTAATTTTAAATCTGAATTTATTTTTGCGTTCCGAATTTTTTGATTCAAGTGAAAGATGTTATTGTATGGTAACTTACCAAAAAACAATCAATTACTAGATCACGGAAATTTGAAATTCTGTAAAAAAATCTGACAATAAATCCAAAAATTGGTTAAATTTGTCACTTTTCTTTGTTTTTATTCTCTTTCGATCTGTCGTGTCGAAATATTCCTAGAAAAATAAGTGCATTACTATTATTTTTCTTTAGTTTTCGTACATTTATTAAGGTCATAGTTGACATTTATTTTTATCCAAGGTAGGCGAAGTAGATTGTAGTCGGTATCAAAATAGTGCCGAAGCAGCACACCCTTAAAAAGCAATTTTAAGTCACGAAAAGTGAAGAAAAAAAAGTGGTCGGAAACGTTTGGAAGATGGCTCTGACGAGCTGAAACCGGTTACGGTCAAATAAAATTAAGTGGAATAAAGTTTTTTATTTGTTTTATTATAATCTATTACGTTTGGTTAGGTTATGGATATACATTTTTTTCATTCATCACCTCTCAAAGTTGCGCTGTTTTACCACTAAATTGAGCTATCGTGAAATCATAGTTATTTAAAAAAATATTAATAATCTAAGAGTTTTTGAATGTAATATCGTATTTTTTTAATGATTTTAAATTCGTATGAATATAGTCGTCAAAATATTTTAAGTTTTTATTGAATCTCTCAGATTTTAAAATTTCTTACCCAATAAATTTTGTATTTATTTATTTTAGTAAATCCGATGTTTTCCATTAATTTTGATGACTTCAGCTGTTAGGCCCCTCCTTGTTCGTATTGCTGGGATGATTTCATCTTTATACTGTCTGCAAGTAGGTTTCACAAAGATATTCCGTGGTCTTCCTTCAATCATCTCCCTAGGCCTAGGGGTAACTCGGGTAGCATATTCCATTTGGTTAGGGCGTGATATATTTAATTACATACAGCATATAAATGTTTTTGATGATCTCCGTTAGGTTTTTTTGTTTATTTTCTGGAATCCTATTGATCATATTATTCTGGCTTGTATATTATAATGTATATTATATTGGAAACTCTTAGTTTTTGAGAGTTGTTAAATTTCTTTTTTAATTGTTCTGTTCTGGTAACAATTTTTTTCTCCAGATTTGTAATATAACTTTTTAGATCTTCAATTTTTTCATTTTATTCGTTTCTGATGATTTCGAGTACTAAGGTACATTTTGAATTCTTCAAACTTCTTGTTAATCAATTAGAGGAGTAGAGTATTTGTATTTACAGTGGTCTTTGCGGCACGTGTCGTCATATGGGCACGGAATAAATTAAGTACCTACTCATAGTAATAAATTTATTACCTGCAATATAATACCACTAAACTTAATTCTTTTAAATCACCCACAAAAAAACATAAACATAGATTATTAATTTTTGTTTTATTTTATAAAATTTAATAGCGACTTAAAAACTTGACAGCTGTCAATGCATGTTTTTATTGTATTGTCACTACGTGCCATTAATAATTAAGCAGACATACATTAAATCAATAATCGTTATACCAACGTACAACAGGCTTTACGTCTAGTTGGAAATTTTAATAACGACCAGCAAGCATAATGATTGCAACTGCAATTCGCACGCAACCGCAATTTATAACAAATTAAATATGTGTTATCTTTTGTACGTTTTAATATAAAATGAAATGTCGAAAAGTAGAAACAAATAAGTAAAACTAAAATTAATATTTTTTTAACCTAACCTCACTTAGACACTTGTGCCCCTAGCACAGTCGATCGATAAAGGACTGATAGGATAACTTTTGATAACTTCTCGTCATTCCCTAGCATGATTGCAGATCGCCAACGAATTAGTAACAGTCCGTAAGGACTATTAGTTTTCATATATTCAACGTCAAAATTTGTTCTTGAGTTAGCAATCTCTAGTTATCCTAGGGAACGATGAGAAGATTCCGAATGTTAATCATGCAAGAGCCCCTGAAAATTAAGAACAAACCGGAATTTTTTTTGACAAATTTTAGTTTGAGTTGTTCTTAGTAGTTCCATTTTTTTTAATATTATCTGCAGTTGAATAGTGCTGTAAAATAATATTTTAAAACTAACTGTTGATTTGTATATTATAGTATTCTTTTACATTTGTATTAAAAACACATATAAAATAAAATTTCTCTGTAAATATTCCTGCAGAAACAATAATAGTGCTTTGGCTGCTAACAGCAGAAGAGAGATAAAAATGAGAATATATGGCCCACCATACATCACTAGTATTCGTTTGTCAGAGAACAATAAATAATAATTATACCAAGAACGGACTGTCTGAAGAGATGTTTTTGTATCAGTCAAACAACTACTCGCTTGTTATTTTATCGTATCGAGTTTTTGTGACTCTGAATTGAATTTTGTGTACTTTTAGAATATAATATTTTCTCAAATATTACTGCCTGCGTGAGCTTGGTTTTAAAATCAGAAATTGAGCATTTATAGCTTTATTAAAACAAATGTACTGTTAACATTTTTTGTAAAAAATAAATATACTTTGACGAAAATGTAATAAGAAGTGAATTAAAGTACGAATAAAACAAATAAAAAACTTTGGCCCAGTTAGCTTCGCATCAGATTCTCATCTTGGCGTCGTGAGTTCAAGTCCTACATTACGACACAAGCAACATTTCCGCTTAGTGCAATAGTAGTAGAAGACAAGTTAAATATTGTCAGTTTTTTAGTAACCCGGAATCATTTGTAAAAAAATAATACATACGAGGCATGTTCAGAAAATAAGTGAACTTAGATATTGTTCATACACTTATTGACTATTTTTCCAAATAATTGCCATTGCAAAAGTTTCGTGAGCCGTGGCACAAGTTTCTTTATGCTCTCCACGAAGAATTCTCCATTACGGTAATAGTACACATACTTCTGAACATACTAAGTATATTAATTTGGTCGTTTAACGATTACGATAATGCTTATGAATTTTTGCACAATATTGTATGAACTCCTGACAGCAACATATTTGCAAAGCGTTACTAAGAAACATCCATTTTGATAGAATTTTATTTTCTGACGATTTAAAACCAATTTGAAACACATTTGTGATGATCTCGCCTTTAGGCCTACGAAATAATTCTTTTAAAATTGAGAGATCGATTTGGAAATATATTTAATTTTGTAACAGGGTATGGTTTCAGAATACAATTCTCTGTTCCAACTCTTAAGGGTGATTTATGAAACCGGGCCATTACTAGGAAAAACACGTGTGCCAAAATACTTTGGTTGGAGGAGGAATCCTAATGGATATTTCAGGTTCATTATCAAGTCAGGGGCGGCCGATGGATATTTGCCCGTGGGGTGGTTGATCTTAACGCGAGCAGATTGGATTTACGAAACAATTATCTGGTGAATTTTCTATGGCAGTGGGGAGTTGAAAATTAGGCAATAAGGATTGATCGTTGGTGCATTTAAATATACTAGAGCGACGCGCCGAGTAGGGGTTAAAATATTTAACATATTTGTCAAAATAAGATTGCAGAATTCGTTAAATAGTGACGCACGCAGAAAGAACGAAAACGTGTACAGACAATGCTTATATAATGTTATTATATAACCAATAGAGTCAACGCAAGTATTGAGAAAGAGTATTAGATTGAAGTACGCCACTGAGCTCTTCTTTTAAGCGTTATTGGGATAGTTTATGACTCCGGCGCAGACGAAATTAGTTTACACCACAAAAAATAACGAACATGGTTTCTACACAAAATTCTCTGAAATAATAGTTATTATGTGACAGAACACGATTAAACGATTGAGATATGCATATTGGGAGATGTGCTTATCACTTAAGATTTGAAAAAAAGTGACTAATAAATTATTGAAACCACACAAGTAGATGGGTGGGAGTCGCGGGGCAGGGGAGTGTTGGAGGATAGTCGGGGTAGAGAAGTGTTGGTGGACAGTCAGGGAAGGAACCTAGGGCCGCGCAGACGGGAAAAAAATCATCGAGTTTTGATAAACGGAGAATAATAATTTGGTGCGCGTAAACCGGGAATAATTCAGATAGTTATATATAATAATAAAGGAAGTCGGGGCAGGGAAGTGTTAGAGGACAGTCAGGGAAGGAACCTAGGGCCGCGCAGACGGGATAAAAATCATCGAGTTTTGATAAACGGCAGAATAATAATTTGGTGCGCGTAAACCGGGAATAATTCAGATAGTTATATATAATAATAAAGGAAGTCGGGGCAGGGAAGTGTTAGAGGACAGTCAGGGAGAGATCCTGTTGAGAATTAAGATCGTCAAGTTCTGAGAGTCGCGAGGAGACCAGCTCGGTGCTTCTAAATCATTTTAATTAAACAAAGAATAGTTCGTCTTTATTAAACAAAAAGAGTCTACGCGAATAAGGAAGTCAGAGATTGAGGCTTGCGAGTTCATATCTGTAAAGTTAGATAATATAATTTGTAAATTGAGGCGGTCGGGACGTACTTACGGGGCACTTAGCAGAGTCAGGATAAAACAAATCAACGCGAGAATTGTGTTCGACGGCTGCATCTTGGAATAAATAACTGCATGACGGGTTGTGTTTTAGAAGTGCTTGTTTAATTAAATATTATTGTAGTGAATTGATTTGTGAAATTATTTTGTGCAACAAGGCGAATTTGGTAAGTTTGTATAAAATTATTAACATATTTAGTACGGGCCTTGCAGGAAAGAGTCAATTAGGGTTTATATACAAGCCTTAGGAATCTAGGACCTTTTTTTTAAGTCGAGCGGAGCTTTGCACGTTTCCGGGTTGACCGGCTAGCAAGTACCTTTGTTGGGTGAAGTTATTCTTGAGACGAGACCGTTGTAAAAATAATAATTTGGGGTTCAATGGACTAAAATAGCATTTGAAGCACAAAGTGCGCTTTCGGGCAATAAATCTTAGACGAGAGACTTCATTTAAAAGTCGGGATTTTGAAACCACAAAACAATAATAAAACCCTTTAAAAGTGCTTTGTTGGTGATCTAGAAAATTAGGTTACTGGGTATTCTCCAATACATAACGGGTACCAAAATACATAGGTATAGAATGTAGGTATAAATTAATTTGTAAAGCGCCTTGGAGGTGTTAATTATTATTTACGAGTTTCGTAATAATATTTTTAAACGTAGCTAGGGGACTATATTTAGGAAAGGGTTTTTGAAAAGGCATTGGGTAATTTAACAGTTTATAGAATGGTGCGTAGCATGGGCATCTTTGCTTACTAAC
The DNA here is from genome assembly GCA_917563855.2 of Limnephilus lunatus. Taxonomy (NCBI): domain Eukaryota; kingdom Metazoa; phylum Arthropoda; class Insecta; order Trichoptera; family Limnephilidae; genus Limnephilus; species Limnephilus lunatus. The sequence goes on along the minus strand of OU830594.1, from coordinate 70,217,276 downwards.
AAAATCTGACATAATTAAATTCCCATTCCAAAAGTTTCCCACACCTTATTCCAAATTTTAGGTATCACAACAAGTCTACTACATAGGACTTTGCATAAACTTGGTTCGATAATTTATCATATAATCACCTTTGGTTCACGTTTAGGTATATTTCTTTCGACTTAGCAAAAAACTTTCATATTGTCGGTTGAATGCAGCCGTCGGTAGGTATTCACATTTTAGCGTGATGCGCTATATCCACCTACTTAATTAACAAACTCTTTTTCTTCAAACTTAATTGAGCGGGTTACGACTCGAGAATGGACGGCGGTTGTCGAATGAATTAACGGGTCCGGCTTTCCTATTTCACCATGAGGAAGTATCTCACGCGACTTTATCGGGGGCGATGTGATCGAAATGCAGGTGGGCTTACACTATTTTCCTAATGTGGAGGCGAAGTAAGCGATGGTCGTGTCTGGTCCGAGCAAATTGGAATCCCTTGTGATCACATCTCGGTAACGTGGATCTCGTACCCGCTCTAGACTGGATTGGAAGCGTGGCCGGAGCCATTCCATGATGTCGACGTATGTACGTCACTAAGGCATTGGGGGACTTCAGGAGAACAAAGGACGTGCACCCATTTCGCCCTCCCTCTACCGCCGCTCCGAGGTACCAGCGGATAAAAGTTGTCGTCGCGGGAGGCCAGTTTGATGCAGGACGAAGATTACGATCTGGCCGGACTACCTTCGTCATGGGGGAAACGAAGTGACGAAATTTGCGTGGGCTTCACTACCTTTTAGGTTACGCTCGTGTGGGGTCTGCCTTGTCGGCGGAACGAAGGGAACATGACATATGGAATCGTTTGGCAACCGATCGGCGGTTCTTTGTTGGAATCCGGATAAGTTTTCTTAACTACTTTTGGTTTACGCTTAGGTAGGTATATTTCCTTCGATATTCGATTTAGCCAAAAACTTTCACATTGTCGGTTGAATGAAGCCGTCAGTAGGTATTCATATTTTAAGCGTAATGCGTTATATCCACCTACATAAGTAGCAAAAGTTTTCTTAACTACTTTTTGGTTTACGCTTAGGTAGGTATATTTCATTCGATATTCGATTTATCAAAAACTTTCACATTGTCGGTTGAATGAAGCCGTCGGTAGGTATTCATATTTTAAGCGTAATGCGTTATATCCACCTACATAAGTAGCAAAAGTTCTCTTAACTCCCTCACACTAGGAATAGGGATCATCCAGCATCAGGGTGGGAAAGTACTCTGGACGAAAGTGCAGCGGGGGAAATAGAAGGGAGGGAAGCCAGATTCACGACCTGGTGCCTTTCATTCTTGGACCCAGCACCCTGGACGCCGAGCTTGACCTTCCTTCTTTGAGCTGATTTTTGAGCTTGAGGTTGGGGTACGCCTATCGTAGAGCATATACCCGTAACACATATAGGGGAAGGTCCCAAGTTACGCTTGTGTATGTTATGCGAGAGGACGTATTTTTCATTCAAATCAAATACCGATGACCATCGCGATTGCAGGCTGGCGCATGTTTTGTAGCGTGCCTAGGAAAAACGTAATCATTATTTCTACTGGTTCGAGGCGGCGTGCTGGACGGAGAACGGGACTATTGAGGACATGAGTGACTGCCAAGGCGAGGATCGGTGACATCAAAATCTTCCTTAATTAAATTCATACATCGCCAGATCAGAGGAGAGAGCGGCCCCACCGATCTCCTGACATTGCCGATTGTCTAATCAATTTCGGTTTAATGTTTATGCCGATGCTTTAGGAGTTAATGGAACTCAAGTCATCGGCATGCTGAAGAACTTCAACATCATCATCAATCCAGAGTAGGATGTCAAGTTCCAAAACCTCGTGCCACCCACACATTTCCTGAACAGTTCCTGACATCGGCTATCACACCATAAATCGGAGCAGACCCTCATATCAAACGGTATGAGATGACCTCTCATCATCATCATCAACATATTTATAATTTGGCGGCGTAGTGGTCGATATTATTCCCATTATCACTCTATGATCCAGAAACACACATCAAACCCTTTCCCGACAGAAGGCAAAACATGTCGATTTTCATTCGTCGCTTGCGACCTTAACATTCTCCGGAGGCGTTGGAATTGGAAGCTGATTCGGCGGTCTATGACCATCACCTTATCAGTTGGGCTATGGAGGAGTCCAATTATTTAAACAGCACATGTTCTGTCTCATGTTAATCCAAAATACCTACCCGTAGAATCAAATTAACAAAATAAAACAAGCTAGTTAACTAACAAACTGCATCTAGAACTGTGAGTGTAGAATTATTGCACGCCGTACTGCTTTGAGTGTAAATCTTTTGTTAGAATATACATAAATGTCAAATTATTTTCATGATAGCATTTTATAGAGCTGCAGAGAGTACGTGACATCGCATCGAAAGGTAGGATCTTCTCAATTCGCCGTTTGAATGTAAATTTATATATTAGATGCTAGGAGGGAAAATGCAGATTACTTCAATAAAAATAGTCTTCGATGAGCGTAGGTGTATAACAGGTGCTAGGGGAGGAAGCTGAACGAATATAGATAGATAATTAGTTAATTTTCAGGCTAATCAGACTCAGTCATTGTTATTCGAAGCCTTGCAAATTGTAACACGCCATATCTAAAAGAACAAGGGTTTACCACAAATAAATTATTAATTAAATTGGATTAACTATACCAAACCACTCAAACAAAAAAGTACACAACGTTGTGGGGTTAATTACAATTGATTAATTAAGAGCATCTCGTCACGTTTGCATAAAAGTATTACGTGATGGGGTTGAAAGGTCGCCGCAAAAGAGATGCAGGGGAGAGACGCGAGAACGGGCGAGCTACGAGCTTTTAAAGGCCGGCCGGGGTTGCGCCTGTAGCTGTAACAGGGTAGCTGTAGCAATGTAGAAGCACTTGGAAACCAAGAGGAAGGTTTTACTTCGTAGGGGGAGGGGTTATCACACATTGTATGCTAAAAATTCATCTATTTGTTAAAATGCACCTTCTATGTTTGACTTTAGCAACGGAACCTATTCAATAGAAACCTACAAGAAATAGTTTCTGTCCCACTTTGTTGCAACCATTGATGCGTGTTTTCATTGCAATTGATGTCTGTTTCATGGAAATCTGATTTATTTTATGAAATTTACGACTAACTGGAACTCGAAGAGATGTAGAAAGTTTGAGATTGTTGAACTTACTAAAAACTTGACGAACGTTTGTCATTGCTTATGGGTAGATAACTAAATTTGAAAAATAAAATTTAAATCAATCATCAAACAATCATCGAAAGATTATCAGTGAAATTTTTATACGATGATTATGGAATTTAGCATGTAAATACTCTACGAAAAATTATGAACGTAGTACTTCTTGTTCTTTATGGGCAATATTGTCGAAAGCTGCCGAAAAATGTATGTAGAACATTAGATCGTTTCTAAAAAATGTAAGATGATAAATTATAGCAGTATGGGACTTATGTATAGTATCTCGATTTTGGAAATAATCTCGGCAATGATTTCCCATTTTCCCTTCGCCAAGTACCTACGTAAAATGTATTCCTTTATCTCGTCCAGTTCGTTCATTTTATGAAAAATCCTTAATTGTTTAATTAACTCTAAGGAGTTGTAAATTTGTTTCTAATTCAGGAATTGAAACAATATGTTATTTGGTCATCAGTAAATTTCAATGAATATTATTAAAAAAAAACTTTGTCGATAGGAAAAGATATTAATGCCACCGAGAGTAACGTATTTGCCAACTGAACTGACTTTTTAAATACTGTGCTTTGGTTCCCAACGTAAACTTTGTGGTTCGTTATCTATTATAAATTAATGATAAAATATTACTTGTGAACAACCTCATTTTTTTTAAACGCCGACCCATTTCAAAACAACCAATCTTTCCTCAGAGCAAAATATACTTATTTGACATATTCAACAATGTGTGAACATAATGTAATATTACGGAGGGGTTGCGTTATTTTGTATGAGATTTTAGGATAGAGCTTTTCTGATAATTACAAAGATGGCTGAAGACAAAAAATATATTTTCAGGAAATATGGAATTGTTAAAAAATACAGTATTGAGGTTTTTAGAGAGGTTTCAATGGTAGACTTGTTACTCTCCGAGAAATTATAGGTTTCCGAGAACGAGTCTTGGACACAGCTTATATTTATTTCGGTCTTTTTCTATTCCACATTCTTTGAAACGCATCGATATTGTTTCCGTTATTAATATATTTTCGTTGCTTTACCGCGCCAAATGCTTGTAATCTCTTATTTTTCACTTATTTAGGCATGTTGTCCAAAATTTTACAAACATGGATAACAGAAATCATAGTAAAAATAGCAACAACAAAAATTAGCTAAATATTCAAAAGTGAATGACAAATACGAATGAGTAAAAGGTAGAATTCGTCCTCAATTTTTTTTTTGCATCGCGTACTCATTTTATATTGTGCACGAAATAATAAATTTCATTGTTTAATAAATTTCATATTATCCATTTTTTCAGCAAGTATTCTTCAATCTCTGGTCGATTCTCTTAAAGTCATTTGTCATCTCCATCAAAATATTAATTAATTTCGTTTGCACGCATTCTCGAGATACAAAGGAATTTGCATTCCCCGATCGAGAGAAAATGCTGAAGTGAAGAGGGTGAATTATAAACCACCCTTCATTTCTGTCATCCGTCATTTTTTAATGGTAAGAATTCGATTATCGTGTTCAAATATTCAGAAATTGTTTGAACGCGAAAGTTCCAAGTACTAAAAATAATGTTTTCCAAAATGGATCCTCATTTCATCACAATAACAGCATGCTTTTTAACCCACCACAAAGTATTTAAATAAAAATCCTATCAAATTTAGTGTACGGCGGCCGAAAATTATTTTCAAAATATCGTTAATTATTTTGTTATCCGTGAATTCTGCGATATTTTCTGTCTGTCTGTTTTTTTTTATTGGGTGTTTATTTAAGCTGGTCAAATTGTAAAAAAAAAATAATTATTACTTTAACCATAATAATATTATATATTATTAGCATTCAAAATAGAGCGATATTTAATTTTTTTGGTGTGAACGAAACAAGGAGTGTGCGCCAAGACCGAGTTGTTTGGCGGTTGGTCCTCTCTGCCTACCCCTGCGGGGAAACGGCGTGATGGTTAGTTAGTTAGTTTAGAAAATATTCTTTTTAATTTAGTATTTTGATCGATAATTTCAAAATGTTAACCCCTAAGGCTAATTTGTTCGCTTTTGCGAGCAGCTTATGTATCATGGAAATCGTTGTGTTTCTCTTACTGGTGTGGTGAGAAATATTTTCACTGCTAGAAAGAGCAAACACCACGCCTTATGTTTAAATTTAAAAGTTAACTAGAGAAATTTTAAAATGTACACCTTTATGAAATCAAAGTTACCTACCGCAATTTAAAAAAAAAAATTGTTAATTTAAATTTATAATTATTTTTACATGAAACAACACAAAAGTGAGGTGATAATAATGTTTACAATACTTTTGTCAACTAAAATAAGTCTGTGTATTTATTTTAGGGAGAATAATGTGAGGTGAGCCATTTTAAATTTGCATTAAAAAAAATTATATTAAAAAAATTATATGTTTATTTTTAATTAAAAAAATTTCCTATTTCATCTCCTTTCAAAAACATTTTTGGTTTTCGGATACGTTCAGAAATATTCAATATGTTTGGATTTTACTGCAAAGTGGAAATACTTTGACCATCTGACATAATATTCTCGAGGCCTTAGCGGTTAAGTACTCTGTTTCAGCCTGGTGAAAGCACACCATTCTGAATAGAAACTCTACCTCACTCTTACTGTTTCTCTCTTCCTCTCTCCCTCCTTCAACCTAAAAACACTTTCCTTAATTGACGACGCTAAAGTCCTCGGGCAGTTGAGACTTTTATCCTCACACATTTAACTAGAAAGACCAGGTACTGCTCCATACCTATAAAAACTACGACCGTCATTTTGGGAGGCGGGTATGGCTACCGCCGCCCCGGGAATCATTTATTGGATAACCAACACCTCTGCCATAGGACACCCAAGTTGTTCGATGTGTTTAGTGACTTAGCAGGGATGCCCGGGTTCATTGGGTGAGATTTTTCTAGGTCTAGATGGCGAATGCGTTTGCCCACCTACTGCGTAGCGGACCGGGTCGGGAGACACTTGTGGAGGGAGACCCATGAACCCGGGCACCACTGCTAAGACACCAAATATATCGATTCTCTTGGGGTGACCTATGGCTGAGGTGTTGGTTATCCAATAAATGGTTCTGTAAGTTCTTCAGGAGCTTACACAGCTGGACCAACTCTGGTATTTGTATACTCTGTCCTTAGTTTTAACAGCCCATAAAATAAATTTCGGCAAGATGTATATTTTTTGTGGTATTTTTTATATGACAGTGACCAATGAAAGCATTGATAGAGTTCGAATGATAAGCGATTCCGGAAAAAAGAGACATTTTAGTGGGTACTATCATAAACAAGGAGGAATACTGTTATAAACGAGGAAACCAGCTCAGCATAATAACCCAAACTGTCACATTATAAGTCAATATATCTCAAAAATTAAAAAAGACACATGCCTGTTTTTTTCACCATAGTTGTTCTATCACATATCATTCAATGTAAAAAAATTAAATCAAAACAATAATCATTAACCATAATACCGTCAAAATGACGGCTACGGTATTTCTAGTGTTAAAAAGAAAAACATCCATCACTACCAACCAACTACACACCTAAATATTTATAATTTGCCCGAAAAATTGGAAAATTGAACCGAAAATTATTGACATCAATCAAGTTTTCCCGAAAACCTCATTCAATTTGACCCCTCTCTTCTCTAGAATAGAGCCGCAGTCACCGCGTGCATAAAAAAATATTCCAGAAAGTTAGCAAATGAGCCAAGAATTGTGTCATTTATCTTCGTGTTCTGCTTCATAATACATGACGTCATTAATCTCATAGGGGAGCCAATTTATTTATGTAATTTGCCGCACTTTTCGCAGTAATGGCGCTGTTACAATAATAGGAGGAGTAGTGTGGGGCTGGACGATACGTTCCTGCTATAATACTTGTGATTTATTCGATTACGTTATTGTTATATATTTTTTTTTATGTGACTTATTTGTATGTGCACAGGCACTAAACAAGGCAATCTTACATTGTTTTTACTTTTTTGTTTACTTAGTAACAACACCACTACACAGAATTCAAAACTTGGGTTATACACAATGACTCTGCCATAGGTCACGCCAAGTGTTTCGCTAAGTTTGGTGACTTAGCAGGAGGACCCAGGTTCATGGGGTGAGATTTGTCTAGGTTTAAGAGACGGATGTATTTGCTCACGTAATGTGTGGCAGGCAGGATCAGGAGAGACTTGAGGGAGATCTTTTGACCTCTCCAGCAGAACTCTCTCGACCCATTACCTACCTTTCCATAAAAAGACCATCAACACAGCATCCATACTTGATTTTTTTAGGGCACTTGAGCCAGTGAAGGTAATGAAGGTGTTCTGAAATGTGCGAATATTTAGAGACCCCGGTTACGAGCCTTGCCGCTGCATTAAACACGGATTGAAGTTTATCAGTTTGATATTTCGGAAGACTATCGTAGATGCCTTTACAATAATCGAACCGTGAGACTACGTAAGAGTTGATTAATAGTTTTGTCGCCTCTGTGGGAAGATTTTTTCGAACTGACTTGAGTTGTCTTAGATGAAAAAAGCCCGTGCTTACACTGCTTACTGTCCTATTTATTTGACTTTTAAGCAAAAAGTCTGAATATAAATTAACGCCAAGAAGTTTGACTGTTGTCTTGGGAATAATATCGTTGCCGGAAATGGAAATAGGTGAATTGACTATGAAATATAGGCGTTTGCTTGTGGCCGCCCAGAGAAACTCATTTATTTATTTTGTAAATCTATATGAAAAGGTTTACATTTTTTTTGGCCTTGCCTGTCTCACTAGGAAATCCTGTGTCGAGACAGACTAGTTTACAAATATTTTATAAATTTTAAATAAAGTACATTTTTCAATAAAGTAAAAATATTTGACAAAAAAATTCAGGTTGGTGGTAACAATAATGAGATACGAGTATTATATTTGGGTGAAGTGACTTATTATTGTACGACCTTTTTCGATGATCCATTGTTTGATCAGAATTTTGTATTTATTAATATTATTCGATTGTCTTGTTTTGTCAGGTTGATTTTTTATATTTTAGACGCAATGTATTTGAAATTTCTTTTACCAAATGTCGTGTTTGTTTTAGGTGTTTGTATGTTTGAGTTCTTTGGGTTTGTGACGCGTGTTTACAATATTTTGGGTATTTTCATAAAATTTATGTGTTTTTTTTTTAAACAGGTGAGTTAAGATTGTTTTTGTATAAATTTGTCAAAAGTATGTAATGTACTTGTTATTATGGACTTTGTTGAATATATGTACAGTACAGGTTATTATGGGAACTTTAAGAATAACTTTCATAATTATATTTTGTGCATTCAATAATGAATCTATAGCTGATTGTGTTACATCTCCCCATGCGATGTTTTTGAAGAAATAAATATTTTTTCTAAGTTTATTCGTGAAAAGTGGGCAATGTGTATTCCACTTAAGATATTGATCGAATGTAAGACAAAGGTATTTGATATGGGCCGTTTGATCTAGGCAAGGATATTATTCATGTACTTTTATTTCAACATCTTGATTAGGTTGGCCAACAATTAAAAGTAATGTATTTTGTTTCGGTAGTATTTAGTGCAAGAGAATTAATATCTAGCCATTATTTAACAGATTCAATTGATTTCTCAGCCATTTTGAATGCATCTAACCAAGTGTCGGATTGAATGAGTAGCACATAGCCCAGTCAATCTAGACAAACAACAGGCCCTAACTGGAACAAATTAGGGGATAGCTGAATTTTTGCAGGTTATTAGTACATACTTTAGGGCGTATTTTAACAAAAAGTCCCCACTCCTACCCCGCTTGTTCCCCCCCCTGTGCCCTCCCAAACATTAAAATGTGGGGTTCTACTAAAGTGATCATATCTCATAAACTAAAACATATATCAGAAAAAAATTTTATCAATGAACTTCTTACAAAATTTCCTAAAAATAATATAATCCACTTTTTTATTATCTGCATTGATTTGTCCAATAATAATGAAATTGTTGTTAAAAAAAATTTTTTTTTTGCAAAATTTTTTTTTGAAGTTGAATATTCTTTTTGTCTGAGAGAATATTAAAAAATACTTCAAACAAATCATTTGCCAAATTTAATAAGCTTTAAAAACATGTATAACAGTATTTACTTATATTCTTAATTTCTATTGAAAAAAGTGGATGAACGCAATGGCGTGCGTGAAGCCAAGCGACGCATCGCGCATTGTTGCGTCGCATCGCTGTATACATTTTTTTTACTAGTTTGATCTCGGTTGAGGCGTGTGTCAGTTTTGTGCGTTATGTTTTCACGTTGTTGTGCCGAGCATTCAGTTAATCAAGTTTTTTGTGCGTTTTCCCACCTTCATCAGGTAAAAATATTGAGAAACAATTATTTAAAAAGAAATTTTCAATCTGAAAATGTCTGAAGTGAACCTATGGTGTATTTTATGCAAAAAAGACCTTACTGGAAATGTTTTTAAAGTAACGAAAGGGTTACAAATGCTAATTAACGCTAGTATTGAAAGAAATGACAATAATCATGTTAAATTAACCCGTTTGGATAGCGTAACCGTGCATAAGGATTGTAGAAAAAAGTACAGCTTTTACAAATGTTAAGTGTAGCCCATCGACCAGTTCATCTCAACCATTCCTAAGGCATTTAGGAAACACGTTTAATTTCTTGGAGAATTGTATTATTTGTGACAAAAAAACATTTTTAAATGTCTAACTACCTCAAAAATATCGTGAAAAAATACATTTGGCGTTAAAACTGGAAATAAGAGAAACATTGATTAATGCTTGCAATACAAGAGATGATAAATGGGGTGCAAAAGTTAAATCTAAACTGTTAAGTGTGTTTGATTTGGTCGCTGCAGAAGCTCGCTATCACGGCAGTTGCTTCAAGAAGTTCTGTAAAAGTAAATCAAATCAGTATGTTGGAAGACCTAAAGATGAAGATTCCGCAAAAAATTTCTTAAACTCTGTAATTTCTTAACATTCTGACGAATGTCAGTTTACATTAGAGAAATTAAGGGAAATAGTAATAGACATTTGTGGCACTGATCTTCCGTACTCAGATAAATTTCTAAAAAAACAACTTATTGACTATTTTCAAGAACGGATATAAACGTATATTTTTGGCAGAAAGACTGTCATATGCATGTCTCACTCTACTTATAAGATTCTAGATATGACTGGTACAAAAATAAAGAAAATAATGTAAATCTGGAACGTTCAAGAATTGTACGTGCTGCCGCAGAAATAATCAGAGAAGATATTCAAAAAATGCCATATGATTGTGAAAGCTATCCTAATATTCCAGAAATTAGTCGTGGGGGTGATGATTTAGTTCCTGAAACTCTGAATCTGTTCATGTCAACTGAAACAAAGAAGAGATTGTCCGATAATGGACCTGATATTATGAGAAGACATTTAGTAATTAACTACGCCATAATAGCATCTGCAAGGCCTATGTCTTTTTTATCATCAATACAAACAAGTTTGTGTTTATATCTACAAAGAATGTATGGATCTAAACATTTAATAGAAGTGTTGTCGTCATTGGGAATTTGTTCATCTTATCACGAAGGTGACAGATACCAAAGATCTCTAATAAGAGCTGGGCCTCCTACAATCAAAGATGACACGTTCACACAATTAGCATTTCATAATTTCTTGGGTTTAAGCTACAAGACAAGTGAGCAGAATGTTGAGCTTAGGGAGAGCCGCCAGCTACGGGATAACCAAGACTTATCAAAATTTGTAAACTGGTTAAACCAACACAACCCTTTTGCTCAAAAGTCTGGTGAATTAATTTGCTTTTCTTCGGGATTAGTATCAGACTCATCCGTAACATGTGACGATGCCTACGAGATAGGTTTCAAAGCTATGAAGAAAATGACAGGGCAAAGTTTTTCTGAACTAAAGCTACACAGATCGGATATGGTTGTTACTCAAGCCAGTAATAAGTCTGTCAGAATTAGAAACAAAGAAGCTGTAATCAACCCTCAGCAGATATTTAATAGAATATTATGCGTATGTGACAGTCCTGCAAAGCTCAAATCCTACTTTGAGTTTGAACTATTAACTATACTAACATCCACCTTCTTTATTTGATGTTTCTTTAAAGAAAGGTAAGAAAGCCTCCATTGTAAAAGCATTTGACTATGGTATCGTTGATATAAATTCCACAAAGGATGAAGCTGCGTTTATTCTTGACGGTGGATACCTATTACATGCAGTAGTGTGGCCTTAAGTCTCTACTTTCCATGATATTACCGAAAGAATTGTTAATTATGTATCTAAAAAGTATGGTGCAAATGTAATAATAGTTTTTGATGGTTATCCCGAGAACGCTACAACAAAATAGCAGGAGCAGTCAAGAAGAGCTGCAAAAAGAACATCAAGTGAAATTATATTTTCTGATGATACTGTCTGTACAACACCTCAGGTAGAATTTCTCGCCAATTCTCAAAATAAAAAGAGGTTAATAGAAGCTGTTAAAATTAAGTGTCATGCTGCAAACATACAGACAATAACAGCAAACGATGATGCTGATACGGAGATAGTGGGTCAGGCGATTAAGTCTATAGAGCTTGGTAGCACTGTGGTGGTTGTTGGAACAGTCACAGATTTATTAGTATTGTTAGTAGCATTGGCCCCTTCAACGGAAAACAAGCTGATTTTTTGGAAACCAATAGCCACTTCTACTAACACCAGTACTGTGTAATCTGTTCAGTTTTTTGTACATATGTATGGTAATCAAAGGAAACTCATATTATTTGCTCATGCTGTCACAGGATGTGACACAACCTCTGCTTTGTATGGTATCGGAAAAATGAAGGCTGTAAGTCTAAAAACTACACCGACAGATTTGAAAGATGCGGCTAAGAATTTCATTCAGCCCCACACGGAAAAGGACCTGCTCTTCCAAAATGGTGAACGCTTTCTTTTAAGTTTGTACGGATTGGCAAAATACAAGAATCTTGATGAGGCTAGATAATAAGATAAGTTTAAGCATTTAAATGCCAAGATGTCTCTTAAATCTAAGTTTGATTTGGCAAGACTTCCACCAACAAAGAACGCAGCCCGCCAGCATCTCCTTAGGACGTACCTCCAAATTCAAACATGGCTAGGAAATGAACTATCGTGTAATGAGTGGGGATGGCAAAGAAGAGAATATAAGTTAACACCTATTCCAATGACATGTCCCGCGGCTCCAAATGAACTTCTCATGCTGATTTCTTGTAACTGTAAAACCTCGTGAGGAAAGTGGTGTAGCTGTCGGAGGGCAGGACTAGAGTGTTCTGGTATGTGTGGCCAATGCAATGGACTCTCCTGCAGTAACACATCTAAAAATACTGATGAAATATTTGAAGACGACTGTGATGCCCAGTGAATAATAATAATAGTCCCCTAAAACCTACCCTATAATTTTTGTAATATAATTTTTTACATTCTTTTATTGCAAATACTTTTTAATGTTAAAAGTGTTTTAATATCATAAACCAATGCAAAAGTACTCAGTGTTTTAATTTAAAACTATAAATAGTGCTACGTAAACACAAATCGGTCACCTGCACCACTGCGGGCCGGGCTCAACTGCCAAGCCTCATACCCTGCACTCCGTGCCGCCCTGCGATTGAGTCGAAATTTGACCAGTATTAAGGATAAAGGTAAACAATGTTATATGTCGTTTTAAATCCTATTAAATTTGGCAAATAGTTTGTTTGAAACATTTTTGCGTGATTCCTCAGACAAAAAAAAATATTCACCCTTAAATCAAAATTTTACGAAAAAAAATATTTTTTTGGCGACAATTTAATTATTATTTGCCAAACCGTAGTAGATAACAAAAAAACAACTTTGATCTTTTTTCTAGACAGCTTTCTTAAAAGTATAACGGTGTAATTATTTTTCAGATATGTGTTATAGTTTAGGAGATATAATGGATTTTGTAGAACTCTACAATTTCAAAGTTTGGGGGGGTGCAGCGGGGGAAGCAAGCGGGGGAGGGGTGGGGACTTTTTGGAAAATATTCTCTGTAGAAAGTACTATTCACTTGCAAAAAATCAGCTCTCCCCGAATTTGTTCCAGTTCAATGCGTTCATTGACTGGGCTAACAGTATCGTCAGCAAAACTTACAATTTTTCCATCTATCATTAGGTTACAAAGATCGTTTATGTATATGAGAAACAAAGTAGGGCCTAAGACGCTTCCTTGAGGAACTCCGTAGGTTATAGTGAGGGGTTGGCTGAATTTTTTTTCGATTTTGACACTTTGAGTTCGATTAGTTACATAACTTTGAAGAAATTCTAGGTCTTTCTCTCTTATACCAATTGTATTTAGTATATTAACAATGACAAGGGAGATAGTTTCAAAAGCTTTTGAGAGGTCTAGGAAGATAGAAATTCATTTTTTACCCTTATCTAAATTTGAAACAAGAAAGTCTGTAACGACAATGATAGCATCGGCAGTGCTTTTATTTTACCGAAAGCCAAATTGATTTTCGGAGAGTAGTTGCTTGCTTTCCAAAAAAATTTTCAGTTGTTTGTTAATTATTTTTTCAACTACTTTCGAGAGTGAGTTAAGTATTATTATGGGCTTATAATGGTTAATTTCCACTTTTAGACCACTTTTGTATATGGGTATGATGAGCCCTTGCCTTAAATGTTTAGGGAAGATTCCCTGTGATATGCCGAGGTTAATTATGTAAGTGAAAGGTTCCAATAGTTCATGAACAAGTGTCTTGAGTAAATTTAAGGTGATGCCATCCATACCGGCGGAATTGTCTTTTAATGAGTTAATTGTATTGTTAATATCGTCGTGTGTAACCGTTTGAAATTTTAATTGTTTAGAATGGGGTATTTCGGGGAGGACATTTTGTTTATTATTTTTTTCCCGACATTAGTGAAAAGTTATTGACATGGTTTAGGATTTTTTCCGGATTCTTTGAGAAGTTGACGGTCAGTCCATCAATATTGAGTTGTTTTAGGTCAGTGTTTAATTTAGACTTAGTATGAGTAGTTTCCCGTAAAATGTTCATGTTCATCAACTCGATTTATGCAATAATTGTGTTTCATTTTTATATTTTTTGATGATGTGTTTAATGAAATCATATTTGCGTAGTGGTCAGTAATAGTAGATAAAAAAATAAGTGTTTTCAGGAATTATTCGTTTTTATCATAATATGGTCAATACAAGAGCTGGATACTTTGGTGACCCTAGTCAGGTGATTTGTTGTAGTGACCCTAGTCAGGTGATTATGTAGTAACTAAGTAGATTTAAGTAATATTGGCATTGTGGATGTGAATTATTTGGTAAAGTGTTAATATTAATGTCTCTGACTAAAGTTTAGTGTTTTTAATGCGCAAGTTGTGATAAATTTTCATTTAGGCTTTGTATGAATGTGGTTATTTTGTGGTAGGAGGGAGATCTATACATTGCTAGTTTGCATGTGTAACCGTACGATATTTGTAGATTATTTGCATCCGGGATTATTTTTTCCAAAGTCTGAACATTCAGTACATTATTTACATATATAATAATGCCGTCATTCTGATTGTGATGGGTTTTTGTGAAGAAGTGAGTATAATCAGGAAGGTGTTTTGGTACATATAAATCATTAATCCAACATTCTGATATAATAACTATATCAATTTTATCCTTTAGATTATTCAGAAAAGAGAGTATTCCCAATTTTTATTTATTGATCGAACATTATGGTGAAAAATTTTAAGGATCGTGTAGTCTTTCATTAGTAAATTACAAAACTCAGTCTTAGATGGGTTCAGCTTCAGTTGTTTTAAGACAATCAATGAGTTATTGCTTCTAGGCATTCAGCTATGCGGATTTTAAGGAGCAGTAAACTTTAAACTTGTTGATCGTCAGCGTAGCAGTATGACAAGAGACCAAAAGACTCGATAATTTTGACGACATAATTTGTAAAAAAGATGAAAAAAAGTGGACCAAAAACGGATCCTTGGGGTACCCCTGAAGATAGTGTTGCGAAGTTAGAGAGTTTTTCCAACCTTAACGGCTTGTAAGCGATTCGATTAATGATGAAGTCACGATCAATCGTGTGAAACGCTGCACTCATGTCAAAGAGTGAGATAAGTGCTAACTTACCTGACTCTATGGTCAAAGTTATATCTGACAGCATACGAAGAATTCCGGTTTCTGTTGAGTGAAATTTTCTATATGCGGATTGACGATTAGTGAATAATTTATTTGAATTCAAGTAACTGGTTATTGGTGCAGCAGCAATTTTCTCCGGGATTTTTGATAGGAAAGGTAAATTTGAAACGGGTCGATAATTACCTAAGTTATCGGAGTCTAGTCGTGACTTTTTTAGTATCGGCGTAACTACAGCTGATTTTAATGGTTCAGGAAAGTCACCTGTACCTGATATATTTTTTTTAATAACCATGTTAGTCAAGACTGCACTGCTTATTTGGCGAACTTGAAATTATTTTTTTTACTTCTTCCGACGTTGTAAGTTTTAAGGAAAACAAATTTCCTTTAGAATATATGGTAAATATTGGAGAGGGGGCGTGAGATGTGGAGGCATGAATGGCTTCAATTTTTTCTCGAAAAAACATTAATAAGGCATCCGGGGTAATGTCTATTTTAGTTGGAACACTGATTTCGGAAATAACAGTCTTTATTGAGTTCCAGAGACGCCGTGGATTGGTTCACTCAGAGTCAATCTTTCATGTTAGAACTCCTCCATACAAATATTTACGGAAATACAACACGGATGGCTCTGAACATTGTTTTGGTCACAGAAATGAGTAAAATTTTGAGAGGTGAGTTTGGGAACCGCCGCCCCGGGAATCATTTTTTGGATAACCAACACCTCTGCCATAGATCACTGCAAGGTGTTCGCTACTTGCGTTTCACGTGGTAAGATTTGCTCGGATCTTAATGGCGGATGCGTCTGCCCATCAAATGCGTGGCAGGCCGGATCGGGAGAGGCTGGTGAAGAGAGATCGTTTGAACTCTTCAGTAGGACTCTTCCGGATCGTCAATTTGCAATGCAGTGGGAGGGATGGATTCGTCCGTCACTCCAGGATACACTGACCCCAAGATTCCTATCCACTCCTCACACCTTTTTCCTTCCCAGAACTTCTTAACCTTCCTTTTTTAAAAAGACCTCCCACACAGCATCCCAAAAGACGACAAAGCCCTGTGTGGCTCATTTGTAAAGCTAAGAAATTATTTTGCAATCAGAGATCACTGAAAAAAAATATTATTACGAACCTTGTCCAAATGATGCGACAACATCAAACAAGTTCAAACCAAACTCCTATTCAATGTACTTCCTTCCACTAAAACTCAATGAGACGTTAAGTCTGATTTTATGCAAAAAGTGAATTGTTTTCACTTTACTCTCGAAAACATAGAAATTTCCCAGGGAAATTGCTTCAGCATCCGCAACCCGTAAGGGCCAATTTTTACAACTTTTTAGCTATCTGTGAGGAGCTGTCAAAGCATACCGAGAAAATATTATTCGAAAAGTTTTCTAGGAATTTTATCTCGGTTCTTTCCACATTTATAAATCAGAAAATTTGAGTCGGAAAACTTTACTTCTCCACTGAAATGTGTTCATTATTTTGACTGTAAGATACGAGTGCGAGATTATAAAATATAACCGACATAATGAACGTTGTTTCCAATTTGATACGATTCCTCATCAATTATTATTAGTTACAACACTTTTTCTACTAATGTGTTTTAGGATTTAGTTTAAAAGAGAAACGCTGTGATGCACATTCTTTTAAAATATCTATATAATATGTTACTCAATAAAAATTTTTGTTCATCAGAGTTCTTCGAAATCAGATTTTTTTCAATATGAATACCGCACAAGAAACTGCTTCCAACTGATCCCGTCAGGGGTATGTTGTAAGATTGAAGGTCGTAGGAAAGGAAAAAAGGTGGGAAAGTACCTGGCTATTCAAATCTGGTCACCAAACACGGCTAAAGCCATTTCAAGCAACGTTTCAATTCTCAATGATGGTCTTACACCAAAACGATACTGAGAGTATCTTCCACTCTGAAACGTGCCGCAATTATACCTTATATTATTTCAAATGATTAATTGTGAAATACGCGGATCATTTAAATAAAATTTACTTACCCACGCCGGTATTTGAACCAGCGCCCTTCACGGCCTTGCCCCTAGAGCATGGAGTCCATCAAATGTGGAGGCCGTCGATGCGGATAATAATTTTCCTACTGTTTTTTGCAGTGTAAAGTGTGCAAGATTTCATCAAGTGTTCATAATTCTGCTTTACGAGGTGGGAAAACGCGGTTGTTTTTCGAAATATCGTGTGAACAGTATCTCTTTTCTTGCGTTAAATTTGAAAATTTTCATCAATCTCGGAAGAAAACTGTAGATTTGGATAAAAATAAAATCCACGCCTCCCGCCAAATACTCCCTTTTTGAGGAAATATAACTGTTTGTAAAATATTACAACTATCGGAAAGTATAAACCATACATATTACAGTTGAAATAATATATTACGTATAATAATGATTTTTTTTAAAAAAGAAAGGCAAACATTCCCGGGTCACGAATAACCCGGCAATATTTGAAAATCTCCTACTACCACCATAGAAAGCGGAAAATATTGCTTGTGTTGTGATGGAGAACTTATCCAGCCGAGGAATCGAACACGCGACGCCTGGGTGGGACCCAAACGCGGTGCCAACTCAGTCACTAACTGGTCAATTATTAATTTAACCACTTACTTACCGACATCCAATTATTAATTTAACCCTGCAGCAATTCAATGTTAGAAGAATATATGACGCAAATGTGAAGAAGTAGAAGAAGTCTGGGATGCCCGAGGAAGACATGGCACGATCAAATGAATCAGATACTACGGGCCATGTCAAGAGTCAGAATAATAGAAGAGTATGTATGAGACGATGTAAATGTGAATGAGGCGGAGTGTGTGCCAAGACCGAGTTGTTTTTTGGCGGTCCGTCCTTTCTGCCTACCCTTCGTAGAAACGGCGTGATGGTTAGATAGTTAGTTTAGCAATCCATAAATTTATGTCGCTTTTCAAAGTTACTCACCGATCGAGCTAAAATAAAAAAATATAAGAAAAAAAATTCGTAATCATAATAACTCCAATATCGGTGAAAAATGTATTTTTATTTTATTGTTTTCCAATCTTATGTTTAAAAAAACGGTTCACAACATTTCCTTGCATACTAATTTATGTGACTGCTGCAATATTATATTTTAATTCAATTTATTTCCATGTTAATCAAAGATTAAGTTCACCAAAGTCAAGGCAGTTTTCTAATGAAACACGAGAAATATTTATTTCTTTCAGAATTTAAAAAAAAATTTTGACTGAGAATTTTTTTTTCAGTACAAAGAAACGTTCAAAAGTTTCTTCCTTCACAAAAACGTTGTTCGCGATTTAAAATTGCTTTGTTTGTGAAATAAATTGTTACATAATGTCATGAATTCACAAAAAAACATAGTAAAAGAACAGGGAAATTTTAATACTTAGTCTTTTTTTATCAAAGAAGAAAAATTGTTTTCAAAAAGAAATTCCAAAAATAAAGCAAATACTTGAAAATTTACTTAGGTAGGTACTACTTTTTATTGTTTGATCTCCTGCTGTTTGCAGAGGAAAAGTTTCAACATGTCTACCAAAGAATTGTTCAAAGACTGACAAATTATTTGGGCATTTTTCGTTTTAAGTTTGGGCTGTGCAAATAAATATATCATTTATCTGTTTAAATAAGAAAAATCATTTTCCTTATATTGGAAATAGCTAAGTAAGGATGAGAGCTAGTAAATGATTGTTGATTCATAACAACTTACAAATAGAAATAGAATTTCCTTCTACAAAATAATATTTTAGTTTTATACGTAAAATTATAGATTTTTTTTCTTAATTTATGAACAATTCATACATTCTGCTTTGAAACCAGAAATTTATTGAATGTTAAAGATTTTTTCTTGGAAGGTTGGGGTTACTATAAATACCTACACGCATAACTAAATGGAAAACGGCGCCAAATTATTCATCGCCAGTTGAAGGTTTTTTTTAATAAATTTAATTTCCAAGAAATTGGAGAACGTAATTTCATAGCACCATCGCCATAAAAGAATTTATGAATAAATAAATTTTAGAGTTCAGATGTGTGAATGAAAAAGCACACTGCTGTCAAAAAGCTTTTTTGTAAATTCAAGTTATTTTAGGGTAGGTGTATCAATTAAGTGAAAATATCTTTTCTTGCGGTAGTTGACATTGTCCGTAAGGGAAATATGATGTGGAGCCTACTCTTTGTTTTTAGAAATACTTACAAATAATAATACATATAATTTAGTTTTTTGATCAAATTTAGTAATTTTTAAATGTTACTGCCCGGGTTGTTCTTTTGGAGTCGTTGGAACATTGGAATATTGGAAAACATAGTAACATTAAAGATTTTGGTTTATACTTTTCATACATCCAATCTGAAATTTTCTACTTAATGATTAAAAAATACATAATGTAATTGTGTAGATTTAATAACAAAAACTGTGCAAAAGCATCCATGCTGTCTTGAAGGTAGATATAATAGTTTTTTTTAAAGATACACGAATAAGAAAATTAAATTGCGCTCATATTAAAAATGTTATTCAAGAGAGGAAACAAAAACATGCCTGCTTTTAAAATAACATTTTTAAGTATAATTATATTTTTACAAATGGATTTTTTTTTTTTTCAAAATAAATTTGTATTTTAACAATTACGATATTATTTGTTTAGATATTTTTGATATTTTATCGTAATTTTTTTGTAAATGGCGGAACCGAAAAATCTTGGAATACTTTGATTGGTATTGATATGTTTTTTTAAAGACATTTTTTTTCGAGAGGAAGTAGGGATGATTTATATGCACCCCCCAAGCCATGATTTCATATTGTAGCATAGAATGCGCAAGTGGAAAATAAATTTATTTTATTATGATAAATTATTTCCAAGTCTAAAAAATTTTAAAATCAGTTTTCTCATTCAGTTTACTGCGGAGTTTATTTGGCTTTTTCATTTTATGTTATAGTCGAAAAAAAATGTCAAGATATTTTTTCTTCACTACTTGTGTGTATACATTTTGAGTTACGATGTGTAACAATTATATTTTAGATAATTTCATTCAAGAACGTGTTCACATCTATATTTGAGATGCCTATTCCAATATTAGGAAACATATTATTTGCTGTAAGACTATAATAATTTTTTTGTACAGCTCTAATGCTTACATTTTTCAAAGTACTATTTACAGAGGGTAAGACAAGGTTTCTATTTCTAAAATGGAACCTAAGGCAAATAATAAATCGTGTATTATGTAAGTAAATACAACATTCCTTCGAGATATTTTTCCATCGCTTTATAATACTATGATGAAAACCATTTTTAACCGGAAGTATTAAAAATAGTTTTTTTTGTGGTACTTAAATATTGTTTTTAAAGCGTATTTTTTAATATTACAGATTTCAGTCACGTTTCTCACGAAAAAAAACATCAATTTAGGAATTCCTTGTAGGATGCTGATCTTTATTTATATTAAACGGAAATATTGAAATTAAACAGAAATATTGAAATTGTAAATCTGCACCTACCTAGTGGTTTTTAAAAAATTAATTATATTTACCAAGAACTTGCTTTTTATCTACTGTAGGTGTCTTTACCTTTTTCTCATTTTTCTTGAACGTGAAAAATGAACAAGCTTTTTTTAGTAATTTAATGTTCTTAAATGCCAAGAAAAATATTTGTTTGTATACCGTTTCTCTTCGGGTTTATGAAATTTTACGAAAACGACAAAAAATGTTTGTTCCCGTTGAAGTACCGATCAGAGCTTAGTTGAATTTAATAATTAAACAGATCATATAATAAAGCTTTTCAAAAATAAAAATCACTTGATATATTTAAATATGTTTAGTAAATAAGATTATAAGACACTGTATGCTAACTTGAGACGATAGTGGTGTCTATGTGGGTGTATGTTTTGGGTTAACCTCAGATTTATTAAAAAGGGGCTATTACATTTTATTTCACAAGTTGTTTGCATCACCCAACTATTTTTTTTACAATAACTCTACAAAGGAGGCCCTGAGTAAATAAAATTCTCTAAGGGCTTGTGTCATCTTTGGGAATGCTATGTAGAAGGTCGTTTTAGTGAAAGAAAGGAGAGGAATTCTGGTAAGGAAATGGGAAGGAATGAGGGGTGAGTAGGAATCTGGGGGTCAATGAATCCAGGAATGAGAGACCATCCCTCCCACTGCTGTGCAAGAGAGAATCTGGCTAGATAGGTCTAGATTACATCTGCCTCAAGAAGTCTCCTCCTATTTGTCCTGTCAAGACCCGGACCAACCAGACCCCTATAAACCCGGGCACCCCTGCTAAGTCATTAAACATAGCGATCCACTTGAAGTGACATATGGCAGAAGCGATGGTTATCCAATAAATGGTTCCTGGGGCGGCAGTACCCTATACCCGCCTCCCAAAGTATGCTATCCATATTAAACAATTAAAAAAATGGTATCCTATTGTAAATACCTAAAAAAAAATAAAAAAAATTTTTTTTTTTTAATTTGATTAAAACTTAATTATCGTTTTAAATATTTGATTATTCTTTTATTGAATTTTTGAGACACTGGTTTAGGCGTTCAGTTGAAAAGTATGATTTCTTTTAGTATAACTTTTATGGGAATCAGATGGTTTAATATGCTCCTCTATAACTGAATTATTATTACTCTGTGGCAGATGTTGTGATTTTCCATTTATATTCTAATCGATAATTTATTGTTCTCAGATCTTTATTTATACTAATAACACATTTGTTCTCCCGTTTAGGTCATTCGACCGGACAGGTCGGAGAACTGGACATTGCAGATCAAGTTCCCCCAAGAGAGGGACGCTGGAATCTATGAGTGCCAGGTCAACACGGAACCAAAAATGTCCCTGGCCTTTCGGCTCAATGTCGTCGGTGAGTAACTTAAAATATATATATATATTTTTTTTTTGAAAGAAAGACAAACATTACCGGGTTACGAATAACCCAACAACGTTTGAAAATATCCTACTACCACCACAGAAAGCCGAAAATGTTGCTTGTGTTGTGATGGAGGACTTAGCCAGCCGAGGAATCGAACATGCGACGCCCGGGTGGGACCCAAGCGCTATGGCCACTCAACTACCGACCGGTCTGTAATTAAATTTATTATTATAATATCATCATCCACATCACAGTCACTTATATTTGTACATTTGTTTTAACGTTTGCTCCACACAGGAAAATTATTCCCCCGGTTCTATGTCATCTTTGAGGATGCTTTGTGGAAGGTCTTTTTAGGGAAAGGAAGGAGAGAAAGTTCTGGGAAGGAAAAGGATAGGAATCTGAGACTTAATGTGTCCGGGAGTGACGGATGAAAGCGATGAAGCGATCCCTCTCACTGCGGTACATAGATCGAGAGATTCAGCCTGGAGAGGTAAAAAAGTTTCCCTCAACCAGTCTCCCCCAATGGGAGGGCAAATGCAAGTGTGGCCAAGACCAAAACAATCCTCGAACCCTTGAACCTGGATACCCCTACTGAGTCATCAAACGTAGCAAACTACTTGAGCTCACCTATGACAAGCGTGTTGGTTATCCAATATCCTCCTCCCAGATTGGAAATACATATTTTTAATCTGTTGATACTCTCAGTATCGTCCTTGTCAAAGTCGATGATTCAGAAACATTGCTTGAAATGGATTTAGATGTTTGGACAAAACTAAACAAATAAAAAAGGTTTTTCTGTGATAAATTTGGCAAAAAACCGAGTTCATCAAATATTTATTATATAACGGTTTGTTATTGAGGTGGCAAGATTTTATATCTGATTTAGACATAATTTTTCAAGAGAGAAAAATTAAAGAATCCAAATCGATTTTGCCAGACATTTTAATGGGTAATTCCAAGTATTTCATTTCAAATGTAGCGTACTAAAAATTCTCACGCAATTTTAATTTTTTTCTTAAATATGGATGATTTGTTAATATAAATCGCATTATAAGAAGAAACACCTTTTTACAATAAATTTCGTCAGAAGTCTTCGGTTGTTCTTCAATATTAGATAAGATCTGAAGTTTTCAGACTTTGCCCTGCACTAACCAAATCGGTGACCCGACAAGTGATCCATCGACAATTGGCCAGTTGATCCCGACCCGCCGGCCAGTTGATACATAGGCCAATTAATCCCTCGGATAGTTGATACATAGGCCAATTAATCTCTCGGACAGTTGATCCCTCGGCCAACTGATCGCGGAACAAAATATCAAAACTAGTTACAGTGGTGTGTGTTCTTTTGCCGTAAATAATATTAAGTTGTTTTAACCTCTATAGTCCGACTAGCCATACTTGCAATCCAGTAAAATTATGGCTATTTTAAGGTGCACTGCAGTGCACAGTACTGTAAAATAGTTTTACATTTGAATGTATTTCGTTACTAAAAAAATGAATATTGTTAAAGCGTGTCTATTATTTCAATTATAATTTTTAATAGTATATTGGGCTTTGAAATATTTACTAAATTTTACATTTTTCTACAGTGGTCACCGTAATACTCTTCCTCCTTTATTTCAAACCATAATCACATGTCAAATTCAGACCTGCCTTGAAGATGTAAACTATAAGGCTGGTCAAAATTATATTTCAAAGAAGAATAAAATGATAAATGGCTAAATACTCGACACATTAAAACCCAACCGAAGTAATTGGCTTTTTCGTTTAGAAAACTAAATTAAATCCCCCTTTTCCAGCATTAGCACTTTAAGTAGGATGGGAAAGGTCACGGGTCACCTCTGTTACTTTCAACTTCCCGTTTCACTGATAATGTCTCGTCTAGCTATAAATTATGAACGTCTATGCCCAACTTCTAAGAACGAAGTAATGACAACGAAATTAAACTCTTATTTATTTCTCGGTAAGAAGAAGAGTGAGAAAACCTGAAATAAATTAGTGGAAAAATAAAATATTTATCAAAAAATCTGTTCAAACAACGAAATAAAATACTTCGAAGGGCTTATTAATAAAAAGGTTTTTTTGGGTTACCGCGAACTGCCTATGGCATTACCATTTGGTGAATTATGTGAGGTTTTACGATGTGGGAAGAGGAATGAGAATGGGTGGAAGAAAAACGGGAAGTGCCTAAATATAGTAAAAACCACTGAAAGCAACTTTATCTTTTGGTGAATGTCTTCTTATTTAAGCATTTCAGATAGTAAATAATAACATATAATATGTGTGCATTAGAAAACGAAAGTATCAGAAGATACTAGAACATTGTAGTGATGTATGACCTCTCGCAGAGACTAGTTCAGTAGGTATATTATCTCCACTCGGGAGGCCCTCCTTACGAATGGTAATGTAACTTAATTTCATTTGAAGAGAATTAAATCTACTTGGATAACTACACACATAGAAATAACTTAATCTAACTTTACCTGACTTAACCTAACCTAAACTATCTTAACGTAACTAATCCTAACTTACACTAGCTTAACATAACTTAACCAAATTTAATCTAATTTAATCCATATTAACCTAACTTAACCTATTTTAACCTAACTTAACATAACTTTAGATAACTTAGCCCATTTTAACCTAACATAACATAACTTCAATGAGTTTGTAAGGTTCTTGGCGCTACATTCTCACTGTGAAAATGGTACTATTACAATTAATTAGATAAAATATCTGTAATGTTGTAAATTTTTGTACACAAATAAAATAAATAAATAAAAACTTATCCTAACAAAAAATAACTTTAGCTGACTTAGCCTCCCTTAACCTAACCTAACATTAATTAATTAATCATAAATTGTCCTAAATTAATCTTTCTTCACCTAATTTAACCCAATTTAACAACGTAAAATAACTTTAACGCAACATAACTTAACATACCGTAACATAACTTAACCTTAATGAATCAAAACTTATTCTAACATTACCTTTTTTCACCTAACTTTACCCAATTCAACCTCACATAAACTAACTTAACATCAAATAAACTATTTTAACCTCGCATTTATAATGTTAACCTGACAAACTATTTTAACCTCACAAGAATCTTCACCTCGCATAAACTAACCTAACCTCACTTTAACTATCCTTACCATAAAATGTCTTATCACCAATATTTACCTGACACCGCTGGAAAGGGGTAGGCGAAGGGATACAGAAGAGATGACAGGTAGGTAGTGGATTTTTTATCGCGTTCGGATTGCGTCATTCTTTGCCATATTTTGCAATCTGGAACATGATGCAAACATATTTATGTATTATGTTTTTACTTCAAGTCTCGAACCTGGTATCTGCCTCCCGATTGATTACATTAAGCTTTCTACGATACTCTAACATGGAGGATTAATATTTAAATTTCTAACCAAAATTAATGGATGATGGTTCTACTCACCTTTGTAAGTTGTAATTTGTAAGACTGGCTAGGCACATTTTAATCATCATGAAATTCGAGTTATTCCGTTGTCCAATCATCCCTGAATCTCATTAACCGGGATAATAAAACGCTCCTTTTATTTGCATTTTATTGCTCTTGGACGGGGAATATTCATCCGAGTCTTCGTCAATAAATTAATTCGCCTTCGAAAGGTTAACGAAGATTCTAGAAAGGTTAATTTGAGTGTACGAAATTAGAATTAAATAAAATAAATTAAAAGGCTCCGTCCTGACATTTGTTACAGAAGAAAATCGGTATAAGTTATAAAAAACAAAACTAATTTTTTATTACTATTTGACATGTAAATATTGAAAAATTATGTAAAAAATTAAAAATTGTATGTAAATATTGTTTTGAAATGTAAATATTATTATTATTTTTAATAAATGAAAAATATGTGGTGTTTGTTGCGATGTATTAGACCAGCGATAAATAAATTGGTGGCCTGCGGGCCATATGAGTGAGAGATTCAGTTAGGGAGACATATACGAGTACTGCCACCCCGGAAACCATTTGCTGGATAACCAACACCCCTACCATAAATAAAAATAACGTTTGGTGATTTAGCAGGGGTGCCCGGTTACATGGGGTGAGGTTTGTCTAGGTCTTGAAGGCAAATGCGTTTGCCAACCTAATGCGTAGCGGGCCGGATTGGGAGAGATTTGTTTGAAGGAGACCTAACCTATATCTCTCCAGCCGGACTCTCTTGGCCCATCAGGGACTCTACATTTCTATGCATATAGTATGTATTTTTGGAGATGCTGTGTGGAGCGTTTTTTAGGAAAAGGAAGGAGTGAAATTTCTACGAAATAAAATGTGTAAGGGGTGGGTATGAATCTGGGGGTCAGTGTGTCCAGGATTGACGAACGTATGAATCTATCCTTTCAACTGCGGTGCAAGGCAATGGATCGAGGGATTCTGGCTGGAAAGTTCAAAGGACCTCCTTAACCAGTCTCTTTCGGTCCAGCCCGCCACGCAACAGGACACATCGGTTGACAAAGCTCACCCCATGAAGCCGGGCATCCCTACTAAGTCACCAAAAGTAGCTAACCATTCGGGGGGACCTATGTCAGAGGTGTTGGTTATCCAATAAATGGTTCCTGGGGCAGCGGTACCCGTACCCGCCTCCCAAAATGCATCTTAGTTCATCCATCCAAGTCTAAAGTTGACTAAAGAAGGAGGTTGTGCAACACGGCGCAATGCCCCAAAAATATATCACTATAAAAGTCCAAAGTGTTTTGTTGATTCCTGAGTTTTTATTTATGTAAGGGTTTAAGAGATAAACCCGGAGTTAAGCATATATAATTATTATTATAACCAATTCCAATACAAAATTTAAATAGCACAGTTGGGACTAGGAACTCGGGAAATTCCGTTTTCGAGAGTGTGCTTTGTGCTGAGCTTTCACAAAAACATTTAGTCGTGCCATCTACCGATGCCAAAGTGCCATCTACCGATAAGCCTTCATTTTGGGTTTTAAATACATACAATTGTTTTTCATCACAGCTATTTCTTGTACGAACATCTCTTAACATTTCTAATATTTTTATATTAAATAAATCGTCGTAATATATTACTTAATGGAGCAGTCTGTGCGCAAAATAATTCATGTTAATATAAATATTTTTTTCATTTAATGTTGCAAGATTTGTTTGTTTATCTGGCCGCTTAAAAAAAACAAAATCCTGGTTTTTTCACCCTTTTTTAACTTGAATTGTTTTTCTTTTGGCCCATTAATTTTATCGGTTGAAGGATTTAAGAGGTGACAGGATAAAGTCCTTACTTTGGTCGCGAAATTCACCGGAGCCAGCCACCTCGAGAGACACTTCAAAGTCGAAACGTAGGTACCGAACGAATATAAACTTCAATGGTTTTATTAAAATTTTCAAGGGTAGTCATTTCAAATATTGACCGAACCGCGCCACCTCTTGTAAATTTTATTTTTGCACGCCTATCAAAGCTATGTAATGTAAATTAATTGAAGGTTTTAACTCTTTCGGGTGTGGGTTGAAATACGAATTTATTAATTGGTTGCTATGTAACAAAAGCAAATGATTCCATACCTATGTCTTATGCGGTCCATGGAACAAAGACGTGAAATGGCAATTTTCCAAAATTCATATTCAATTCATATTTCATCTTTTTCCAATGATTTTCCATGAAAATTATTGTAGCGCTTGGATTATTTATCTCTCCAGACGACTGAGATAGCTGGTTTTTAAAGGCGATGTGTGTTAACATAAGTAATATAATATGTTAAAGTTAAACAAACATTCCCGGGTTACGAATAACCTGACAATATTTGAAAACTCTTACCATCATTACAATTACAGTAAACGGGAAATGTTAACCGTCTCGTTTTTCAAGCAGTCGAGGAATTAAGCTCACAAAACCTGAGTGGGAACCAGTCGACCAACTCAGCCATTGACCACACTCATATATGTGCTTCAGATTTTATGTCCGGGTTAAGTCTTCCTCACAGGAAAGACGAAACCATTCCACCCACTTTTCCACAAACGATTATCTGGTCAATCCACGCTAAGAAAGTGCAATAAATACAAAACAATACAAGAACAATACGTCAATCCACAAGACACCAAGTGGTAAAATAATTCACCGACTCCAGATATTTTCATATCAGAGGATTCGGCTTGGTAGAACTCCTAACTGGACCCTCAATGTAAATATTTAAAAAATCTTTCGTTATCCTACATGTATTTAAAATAACCGATTTTCGCATTTTTATTTATAAATTCTTTGACAAATCTACTAAGCCCAAATTTTTTATGAGAAATCGAAATATTATTATTTATTAGTTCATTATTATTATTCCTTTAACATGCGTGTTTGTAGATTTTCGGAAAAAGCCTATATTACGAGTATGTAGGTCGGTACAAAAAAAATTATAATATTTTGTAAAATCTGGCAGGGGGCTCAGAACTAAAAAGTTGGGGTTTATCATAAAAATCATTCGAGTGTAACGTTATCATCAAAGTTAATCAGCGTCATTATGTTTATTTTTTTACATTTTTGAAATGTTCCCATTAAACACTTTATTCTACATAGGTCCGTTTCAACTTTTTAACGTTTTACGATTGGCTGAAATCAACAAAAGTCATGTTGCAAAGCTTTTTCTTTGAGAAAATGTTCATTGATTTAATAAAATAGTTAATATTTGATGTGGAACAAGATTTTCAATTCAATTCCTGGGAAAATAATTTAGTTTCTCAGGGAAAGGGGTATAAAGCGTTGATAAACCACCACGTAATAGTAGTTGAAGGTTAAGGAATCACTTCTAGAGAGTGTATTTGGAAAATTTAATGCCTTGTCTTGAATGTCAAGGAGCTGCCTTTTCCTCCACCTATTTGGTGTTCTTTGAGAGCGTTATTTATTAGGGAAAAGTGAGAAATGAAACTGTTTTTCAAAATCAAAACGTTTTTCTTTGTGTTTTTTTTTAAATTAAATAATCTTAGGTACATTGATCTCCAAAGTCACCATTCTGGTGATGTGAAAGAAAATCAATAAGAACCATTAATATTGTATAATGAAGTATAATATTAATACAATATTGATGCTAAGTTTATATCGAAATTTTAGTAAAGTATCAATATTACGCTGCCAGAATTGTCCATTGACAAAATTACACATGAAGGAAATTACAGATGGAGGGAATTAAATCTAAATTATACCTAATGGAATTAAGCACGTTAAAATCTGGTTTTATAGGTTTAAATTATATGGTTTATGAGTTTTCTAAAAAAATTACATTTTGGATAAATAACTAAATTTTGGTTAGGTTTGGCTTTTGTGGTTTTTGACTTCAGCGGGTGTGATTTAAATAGACGCAATAAATCTTACGATGCTGATGGCAGTGTCACATTTTTTCGTAAAATTATTGGCCTACACAATTCAGGATTTTTTTTCATTTTAATTTTCTCTTTTCTAAATAAAAAAATCGTGTGTAAAAAAGTGGTCTATCATCTTCTCACCATCCAACAGATGCTGACAAGAAATGTTAAAAATATTTTTAATTCTTAGATCGATTAGTAGCCGTCTGGACAAATTGAAAAATGGTTGAGTGCCTAGCCAGGTCGTGGATTTAGTCTGTCAGCTAACCAAAGTCAATTTTCTCTGCTTGAACTAAGGACGGGTGATGGGTCAGAGAATTTGAACAATTTAGAAATTTATTTTCAAGTTCTTTGTAGGTCCTATAAAAGTTCCGTATTTTTTTCACTTATGTGTCGAACAACCAGCTCATAATAATATAATAACAGAACTTTATTAGAACCCCTACAGATCTTAAAGATGGTATACGAAAAATTGTTAAAGAAACATCTTAAGAGTTATTATTTTGAACCTATGGCACCGATTCGACAAATGCAAGTATAAGTTTTTTTTTTACATTAGCTCCACACAGGAGGCCCTGAGAAAACTAATTCCCCTCAGGTTTTATGTCATCTTTGGGGATTCTGTGTGGAGGCTGTTTTTAGGAAAGGAAGTTCTGGGAAGGAAAAGGGTATGAGGGGTAGGTAGTAATGTGGGGTTAGTGTGTCCAGGAGTGACGTACATATGAATCCATCCCTGCAGTCTAAGGCGATATTCTGAGAGAGTATGGCTGGAGAAGTCAATGGGACTCCTTCAATCATTCTCTCTCGATCTGGCCTGCCATACAGCTGGTTGGCAGACGCATCCGACGCCAAGACTTCACCACATGAACCCGGGCACCCCTGCTAAGTCACCAAACGTAGAGAACCACTTGGGCTGACCTATGACAAAGGTGTTGGTTATCCAATAAATGGTTCCCGGGGCGGCGGTACCCATACCCGCCTCCCAAATTGCAAGTTAAAGGAACTCGTAAATTTTAAGGTAAATATTTCGCAAGTGGAAATATTTTTGCATCTCTTGTTTAATAATTTAATAGAGGGTAGTTAAAATTCTTAGGTTATCAAAATTATTTGATTATTTTCTTTTTCACATACTCATTTTCTTGCTACGTGAGTCACACATCATCCTTGTGTAAGCACCAAATAGTTTAAAACAATTTTCTACCAAATGTCAATTTCACGCAACCCCTTCGCAATAAAAATGTTAGATATAACTTATAATTTTATTTAGCTAATCACAAATTTTCCATAATAATTTGAAACCCCAACCAAATTAAAGCTGGGGAAATAAAATCACCATTTCACTCAAAACACTGTCAAATATTGAAGAAAGAAAACGTTAAAAACCCAATTTGAAATCGGATTAAATGCCTTTCGCTGAAAAGTTTCATAATCCCTTCATTCTACCAATCTAGGGTCTCTTGCTGAATGCTGAACAATGTCAAAGGTATTGTGATTGAACGCCTCGGAGATGAACTCGATTAGTTTGCGATTTATTCGAGTCTGGCTCGCAAATGATACAACTTCTGCAAAGCTTTACAGAAATTTCTGTTTCTGCTTCACCTGAAATGCGAACAACTTTACGACTCCGCGAGAAGAATGTTAAAGTTTTTGGTGGTAGAACCTTTTTGGCGTTTTCTCAAGGAATGTTTAGCAGTATTCCAACCAGAATGACCCTAGTTTATGCTGCTTTTTACATCGGAAAATCATATATTAATCAAATGATGTGATATTTTTGTGTTTTTTTTCATTTTAATTTAAATTAACTATTGTCATGAAATATTTTCTTGAATTTTAACTTCCAACTCCTGTGCGATGATTTGCGCCAGGTACTCGATATTTAGTTTTATTTGTTATAAGTTCGCAACACCGACGTGCCTTTATTGGTACAGATTTCGGTGGGAGAGGAAGGGCAGGCGTTCAAGGGCTGTGGGAGCCCTACGCGACTCTTCTGTTTTAAGCTTTTCTACGGGTCGGTCAGGGCATGGCGCCTTCGTGGTTCGCCTAGACCCTTTGTACTCCAACAGTTGTTTGGGACACGTGTTTAAAAATTAGAATCAACTCAGTGATGTTTGTTTCCTGACGATGTCCAAGCCCAGCCTAGATGTAACCCGGGTACGGGGTAAATGTACTCGTACGTAAATCTTTTATAACTATGTTATCCGATCAGCCCTTTCTATTATTATCTTTTAGAATCAGTAAATTACAACGTTCACATTGAGTATTAAAGGTTTTTTCCTAGAAACGTCGAGTTATAAATAAATTTTCAAGTTATTTAAATGCAACAAGCGATCTTTTAATTTATTATAACCCTCTCTCTATATTTATTCTATCATTGAAGCGATAATCGTTTTGAATCAAGTCTGTGAACGAACTGTGAACACAAGACCCTTCCGATCGAGCTACTTGTAAAGATTTGTGAGTATCTAAAGTTAGTTTTGTAGTATATGAACATTGTATTGTTATTCTTTATTAATTTGCCTATAGACCAGTATTCAGGCGGTTTCGACGCCGTCATTACGTAAGAGAGATCTTCGTACCAGTTTCACTTTACTGCAATTTTTTAACTCAAGTTATGTATTGGCGTTGTTTACATTTGGCAATAAGTATTTAGCCTGCTATACTGCGAGCTTTTGCATTTATAATCACGTCATCTTCTTAGAAGGCAGACAATATCGTAAATCGTTTTAGTGTCAAGTCAAACATCGGCATTCTTACCGTTTTTTTTAAGTTTTCTTTATTCATTGAAATTTTTTTTATTACATAGATTGGGGATTTTTCGACCACCATGCTAGGCACATGCCCGTGTTAAAACGACAAAGATGACGGGTTAGGTTAGGTTGAACCCGGATGACGTCGTGAGTTCAATCTCCTGCTAGTGAGGTCCTCACACATAACACAAGCAATATTTAAGGCTTATGCTGGTGGTAGTAATATCTGCTTATTTGTAACCTACGAATTGTTATCTTTAAAAAAACGATCTCGACCGTTCATTTTTCGTTGTCGTAGAATAGAGCAAAAAATCAACAAATCTATAATAATCCTCACACGTTTTGATGCTGTTGGTTACTGGTTTCCGTTTCTTTGTCTCAAATGGCTTCTTGAAGGCAGAATAATGTCATAATGATGTTTAAATCCAACGGGCTGTCACCACGAGTCCATGGCGTAACGTGAATTATGACACAAATGGCACCGGCCTTCCGTTCGAAGACACTGATGTTATGCAATTTTGGCTCGAGGCACGTACGGCGTAATTTATACTATATTATCGTAATTTATTGTGCATCTCACTAAACTTTTGATTCTTAGCAGGACCTCCAAAACGTTTGCTTTTCAGAAAACTTATAATAATGATATTTCAGTCACCCATTAGACATGATAAAAACCCTGCAAATCAATTTATCGATCAATGAATATTTTCTACCTTGCTTCAACACACTTATGCATATTCTTCTGCAATTAAGATCCAGAATTTTGACATGACTCTTCTCAAATATTATATGATTCTGTTCCTTGCGGCGTTTTTTTGGAACTACCAATTTCTCCGTCCAAATATCTTCATGCCGTATGACTTTCTTCAATACATCGGTATTAAGATGTCATCAAATTGGTCAATTGTCCCTCCACTGCCAATTCCAAGCACTTTGTATAGGAACTCCATCATGGACTGCTAGCCTACATACTCTCCATCCTGATCCACTTATTCAAATCATCTACACATATCTTATTTAAATCGGGCTGTTGTAGACACTGCATCACCTTAGTTTAATTGTCCTAACGACCGTTTGAAAATTTTAATGGAGGGAAAGGTTTAATTTAATTATTTCAATGAAACATTTTTTTAAAATTTATTTATGCATCTATACAATAAAGTTAACTTTTTTTTTGCCTTGCCTGTCTCACTAGGAAATCCTGTGTCGAGACAGACTAGTTTACAAATATTAAATAAAATACATTTTTCAATAAAGTAAAAATATTTGACAAAAAATTTCAGGTTGGTAGTAATAGTAACAATAATTGGATAAGCGGATTATATTTGGGTGAGGTGACTAATTATTGCACGACCTTTTTCGATGATCCATTGTTTTATCAGAATTTTGTATTTGTTAATATTATTCGATTGTCTTGTTTGGTCAGGTAGTTTTTTTTATATTTTAGACGCAATGTATTTGAAATTTCTTTGACCACATGTTGTGTTTGTTTTAGGTGTATGTATGAGTTCTTGGGTTTTGTGCCGCGTGTTTACAATATTTTGGGTATTTTCATAAAATTTATTTTTTATTTTATTTTTTATGACAGGTGTTTAAGATAAAACTATTTCCGTAACGGTAAAGATCTCATTAGTTTAAATGATTCTTAGTTAAGTGATTAACTATAATTTTGTAGGGATACTTAATTTTTAATTTTAAAATGGAGATAGAACAAAAGCTAAAATGGTCGTCATATACAGGGTGTCAGGGGGTAAAGTGCATTAACTTCGGGAGGTGATTCTACGTTATGGTAGGAGTAAAAAAGATAAATAACCTTTTCCGAAATTCCAACATTTTTTTCCCATACAAAAAAACGTATCTACTAAAAATCCTTAGTGTGAGGTACGATCTTACTTGCTGAGCGCTCGCCGGGCACGATTGTGGCAACATTGCATGGTTGTTGCATGGTTATCTTTTTACCACAAATCAACCCCTAAAAGTTGGAATTTTGAAAAATTTATTCATCTTTTTTACTTATAATATCATGTAGAATTACCTCCCGAAGTAAATGCACCTTACCCCCGGACCAGTTTAGTGGAAACCATTCTGAATGCAACCGTGATACGGAATCTTGGCCAGTTTAACCTTTTCCTTTTGGTTTTATTCTGATCAGTTGTCCACCATACTAGGCATGCTTATCAACATAATTCATAATAAACAGCTTATCAACCGGTAATAGAACCAAATGAAGCGAGAGTCAACGTAACGGGGAACATTTTAGTATAAAAAAGGTCAAAAAGGCGCTGCTCGTCGAAGTGAAGCTCATCAAATGTGACGACTTGAAACAATCACACTTTTATTATTCTGTACTGATACATACCTCGCATCCTTTCTGGACAAGTGGAAATAGTAAATTCGGTCAAAGACGGTTCAACTATGTAGGAATCTCATTTCTACTTCATACAGTTCAGGGGTACCCAACCCAAATTATTCGGTGGGCCAAAAACAATATTACTGAGCTTATGTGGGCCACTCAAGGAGGGGGGGGGGGGGGGGGGGGCATCTGTCCATTAATATAAATGGCGTGTTGACCGGTTAGTGACGAAATGGGCATAGCATTTGGGTTCCACCCGGGCGTCGATTCGATTCCTCGGCTGGCTAAGTCTTCCATCACGATACAAGCAACATTTTTCGGCAAGTTGTGATGGTAGTAGGAGATTTTGAAACATTATTGGGTAATTAGTAACCCGGGAATGTTTATATTTCTTTAAAAAAAATACATATATATTACCATTAATTTTTCCCGATATTTCGGTGTCCATAAATGCTATTATATTCAATGCAACAAGGCGTAAACTGACTATACGTGTTCTTATGTGTGTCTTTTGCACTCACTTTCCACTTATTAAATTCAGGTCAATTGCATTCTGTGGTGTTCTGTAGTATTTATAGACACACTAACAGATTCTCCAACGCACCATGGATGGAGATTACTTCTTGGGAATAATAGATTCTTGATGTTTATCTGGTTTTATTAAATACTTCGCGTATTACAATATTGACCTCGTTAGTCGACCTAACTAGGAGCTGGCTAAATTGAATCTGATCAGAGAGTTCCACTGAACACTCTTCCTGAGCTGCTCGACCCTCTGTTGCTCCCCCCAGGTACTAAGCTACCTGCATTTTGCGGAATCTAAGGCCAGTGCTTAGCACTGGCATCTATGTCTAAAAGCCGGAAGCTTTTAGATCCACCACACATTTTATCTTCCGAGAAGAAATATACTGGTTAAAAATGATTTCTTCTGAAAAAACATACTGATTGGAAATGGTTAATTCCTAGTTCGGCAATGCGCCTGGCACTTTTCAGGGGGGGGGTTCCGTCCATGAATATGTGATATAAATGGCGAATATTACCAATACTTTTAAATTCGGTATCAAAAAATGCTTTTAAATAAAATGCTATAATTAATAAACTGACTACACATTCGCCTATTTGGGTCCTTTACACTCACCCTACACTTATTAAATTCAGGTCAGTTGCTTTCGATACTGGTTGGAATTGGTTACGAAAATAAATTCCTAATGAGGCCATGCGCCTGGCACTTTCAAAGCATTAAATCAAAACCCCCAATCGACAGTCATAGATTTAACAAAAAGAAAGTTATAATTTCACAAAATATAATAAAATGTTAAAAAAAATATAAATGTGAAAAATTTACGTCGATAATATATATACATTTTTTTTTGCACGAATACCAAAATTCAAAACATACTGGTAGAACGCTGAAAACTTTTTTGGCTGCAAAAATCTTCAATTGAACCGCATGTTGGGCATGCCTGATCTGTTTTAATTTCGTCCTTTCTGCTACCAATTTCAAACCACCGGTATCAGATCCTTGTTGTAGACTGCTAGCCTCGTTTCCTTTGACAAGGTTTGATTAGTGACCACAGTTGGTCCTTTAGAGAGAATGGAACCGGCAATGGATTACAGCTTACTTTTACCTGGAAATGCATATAGCGCGGCGTAATCAAATCCACCGTAAATAATAATGTCCCCTCTTAGGTACATAAGTAAGGTAGTGATGAATAAATAAAAAAATTTACTTTCAAGATCTGAGATTATCTCCACGAACTTATTTTTTATTTTTCAAGGTAGGTACAATCCCGTTAAACCGCAATAAAGCAGTTTGTCAGTTTTGTTTATGTTCAATTACAATGTAAACTAACATACATAATATTATTATTATAACCATACAGATTGTCACAATTAACATACATGAATTAATACAAACTATCTCTATTTAGTAGTAACCATTGTTTCAGTATAAATCTCTATTTATTTGTAAAATGGCAATAGTTTATATTACTTGGTAACATGTTAAATATCTTTGGAACGTTATATTCGCAGTCCGTAGTTATTATTATATTTTGGAACAAGCATTCCTTCATTTTTTGTGAACCTTGTATTATGTTCATGTTCCACATTCCTCTTATGATCAGACTCAGACATATATGTTGAATTTATATTTTGTACGGCCTGCACTGGCATTATTGTTAAATTCCGTGATATGTTTCGCCTCTGTGAAAATTATATAAACAATATAAAGAATGTCCAGAAAATATAAATTTAAAAAAGATACAGTAAAAAATCGATCGACTGAGTTAGGGGGTTAGGCATGTTGTCTGTTGAAACTATTATAGTTTAGACACATCAAGCGTGTACACACAATATTGTACCAGTTATCAATACATAAACCTTAACTCACAGTTTTGGCACCATTATTTCATTCTTCGTACCGGAATACCTACGTGACACTCCAAATTTCTTTTATTCCATTCGGAGACATAAAAGTGAGAAATGGGAAAACAATGCCTCGCGGAAATAAAAATTTACCCCACCTCCCCAAGCGCAGGGATGAAAGCGAAAACGAAAGAAGTAAGAGGTGGTAAAATCAGGTAGAGTTGGATGTGGGAGGAGATGGGGTGAAGAAGAACGATATCGAACTGTGGGACCTTCACAGAGAAAAAATCTCAAGTGAATATTTAATTCCCTTAATGTCACGTAGAGATTTTTCATTATTTGATTTTCTCTTTTCAGACGTCGTTTCTATAACAAAGTCGATTTGTTTTTGACAAGGTCTCTAAATGGTTCCTCAACGCGGTAATCGTTCAAATAAAAAAAAAATGTCCTGTTGTCATAGATTTTTGTTGAGAAATCTTTGCCTGCTCAAAATTGTATTTGTTGAAACAATTTTGAGAAAATTACGGTTAGATAAGTGTTTGGAGATCTACTACCTAACACATTTTTTACTTTGTTTTGTAGCTTGAAATTTTGAAAAAAACACGCAATCTAGCCTTAATTAAACGAAATTTTTAAAGGTCCATTGTTCATAAAGGAAGTAACGACGTAAGCTGAATACAGTTTTTTCTTAACATTTAACAAAAATACATCACCTCACCATCGAATAATATGTATATTTTATTAACTCACGTGCTTTATTTTAAAAACTGTCTTTTTTTGTCGGATTTTCCAATCCGCGAAATAAATTAATTTGCTCGAGATTTCCCAGGTCATTTTGTAAATTTTTCGCCAACTTCAAAAAATAATACCTTCTAATTTTAACATAGAGACATAAAAACTTATTACAATGCTATATAGCCAATATATACAGCGTGTGACAGAGTGCGATTGATGACTTGAGAGAGAGAATGAGTCACAGAAAAGGTGTAAAGATACACGGGCAAAAGGTGGATATGATAAGGTTTGCTGACGATATTGCTTTGGTTGCTGAAAGCGAAGAAGAACTGCAAGAGGCCTTAACAACTCTGCAAAGCATTCTTCAAAACAACTACAACATGAAGATAAATAAAGACAAAACAAAGCTGCTGACTGTAGGCCGAATGCAACATCAGATGAGAATAGAGATGGCAGGAGTTCCACTAAAGAACGCCAAGGAGTTTGTCTACCTCGGGAGCAAAATAAGATGGGACGGTCGGTCTAAGAGCAAGGTCGACAGCCGTATACACCAGGCTAGGCTTGCATTCAATAAAAGGTCGAAAATAATAGAATCTAATTATGTAGACCTAAAACTGAGAATACTCCTCATCAAGACCTACGTGTGGAGTATTTTGATGTACGGCTGAGAAACATGGTGCTTATCCGAAAGAGATAAACGGAGACTAGAGGTTTTTGAGATGTGGTCCTATAGAAGACTATTAGGAATTTCCTGGAGAGACCACATCACAAATGAGGAGGTTCTCCAACGAATCGAAGGAGAAAGGCACCTGCTCAGGACCTTGTCCGAAAGGCGTGCAAGATGGATCGGCCATGTTATACGACAAGAAGGCCTCTTGCATGCCATAATGGAGGGTATGACCGAGGGGGCCAACTCCAGGGGACGCCCACGCGGAGAGTACCTGGAGGACCTGCTGGTGGACGTCCGCTACTCATCATATGCAGAATTCAAAAGAGCCGCATAAGATAGGGAAGAATGGAAGAGAAGATTAGAAGAAATTGCTGTAAACCAATCCCAGGATTGAAACCGGAGAGAGAGATACACAATAAATTAACTTGTATTTTACCGTTTATCTTATATTTATAGGATTTATAAAAAAATATATAAAAAATCGTAGTTAACGCGTGTTTTTTACTTGAAACTGCCGTGAGGGATACTTATTCGAGTCAACATAGAATATTTTCGATTTATGTATGTTGTTTGTGGTATACTTGATAATGAAAGGTGCATTTCTCTTAAAAAATAACTCAATTTTATCCGTAAACAACTGATCAAAAATTCTCCGGAATATAAAATTTTGACAAATTTATAATATCGTTCTAAAATAGTCGACGAAGTTCTTTTTTTCGAAATCTAAAATCATAATAGATAAAGCATTTCAATAGATTCAGTTTAAAATAAATTGCTGGCCAAGGAAATGTTTTTAATAATTACAATAAATGTTTTACGAATGGTAGGAAAATATGGTCCATTTTTGGACCGCTATCAAACGCAGAAAAATAAAAGTGGTCCATTTTTCGACCAAAATCGCTCTAGTGGTTATTAATAATTGTTTAATGAGAAAAATTGTGTGAAAAATTTTGATTCGTCTTCTTTTATGTCATTATTTAGCAGCTCAAAATAGAAATGCAATCTATTAAAAACAATCAAAACCGGAGGTAAATCTGATGTCATCAGCAGCCAAATAAAACACAAACAAAAAACTATACATCTACAATGCATTGTTTTTAACTGGGAAAAAATTCTTAAAAGCCAAGCATTTCAAAAATAATTGAAAATGGTCCCTGGTCTCATTAAGTGTAAAGAATCACCACAATCTATCTTCGGGAGTGCCGTTGCTAAATTTAATTCCAACTTTCTTATTAACCTTTATTCCCGGCGAACGAGACTAACCGAAAAATCTCGATTAATTACCCGAACACCTCCAACTTTGTTAGCTAATGTATCGCGAAAGTGTTCTTGGGGAGGACAAAAGGTCTATTTGTCATTTTGTCAAAGGTTCAGACTTCGAGAAAATTATGCCGTTTTAAATGGAAAAATTAGTAACATTGACCGAAATTTCGCAAAGTCATTTGTTGTTTTGATATTTAAAGCTCGGAAGCTTTAAATATCAAAACAATAAAACTTTTATTTTTTATTTTCCTTCTCGTGCCTGCTTCTATTCGAGGTTGTATGTCGTAGGGGCAATCTTCACCCCGCGGCATACCCAAATCCACTACACTTTAATGAAAATATTATGCCCTTGAAATTCTGTGTTTTGAAGAACACGCCTGCTTTATATATTTCCTCCAACCATTGAATTTAATAATCTAATGACCTTTTAATGACTTCATAGTTTTAGTTGACAAAAAAGAAGTTAAGTCAGTACCCGCTGTAGGTATTGAACTCGATCCGTCCGATTGCTATTGAGTGTTCTACCTACTAAGCTTTTAACGAACTTATTCTAATTTGTTTTGTTTTAGTGCTTTATTTTTTAATTGAGAAAACCATTTATTCTTCTTCATTCTATACCAATTTCCAATGTGGATAAAGCTGCGGACACCGACGTACCTACCAGATACTTTGTCACTTTTGCGCATTGGTGACCTTTCTCTGCTTCTCCTGCCATTTTGTCAATGCCTATTATTTTTTCCTAGTTGGAGTCCTCAGTTTGGCGAACATTGTTGTCCAAAGCATCTTGATACATTGTAGACAGATAAAATAATTGAAAGCCTTTTGTGGATGCCTAAATCTCCGAAAATAGGAACATTTGTGCGTCTGGCTGTCCAATGGCATGGTATTTTTTTAGTTATAAATACCTTATTGAATTATTGGTGGTAGCACTAGTGTTATAATCTATAATATATATTATTTAATTTTTATGACGGAGAATTTGAACGTTTTTTTAATAAATTATATTTTAACGAATCTTAAATTATTCTCATTCAACTTAAACAGTTGCGAGCAAAGCCTCATTTGGCTGAGAAGTGCTAAATCTGAGATAACATTAACAAGACGTGGCAATTTGGAAGTTAAACAAAGTTGATCCGTTGGACCGGGCGATCGCAACGTCAGATTAATAAATGTGAGTACCAAAAATAGAGGTAGGTAACCTTAATGAAAAGGAAGGACTGAGGAAGATGATTTTAAAAACAATTTAACTTTAAGGAATAAGTTAGTAAGAACTCAAATTTTCTTCTTCATAATATTCTGCATTCATCATCATTGACTCAGTCTAATCATTGAAATTGAATACTACCATGAATGATTTTCCATCGTGGAGATGTGATGATTTTTTTTTACATATTCGGACGGTTACAATTTATACTTTTAATTTGTGTACTCGCATCCACAGTTTATAGGTAAATAAATGATAATTTATTGTCAGTAAATACAAGCAATGATCCAAATATAAAACACACAAGTAGAGTGTAAAGCTTGAATTTAACAAAAATTTCAAGAAGGTAATTTTTTAAGCCTCGGCAACCCGAATTTCTACCGATTTCTCACATATATCCCTTAAACATTTGAAGTTTTTAAACCCCTAAAAATATACATGTTATTTTTGAAGATAATTTCTAGATGTTGCCCATGCCGAAACGCAAATTATATGAAATTCTCTCGAAAGAAAAAAATCGCAAAGTATGCTCCAAAAATTATAGAAAACAAGCCTGTTTCTATTATCTTATAAATTATATTTGTGAAAAAATTCACAATGTTTCTTTAAATGATACTTAAGATGCTCTCTATAAGATTTTTGCTCTTTTTTAAACGAGTCGTGTTTTTTTAAACATTTTCACAATTTTCGCATCGATTTTGTCGCTGTAAATGTTATCGCGCTTCTCTAAAATTCGTATTTTCGTATCTCTCCATCTTATTCTTTTCGAGCTCGGTTGCGGAGCCTTAATAACATAATAATAACAACAATTTGGGAGGCGGAAATAGGTACCGCCGCACCGGGAACCTTTATTGGATAACCAACACCTCTGCCATAGGTCACCCAAGTGGTTCGCTACGTTTGGTGATTTAGCAGGGGTGCCCGGGTTCATGGGGTGAGGTTTGTCTAGGTCTTGGAGGCGGATGACCAGGACACACTGAACCCTAGATTCCTACCCACCCCTTATACCCTTTTCCTTCCCAGAACTCTTCTCTCCTTCCTTTTCTTAAAAAACCCTCCACACATCATCCCTAAAGATAACATAGGCCCTGAGGGAAATTATTTTCCTCAGGGCCTTCTGTGTGGAGCTCAAGTAAAAAATAAAAAAAATAACTTGGCACGTGTAGGTAAATACAAATCCAAGAAATCATCATTTTTTTGTTACAAACAATAAACCCAATATGTCATTCTCTGGATATTATTATGACTTTTCTTTTAATTCTCCGCAATTTTTGTACGTTTGGAGTAAAAACACATGTGAATTTTTAACCAAATTTAGTCAATAAAATTAAAATATTCTAATTTATAAACAATTAAGAATGTTTGAAATAGAAAAATCAAAACGGTAATTTTATCTAGTTTATAAAAATATTGTTTGTTTTTACGGCAACTTTTTACAAGAAGAATTTCCCATATAGCACATTTCAAATAACTCATTGAAATTAAACATTTTGTTGAAATGATCAATTGACATGAAACATTTTGAAATTCGGACGGAAAATTTCAAGTTTTCACAACCAAAAAACATTCTTCTTCACTTGTATAAACAATTGGTTTAACTTTTTATGGCTGTTCAAAATTATAATTTTAGTTTTATTAGTTAGATTTTCACATACACTGTTGAGTAATTGTATACAATTTGTACAAGATCATTCTTGTACAAGTGGACACCTGCCAGATGTTAGCTACTTAAGAGGGCAGCTGGTGCTGCACGTGTTCTTCAAAGCACTTAGCAACTAATTAAAATCGAACGCTTGCTGGGAAAACAGTAAAAAAATTATTTGCCCGTTGTAGTTGCAGCGATTTAACAATAACATATTTACGTCAAAACTAAGGACAGGTGCACTGGCCACCTGGGGTCAATAAGCAGATACTTGCGCCGGCTACCTGAAATGAACTATAAGACGTTAATAACGCCGGCCACCTGGGGTAAACAAGCAGATACTTGCGCTTGCTACCTTAGGTGAACGAGACGACGTAAACAACACCTGCCACAGCAGGTGTGCGCATGCACCTGCCACCTTACTATAAAAGCTGACTGTATACAATAATATATATACCATATAAATATATTATTATTACCAAAAAGATTTCCGAGTTTCCAATTACAAAGTATCTCCCGAACCGAAAAAGTTAAAATTGGGGTCCAGCTTCCTAAAATTTTACAGTATTGTACAGATAAATAAGTCGGTCTAATACACAAGTATTATCACTAAAGACTGGATTATATGCAATAAAAAAAGCCCAAAATATGCATGCAAATATGCAATAAAAATAGCTAAAATATGCACGAAAATCCATATAAAAGGCCAAAATATGCAACATGAAATAATATAGGAAGTCGTATTTTTAAATATTTAATTTTATTTTAGTAAGCTATTAGGTAGTTTTCAAGGATAACAAACGTATTTTCGAAAATATCAATTACAAAATGTATTTGACAATGAAATTTACAATTTACCTTTAAAAACTTATGTGACTAAGTACTGTTTTAAATGTTCTGTAGACAAATTGTGTCTGCGATTGCTTAATATATTTTTGTAAGCGGAAAGGAGCGTTCTACGTCTACTGGTGTGACTGGAAAGAATTTAAATTTGGGTGCGATTTTTGAACTTATTGTGCCGGGCAAAATTTCACCTGCCCCGTTGATGAAGCTATCAATTTGTCACAAGGGTTCAAACCCTGAGTTATTTTTCCATAATTTTTCAAACTTTTCTTTGAGTTTACTCGGGAAAGCTTTGACAACGAGGAATTCTTAAGGTGGATTTTCTTCACAACCTGAATAGATTCATTCAACGCCAATCCATGAGTTTCAAGCGTTTTGGTTTTTATACTTGCAGGTATGTGGCGAAATGAGTGCTAATCATAGCTAGGTTTTTTTTAAATACTAGTATCGTCAAATGCTTCTTTTTACTGGAAAACTGCCAAAGCCTCTGCACTATCGAAGTCATTGATTGGTATCACTATGTGAGGCATCTGAACGATGAACGATATCGAGCGTAAATATGCATGATCTCAATTTTT
Source organism: Limnephilus lunatus (assembly GCA_917563855.2). Classification (NCBI taxonomy): domain Eukaryota; kingdom Metazoa; phylum Arthropoda; class Insecta; order Trichoptera; family Limnephilidae; genus Limnephilus; species Limnephilus lunatus. The sequence continues at coordinate 70,173,322 of OU830594.1, read as the reverse complement.
TTGCTAAAATATGCAACTTCTGCCTAAAAGGGTCTGAATAAATAAATCCGGTCTCTAATTATCACGTTTGTTATCAGTAAGGTCACGTTATTAAATAACTATCACAAATCAGTGAAAAATCACAGGATATTAAAATTGCAGAATTTATGAATCTGAAAGTGTTCATAGAATATTTTTCTCAGGATCATAACCGATTATTTTCTGTGTATTTATATAATCATTATCTATTATTATTTTCTCTTCCGAAATGGGAAAAATTGAAATCTTCTTAACGTGTTCTCTTTTATTATCAAATCATTTGATTAAAGCGACGCCGACAGAGAATAACGTCGTATTACTTGAGGCGAATGTAATTTTGAGTTTTGGAAAAACATTTGTCGAGGCCGATAACAATTTTGAAATTTGTGAGAGCTGTTTAGAATAATTATTCAATAACGTTGATGAAGGAGGCTGTGAACTACGCAATAACAGTGTGGAAATCGGTTTTAGACAAATGAAATTTATTAAATAAAGGTGCTTGAGTTATAATCTCTTATTTTTTAATAAAATCTTTGCATCTTTAACCTGTAACGATGAATTGGACTTTGCTTTAAAATGTGTTAGAACGTATAATATGCAAGTCCATATTATAAACAAAAGTCCTTCAACAAAAGTAATTTTTTTTTTTTATGTGTATCTCATCGCCTTGATTGCAATGACCTTGCTAAGGCTAAATCACTGTTTTAGAATATTTACTACTTATCGGTTTATATTAAAGGTACCAAAATACTGTTTTGGATAAATTGATGCTACCGTTTTCCTAGAGTAACATTAAAATAAAATGCTTTTCAAAAAATAAATCGTAAGCTACTAAAAAACGAGTGCATTTCACACGCGGTAAAAAAAAACCTTCGTCAACACAATGTCAACCAATAAATGCCTTGAAAAGTGAGTTCATAATCAAAGCGGTCAGTGTGGTAAGGTTTCATTCTGTCTCATTCTCTTGCAGGCTAAATCCTACAAATGTATGTGTTTTTCTCTTTTTGGTGTCGTTTCTGTTTCATCCAAGTTTCCAATCACAGCAGTGATAAAGAATTTTCACTTCAAAAATATTTTTTTCAATTAGAAATGTGTGAACGAATAATAAAAATAACGTTTTAAAAATTCTATTTTAATGTTGTTATTATCTGTGATAACCTTGCCCTTGATAACCTTTTTTCTTTCTCCTAAAATTAATCACAAAATAAATAAAAAACCGCTTTCTAGCTTGTAATATGACCTCTAAACTCCGTTTGCCAAGCGATTTTATTGCCTATTACCATATATTCGTGGTGACATACGGCACACTAAGAATATACACATTTTTGGCTAATGGCTTCCTCTTGAAGAAAGTTACGCGTAGGTTTAGGCATTAGAACAGGGTATTGTACCTATGTCGAGGGATATTTTGTCGGAGTATATTGTGTCGGGGATATTTTGTCGCGGGATGAAAACGCGGTACCAATTGTGGGAGTAGTCAGGACGCCTGAGCGAATCCAAATTCAATTAATTAATTATTTTGTTTAGTTTACAATCAATTTAATTTTTTACATATATGTATTATAATATGTAAATGAAAATCTACATAATTTGGTAATTCGTTGCGTTTTATACTACATTATTATACCCCTACTAGAAAAAATCGGGATTATTATTTAGTCATAATAAATACCTTCGACTCTGTGCAGGAACGAGCGATCCGTTTGATAGACTCTCCCATTTTAACAGACGGATTGTAATCTTTAGAGCACACGTGGGAATGCTATCCTTGTTCTACCGGTATTACAATGGAAGATGCTCCAAAGAACTAGCGTCATTGATTCCTTCGGTACCGGTGCATAGTCGGGAAACACGCCAAACGCATGCCCAACATATGTATACGGTTGACATTTGTCATATGAGAACGGTTCGCTTCTTCTATTCGTTCTTGTAGAACGATTTGCCGGCCTCTGTGTTTCCTACTTTCTACATGGGTCTCTTCAAGACCAATGTTCATTTCTTCCTCTCCTCAAAAAGACCCTTCACATAGATTCCCAGGTGACATAGATGACATCTCCTGTGTGGAGATAATGTTAAAAAGAAAGAAAAAGTTATATTTTACAAATTATTTAAAAAAATGTTGAGGTTTTTTTTAAATAAACCATAATTTTATTTTAATTTGACGAACATTACAAAATATACGTCTGACGAAGACGAAATTTAGGTATTTGTAATTTCAACCTAAAATTCCGCGAATTTCGAAAATCCCAAACAGATTTATTTTTTAAAAACGTTTTTGAAACCTTAAATAATAAATTTACGGTTCATGGAATATTAATATTTTTTATAATGCGAATACAGCACACAACTTAAATATCTTAAAGAGGGGTGGGTAATCAATGTCAGCCGCCAAATGGCAAGATAACGCCAGGGAAGTTTACTCCGAAAATTTTGTGCGAAGTGTCCTGAATATTGAAACACTTTAAATAATAATTTATCTGAGGTGTTCTCCATTTTCCTTGGCTTACAATAACCCCGCGCACATAAATTTAAATATTTCGCATTCAATAAAGTCGCACAATGTAATGATGGTTTTATTCAAGGGAAGGATTTAAAGATTTAACTCATTTTTAACGCACATAATATAAAGTTCTACTATTAGACTAGGAGAGGTGGTAGGTAAACCCTACGTTATCGAGTACACGGATGAAACTACTTTTTAGTGATAATGGACACTTAGAAAACCTTAAAAAAGCTGGTCTGCCGGTGCGCCTCTTGGCAGGAGCCGCGCTGCCATGGAAATAGTCAGCGATTTTTGTTCGAAAAAATTACGTCATCAAGTACACGAACGGGAATGGTTTCATATGATAAAGGTCGATTAGAAAATGAGAAAAAAGCAGGGCTGCCAACCGGCAGCCTAGCAAGTTCGCAGGCAGCCGGCGTCAAAGTGGGGTAAAAAATAGTTAATTTTACGTCATCGGGTACACGAATGAAACTAATGAATAACTATAGTCCAGATCATTCCGTTTAAGACCAGCAGCCTGGCAAATTTTTGTGAACGAATTTTTAAAGTTTTTTTTTTTTTATATTTCGTTTATCTTTATTATTATTTTTATTTCATTATATTTTAAAAAAACTTTGATTGCCATATTTTAAAAATAAAATTGATACTCAATAATTGTGTACTCGATGACGTATTTTTTTCGAAAAAAATCGCTAACTATTTCCATGGCAGCGAGGCTCCTGCCGAGAGGCGCACCCGCAGACCAGCTTTTTTAAGGTTTTCTAAGTATCCATTATCACTAAAAAGTAGTTTCATCCGTGTACTCGATAACGTAGGGTTTACCTACCACGTCTCCTAGTCTATATGTAGATTTTTAACCGGAACCGTTTACTCCATATTATATGAATTGTGCAATATTATTAACCATTTGGGGTTAATATTGAATATTGCACAATGATTGCTCAAAAAAGAGGAATGTAAACGCCAGAAATATTTCGATTCTTGTGCCTGCAAAATTTGCAATCGAGCGTCTTATTTGCGCGAGGCAAGTAAGCGAAAAAGTGGTTTTTATTTATTTTGTCTATAATTTTATAAGAGTGAAAAAAAGATAGAAATTAGGAAACCTCAAAAATGGTCTAAGCCATAAATTACCCCTTTATGGTGTGATAAACCCCCCCCCCTACGAAGTAGTAAAACCTATCTCTTGCTTCCCAATGCTGCTACAGTGCTACAGCTACAACCCCGCCCGGCCTTTAAAAGCTCGTAGCTCGTCCGTTCTCGCGTCTCTCCCCTGCATTTCTTTTGCAGCGCCTTTTCAACCCCATCACGTAATACTTTTATGGAAACGTGACGAGATGCTCTTAATTAATCAATTGTAATTAACCCCACAACGTTGTGTATTTTTTGTTTTAGTGGTTTGGTATAGTTAATCCAATTTAATTAATAATTTATTTGTGGTAAACCCTGGTTCTTTTAGGTATGGCGTGTTACAATTTGCAAGGCTTCGAATAACAATGACTGAGTCTGACTAGCTTGAAAATTAACTAATTATCTATCTATATTCATCCAGCTTCCTCCCCTAGCACCTGTTATACACCTACGCTCATCGACGACTAATTTTATTGAAGTAATCTGCATTTTCCCTCCTAGCATCTAATATATAAATTTACATTCAAACGGCGAATAGAGAAGATCCTACCTTTCGATGCGATGTCGCGTACTCTCTGCGGCCCTATAAAATGCTATCATGAAAATAATTTGACATTTATGTATATTCTAACAAAAGATTTACACTCAAAGCAGTACGGAGTGCAATAATTCTACACTTACAGTGCTAGATGCAGTTTGTTAGTTAGCTAGCTTGTTTTATTTTGTTAATTTGACTCTACGGGTAGGTATTTTGGATTAACATGAGACAGAACATGTGCTGTTTAAATAATTGGACTCCTCCATAGCCCAACTGATAAGGTGATGGTCATAGACCGCCGAATCAGCTTCCAATTCCAACGCCTCCGGAGAATGTTAAGGTCGCAAGCGACGAATGAAAATCGACATGTTTTGCCTTCTGTCGGGAAAGGGTTTGATGTGTGTTTCTGGATCATAGAGTGGTAATGGGAATATTATCGACCAATAAGCCACCAAATTATAAATATGTTGATGATGATGATGAGAGGTCATCTCATACCGTTGGATATGAGGGTCTGCTCCGATTAATGGGGTGATAGCCGATGTCAGGAACTGTTCAGGAAATGTGTGGGTGGCACGAGGTTTTGGAACGTGACATCCTACTCTGGATTGATGATGATGTTGTTGATTCTGAAGTTCTTCAGCATGCCGATGACTTGAGTTCCATTAACTCCTAAAGCATCGGCATAAACATTAAACCGAAGTTGATTAGACAATCGGCAATGTCAGGAGATCGGTGGGGCCGCTCTCTCCTCTGATCTGGCGATGTATGAATTTAATTAAGGAAGATTTTGATGTCACCGATCCTCGCCTTGGCAGTCACTCATGTCCTCAATAGTCCCGTTCTCCGTCCAGCACGCCGCCTCGAACCAGTAGAAATAATGATTACGTTTTTCCTAGGCACGCTACAAAAACATGCGCCAGCCTGCAATCGCGATGGTCATCGGTATTTGATTTGAATGAAAAATACGTCCTCTCGCATAACATACACAAGCGTAACTTGGGACCTTCCCCTATATGTGTTACGGGCATATGCTCTACGATAGGCGTACCCCAAGCTCAAACTCAAAAATCAGCTCAAAGAAGGAATGTCAAGCTCGGTTTCCAGGGTGCCGGGTCCAAGAATGAAAGGCACCAGGTCGTGAATCTGGCTTCCTTTCCTTCTATTTCCCCCGCTGCTCTTTCGTCCAGAGTACAATCCCACCCTGATGCTGGATGATCCCTATTCCTAGTGTGAGGGAGTTAAGAAAACTTTTGCTACTTATGTAGGTGGATATAACGCATTACGCTTAAGATATGAATACCTACCGACGGCTTCATTCAACCGACAATGTGAAAGTTTTTGCTAAATCGAATATCGAATGAAATATACCTACCTAAGCGTAAACCAAAAGGTGAGGATTATACGATAATTTTATGTATAGTCCTATGTAATAGACTTGTCGTGATACCTAAATTTTGGAATAAGATATGGGAAATTTTTTAGGAGTGGGAATTTAATTATGTCAGATTTTGTTAGTAAGCAAAGATGCCCATGCTACGCACCTTCCATAAACTGTTATATTACCTAATGCCTTTTCAAAAAAAAAACCTTCCTGAATATAGTCCCCTAGCTACGTTTAAAATTATTATTACGAAACTCGTAAATAATAATTAACACCTCAAAGGCGCGTTACACATTAATTTATACCTACATTCTATACCTATGTATTTTGTTACCCGTTATGTATTGGAGAATACCCAGTAACCTAGTTTTCTAGATCACCAACAAAGCACTTTTAAAGGATTTTATTATTGTTTTGTGGTTTCAAAATCCCGTCTTTTAAATGAAGTCTCTCGTCTAAGATTTATTGCCCGAAAGTGTCTTTTGTGCATCAAATAGTACTTTAGTTCATTGAACCCCAAATTATTATTTTACAACGGTATTGTCTCAAGAATCGTCGCCGGTCAACCTCAGGCAGCTCCGGATCGACTTACGGAGGGAACGCTCCTTTTTTACGATTACCGATAATTACCCGATAGCTTTTTAAATGTTACCGTTATAATTTTCCGATTAAATCATCCGACTTAGATGACATGGTTCCTTATTAAAGGCCCCATTAAGGTAGCCATAATAATAATACTAATATTTGAACGATCCACATAGCACCGCTTTTATGGAAAATCACCTCAAGGGCGCTATATAACCTATAATACATGTTTAAATCTAGAAAACTACAAGCTAGACGAACAATTATAAACAATTAAAATACTCGGGGAGTAATGATGATTCTATTGTTTTAACCCTGCTTTGTACGAAATCCAAACATCAATGTTGTTAATAATTAATTCAATTTTTCAAACTTACCAAATTCGCCATGTTGCACAAAATAATTTCACAAATCAATTCACTACTCTAATATTTAACTCAAACAAGCATTTCTAAACCACAACCCGTCATGCAGTTATTTATTCCAAGATGCAGCCGTCAAACACAATTCTCGCGTCGATTCGTTGTAAAATTTTTCCTGACCCTGATAAACGCCCCAGAAAGCACGTCCCGTATTGATAATTGACCGCTTCAATTTACAAATTATATAATTTAACGTCACAGATATGAACTCTCAAGCCGCAATCTCTGACTTCCTTATTCGCGTGGACTCCTTCCAAATCTTGACTCCCCTCAATCGCGTGAACTATTATCCTTTAATTTTATGAATTATTCCCGGTTTACGCGCACAGAGTTATTATTCTATCGTGTATTCAACCTCGATGATTTTTCGCTAGCCCGTGCGTCTCCAGAATCTCTCCCCGACTGCCTTTATTATTATATATAACTATCTGAATTATTCCCGGTTTACGCGCACCAAATTATTACTCTGCCGTTTATCAAAACTCGATGATTTTTATCCCGTCCGCGCGCCTCCAGGTTCCTTCCCTCACTGTCCTGTTCCAACTCTCTGCCCCTTGACTCCCACCCATCTACTTGTGTGGTTTCAATAATATATTAGCCACTTCTTCAAATCTTAAGTGATAAACACATCTCCCAATATGCATATTTCAATCGTTTTAATAGTGTTCTGTCACATTACATCCCAAATTCCAAGAAATCAGTGCAACTTTCATGTTTGCTATTTTTTTGTGTGTAACCTTTAGATAACAGAATACAAACTAATTTTGTCTGCGCCGGAGTCATAAATTATCCCAATAGCGCTTAAAAGAAGAGCTCAGTGGCGTACTTCAATCTAATACTCTTTCTCATTACTTGCGTCGACTTTATTGGTTATATAATAACATTATATAAGCATTGTCTGTACACGTTTTCGTTCTTTCCGCGTGCGTCACTATTTAACGAATTCTGCAATCCTATTTCGATAAATATGTTAAATATTTTAACCCCTAATCGGCGCGTCGCTCTAGTATATTTAAATGCACCAAGATTAATCTTTATTGCCTAGTTTTCAATTTCCTACTGCCATAGAAAATGCACAAGACAATTGTTTCGCAAATCAATTTGCTCGCGTTAAAGTCAGTCACCATTCGGGCAAATATCCATCGGCCGCCCCTGACTTGATAATGAACCTGAAAAAATCCCTCTAAATGTTATTCTGGGTCCCTTCTTAGTTTTGTGAAGAATGGCCTTTGCCGGGGCTCGCGTGCACTTGAGCTACGCAAACACATGTGGTTATTTAGTGGTAAGGACCCATAAATCACCCCCATGAATGGAAACAGAGAATCGTATGCTGAAACCATTCCATGTTACAAAAATTAAATATAATTCTAAATTGATCTCTCAATTTTAAAAGAATTATTTCGTAGGCCCAAAGGCGAGATCATCACAATGGCTTAGACAAACATTTTTTTTAGTGGTTTACGCTTATTTTTTGATGTTGTATAAATGATAATTTTATTGTAATTCCGTTACATAGAAACCTAGTAAAAGTTTTAATTTATCCATTGCATATTTGTTGATGTTCATACTGTAAGCCAATTTGTCGTAAAGATTAATCTAAATAGTATCTAATTAGGAGTTCACTTATAACTTCACGTTAAATTGTTTTGCACCATATTTTTCCACTGCATTGTGAGGGCCAACTGAAGGGTCAGTATTGCGAAATATTTACTCAAAAATACTAAACGAAAAATACTCTAACACATTGCGCAATATAATTGTTCCATATTTTTAACTGTTTGTTGTGTAATATAATTGACCGTTTGGATTCTAAGCGCCTTTCAATCTTATTGAACAATCAAATATTGTACAAAGTTATTGTAGCGTCTAGGGGCCGCCTAAGAAAGTATTGCGTTTATAAGTTGTTCAATTTGGTGTTTAATGGTTTGATATGGCTATCTACATAGATTCTGCTAATGAGAGTTATGAAATTGTATTGGTTAGTATATTTATGGTGTTAGTCATAAATAAATTGCAATCGATGGCGTATGTACATTAAAGTGGGTCACGACTGTATGGGAAAAATAATCTGATTTTGATTTATCTAATAGTGATAAAAGGGTGTTAAAAGAAAATCATGTAATTTTTTGAATAATATTTGGATACCATCTTCTTCCTCAGGATTGATTTTGAAATTTAACATAATAGAGAAAAACCCTACCTTGTTAAATCGTATTTTTTTTTAGATAAACTATTAAAATGAACTATTTTTCAACGAAACGCGAAATGGAAGGAATATTTTTATTTATTTATTTAAAAAATATATGAATATAATTCAAATAATTTCAAGGCAGTGTTCAAATACCAGTAAAATCCTTCTTACTCTCAAATTTCGGCATTATTTTGCAAGACTCAATCATGGAACTTTTTGTAAATGATTTCATAAATATATTATTTTTATCAAGCTCTAATCATATTTAATAGCATTCCAGAACATATAAAGTCATCTAATTCCTTGTACACTTTTAAAAAGAATCTTAAATTATTTGTGTTAGCCAAGGATTGCCCATTGATTTTCTCTGCTTTGTCCTGTCTAAATTATTAGCTTAATTGTTGATAATAATAAGCTAAATTAATATTTTTTTGTTTAAACCGTTTTTTTCATGTTCTTCTTACCAAATTAATAGCATGTTATATTATATAGGTACATATATTTATTATTTACAACTTTAATCCTTAAAAAAAACTTTATTTTATTTTAAAATCAGATCTCAAAACCATTGTCACCTTAAAAACCTACATGTTTAATGTTTACATTAATGTACTACCTATCGCCAGCAGTTTAGTAGGTACCTACCAATAACCTCAATCTGCAAGAAATACAACAATATTGTTCTTTCAATATCTGTATAATTTTGTGTTATTTTGTTAATTTTTGTTAACCTCAACACAGGCTTGTCCTAGTGAGGTGATAAATTTAATTGTAAACATTTTACCTGTAGTGTAAAGAAACAATAAATAAATAAATATACTACATTTGCTATGGAAGATTACAAAAAATATGATTCAAAGGATTCATAGTAACTTTTATATACACTAGAAATAACAAAACTTTGAAGTGAATGCGGAGGAAAAAGATCGTATCAGAAATTTCTAAAATTTTAAACACGTCTTTTTGAACCCATTTGGCACCCTCTTATTGCTCTTAGAATTATTTTTTTTTTTAATTAAAATGTCCCACTTTATGTAATGTATGAATATAAGTACTTTTAACAGTAATTAGTAATTGCATCTCAAAGATTAATTTTGATATGTATGCATTATATTTCGTAAGAACATATTTTCATCGTTGAAATCACGTACCGACCCGTACCGGTGCGGAAATCATGAAATGTTACAATTGGTATGAAGCCCCATGGAAAGCGAGCAAACTCATAATGTGAGATATTTACATTGCATTTCTTTAAGAATATAGTCAAAAATGTTTTTCATGACCTTCGTCAATGATGTCATAAATAACACGTTAATTTTAGGTGTGTGCCAAATATTGTAAACATAGCCATCATAAAAAAAGTCATAGGACATGTTTTAGGTAATAAGGCTTCAAATTAACTGTCTCTTTGGCCCGATTAGTTTTACAACTAGATTTCAACAACCGAGAAATCGGTTAAACAAATTTAACTTGTAATCAGGATTATTCTCTGGTACCTATTTGATTTACAACACTTATTTAGCCTTTGAGCTCACTGAAACATCTACAACTTTTTTTTCTTTCCACTTACGATGCACGTCATGTATTCGCCTGATGAACTTTTGTATTATAAATAGTAATCAGTACTTATTAATTTCTTATCATCACAATCTCATCTATGCATTATATTCAGATGTTTCTAATAATTTGTAATATGATTCTATTTTTTTCTACATACCGACTCCTTTGGTAGCGTACTTCAACTGCCTTAAATAAATATTTTGGAGGCAATAGGGGTAAGAGGAAACGTGCTCAAACTATTCAAAAACTTCTTAACTAACCGCCGAATCAAGGTAAAAATATCTGATAAATTTAGTGAAACAAAAAATGTCAAAACTGGAGTTCCACAAGGGTCAATTTTGGAACCAACACTTTATATTATCTTTGTATCTCTTATGACAAAAAATATTTTCTTTTGTTAAATATTTTGTATACGCTGATGATACTGCACTTGTCATATCCCATGAAAATTTGTCTATTGCAATGAAATTATTGCAGCTAGATTTTATTTCTTTATTAAAGTGGTCACATAATTATGGTCTACTAATCAATTCCAAAAAGACAAAACTGATGCATATAAGATCACCACATGCATAGTACAGCGAGACACTCATAAGATATATAAGATCAACTGCGGGCCGCTGCTAATTCACGTAGTATAGAAGTCACGAGGTGCTGTACCTTAAGGCATCAATCTTCCTATTACTACATTATTTCACTATATTATTGTTTCGGTTATTGCGTTGCACTTCGACCCCAGTGACTGAGACTGAGATTACTTTTAAAACTCCAGTTTCTTTTTAATTAAGTTTTAAACTTCATTAAAGATCGAGGTTCGTCGAGATTATAAGTTTTGCAATGAATATTTTACGTGACTAGACGTCCTTACTACAACTAGCTCTAAGTTATTTTGCACTGGGGCAACTAAACGTGCCCAGCTGTCTATCAAGTATCATCAACCATTTCCGTAACCGTTCGTGCATTACATACGAACAACGATAGTCGACACTCTTCTAAGATATTACTTAACTGACATCTGTTGAGACAAACAAAAATTACGTACAAAATTTACTAACGATATCTTTTGAAAGTTGCTTAAACAACATGTTTAATCAGATAAAGCACGGTTATTTTGCTGTTTTTGTCACTCTTCTTCTCACAGTTTTCCAAGATTTTGGAGATAATGGCATCTTCAATCTAGTGTCTTCAATTTTGACAATTTGATAGAGAGCTTACATTTTAGTTATCTACCAGCCAAATGTATTTTTTTCTGTTTTTCAAAATTAAATACCTGATTTTCCATTTTGCAGATTTTTAAATGTTGGAAAGCCTTATTACTAACATACCGCCCACTCATTGAAAAATGTTTATTTTTTAAACCACGAAGATTTATGGATCCCATTTTTTTCATCCCTTGTTTATTTCACTGCTAATGGCTTGCCCCAAGAGTGACAAACACTTAAAGCGAGCTTTTACGACTGTCAAAGCTTTTATTTTCGCACACGTCGCCGTGTGGGGTAACAACACCGGAAAACCTTCGAAGCTGCGGAATTACAATCGTCGACACCTGCGCTGCGGGCTACAAGGAACACTAAACTTGCCCCCGTGTGTTTCGTGGAACATCTGCCCTGTTTGTTACGGTAAGAAAATTAAACGTCCAGAGATGATATATGAGCGTCGTTCACGAGCGGCCGGACAATGTGGAGAATGAGCTCTTAAGCTTTCGAAACGTCATGTCAGTGGAAATATTTCGCGGGTGACGGGAGGAATGGTGTATGTCAATATTTATGTGTATTTCGTAGTTTCATTATATTTTAGTCACTTGATACTCAATCCAACAACCCAGTAAAAAAAAGTTCGTTCTTATTGTCCTTCAGAATAAGAAAAAATTCTAAAAATATTTTTGGTAAACGATCAGAATCGTTTTCAATGCCTGACTCGAATCGTGGCATTTGTGAAAAATTGTGATCAGCTGTCGAACGTGACAATCGTGTTTTGCTGGTCATAATTTGATCAGATATTCATCAAATTGTGAACAGCTGTCAAACTAACATCGGTGTTTTTCTGGTTTTCATTTCTTCACAATTTGATCAAATTCAGATCAAATTTCGACTGGCAAAAAGTGGCTGTTAATTGACATTTTAGGGGACGCATTATATTTGAAACATTGTATGTATTTACACCATTATTTTTTTTCTTTATTTTACTATTTTTTAGAGAAAAATGTGTCCTTACTGGGGTACCCCGATTTAAGGTCACATTGTAAGTATATGTTTTCATATTTGAAATATAAGTAAATATAGTAATGTTAAATACAAGAGGAAAATTAAGTTATATCTAAAAGAAAGCACAATACAAGCATAAATCTTTGTTAGGTTGCAAAATTGAATCCATATTCTTCCATCCTGTGCTATGGTTATTTTTTTAATGGTTTTTATTGCAAGAAGGAGTATATTAAATAATTTTAGAGAGAAGTATTGCATATTTTTTTGACCAAAAGTCATTTTAGTTGTAGGTTGGTGGAATGTACACATTGCTGACGACACTGTAATAATTATCGAAAAAAAGACGTGGAATGATATTACCAATGCAGCCAATCAAGACATGAAGGTTATAAAAAAATGGTTCGATAATAATCTATTATCACTCAACACAGAAAAAACATATTATATTCCATTCTCTCTACAAGAAGATGTGCCAAATAATTTAATTAACATAACAATTCATTCTAAAAATTGTGCAAATGACGGTACATGTAATACGGACTGCGCTAAGCTAAATCATAAATCTAGTATAAAATATCTTGGCATCTTAATAGATAAAAATGTTAAATGGAAAGATCATATCAATCTCACTGTGGAAAGAATAAGAAAACTTATCTATGTATTCTATAACATACGAAATATTTTAAACAAGAAAACCATAAAAATTGTATATTTTGCATTAATTCAGTCCTTATTACAGTACGGCATTATTGGGTGGGGAGGGGCCTTTAAAGCTTCCTTACAACCTATAATCATAATTCAAAGAATAATTATTAAAATCATCCTTAGGAAACCATACGACTTCCCTACTCTAGAGATATTTCGAGAATTTAATGTACCATCCATCACAGAATTGTATAAGAGAAACGCCTTATATCAAATTTATAAAGAGTATTTTATTAAAAAAATTCACCCCTCTGATAGCATAAGCAATAGATTTAAAACGAATGGCTTAATAGCCATCCCTATGCTTAGAACTACCACGGCTCAGCACCACTATCTGTATCTAGGTGTAAGATGGTACAATATATTATTATCTAAAAACAAAATTAGTGTAACTGAAACATTGAAATATGAACAATTCAAAAAACAAATAAAGTCACTGAAATTGGATAATGATATATTGTACCCTTAATTTAATTTAATTTAAGTTACCCTTACTTTAAATGTAATATTTAATATTTTAAAAAAAAGTATTGACCTTGTATAACAATTTTTTTTCCTAAATTACGAACCTATGTCAATTAATATTTGTATTTACCTCATAAGTTCTTTGAATATTATTTAAACATTTAATTAGAACATTATTATTATTTTATTTTTTGCGTGTGAATAAATACTCCTCCCATAAACACGAGCTCCCAGAGCTCAACTTATGGAGTAGTAGAATTAAAAAAAAAAATGTTGTTTAACCTTGCAAATGTTATCATTTTTTAATGTAAAAACAAGTCTTGAAATAAATAAATAAATAAATAAAAAAAAAAAAAAAAAAAATAAATGTTTTAATGTGGATCTTGTGAATCGGCCCGAGTTTGTTCGAGTTAAATTGTCCTGGTTTTAGAATGCGTAATATTATATTATGTCTATTCAAATGCTGAAAAATCAAATTTTGAGCTGATCGCTGATTTGTTTCCAAGAAAAACAAGAAAATCAATTATTTAAAGCGAAGTGTAAGTACGACAGATAAGTTGGTATGAAATTTGCCTTAAATACCCACAAAGTGAGAGATATTTTAAAACTCTGGTGTGTAATTAAATTGCATACCGGTTGCGTATTTCCTTTTCCGTGTTCAATACGAGGCCTCCATACCTCGAGATCAATACGGGTTTGTAATGCCATTTTTTCTCCAAACCAGTGTCTAGTAGAAGGCAAGCTGCATCCTACTGTGCACGGGTTTGTAATGCCAATCCTTTCCCAAACCCGTGTTCAGTACAAGGCACGCGTTCTCCAAACTTGATTATAACATAAAAAAGGAAGTGTGTGCATACACGCACAATGGATGTACAATAAAACGCAAACAGCCCTTACTGATAAAATAAATAACAACACTTTATAATATAGTACTTATAACACTTTATAGTACCAATCTTAGAAAATAAATTCTCTAAAATTAACTCGCATGTCATCATAATTTTAAAAAACATCCCAGGTTTTGAATGGTTTGTTTGGAAAAGCGGGGTTTGTCTAGCGGGTATGTGTAATTATTCTAATATATTTATTTCCATATTCTGCTGTTATAAATACAGGTACAAACTTGTCTATAATGCATTCACTTAACATGGTTCGTACTGAATACGTATTTGGGAAGGGAATGGGCGTTTTATAAACCCGTGCACAGTAGGATGCCGCTTGCCTTCTACTGGACACGGGTTTGGTGAATAAATGGCGTTACAAACCCTTGTTGATTTCGAGGCATGGTTGCCTCGTATTTAACACAGGAAAAGAAATACGCATACCGGTTAACCAAATTTTGTAAAAGAATATTTTGTAATTGGTTAATTAACTGATATAATACACTCAAAGGAAATATTCAAACTGCTCTCCTGAAAAAAGAGGTTTTTTGAGTTGTGCCATTGTTATTACCCGGATGCAACTTGTTAACCCCAATTTTTACTTTCCAAAAAAACTGGGAAAAATTACAATTAACGTGGAGCCTGGGATGACAGATAAGTTAGTATATCGAAAACCCAGTAAGTACGATATAAATTACGTTGCAAAGAGCGCCGAACTAAAAAACTCACACAAAAAATGCTTTGCTATGCATGATATCGGAACTCACCGTCCGACAGTGTTTAATTAATTCCGTTAAATAATAATAATAATTTAAATCAACAAAAAAAAGAGATTTTCTTTAGCCAGTTTTTTCGTGTTAACATATGTATGCCTCCTTTATTGCTTTATAAAAAATAAAATAATATGTCTTCGTTATGTTATTACTTTTTTCTGTTCATAGAACATTCCGGAAGCTTCAAAATCTGACACTCAGGGATATATGCCTCAGTAACCTTTACTATTAGATTAAGAGTAGGTGCTGTTATCACCATAATATTTTTATTTTCTTTTTGAAGATCTTCCGAAAACGTTATATTGTGACATACGCGAGTACACCCGTCAGATTCCGTTTGTTATTTCCACGTGTTTGGTTAAAGCTCGTCTAGCACTGGCGCGTGTATCATAATCCCTTAAAAACAACTCGTAACGTTGTGTTGCGGTTGGACATTGTTACCCCGTTCTACCGTTAATGAATGTTAAGCTTTGTCCACAAAAACTTGTTATTATAATTAAATTTTTCCCATTTCTACGGTATCTGTGAGATTTTTTGTTTCGGTTTTGTTTTCATTGTAGCAACATATATGATGATAATATATTCAATCAAACGTGATAATTTTTTAATATTTTAGATTTTTATCTTAATGAGTAAAACCTCAAATAGTAATTATCGTCCCTCAATCAAAACTCTGACACAAAAAAAATAACCTAACCTAACCCAAAATTTTTCTGTTTCAGAGTTTCGATTGATAATCGCAAAAATTGTGATTAAAAATGTAACGATTTCGATTGCCGGTGGTGTGCGTTGCTGCTGCGTTATTTACGTTCTCACGAACTCAAATTTGTTTTGAATTGTATTTTCGTTTTCTAATTTGGAACTTATTATCCGAAGAATAATTCAGCCAAGAAATTAAGTAGGTACACACCCATATTCAGAACATCTATATAATTATTTCTATTTTTTTAATGTTTTTTTTTTCTTCAAATACAGCCGATTTATTTGGAGGCACCATTATGAAACATTAAATTAAAAATTAAAAAATTTCTTTGTTGTAACCACTTTTAATGTCTATAAAACCGACATGTTTCAAGAGCGATCCTCTCTTCCTTTCTAACTCTTTAGTAAACCCTGAGGAAGAGAGCATCGCTCTAGAAACATGGATAGTATGGCTCAGGCTCTAGTATTTAAGACATTAATGGTGGTTAAAACTAAGAAATCCTTAATTTTGAATATTTCTTCATTTGAATTTTTGACAGGTTTTGCGCTTTTCCACGTTTCCGTACATGATCAAGTGCTTTGCTCTAAATCTTGAACAATATGTCTCCTGGCCGTTATTAAAACTTAGTAATACAGTCGTCGGGTTGTAAAATAATTTTAATAAATTGACCTGATTAAAAACCAAAATATTTACAATTTTTGACTGCGCTCGAGTTTTCAGTACTATAAGTTCTAAATTATAAGAATAGAACTCATTACTTACGATAGAAATGCAAGCTGAAAGTAATGCAAATTAAAAAAAAATAAAAATTAAATATCTATAAAAGAAAATCGAGTTAGTTACACCATTTATTACTCAAAAATGGCTGGACCAATTTTTATGATCTTTGATTTGTTGGATTTATCTCATGTCAATGCGCTGATTGTTTTGCTTTTGATCTCAAACATATAATGGTGCCTTTCTTTCTTACACACAAAATGTAAACAGTCGAAAATGAGGTGAACGTATGTCTGCACCTGCGCATTTTATTATAATAAATCTACCTCATAGGTATAAAGAAAATGAAACGCAATTCCCGTAAGTAAGTGGAAAAGTAAGAAAATCACAAAAAATATAAATCCATACACAACGCAATCTCTGATACTAACATAAACAAAACACGGACAGTTGCGCATCGATAGGGGAGGGGGGGGGGGCGAATATGCGAGCGAAGCCGGGGATAAAAGCTAGTTAGTAATAATTAGGAACATAGTAGATACATATTCATATTAATTCTTTGTTGTGTAATTTTTAACTTTATAAAAAACGGAATTTAATTCAGCTAATAAGTTAACCCAACAGTCATTGATTCTGATGAGATAGGAAGTTTGCCGGGTCAGCTAAGTAAAAATAAAAGCATTAGCGCAAATTGCATATCGCCAGAATTTAAAATTTAACAATAAATTAAAATAAAACCTTCATAATTTATCCTACTTCAAAGTAGAGTGGCTTTTGACATGATATTTGTGTTTTAATTTTGGGTTATCGTTATATTAATGTAACTTGGTTTGGTTATAGGAGGATCATGTATAAATAATAGTATGCCATTTTCGCTGTTTGTTTTTGGGGTGTTATGCCGTGTTGCGCTACCTCCTTTAGCCGACGTTTCGGACACATCTGTCGGATCTGCCGGATCTGCCCTGATGATGGACACTGCAACGGTGTCCGAAACGTCGGCTGAAGCCCAAAAACAAATAATGAAAATGCTTTTGGCCGTGAAAATCTAAAAACTTATCTAATAGTAGGCCAACTTGACTCAGTTTCCTGGGTTGAAGTGATTTTGTTTGTACGCATTGAGTAGGTGTGGTATACATAAAAAGTTAAATTAAATTCGATATTTTTATACCAATAAAATAATGTAGTTTATCGGTGGTATTTTCGAACCCTCAAAACCCTTTAAGCATTTCAACCCTTATGGACATATTTTCGCCGACCATAAAATGTCGTAAAATCGTTTTTGGCTCGTTGAAATCGTACGCTTAATACTCGCCAGGGGTACGTACGTGGTCAACCCTTGTCAAATCTGTAACTTTTTCATTCGGTTCAAAATTTATATGTCCTAAGATTCTATTTATATAAAATCCAGACGGTTTGGTAAATATACTAGTCTTGTTTACGGGGTTAAGTCTTCTTGTAATGTCTGCCCTTTTTTGGGGGGGGCCCCAAATTTTTTTTACTGGGTTAGCAGTAGTTGTTGTAACGTATCATCTTGTTACTGGAAGCCAGCTCAGGATAATCATTGATATATAAATAACTGCAGTTTGTATACCTACCTCTGTACTTTCTCCATTCTTCCTTCTCTGCCTACTCTCCAGTTCGGGTCGCTTGCGTTGGAACAAAGAAGGGGTGAATTTATTTATGAAGAACTGTCAGAATATACTGATTTTAATGAGGGTTCCCCAAGTGTACACATAATCTTAATTATACTTAAATCTACTTATATCGAAATCTTAAATGGTTGTCATATGGTCATTAAATTGACTGAAACTACCTTGTATCACTGAGTTTCTGCGAATGCTTTCGTAAAGTCAAGGTCCTCGATGTCAGCTTCTGCAGCTCAACAGCTCAGGCCTTCCTACCCGAGTCTCCTGCCTCTGAAGTCTGAAGTTTCCTGAAGTCGTCTGCATCACTTCGCACTTTGGCCACTGGCCGCGCCTGGTCACCGCTCTATCTTGCGAATAACATTCTTCTTCTTCTCACGCCTGGCTTTACGTCGCCGGGCGGAGGAATATATCTTGAGAATCACTTTCTTTAACTCGGCTATAACTTGTTCATCCACCGCCCAGTACTACGCAGCTGGGCTTGGTGTTGCACCACCACTCGTGAATCCTCTCTTCCTCGTCTAGATCTTGACCCTTCTTCTTTATCCACCGCCCAGCATCACGCCGCTAGGCGGGGAACGCGTACTTGTCGTTGTACACTACTCGTGTCACCTCTCTTCGGCGTACCCTATATACACTTAAGACCTGTGGCCCTACACCGCACTCCTCCCTTCTTCCGTTCTTGTCCTTGGACCCACACAACCGTCAACACTTTCTTTGTTTGTTGGATGCCCTAATCGAGATTCTTTCATAACATTAAATTATTTATTCAAATTTATTTGTGACGAAATTTGATTCGTTACATTGTGTATTAAAGAATCTGCGGGCCATGTACAGTACGCCCTTTCTGAGAGGCTAACTTAACTCTTGCTTCGATAGAGCCCCCGTACCTGAGTTAGTAACTTAGAGTTACGCAAAGCATATAAATGTAGGTTGTAAGGTATCGCCCGTTGTAAGGTATCAATATATTTACTTATACATTACTCTCTTTTTAGTTAGAAGTGAAATAAATGAAAACGTTTGACTTTACCGAGATTATTTCATTTGCTATTATATAAAATAGCATTAGCACTATATAAAATAGCATATTTTGCCCGGATAAAATTTGGATTTTTGCAGTCTTAGTCTGATCAGCACTGATTAGTTCATATCAGGCGTAGCCTAGTAAAAACAGGAAATTAGATCGCTCGCAATGTATTTTATAATTGACAATATTGTATGTGATTGCGCCTACGTCCTCCGTAATATGTTGATGTGTAACAATTGATTGAACTTTGTAAAACTTTTTTCCACGACTCTTTCCTCGATACACGAGGTCCTGGAGTAAATATTCCACTAATGAGCGAAGGAAAAGCTTTATCTTGGGAAAACAAGGGTGAAAAAATATTTAATGTTTTCGAAATTCGATCAATTATTAGGTACTAATTTAAAATAATCTAACGATGAAATGCATTTAGAAACAACACTGGATTTTGAAAAAATTTATTTGCTTATTTTGATTTTGATGGGAATAGGGTCGAATAAGCTCAGTGAAAGGCTAAGGTCCTGGGTTAAATTCCTAGGGTAATGCGCGTTTTTATCCCCGATAAAACATCTCCGACAAATTTCCTCTGACAAAATATCCCAAGGACAATATGTATCTCCACTACGCCGAATTCTTTTTATAACTATTTTTGAACACTAATTTATTGTCCTTACAGGATGTCTGTATTATTTTTGTTTCATTTTACTATTTTTGAACAATAATTTAGTGTCTTTACAGGATGTCTGTATTATTTTTGTCCCATATTTTGTTAGGTTAGGTTATGTGAGGTTAGGTTTTGGTAGATATTTTATTGGGGGGTGTTTTCTCTGTACGATATTTTGTCGGGGATATTTTATCGGGGGATGTTTTGTTGTGGGACGTTAACGCGTGGAACCAATTCCTAGATGCGATCGTATCTTTTTCTGATTTTTTTATTTCAAAATTTCGATTGAAGTCGATAATATTATCTTCAATGGTTTAATATTGCGATTTTAGGTTTTTTTATGATATTCAAAAAATAATATTTTTTTATAGTAACTTTTTATTTTCATTATCATAGAAATTTGGGTACTCGTTTATTTTACCCCTATGGCAGCATTGCAATATTAATAGCCGTGGTTAAGGGAGTTTAAACTCAATTTAACGGTCTAATACAATTAACCTTCTAAGTGTGCGGTTTAAGGGTTACATGCGTTTATCACAGACGGCCTCCGCGGTTAAGTGGTTGCGATCCTGGGTTACGAAACTTAAGGTTACAGGTTCTAATCTGTACTTTAAACTTCTTTACTACCATTGTGATTTGAAACTCCATGATACGAAAATGCATCACTAAAAAGAAACAAACACATCTCTAGGATTTAGCCTGCGAGAAAAAGAGATAGTATAATCGGTCTCCTCTTTGTGCGGTTTTTCGAAGCCTTCCTACTCGTGTCTTCTTTATTTTTCCAAAAGTTTTCACACCAACAGCGTGGGAACTTCACACAGTACATTTATTTTTTACATTAGTGCTACGTAGGAGACACAGAGGAAAAAAAATCCTCATAGCCTATGTCATATTTGACGATGCTGTGAGAAGGCTCTTTTTATGCAAAAAAAGGAGAGGGAGTTAAGGGAAGATAAAAAGAATGAGGAGTGGATAGGAATCTGGGGTTCGATATGATCATGAGTGACGGATATGTGAATCCGTTCCTCCCATTGAGCTCACTCGACTCAGCTCAGAGCTCCCCTAATAAGCTACCAAACTTAGCAAACCACTTTACGGCAGGGATGTTGATTATCCCACAAATGGTTCCCGGGGTGTTGGTTCCATATCCACCTCCCGAATTGTAGAAATTGGCAAGCGCAAGAAGGCTCTTTTTATTTAATATACTTGTGTTATTTAACAATTTTTAGTTCAAAATAATATGTAGAAAATTTATGACACGTTTCCAGAGTGGTAGATACTTTCAGTATCGCCCTGGTAAAAGATCTCCATTCAGAATCGAATCAAATCGTTTGTCTTATAACTTTAACTCGTCACACGATGCCCTGAGGATTATCGTCAGAGCCTTCGTCATCTTGAAATGACTTTTACTGTGCTTGGTAATAGCCAGATACTTCCGCACCTCCCTCCTCCCCATCCTCTTCTCCTCTCCTTTATCTCCGCCTTACTACATACCCCAATTGAGAAGGCCGTAGCCCCACTGAATCCAGGCGGTTGGGAGCAGTTAGGACTCATAACAACAAAATTGTATGAATTCCTTTCCTCTGAATTTCACTAAATTAAACCTACCCTGGAACTCAGGGTGGTGCAATCTCAAAAATATTTTTCTTCGAAGGCCGTTGGGATTATATTTATTGACATCTTTATTCGATCGTCGGGCACAAACTCAAAGACTTATGGAGTAAAGAGAAGACTATACGCCCCATTATCTTCACGTATATATTATAAATATATGATATTTTGTAAACCCCTTCGTTAACGCCAAAGTAGACTACCATATTATATGAATTTATGAATAACACCTGAACTGCATGAAACATAGGGGATATTTCACCATCCTCTTAAAAGCTTACCCATAGACTAACGTATATTTTCAATTTGCGTTTTTTTTTTATGTATAACATTCTAGTTTACTATTAGGTATCGAACTGTGAATAGTGGCTATACAGGTGCAACAGCACGTACCCAAAACATTTTAACGAGCGATTCCTGAACTTTATTGAAAGAAAAACGTAGATGTTGTTTTGCTGTCCAAAGATATGTTTTTTAAATTTAAAAAAAAATGTTTGCTGTGACGGAATCACGTGATATGCGCTCTCTCTCTCTCTCTCTCCTCCGTTACCGTGCTGCTAGAATGAAACGGAGTGCGATACACTTGACCCGTGCTGGCTGCACGCAATAAATAGTTATCCAAGGATAAGATATAAAGAGGATGGTGACTTACCACTCCACAATATTATTTGTATAAGCTATGTCACCGATTTCTTTGAATGTCTCCGTAGTTCAAAGAATTCACACGCGGTAAAAGTGAAATCGTCTGAAAACTCAAGTAGACAAGAGTGGGGAGGCTACAGAGCACCGCACAAAGAGGAGACCGATTATTCCACCTCATTCTCTCGCAGGCTAAATCCTATAGATGTATGTCTTCGTCTATATTTGGTGTCGCTTTTTCGTTTCACTGAATTTAAAATCACAACGGTGCTAAAGAAGTTTTCACTTAAAGAAAAAAATATTAAACTTTAATCAAATTCACCCTAAGTAAGATAAATTTGAATTTCTCTGGGGCTCAATAAAAGCCCCACCACACTTCGTACAAACGCAATAAGAGCTCATAGTGCAAAAAATATACCCGAGCCAACACCCAAAATTAATTAGTTATTTATTTAGTTGGTGCAATTATTTATCTTGAAAAAGTTTACCTAATGTTTGTAGATATGCCGGTACGAACTGCCTATACCAATTCACACTGATACTCAGATATATTTCAAAGACCCAATTCAAATTACTCACACAGACTCAAATGCCAAAGTGTTTCTGCGGGCTAAGTATTTTGAAATTACCTCCTTAGGCATTCAGTTATTTAGCGTCAACGATTCGCTTATTTGCGTTTCACTAAAGCAAGGCTTGTAAGGGATGGCGGGATCCTGGTAAGCGACAAGGAGGAATTATTGTCAATATCCTTTTGATAGTTGAGTTAAAGTTTCTTCCTCATAACAAAATAATTGATTTGTGTAATATAGGTACATATTATTTAAATTTAAATTCCCTTGCTTTTTTATTCACGTTTGTGTCTGTGGGCACTTTTATATGGAATTATGGCAGGTTCTGGATGACATAAATAAGTTGTAAAGATATTTTTTTATATTTTAATCTAAGTGACAAGACGTTTTTACGGTGAAGGCAGAGATCCGAGCAGAGCGATAGTAGTATCTAGTCTTACTCTTAAAGCCCTAATATTTAGGATGTTTCTCATTGTGATAAAGCAAACAAAACTTATTATTGAAGTAGAAAATCCATGTTTTGTGTTTTTTAGTGACTAGAATTGAATAATCCTAAACCTATCTAACATCAAGTAGTTCAGATAATGAAATAATTAAGTTTTTTTAAAGATTGTACAACACTTGTCAATTTAAAAGTACTTACCTATTCGACTCATTAGCCATAAGGACATATTTCATTCTCATTATTCAGAAAAAAAAAATGTTAAAAACTCGGCAATTCCGTACCAACGTAGTATATGTAGCAAACGAATATACCAATGATAACGACATTTTTAATGAAACAAATTCGATATTTAAAAGGCAAAATTTGTTTACGTCAAGATATTATTTTTGATAACATCAGCTTATTTTTCTTCAATTCAAATCGTAATCAACTATAATGTAAGAAATTATTTTTGCAACCTAGTGACCCACACTAACTGTTTTGTAAAAAATTGTAAACATTGTGTGTGTACCCAATGGTGCGCCCAATGGGCGTATAGGAGAGTAAATAAATGAACAAATTAGTGAGAAGGGACTTTGTCAGCCATTTACTCACTCCCTGCAACAAACATTACAAATGTGAAACATTTATAAATCGTGTACGATTTCGACATTCAAGAATCGTCCCGGTTTTGGACAGTAAAACGGAATCACAGGAATTTATTTCTTCCAATGTTTACGAGCGAACGCCAAATCCATTACTCTTTACATCAATGTCGTTAAATTTACACGTGTAAGTTTTTGTTTTTTAATGGATCAGCTATTTTCATAGTTGGTTTAATCCTACCTATCCTTTATCCAATTTCCAAATTTCACTCACAGGCAAACATTGAAACTAGGTCAAAGCATTTCGCGAAACCTAGACTCACCTTGTTGTAATAAAAACAAATGTATTTATTCGTGTTCTTTGCAAGTTGGTAATTTAGATTAGAAAACTTCCTTCGGTACTTTATTGTTCTGGGAAGTTTAATAGGTACGTCATTCAGACGTTCATACGATCGATGGAACTACTGCTATTCACGTATTATCGCTGAACATGCAAGAAAACATAGATTATATCAAGAATGAGAACAAGAGATAGAAACTTGAGTGATAAGAAAAAGCTTCGGAAAACCAGGATTTGATAGATAATTCATAAAAAAGCACCAAGTTAAAAAGATGGAACTTCCTAAACCTCAAAGGTTTACTAAACACGTAAAAGAGTTGAAAGGTCATTAAAAGGCCTTCTCCATAATAGCCTCATGGTCGAAGAAGCATTGGGAAACCGAAATTTGTGTGATTGAATGGTAGGTAAAGACCGCGAGGAAGATTGAGAGGTGTACAAGACTTTCCGAAGGTTGTAACGCCAATGATGATTATGACAAAACATTTTGCTAAAGGGCTATAGAGATATTTTATTTCATGAACAGAATTGTTGCAGAGGTCTGTAGCTTTATCAATTATTTAATCTGTGGTTTTACCATTGCGAATCTAACCTCGTTAAGTTTCTATAGCGTTTCCTGTGTAGATCTTCCGTGATTTTGACATTTCCAGTAACCAAACATCAATTACTTGAACTATGAAGAGCTTGAAAGATTAAATAACTTGAAAGATTAAATAATTTTTTAAATCCGAAAGAAGTGTATTAAATCTACCGAAAGAAACTTGGCGGCTGTGTTAAAATACTGAATTTGACTACTTGAATAAACAAATTGTAGAGAAAAGCTTTGGAATCTGTACTCATATAATGTATTTATAAGTAAGGAATTAAGTATTTAAAATGATACTTAGTATCAAGGGGAAACAAAAGTAAACGAAATGTACCTATAAAAAACAAGATTCAAAATCCCGGTGAAATCGAATGATGAAGCTGCTCGACCTTTAAACAGATCGAATAATACTCGAGCGTACTAGGGTGCCAGAGAACAGAGGGTAAGTTGGTTTGGGGTATCTTTGGTTTGAATGAGGGTCTGACAATTTGTAAGGGAACTAGTCATTTCATTTGCTCAACCTTCACGGAACTATGTGCCTCCAGCCTCGCCGTACAATGCCGGCATACATGATTAACGTACCCAAAGATGGATCGACTACCCAAATACCCTATCATAGTGGTGCTTCCTAGGGGAGACACTACCTACTTACTAAATGTTTGATTATTTTAGAGATTATTTGAAATAGTTTTAGACTCAGATTTCATATTATCATTTCAGAATTCTGACAGACAGGCCTCTGTTTATCTATTGTTTTAGTTATTTTACTTCTGATATTATTTTCCCATATCGCCCACGGTGGAAACTATTTTATATTCTGTTATGTTTGTTATTTTGACCATACGTACATGTTTCATTTATTCAAGTATATTTCGATCCATCAAGTATATTTCGGAGAAATTCATTTATTTTTTTCTTCTTTTATGTATCCAAGATAGTATTATTTTATTTATGAAAAACTCCTTATGTGTAAATAGGTTGTGCTGTGTGATTATTATTATGCGTGACAATACAAACCGCAAACTAAAACTTACACATTTGTATACTGGGCCTAAGTTCAGTGAAAGTGTGCGCGTTGTCTCAGTAAAATACTCGTATGTTTACTAAGTAGATTCATGTAAGCATCTGTCAAACATTTAGTGAAAAGAAACACATATTTAAAATTAATGAAGAATTATCAATTATTAAAAAAATGTTTCTACGTACTTTACCCCTTACTTATATGGTTTATACTCATCAATGCCAATTTTGAAAGTATGCCTGCCCGATTGCCTCTGTTCATGAGAGAGCAATCGGTCTGTTAACAACGGATTTTCAATCATACGAACCGCCCTCATTTGCTCAATATCACGGT
Source organism: Limnephilus lunatus (assembly GCA_917563855.2). NCBI lineage: Eukaryota > Metazoa > Arthropoda > Insecta > Trichoptera > Limnephilidae > Limnephilus > Limnephilus lunatus. The sequence continues at coordinate 70,147,089 of OU830594.1, read as the reverse complement.
TTGTCCAAGAATTTTGGGGCTCCAGCAACTGGGTTTCCACCTCTGGGTTGCTCTCAAATTCAATTATTGGTTTATTAATGGTTTTTGTGTTTAATTTGTAGAACTTATTAATTATTTTTATGTTTATTTCGTAGAACTATTAATTGTTTTTGTATTTAATTCGTAGAACATATCAATTGTTTTTATGTTTATTTCGTAGAACTATTAATTGTTTTTGTTTTTAATTCATAGAACTAGAATCAAAGAATATATACGATGTTATAAAAATAAAAACACCTCTTCGAAATTCGCAGAAAATCTCTAAGTGAATAATCACGTTCCACTTAAAAACAAACAGCCAAAACCATTACATATAAAACGAAACGGTCTTAGATTAAATTTTCTCGAACAATTAAAAATCAATAAACGAACGAATGACCCCAACATAACGCTAATTAATAAATTAAGGATAATTATTTATTCCCCACTACTTAGTATGCTTACCAAACCTAAACAATATAATGTATTTAAATGAGTCATAGCAATAACGTAATTCTAAATCAATTAAGAAAACCCTTACACTCAATGCAAGGGAAACCAAAGGGAAAGATTCCGAATCCCATATAATCACTCTCTCAATTAGTGTCTGTGCAAATTGTGACATTTAAAATATTATAAATAAGTCGTACGTACGTGCCTTCACCGCAGTTTGAAAATGACCTTACAAGTCGAAACAGCTGTAACTAAAATGCATACCAAAATATTTGCAAAACTCGATAATAAGATTAAATGATATAAATTTTAATTAAAAATGAAATAAAACAAAAAAAATAATAAAAAAAATCAATTACTGGACGTGCTTGAGATTTGTGCACGTCACTATTGACGAATCTGCTAGACCTACATAATAATAATAATAATAATGGGCCATTTTCCGGAATGCGGGGATGTACATATGTTCAGTATCTTAAATTTTATGCTCGCCTCTGCCTGTCAAAGTCATCATCATCTGTTAACTTATTATTGACGATGTGCACATATAAGACGTTGGATGCCAGATTAAGGCACTCGGCTTTTATGGAGCTCCGACACTAGAGCCGGCATGAGACACTATAAACGTAATTTCTGCGTGAATTTAAAACCAAATATCTTACTAAAAACATAAATAATCCTTTCCTGTCATACCTACATTCTAAAAATGTATACATTCGAAGGTAGACGTGAAATAAACGCTTTAACGTTTTGGTTTAAAATTCACTACCAAAAATTAGACATTTTTGAATTCCTGCAGCTTAAAAACCTACACATACCCACAAGCACCACACAACATACACTATTCTACTACTGCATACCTAAGCGCATTTACATTTCTCATTCCCCAATAATGCAGTTTCATATTATGGGAAACCAATACTCTGATATTAATATGTTTAATCATAACGTATTTCATTACTATTTTAAACCTTCTGTTGTCTCTTTTTGTACTTATTTCATTTTTGTTATTTCTCTCTCATATTCGAAAGTATCTCTCATGCTAAAGTTATACAACTACATATCTTTACATTAAAGCCTTATCTGTGTTAAATAAATAAATATAATATTGGTAAAACTGTAGATCCTAACTTGTAAACCCAAAAGCTTTGTTAACACATATAAAAGTTAACCATTTGGTTGTTTGGGGTTAAATTAAGCGAACGGGGTTGTTCGCTTAAACCACACCTTACAGTATTAACTTAACTACGGAGCAAACACTTGTGTGATTCCATAGTTAGTGTTCCAAGCCACACGGCTACATCCGATCCAACCTGCCCCGTGCTGGTGTTGACGGAAAGTATTACGGGGTTGTTTTCCTGCGGTGTTATGTTGTTTTGTTTTACCCAAATTTGGAACTAAGTGCTTGTGCAGTTAGTTATAACATTTTCGTAAACCAAAGATTACCCCCGAAAGTAATCGTAAGGATTTGGTGTGCATGTTTTTTAAATTCGGATAAATCAATCCAAATTTTAGATAAAATAATTTTGCAGTTATTGTCGATCAATAGACATGAAAATAAGTTTTTTTTTTGGAATTTCGACCAAGGATGTTGAAATTATTTATTCAATTATATTCAATTAGCAAGCAGTAGCATATTATGACAAGCGGTACGTGATACTCTGCCTATGAAGAGAAAAAAAGATAGTGAGTTCGTATTAAAAATAATACTATATTCTATTCTAGGAGATGACGGGGCAAAGCTTAATGGTTCATGGTATCTAGTTCTTGACGGTTTTACCAAAACAAAACGCCGAAAATCACGTTTATTTAACTAATTGTTAATGTTTTTTTTATTGCTGTGCTGAAATAACGTAAGTAACGCTCTCCGAAACTTTTGCTAAATAAGAATCCAAAAATTAGATATTCCAAAGTTGCCAATTTACCTGGGAACGACAAACATGTTTTCTGTTCATAACAGTTTCGCCTTTAGATGATATTGTTACTATCGTGCAAATAAATCTTCACCAGACAAACATTAATACACTGTACTATATAATTACTTTTACAACTTATTTTAACCAAGTACCTACCTGGTCTACATATTAAAAAAATATTCATTAGAATTTCCATAAAGACCATAAAAAATTTTCAACGTTGGGTACGTATTCGAGAATATTCAATTTTGAAATGCGATCGTATTTATGTATACAGTTTTATAAGAAGTATCATATTTACTGTATTTATTCATCGAATTATCGTATTATATTAATTTGCAGATTTTTTAAAGATTAGAAGGATTGAACCATTTGTACAGAGAAAAAATAGTAGTTAGCAAGAAGTATCCACTTCATTTATTGATTTATTACTTATTCACAATAAAAATACGTTGTTTACCATGCAATTATTAACTAGGACTTGTCTGCATCGGAGTTAATAATTACACAATTTAATAAAAGTAACCCACCTAAAAAATTGGTCATTGAAAACAAAAAAAATTAAATTAAAAAATAACAATGTTAAATTAAGGGAGATTTTGTAGAAAAAATAATATACGAATTAACAACACAGTGTTAAGAGATTAAACAAAATGTTATTATTCATTTTTTCATTAGTTCACACTATTTTAAATAATAGAGACAATAAAAAAAATATGTACCGTTATGTTATTACAATATAAATTTAGCGAGTGCATCTGAAAGCTGTTTTCAAACCAAACTAATAAACTTTCCAATATTATTACCTACACAAAGTTAAAAACAACACTTTGACTTTTAAAAGCGATTATTTTATCAAAGTATGATTTAAACATATTATGGAGTTCAGGCAGGAAGCCTGAGGTAACCTTACAATGGGGAAAGTTCAGTCAATAGAAGGTACAGCCGTACTAATACTGACTTTGGGCTGTTGAAACTTTCGCGTGTTGTTAAATTTAGTTTTCACTTGTTGTTTGCCATTAGTGCCAGTATTTTCTCTGCAAATGCTAAATTCAACACTGCCGTGTGAGTGTTAATTGAAGTTTGCACGGGGATTCGAATTCGGGACCCCACTTTGAAGTTTTGTATACTTTTATTAATTTTAACCTCAAAAATTGTTGATGAAATAAATTATACTTTATTATTTTTTTTTAATAATCGTAAATTCGTTTTGTAGTGTCATTATTATTTATTTATTTTATTTTTATTTTAGAGGAATCATCAATTTAACAAAGTGCGGTTGGTTCATACCTACATCCGTAGATGCAATTAACTTACTAATTTATAACTGAGAAAACAATTACAGTGTTTCTCACTGTGCTAATGCAATACGTTTTTAACGGTTACATAGTACAGATATTATAAACATATAATTACTTGTATATTAAGAGATACTCCATGGTGACCGGCCAACTCAGAATGAAACCAACTCAGAACCACCCCAGAAAGGTCAAAAAGAGTGATAATAATAAAAATAAAAATAAATTGTTAAAAAGGTTAATTTAGGTTAGGGTAACCGGCTATTTTAAAAATATTTTTTCTTAGCTTTTAATGACCTTTCTGAGGTGGTTCTGAGTTGGTTTCATTCTGAGTTGGCGTGGAACCATACTCCATAATACTTAATTTCATCACATAAAAATTAAAGTAGACACGTTTCTTAACAAATGGCTTCTTCATCAGGATAAAGTATAATAAAAAATAATATATAAATTAAAAAAAAAAAAATTTCAGCTTACTCTAGCGAAGGAAACCACGGGTTTCAAAATATATTCTATTAGTTTGACTATCACGTGATTTTGAAATATATTTTCTTATTATATTTTATTTCTTACATTGCTAGAAAATTATCTCCCTATAAATAATTGTCTCTTAATAGATTTGATCATCCCTTTTTGATATTTACTGAATTATGATTACAAAATAGTTGCAAAATTTTGCGTTGAGTCATTTATTTTAAAAGCATGCCTGCTGAATATTTAAATGCTTCATAGATCACGATGAAAATGGCGTTTCTTTTTTTTTAATGATGTCCACACAGGAGTCCCTGAGGAAAATAATTTCCCTCAGGGTCTATGGGATGCTGTGCGGAGGGTTTTTTTAAGGAGAGGAGAGTTCTGGGAAAGAAAAGGGTTTGAGGGATGGGTAGAATTCTAGGATTCAGTATATCCTGGTCATCCGCCTTCAAGACCTAGACAAACCTCACCCCGTTAACCCGGGCGCCTACTGCTAAATCACCAAACGTAGCGAACCACTTGGGGTGATATATGACAGAAGTGTTGGTTATCCAATAAAGGTTCTCGGGGCGGCAGTACCCATTCACGCCTCCCAAATTGAATCCGGCCTCACGTTGAGGCTGTTGTGAGTTGATAGCCGATCTGTATAATATATTATTTGGTTGACTTGAGAAAGTTGAAAGTGAGAAAAGGTGCAAATTTTAAAACAGAGCTCACCGTTTGAAAGTTATAGATAATAATTTTAATAGTTTTGATAAACTAACGGATTTCTTATTTTATCATGATTATATTTTGGAAGTTTTTCAGGCTATTCACATTTAAAATGTCTCCAAAAATAAGTCATGTAATCTTCATAATTTTAATACCAAAAAAATTGATTTTTAAGGCTGCGTGTATACAAGCGAGCAGAACCTGCGAGCCGAACCACCGATTATGGGCAAGGAAAGTTGCTTCGTTCCTTCCCCATAATTCGTGGTTCGGCTCGAGTCTCGGTGTGCAAAAAAAGGATCGGCAGTATTATAATCAAGACATTTATAACATTATAAAATAAAATCATTTTTCCATTCTTTACGTTTAGTTGTTTAGTCTTCAGAACCGGATAAAATTATTAGAATTTATTATATACCTATTATTAAAATAAACTTTTCCTAATAAAAATATAAAGTTTACCACGACTAAAACGTCACACTTATAAATAACTTTTGTATTTCAAAGTCTTTGGTTCAAACGATACGATTTTTCCCTGTAAACGAAAGATATCATTTTTCATATTGATGTATTGCGGAATCGACTGAGAAGAAGTTTGAAGTGATAAACTTGTCAAAACTTCTCCGATAACAATGTTATTGTTTCCTGCTTCTCTTTCGTCCTTTTATCATCTTCTCTTTTTATTTGACTTCGAAAAGTAAATCACAATTCAATCATAACATTCCCCGAATATATTATAACAACGTCTCTTTATATTTACATATTACGAATGACGACAGTTGACAGTGATTTTCTTTTCAACTCTTTAGTCCTGCTTTCCATAAGCGGAAATTATTGCTTGCGCAAGGGAATTAAAATAATTTTCTGAATAAAGGTAGATGGGTAGATCATGACACAATCAGTTCCAATTTTGAATATGAGACTTAAATTCAAAACAAATCCGAATTTATCGAACCAAAGTCACACTAACAGAAATGCCTAAATCCAGAATTAATATTTTTGGTGATTGATGATTGTAAATCTTCTCATGATGCGGATATATATCATACCCACCATCACACCAGGGCGATACTGAGAGTGGCTTCCACTCTGGAACGTACCGCAAATATACTATAACTAACTAACTAACTAACCATCACGCTGATTCCCCGCAGGGGTAGGCAGAGAGGACGGACCGCCAAACAACTCGGTCTTGGCACACACTCTTTGCCTCACTCACATTCATACATCGTCTCATACATTCTCTTCTATTATTCTGACTTTTGACATGGCTCGACTCAAGTATCTGATTTACTTGATGGTGCCATGTCTTCCTCGGACGTCCACGACTTCTTCTACCATTCACATTTGCGTCGTATATTCGTCTTACACTGCTTTCTTCGTTCATTCGCTCTACATGCCCAAACCATCTGAGGGTCCCTTTCTTAATCTTACTCATTATGCATACATCCTTACATTCTTTGCGGATATCCACATTTCTCACACGATCATACATTGTTTTACCACATATACGCCTCAGGGATCTCATTTCAACAGCATTCAGTTTACTTTCATCCTTCCTCTGCCAGTTCCATGCCTCACTGCCATACATCAGGGTAGGTACCAGGACTCCATTGTGGACTGCTAGCTTCGCTTCTTTTGACAGTTTTTTATTAGCGCCAACGGCATTCAGTCCTCCGTTAATGGAGTTACCAGCATTCACCCTTCTTTCAATATCCCTATCAGCCTTCCCATCTCTCTTGTATATTTTAAATGAATAAATTGTGAAAAAACACAAATTAATCAAATAAAATTTATTTGCCACGCCAGGAATCGATCCCGCGACCTTCGGATTGCGAGTTAAGAGCCTTACCGCTGAACAACCCTGGCCGGATATAACACCTAAGAATGCAAATTTTGTAATGGGAAAGATTCTTAAAACATTTTAATATTATCTACTGTATAACCCATCGCCTTAGTTGTAAAAATCCTTCCCACACAATAACACAAAGACGTAAATTATACCAATTTTTTACGACGAAATTAACTCGTGCTATTCCACCAAGAACAAAAATTACCAATTTTATTGGAATAACTTTATGTTCATTATTTTTATTTATTCAGTGCTTTGTTGGTTATATAGTTTATAGATTTTTCGACCACCACGCTAGACACAACATGCCCGTGTTATGGTATTTATTCCAATCTATATGATATATTATTGAAGGAGAGGATAAAACTAATAGATCCAAATAAAACTTAAAATAAGACAAAACACAGGAAAACGGTTAAATGGTCGCAGCTGGGAATCGATCCCAGGATCTCCTGTCTTACCGGGATACAGCGCCTTAACCAACTCGGCCATTGGGAACTATTTATTTTACGTAATTTTGGTCTACCTCATATTTAAAATTCAATGTTTACAATGCTACTCGTATCTTCAACATAATTAAAAAAAAATGACTGCTATCTTTTTAAATGATCACAAAGTTCTAACGAATTTATTTGTAACCTATATAGTGTTTCGGATAAACATATCTGATTTTAATTTTATTAGATAACGATTGACTTTTTATAAAATTCTAAATGATGTCCCGAAAGTCTAGAAATCCTGGGTTCGATTCTCAGTTGCGACAGTTTTTGTGTTGTTATGTTTCATATTTCTTTTCCGTTTAATAGTATTACCTTCTTCTTCAATGATGTAAAAATATCCAATCTAAAATTTATCCTCCCACTGCCCCATGTTTGACACTTACGGAATATATCTAAGAAATTTATCTTGAAGGCTTGGATTATTCGGAAATCTTTCACCTAGATCTACTTCGGATTCTTTTGATGGCTGAATAAACTATGAATTAAACAGAACTCGGATAACTTTATCATTGAAAATGCTCTTATTTCATTCCTTTCATCATTTTTATTGAAGCAATAAGATGTTAATATAAAATTAGATATTATATGTATTTGTTAAGATTTTCAGGTAACATTCAGTGATAAAAAAACACTTCGTTTATCAAGTATTCTCAGTTTATTTTACAATAACGCGGTTATTTTGCACTGTCCCAACAGATTTTCTGAAGGAACTACTTAGACGTTATAAATATAAAAGAAATTTTACTATATTTATAAACAACTAGTTTAAAAAACTAACACTAAAACTAACCAACTATTAGCCTAAGTTGTGAAAATCTTACCCACACAAGATGTTGCCAAATTTTACGACAACGTTGCTTCTTGCTATACAACCAAGAACCAAAAATATCAATTTTATTGAATTAACTTTTGAAGTTTATTTATGGAGCCAGTAACCGCAGCCTTCCAACACCAAGCATCACTCCTGAGTGAGCGCTGGGTCCGAGCCCACTACAGACCACGTCCTACATTATAACTGATTTTTACGGTGCTCCAGATTTTATGTCCGGGTTAAATCTTTCCCAAATGAAAGACTTAAACCTTCCACACACTTTTCCACAAATTATTATCTATTAAATTCACGCAATGTAAGTGCACTATATAAGTATAATAAATACAAAACAATACAAGAATAAAACGTCAATCCACAAGAAATATAATGGGAAAATATTTTCGTATCAGAGGGTTCGACTCTGTTGAAATCCTAACTGGTCGGATAAATCCTACTGATCCCTCAATATAAATATTTTAAAAATCTTTCGTAATCCTACATGTATTAAAAATGACTGACTTTTATTTTATTTTTATTATCGCTTATGTTTTTATTTTCCTATTGTATGTACTTGATTTTTTGCTTTTTTCTTTTTACTTAAAAAAAATCTGTTTGGTAAATATGTATTATATTATGGGACGTGTGGGATTACACTATCCTCCCCACATCCTTGAATAAAAACTTTATTAATATTAGCGTATTTTTAAATAGCTCATAATAATACTCTTCATTCAACCACTTAACACCGACCAAGAGAGAGAAAGAAAGATCTATTTGATCATATAGTAAGTAATTAAGATGAATGACAGTTAGTAGGTTTTAGTCAAGCTCTGAACATAATGTCTTTGATTTTTTACTCTACACAGGGCAATGGTTATTGGTTTCCAAACATATTGCTGTTTACAATGCGAGAACAGATTACATATATTCCTCCACTTTTTCAGCTCTTATGCAAAAATCTTACACACAATACACACTTTTTAGCATCATTATTTACAAGGAAGTAATCGAACTGAAATATTGTGCCCTTATGTTTTACGTAAATATCGTAGGCAGATTTTATGAGATAAAGAATCAGTCTAGTCTAGTCTCTTTGGACTGTTAATTCGTGGTGGAATTCCATTGTATCAGAACTGAAATTTGAAAAAAACTTTTGCACTTTGTTCTACTTATTTATTTTCACCAGGATCGGATTCATCCTACTACGGACATTTTCAGACCGGTGCTGTCTGAAAATGTAGTCATTGTAGTCCAAACCAGTAGGATGAAACCGGTCCTGGTGAAAATGAATAAGTGGAACAAAGTGCAAAAGTTTTTTAATTTCAATTCTAAGAAGAAGAATCATTAAACTTTTTTCATCAGTAGGTACCTCCGATTTGAGGAATATTATATATTATATTTAGCTAATTCATACAAAGTTGCAATAGAAATCGAATGTTTAAATCAATTTTTACCCCCGACCCAACAGGATCAACCTTAATTGTTAATAGTAAAAGTGCAAACATTTTAATCCATATAAAGATTAAAAGATATTTAAAGATGAAATATATGTGATTAGTAGATGTCTTCTAGAAAAACATTATACGTTTATCATTTTTGCAAAAAAGAGGCCAAGGGAAAAAAAGTCCCTCCGGGTATTTGTCATCCATGAGGATGCTGTGGAGGGTCTTTTAGAGAAAGGAAGGAGAGGAAGTTCTAGGTAAAAATATGAAGGGTGGGTAGGCATCTGGGGGTCAGTGTGCCGGTCGAGAGTGTCCGGCTGGAGAGGTATAGGTAAGGTCTCCCTCAAAATGTCTCTCAACGAATTTGGTCCGCCACGCAGAAGATGGGTAGATGCATCCGCTACCAAGACCTAAAAAAACCTCACCTTATAAACTTGGGCATCCATGCTAAGTCACCAAACGTAGGGAAGCACTTTTGTATTTACCAATAGTAGGTTATATATAAAAAAACGTTTTCCGGTACAAGAGTGTTGAATTTCTATCGAAGTTGAGTAGAAGGTACCTACTGAAGATCTTTTTTCTTTCATTTGAGCATTTAATTTTAAAAACCTTTATTATCGGGTTACATAAATCCCAAGAACGATGTCATAAATCCGTTTTTAATAAAAGACATAAGTCACAAGAGACCAATGAATGGTTCCCGGAATGTCCGGTGCCATTAGCAAGTTCCTTGGCTCGGATTGTCAGAAATATCGGCGTCGTAAAAATGTTAAATCGGGGCTGTTAAAAATCACACGAGTGCTAAAGCCTTCATGGTACAGTGGAAACCACCCTGCGCTACCCCAACCGACCATTAATTGTTAGGGGTGCAGAATAAAGCGATCGTAATAATGTGCAGAAGGGCTCAAATCTACCTTTATACTATGTTCTAGGTCCCCAGTTCTTAGCAGAATCATTCAAGTCTGTAAAGATTTATTGACTCGGTTCCTAGATTAGTTTTCAACAGGCGAGTTGTTTTTTTTTGTGATGAGATGTGGGGAAAGGGATAAACACATAATAAATCGTAATACCGACATGGTTTCTAAGTTTTTTGTTTTTACATTAACTCCACACAGAAGGCCCTGAGGAAAATAATTTCCCTCAGAGCCTATGCCATCTGAGATGCGGTGTAGAGGATCTTTTTGAGGAGAGGAAGGAATGAACATTTGTCTTACATACACCCATTTTGTAGGAAGGAGGAAACACAGAGGCCGGCAAATCTGTTGAAGACAAGCACGAGTCGAAGAAGCGACCCGTTCTCATGTGACTAATGTCAACCGTGTACAAATGTTGGGCGCGTGTTTCCCGACTATGCACTGGTGCCGAAGGGATCAATGATGCAAGTTCAATGATGCAAGATCAATGATGCAAGTCTCCCATTGTATTACCGGTAGAACAAGGATAGCTTTCCCATCCGACGCCTGTCATCTAAAAATTGCAATCCGTCCTTTAAGATGGGAGAATCTATCAAATAGATCCTCCGTTTCTGCACAGAGTTGAGGATATTTTTCGGATATTTTGGAGCTCCAGACCAGAGGTATCTGCGGGCCCTATACAGTACGCCCAGTTATTATCAAGTACTAGTAACTGAATAAACCTTATTTAGAATTGTCGTTTTTAAACGGAAAACATGTATACATATATTTATCTGACAGCGAAACATATACCTTGAAAAAAAATATTGAATAACTTTAGCTTTGCACAAAGAAGCTCTGAATTTTTAGCATATACCCAACAAACTCCCACTTAGTATCAAACAAATAAAAATAAAAAAATTACTACATTAAGGACATGAAATATTGGCTTAAGGAACTATCGGAAAATGAACTTACTAGTATACTTAAAACGTCGTCGTATAAGTTTCTGGAAAATCTTACCCAAACCATGAAGTTGAACCATAGAAGTAGTTGAAAACTTATCCAAAATATAGTCCCCTCAGCACAGATCTCCTAGTGAGGAGGACCACGAATATAATCAACATCTTTTTTTTATGCATGTTTATCTAACATGTATCATATTAAGATATAAAAAAAATATTAAAATATAAAGTACTTAACTAAATAAATTTTAAAAAAAAATGGAGTATGGTTCTGTGTCTCTTGCCACGCAAAGATTATCTTCTAAAAAATCTATTGTGGGTTTCACAAAAAACGTGAGTTTCACAAAAAACTCTCTGGATTGTGTAACAGGCCTACTTAAATGTTTTTAACTATATTCCATCATCTGTAATTTTCAATAGTCACATCACTAATATTACGTGTTGCACATCACTAGTGATGAGGTTGTTGCGGATGTTGCAGTTGTTGTTGTCTATGGACTAAAATGTCGAATATCAAAGTTTATGATCAAAGTCTGAATTAATAAAGTCGTATTATAAATTAAATCAGTGTTTCATGTAAGACATCCACATTAAAGAATAAACGAAACATGGTGTCAGAAGTGAAAAATTAATAATATTAATATAATTAATTGAACGTATTATTGGTAATGCAAGATATTGTCGAAGAATGACGACAACGATTCGTTAAAGTCGCAATTGCAAATATCAATTAATAATATCAACAATGATGGATAATGGGAAAAGTGGTAACAATGTTTTGAAATATACCTGGTGGGGTCAGGTCTGGAAGAGCTCCAGTGGATTTATAATGCAAATTTTTTTGATCGGTTTTGACACTTAAAATAAGGAACTCCACTCAAATTTTTAATTTTTTTAAATAAATAATGACCCTCAACTTAAATAACTGCATATTTTATTTTATTTTTAGAGTTAGTTTTAATAGTTAAAATAATTGTCAAAGTTTTGATTTTTCAAGATCCCTTAAAAACCAACGTATGTATGGTGAATCCTGTGACGTCATCACTCACCAATGTTTTGTTGTATTTTCAACAGGTGTTGTCATTTTGTATGACAGTTATATGGAAGAAGCTATTTATTTATTTATTTATTTATTTATTTATTTATTTAAGGAACATAAACAGTCATAGTAATAAAATATACATAAGAGGATGGCAAAAAAACAGACCAATTATTAATGTTCACAGATAGGTATTTAGAAACATAAAAGTAACTGAATGTAAACTAGAAAATTTAAGAAAAACAGAAAAAATAAAAACAGAACTAAGCAGCAATTTAAAAAAAAAATAATAATACAGATGTTAAGTCAACAAGTGATAAACATGTTATAAACAATAATAAAATAATTAAAACAATACTTAAATAGACTGCGAAATAGGTATTTGGGTTGGGACGGGTAAGGGGAGGAGAGGGATAAGGGAAAGTTGCCACGCAAGTAATATAATAATATTAGGTACAATGAATTTAGTCATGAATATGTGTTATTCGCACTTACATAGAATGTGATAAAGAAATTCTGTAACGACAGTAACTAGCAGTGAATATGTCAGCAAGTGTGTCTATATGTGCAAGTTTATTATTATAGTATTAGCTATAAAACTATTCAATAAGAATCGGTCACTCTGAAATGTGCATGTGGGAGATACGGCACTGGATGAGCTGTTCGACGTCCGCCATTTCGGAGTTCGAAGGATTGGCCGTGAAAGTAGCATTAATGTTTCAATAAACACAGCAACCAAATCTCTATAAACTGTATGTAAATAAACGAATAACATGAAATGTTGTTAGTTCGATGGCTTGTGACATACATTTTAATACAATGTAATTAATGGCTGGAAAATTATGGTGAGCAGTGACGTCAGCACTAAACATTCAGTGTGTCTTAATGACACGATTAAAAATTGTATTTTGAATTATTATTTTTTAAACAATTAATATGATTTAATAAAATGTTTATATTGAGAATCAGCGTGTATTGGTCTATATTAACTATTTTTTAAAGCCATAATATATGCGACGTTTTTGTTACACACTTTAAATATTATACAATAAAAAAAAAATTATTGATACTCGGATGAAACTTAGTGGCATATACCAGAATATTCCGATAAACTATTCTACATTATACAAATTCCGAAGCAAAAAATAAATTGAATGAAATCGAAGGAATTCATGGAAAACGCAATATCGCGGAGGAGTTTGAAAAGAATTTATGAATACATTATATTCCTTGATAGGTATTTATAGAGCGCCTTGACTTTTTTTAATACGAACGCCATCCTATATTTTTTAAATCAAATTAGTAGAATGTATTGTAAGCTCTTTGAGATCAAATGGCATGCAAACACTTTTTCATTTTTAAGTAATATTATTATGACATAATTATGAATGCTTTATGCTTCTTTAAAATATATTCGGATCTTAGAATAGGTAATCGTAATTAGAATTTTATTTCTTCTGCTTACCTTCTTGATGTGCTCTCAAAATAACGTGATATTGCACATTATTTTCGTTTATGAATATTGCAGGGAGTTCGCGCCGCTTATATGTGATTATTCGGCGAGTTATTTTTATATTTTTAGAAAGGACTATGATGGCAAAAAATTGCTCCTTTCCCCTCTCCTCTCTATGTCCCCCAAAACGTCAGTGTGTTCAGAAGCAGCGCCGCGGGTACGAAGTCCTCATGAATATAACTCGATTAAAAACAACTCAATCACTCGTTGCTTCGCGTACTTGGAAACTATCACATTCGCAGTAATTCAGTGTAAAACAAAATCAGAGTCTATAATTCACACGCAGTAGAAGTGAAACTATAAAGTCGCTAGATGTCTTTTTATTTTAGTTTGCTTGTTTTTTTAAAGTGGTGTGAAGAATGGATATTGATTTCACAAAATAAAAAATAAAAAAATTTGATTTCGTAGGATTCGAACCCCCGTTCGCTTGATGTCTGTCTTTCTGGCCACTGAGACTTGTCAGCCACCTTGCCCACTACGCTATGGAAGGCACGCGCCGAGGTGCGAGTTTACCGCATTATATTATCTACCGAGTATTTGTGTCGAACTGAGTTGTGACGCATATCCGTTTCACCTGAATTTCATGTCACTGACGGAGCTAAAAAAGTTTCAATTTAAAAAGGGAACTAGATCTCAGATGGTGATCTCATCTTGCAAGGAACTACATCCCAGATGAATCTGCCCACTTCTATCTTTTGTGAGTGTTTTTCTACCAAAATACGTTTTGTCACCATTTTAATTAACACATAAGTGATTTGCTGGATATTATAGAACCTCTAGCTGAATGAAACACAGGTTTTTTCACGTAAAGTCCCGAAAACGTAAAGTCCCAACGTTCCCGTCTGAAGCCAGTGAGGCTATAGAATACCAAATTAATTTGTTTATGTTGAAAGGCTGAAGTTAACGGGAAAATGATATAGACGAGAGAGACGAAGTTGGGGATGTATCTGACTATTCAGATCTGGTCACTAAGCAAGTCTAAAGCCGTTTCAAGCAACGTTTCAATTCTGAATGGTGATTAAGATCACCATTCAGAATTGAAACGTTGCTTGATGCCGGGGCGATACTGAGAGTATCTTCCACCCTGGAACATACTGAACATATACTATACAGGGACGGACTTGACGTACTGTGATTCCTGCCATTATTTTTGGTAAAAAATGTAAATGAAATTTTAGTCTCTCGTGACTTTTTTGGATGATTTTTTTTTTTTTTATTTTTTTTTTTTTGATCTAAATTAAATTTGTTTCACATGTCGTCACTGGTAAACTGCTCACCCCGATTCTACCCATCTAAAATCTACTATATTTTCATTTTTACAGTGAACAAAAAAAATATACCAAAAATTTCATTTACATTTTTTAATACAAATAATATCAGGAGTCATTGGTTAAAGTAAGTGAATTACGTCCCTCAATGCCCTTAATAAAATTAATTATTTGTGAATAAATCAAATAAATTTAACATGCGCACACCAAGATTTGAACCCGCAAACCCCAGATTGCTGTTCGAGAGATTTTTTCTCCTCGACCACTGAGTCTCCACTCCATAGACCACTCACGAAACTAAAGTCAAGTCAAGTAACTAAAAGTATTCTCTAATATTCTGTACATAATTTCAATGCAGAATTCCGATTAACTGGACCGGTTAATCGAGAAACATAAGTGTGGGTCGCTATCGGATTAGGCCGGCGATAATTTCTGCCATTATTGCTAAGTTATTAACGACATATAACCGGCTACCTACAGCTAGGTATAACTTAATGGCTGCCATTTATCAGCGGCAGTTGTAAGCCATTAATTCAACCATATTCGTTATCGAAAAACGGCATACATATTATTATTATTATACTCGCCTAGAATTGGCGGGCAATATGGCATACCGGATTGGATTACGAATTAATTTAAACTAGTGCCACATTGAACGATAATGAAGTTGATAAGATATTTTTGTTTGTGTTGTTTTTGTACAATTGGTAATATTATTTCGTATAAAATACTGATAAAATGTTTTTGAAAACTTGATAACGATTGATTTTATCTAATACCAGCGCGCGCCGACCTGACTACCTTCGTTGTCGAGGGGTTGAATCCCGGCGTGCACAAATATATTTTATTTGATTCATTTGTGTTATTTCACAATTAATTGATTAAAAATAATAAATACTAGTATATTTTGCGGCATGTTCCAGAATGAAAGATAATCTTATTATCGCCCTGGTGTAAGACCACCATTCAGAATTGAAACGTTGCTAGAAATGAATAGCCAGGTACTTCTCCACCTTTCTCTTCCACGTCCCTTTCCCTCACCACAGCCTCACAACATAACCGAATTGGGAATAGTATATAATATATAGTACATTGTCTCACTGGCTCCAGTTCGAACTCTTAAGATTAGAAATAACCCTCCCAACTAAAAACAGTGGTAGGATCCATTGTACGTTGAAAAAAAATTAGAATCATTTTTTTTACATTAACTCCACACAGGAGGCCCTGAGGAAAATAATTTCCCACAGGGCTTACGTCATCTTTGAGGATGCTGTGCGGAGGGTCTTTTAAGGAAAGGAAGGAGTGAACATGGGTCTTGAAGAGACCCATGTTGTAGGAGTGAGGAAACACAGAGGCCGTTTTTATATGCTAAACCTTCGCTCCTATATCCATTGTAATTTTATCGGATGTTTATTTTATTTTTATTTATTTATTTATTTAAACGCCATAAAATGGCTTTTACATTAAAGTGTTACATGAGATTATAAGTATACAGAGGTACACAGGAAGGTGTCAGTATTATATTAAGAACAAAATAAGAATGTACAAGTATACAAAAATAATATCACTGAAGTGATATAGTTGTTATTGTAAGTACAATGTGATAAAATTGAAAAGAAATACAGTTCTACAGTTCTAAAGTTAGTTCTAAAGTAAAATATGTATTATGTTTAATACAGAATTCATTATAATATTATTCCTGAAATTCCCTTCAAAATCCACGTTAGCTTAATATATAAAAAAAAAATATGTTTCTTGATGTGTTCCTATACCATTCATCCGATTGCGATGAAACTTTGGTGATTTGTTATGCGCACGCCCGCAAAGTTTTCTACTTATTACGGTGAGTTCTGGCATTTATGAAACTATTTCCTACACCATTCATCCGATTGCGATGAAACTTTTGTGATTTGTTGTGATTAAATTTTGTCATTGTTGATTGTTCTTGTTTGTATGATTTCCACACACCAGTTCTAAGTTTGAAATTGAACAATTTTAAAAAAATCCGCATTATATTAGGCTTGAATACAATTTAAAATCATGAACCCATCACCCAATTGGTAGATTAAGGAAAGAAAAGAAAAATCCATTATCTTGACAAATTATTAGGAACGAAAAATTCAAAATTACCTGATTTTTTAAAAACGTGACAGACGTTGCTGACGTCGAGAATGATGTTTAGAAGTCGCTGCACTTTCATGTACATTTTCGTGGTTGGTACGAGTGTCGTTCCACAGAGTTGTTTCGGACTTCAGTATACAGAGTGAAGTTTTTACTGTTGACAGACCTTCGATAGAAGAGGGCTGTTGAAAAAAAAAGACAATTTTAATGGTTCCATGCGTTTTCATTCCGCGAAAAAATATCCTCGACAAAATATCCCCGACAAAATATCTATTAAAACCTAACCTAACCTACCTAATCTAGCAAAAAATGGGACAAAAATAATACAAGCATCCTGTAAAGACAATTTGTTCAAAAATTCTAAAATGGGACAAAAATAATAAAGACATCCTCTAAAGATAATAAATTATTTAAAAGTTAGGTTAGGTTAGGTTAGGTTAGGTTAGGTTAGGTTAGGTTAGGTTTTAGTAGATATTTATAGGTCGGGGATATTTTGTCGCGGGATGAACATTTTTCATATTTAGATTATATACAGGAAAACTATAAAAATGACAATTTTTCAAACAAACATCACTTGGAAAACTTTATAATACATGTATTGGCGACGGGAGTGATTACGATTCCGAGAAAATGAGGTTGTGAAAAGGTAATAATAATTAGACTTCAACAAAAAAGTATTCGTAGAGGTGAATGCTGTCAATAAGCAGTAATTGAAGGTGACCTTTTGCTGGAGGAAAAATTTTTAGAGAAATATTTTTTGTTATAATCAACCTTTTTGCCGCATGAATGGTGAAAATTGGTTATCTGTTGAAATATAATATAGAGTTGGTAATTGAGAAAAAAAATTGTTGTGACGAATATCAGTAACTCGCGTCTACGGCGAATTTATTTTAAAACATTATAGCAGTATTATCGTGATTCATTTTTGGGTTATAACGCCGTGTAGCGCTTTTTTAATTAAATTTATTTATTTTAAATTCTTGTTTCTTCTTTTTATAGCCAACGTTTCGGATAGAGATACAGTGTCCTTCATCAGGGAAGATGTGTAGATTGTGGTGAAGTGTGTGTTGTGTAGAAATTACACTAAGTTGAAGGATTTAATCGTCTTGGGGCCAGTATTTAAATATATAAATTAGAGAAATTAATGTGGTTTTCGGCATTTAGTTTTGTTGTAACCGTCAAGTACCTACCGCTTGACGGAGACCTAATAGGAGAAATTATTTTTAATTGCAACAATGTTAGGACTGAGTAATTTAGATTATTCCCGGGATTTAGATTGCTAGGCCGGGAGATAAAACAGTAAATGCTGTCAGTGACAGAGATAACCATCGGAGGGAACGTAGAAACTAATGCTCTACATGATAGTCGAGTTTTCGAACGATCCACATTCAGTTTGAAAAAATGTGTTACAATATGTACATCTGTTCTAACCCATAGATGGTTCATTCCAAGCTTGCTCAAGAGAAGGTATCCTTACTCCCTCAGATAGAGAAATCTCCGAAATTTATTCTGAACCTTCTCCAACATGGGAGAATACTTTATCTGGTGCGGGCTTTAAACCACGACCCACTCTCAAGCCTACTCCTAACCAACCAATGATGAGTTCAACTGCATGGAATATGATTTTACGAAGGCTATAATAACAAACCCACTAATAACAACCAATTTCACCCTAATTTGGGATCAATATAATTTAAATAAAACGTTTTACTTCCTAATTACGGTTCCACAAAATATAATGTATTTTACATGCTTATGAAAGTCCACATAGGCGTATAATAATATAAGATATTAAATAACATAAAATGTTTAAAATATGATATCAATATTCGGTAGTGTCACTTACCTGCTGCAATTGTTAATTTTTTTCTTTCAAAAGCTGTTTTTTTTAATGAAAATAGTCTGTCGAATCCTTCAAAATACGCAAAATGCTACCCAAAACAATCTATTCAGCAATATCTTTACAACTGAATTGATGATTTATCATATTATTAAGGCGCAAATGTTAGGTAAAAGAATATGTAAATGATTTTAGATAACGCCATTTAGTAATCTAATAACTAATTAAACGTGGCCGACAGTTTCCAAAAACCATCCTCCCCTAATCCATTTAACCGAATATAAATATGATGCATAATGAATATCTCCGATCGCATAAACTGCAGGTAAAATAAACATTAATACCCGGGAAACACGGATAAACAAATATGCTTAAATAAATTTAGGGGTTGTGTACTCCGTAAAGCAGGTCCTAAATAAACATGCTTTTCACTGACCATGCTTAGGGGTATCGCTATTTTGCGATTCTTCCCAACCCAGCCAGGGTGGATTTTACTATTAGCTAGAGGTTGTTCATAAATCATACTTTTAAAGAGCTTTTTAGTATCTACGTGAATCTTTGGAAAATGTTTAAGTGGTGTTGTGATTTATAGATTTTTGGGATTAAAAAATATCTGCATTAGCTTGAGTGCTGTACTGTGAACACTGCTGTTCCCATGTTTAGGATTAACTGTTATTTTATTATAAGTAATAATTATTAGCCTGAAACACTCATCTACATTGAAAAAATCTCCCGAGAAAAGATACATGCCGCCGACGGGACTCGAACCCGCGTACTTCTGATTTCCGGTCAACTGCTCTAACCACTGAGCTACGTCAGCTTACCTCATTCTCGGGAGATTTTTTCAATGAAGATGAGTGTTTCAGGCTAACAATTAAAAATAATAATTAATTGATTTTTTTTATTTTTTTTATTATAATATTTATTTATCAAGTTACATAGTTGATTGTGCTGTACCTGTCTAACTAGGAATTCCTGTGTTGAGAGCAGGTGCATTTTAGCATCAGTAGTTTAACACAAAAATAAGGATAACAAAAACACTGTTATTTACATTTAAAGTAAAAGTACAAGGAAAATCAGCATCGTACCAATGGGAAAGTTTGCATTAGGAGGTCCTAAAAATATTGTTAATATGTGATCTGGCTTTGCTAGTGATCCAAGACTTGGTATCTGATTTGTATTTAACATAAAGAGTGTGCTGTCTAATGGTCAGTGGAAGTGTATTATAAAGTACCTGAAGTTTCTTTGGCGAAAGGGATATGTAAGAGATTTTGCCCTTTGGTTCTCGTATCACGAACAGTTTGGATATTATCAAAAACAGTTCTATGTTTGAATAGATAAGTTAGTACATTTTTTGCATAAAGTTGCCTAATGTCCAAAACAGCGATTCCCCTAAAGATTTCATCCAAACGGTTTGTGACCATACTCAATTATAGATTGACATAGTGCATAGTAAATTGTTTTGAGTTGGTGCAAGTTAAGAAAGTTACGAGTTTGTCTAAAGAAGTATAAAGATTTTCTAAGTTTGTTTGCTGTTGTGATAATATGTTCGTTCCACTTTAAATTACTGTCAAAAATAATACCCAAGTATTTGATTTTTGTAACAAGTTCTAGATAGGGGCAATCACATTAAGGGTATTTGTCGACATAGGTAGAAATTTAGATAAAAGTTAAGAAACAAAAAAAAATAAGTCACTACATTACGTTAGTTATCTACGGGCCCTTTGGGTCACATGGTTTCATTGCCGAGTAGTGCTGAAGGTGACCAAAGGCAAATGTGCGTAATTATTATAGTTCAAGAGCTCCACAAGCAAAACCGAACTTTGTCCTGGACCGGACGTTTGACCTCCGAAGTATTATTAGAAACTAGCTGACCCCCAGCTTGCTCGTCCACCACATACATACATTCTCCTTTATATATTATATGTTTCTATCAATTTAATCTTGAATAATTATAAACTTAAACCTTTCTCGTGAATCGCTCTATCTATTGGTGAAAACCGTTTAAAAATCCGTTCATCATCTTTTGAGTTTATCGCGAAAAGAAAAAAAAACGCTGGGCAGTACTTAAAATTTTTATATGTAGAGATAAATAAACAATCACTATTTATTGACGTGTCTGTGGAGAATACCCATCTCAGTACAAAATGTCTCTGGAGAGATAAAGGGAGATATTCCAGTGATCTAAATAAATATTAATTTAATTCCTCTTATCATTCTTAAACTTTTATTTCTTTATTGAGTGCCTACATATTTCATCCATATTTCATTTTATTATATTATTTTCATTGTGAGTATTTTACTTGGTTTTACTCTCCGCTGTGCCTTTACAATTTTTATAAGAGAACAGAATATATTCAATGAGCTATTGAAAATTATACATAAAAATGATGTATGAAATAATATAAAACTGGCGAAATAAATGTGAATCAATATTTAAAAAAATAGAAAATAAAACAATACTAAGAGAAAAATTATTAAAACTTCTTCTGTGTTACTACTATTTGCTGGATTTATCAAAGCGCTGGTATAGATGATGTTTAATTATATTAAAGGAGTCACCAAACATATCACTATTATTTTAATATATGGTTGCGTATATTTACCCCCATACTTGTTGCTTAGATCATCCATCATATTGGTTAGTGAGTGAGTCTGATCGTTGGTTATGTACGTGGTGCAGAAAAATGTTATATTTTACCTTGAATTCATCGTCGGTACATGGAATTTAATAGTGGTGACAATGGCAGGGATATCAATGAAGGTGATAGGTCTGAAATAATTATCCTGTCAAAGTGTGTAATTAGATGCAATTGATTCATCGAACTTACATTATCAATGTGTTTAATATGAATTTAACAATCACCTTCCGATACTTCACGCTATACGCTGACAGTATATGACATGTAGTTAAATTTGGGAAGCGCATATGGGAAACCAATATTGGATAACCAACACCTCTGCCATAGGCTCCAAGCACTCATGCATAACGTTTGCTAACTTAGAAGGGGTACTCGGGTTCGCGGAGTTAGGTTTGTCTAAGTATTGAACTCCGGTATCTTTCGACTCTTTATGGTCTTGCACTGCAGTTGAAGGGATGGATTCATGAACCCATCACTCCTGAAAACAGTTTCCCCCAGATTCCTAATCACCCCTCATACCTTTTTTCTTCCCAGAACTTATTTTTTTATGATACAGAATTTTCTACAGCATCCTACAGTATTTTTTACAGTAACCCTTAAGATGACATCGGCCCTGAGATAATATATTTTCCTCAGGGCTTACTGTGTCAAGCTTATGTAATAAAAAATATACATAGTATTTTTTGTATCATTCGTTCAGCACGTCAAAAGTTGCGTAACTTACAACTTCGTCTGTCTTTATATGTCAAATATCTTGATTCTCCAGTGCTTAATAGTGTTACCTAAGGGAGTGATCATAATTTAGTAGCCTGACCTTGCCGCAACTAGTCAGTTAATAAATGTGATATTTTTCCCTTGTTACAGAGGCGAAAGCTAAAATCCTCGGCCCCTCGGACATCTATGTGAAGGCGGGCAGCGCAGTCAGCCTATCCTGCATCATCAGTCAGGGGCCCCATGACCTGGGGACTATCTTTTGGTATAAAGGTAAAGAGAGTATTCAAATCAATTATTTTTTTGTTTAAAAACAGTATTTTATGTTATTTATTTGTTTATTTTATTTATTTCTATTCTTGAACATACATTTTACAGAATATTACATTAGTTTTCATAGATAATAAGTTAAGTATTAAGAAAAAACTAACCATCACGCTGTGTTGCGGCAAGAGTACGCTGATAGGATAGACTGCCACACAACTCTGTTTCGACACACTCCTTGTTTCGTTCACATGAATAATGATTCCACGATAACACCTAAAATAGCTTTAAATCTCTTACCTCGTAATTGATTTAACTTAGTTTTTTCATGACTTTTCAAAGATGTACTGATTTATCGTTTTCCTGAGATATTATTTTATATACCGGGAGATACAAATAGATACGTGAATTAGTATTTTTGTACCGAGGCAGACATGACCAGATTATGTTAACCAAATACTTTAGTATTCGGGTCAAGTAAGAAGTTAGCTTTTTAAAATTATTTTCTCTAAATCTGGGTTTAATGAGACCTTTGGATGAGACCTACGAGGTAGGAAGGGGGAACCACAAACGCCAAAAAATTATTCCACAGAAGAGCTATGAAAACAGCTATAGTAAAAACTTTTCTATGTTAAAAGAAATTTCCAACAGATTAAGTTATATTGATTTCAGCAAAAGAGCGCTGAATTATCTAGTGCTTATATTAAATAAAGGGTATAGAGTATGCCCATCGCCCTCCAAATCATAAATAAATTCGCCCCCGAAGCATTTTATACTCTTGATCGCCCTACTTAATAGCCCACTGGTGGGCAATATTCCATATGTTGGGAAACACTAATCTTAATTACTTATAATAAAGTTTGCAACCGTAAGTCAAAATAGGGAAAACTATGAGACAAGCTCCCCGCTCTTACGCAAAAAAACATTGTTTTTCTCTTTATTTTTTAAACCCTGCAAAATCATATGTATTCCCAAAAATGTAATTTTATTTCCATCCGCAGGTACCCAGCTCATTGAGATACCGGCACAGCATCCCAACGACCATTCTGAGGCATCTCGCGTCATGGTCGAGTCGGAATGGACCGACGCGCTAACATCTCGCCTCAGGATCAGTAGGGCTAAGATCACGGACTCTGGAAACTACAGCTGCGTGCCTACGTCGGCGGGTGGCGCTAGTGTTAATGTTCACGTCATCAATGGTACGTATTAACTTCTTAAGCGCCAAAAAAGTACAAATTGGAAACGATAAATTTGACCGGTAGAAGTAATTGTTAATCTGAAAACAATACATACTTATTACTTTTTAATGGGTTTTCACCCTCGACCCTCGGCACTTGGCCAGAGATTCAGGTTTCAGGTCACGAGAGCTTAGCATTACAAAGGTTAAGATAAAAGACTTAAAAATATAAATGTCGAAAAAGTTTCTGTCAAAAAATATATTTAATCTTCTTCGTTGCGCTGTCCCAACTCATTGCATAGGTAGGCTGTTGGAGTCGGCTCTTCTCGTTCTCAGGTTGTAGCTTCTTCGATTCTGAGTATCGCCTTCATCCACGCTGTTTTTCCGAAGTATTTTCGAGCATTGAATCATCCAGGAGTTCTTTGGTCTTCCTTTGGATGACTGTCGATGAAGCTCCATAGATATTGCCTGCTTCACTGTGTGGTCTGATGGTCTCCGTCTTATGTACCCATATCATCTCAACTGTCGTTTTTCCAGCTTACTGTTTATGTCCGTAATACCCAGGCTACCACGAATGCGTGAACTTTTAATCTTATTTTTTAGTGATACTCCTACCGACCATCTAAGCATTTGCATTTCTGCTGTTTCGAGTTGCGTAGAGGTTGTACATAGTCCAGCATTCAGAGCCATACATTATCGCGGGTCTAACAATAGCCTGGTATATATTTCCTTTAAGTGTTATAGGCATTTTGGAGTCACACAATATTCCCATTAAGGATCTGAATTTATTTCATCCCACACCTATTCTATGGGTAACATCCGCTGCACATCCTCCGTCTCTGTTAATGAGTGAGCCCAGATACTTAGATGAGTCACAGTTGGCTAATGTTACTCCATCCAGTTGCATCGAAAGAGTTACAGCATTTGTGTCTTCAAAAGGCAAATGCAAATATTCAGTCTTTTTCCAGCTAATTTTTAGGCCATTATCCTCCAGGATCTTTCTCCACCTTTCCAGGCTATTCTGTAAGTCACAGTGGTTATCTGCTATCAGTACTACATCAACTGCAAAAAGTATAATCTTGAGAGTACTGTTGTTCATTTCTTGATTCGTTAGTTAATTCATGACCATTATGAATAGCAGTGGGCTGAGGACAGATCCTTGGTGTACCCCCACTTTAATTGGGAATTTTGGTAATGTCCTTGATGTGTATCTTACTTGGGTTTCAAAGTTTGTATACATATCTTGTATGGAGAGTACATATCCTTCTGGTACGTTGTAGTATCTTAATTAGGAATTTTGGTGATGTCCCTGATGTGTATCTTACTTGGGTTTCAACGTTTGTATACAAATCTTGTATGGAGAAAACATATATCCTTCTTTTACGTTGTGGTATCTCAATGCCGCCCATATCAGGCTTCGGGATACCCTGTCAAATGCTTTTTCCAAGTCTATAAATACCATTGTCGTGTATTTTTACAATATTCTTACGTCGTGTGTTGATAATCCTCTCATATATTTTCATGGTATGAGACATAAGCTTACCCTAAGAGTCTTGCAAGCAGGCCTTGACACGGTGTCAGTCTCTGGATCACCGAGGAGAAAATCCCCCTCGCTGCCAGATAGAGTAGTGCATCGTTGCGTATGTTTTTCCATGAAGCTTTGGTTTATTTGACTATACGGTTTTTTATCCACTGATAGTCATCAGACTTGGAACCAGAGTGACCCAACTAACAGGGCTAAATCCGCTATCATTGCCCGTTTATGGTCAATTATTGGATTAAACTAATGGCCCTGGGTACCCATTAGATATGGTGTATGCGACTAGTACCCGAATACGTCGAGTTGCCACACCCACCATTTGTGAGCCGCCACTAACATGTGGAACAGATGCTCACTGCTTCTTACTTAAGCCGTACTTTTAGGATCCCCCGACGGATTGGTTACCATCAACTTCACACTCTAGTCTGTTGCCCGTTGTTCAACGCTTGGAGGTATGAGAAGCGTGAGTGGGAGAAGCTATGTCAATCCGCGCCCTAAGACCAATGTATTTCGCTATAACCATCCGGGCCTATTTAATGTCCGTAATAATATTAATTTTTTCATGCAATTTATTAGCACTTACCTACGATAATGCGAGCTAACTCAATGTTAATGAATATGTCATGTATTACTTCACAAAGGACTTTATGGGGTCTTTGATGAAAATTACTAATTTAGTTAAAGTTTAAAAAACCATTCAGGTACCCCAGCGATGCATTATTCACGGAATTTAAAGTTCTCGATGTTAGACAATTATATATTAGAAAGATTGTATTACATGCTCAAAAACGACGCCAGCACTACCCTTCCATTGACCACCTTCACGACACCCGACATTCAAGGAACAATCCAATAGTCCCAATAAAAACCACGACGTCCCTTGGACAACGTCAATTTTCGTACTTAGGACCTAAATTATTTAATATCATTCCTAATGCTTGGAAAACGAAAAGTACCAATGTTTTGCGCAAATTAATCAACGACTGGCTACTTGATTTAGGGAGGGTCAAAAGCGAAGATATGTTGACCAAGAGATAGGCTTCTTATTATTACCATCTGGCTTGTATTTGCTTTATTTACTTTACCGGTTTTATTTACTTTACCGATTTTGTTTACTTTACCGGTTTTATCTTTTATCTTTTATCTTTTATCTTTTATCTTTTATCTTTTATCTTTTATCTTTTATCTTTTATCTTTTATCTTTTATCTTTTATCTTTTATCTTTTATCTTTTATCTTTTATCTTTTATCTTTTATCTTTTATCTTTTATCTTTTATCTTTTATCTTTTATCTTTTATCTTTTATCTTTTATCTTTTATCTTTTATCTTTTATCTTTTATCTTTTATCTTTTATCTTTTATCTTTTATCTTTTATCTTTTATTTGTTTTTGTTTTTGTTTTTAAGCGCTCTAGGGGAAAATATCTGAATTTGATTTTAAGATATCATTATTTGTCTTCTTTTTCTTATGAGTACAAAATTATATACTGTTAGGAATACATAATTAACACCTTTTCCTGCTATAAATAACATGTTATGTTAGTAAACAATGTAATATGAATTTTAATTTGTCAATTTGACTGGCCTAAAACAGGATCCATTCCTAGTTGGCTAGTCAAAGTTTCCACATATGTTTTATTGTTCAATTTTATGTGAAATAAAGTTTATTATTATAATTATTATTATTAGTTCATATTACCTTTGAAATAAACTTAAGCATCCGACACGACGCAGAAATTTGGCTTGTACAATGCAGAGATGTGTCGTTCAGACATGTATCTTCACCAATAGTTTTTAAGAATAGCACGGTTTTAAAATATTAACCATTTTAAAATATTTTTTTTCGATAATACATACACTTAGCATTAAAGTAATGTGAACAAATTTCAGAAACCTTGCAACCACGTGTATATTTCTGATTTGTTTTCCTGAATTAACTGATAATATTATTTAAATAAATGTGAACGAATAATAATGTCTCGACACAGGTATACCCTAGTGAAAAAAACCAAATGTAAACATACTTTACATAGATAAATAAAAAAATAAAACCTATACTCTCCAGTGAATGGCATCTAATATATAAGGGATGTCCGTAAAATAAGATATTCAAGGTGCTGCGGTCGCGATAAACGATTTTACGCGCAATCTGGTGTAATCTACGCGAAATTTACACTTGGCAGGTGAGTCGAGTGAAATCACCATCGCGAACGGCTGCCACGCCGAGACTAAGTATCGCAGAGAGTGCAGCGCGGTGGGTATTTGGCCGAGGGAATCAGACTTCACCCCAGTATTGCCATATCATGTGGAAAATCGTTCCTCGCGACCAGCAGCACCTTGGAAATCTTTTTTTACGGAAAGCCCTCATATTTCGTCATTAATTTTAAGCCATAATTTTTGTTTTTCATTCATTGATATACCAATAATTTCAGTAACGATAGTAAATTGAATATTTTATGTTGTAACTTATTATTTCTTTTCCAGGAGAACATCCCGCCGCCATGCAACACGGGAACACCAACACAGCATCGCTTGCTACATTATCAGTTAACCTTATAATATCTCTTCACTGTTCCATTGCATGTTTCTTCACGTCTAGTTTAAATTATCGTATAAGCTGAAAAAAACCCTTAATGACAAGGTGTGTTTTATAAAATAAAGATCATAAAAAATGTTTAAAAAAACTTTTTATTTTTGAAGATGGCGGTCAAAGGGTTAATATTCAATTTAACCCAATGAGTTGATTTTTTTTTATTCAGGAGAAAAAAAAAATAAAACACAACAATGATAAAGGGTAAATGAAATTGGTCATCAATAAAATAAATAATATTTAAAACAAAAAAAGGTGCGAGACTCAATAACATTATTATCTGTATAAAAGTGGTGTGTTTTTTGTGGATGTTGTGGATAAAGAATTTCTATGTGAAATATTAGACTATTGAACTGTAAATAGTTTTTAAGACTTTTGTACATACGATTTGTTTCAAAATATGAATTTTTGGGGAAAATTATAAATAAATTGGATCAGTTTTCTCCTTAATTTCCTCCAACCAAAGCAGATGAAAGCTTATTCTCAAATATTGTATTATAAATTGTGGGGTAAAAATCTACACAACGTAAAATCGAAGGGAGAAGGTATACCTATTTCTTGTGCTTACAAACTTTTAAAAGAGCCGTGTTTGATATTTTAATTTTTAATATTTTTTTTATTTATATAAGCTCCACGTAGGAGACCCTGAGGAAAATATTTCCCGTCAGGGTCCATGTCAAGTTTGGGGATGCTGTGTGGAGGGCCTTTTTAGAAAAGTAAGGATAGGAAGTTCTGGGAAGAAAAAAAGGGATGAAGAGTACTAATCTGGGGGTCAGTAAGTCCAGAAATGACAGATATATGAATCTATCCCTCCTACTGCGGTGCAAGGCGATGTTTAGAGAGAGTCCTGTGGGAAAGGTCAAAAAGTTTTCCTCGACCAGTCTCTCCCAATCCGGCCTGCCATGCAGTTGGTGGGCAGACCTAGAGGACAAACCTCACCCCGTGAACCCAGGCACACCTGCTAAGTCACCAAACGTAGCGAACCAATAATTGAATCGTGATGATGGATCAATAATTAATTCGTTTGTTTAGATTTTTTTCTTCACTATGGCAAATTCAGAAAGAAAAATAAAACACTTATGGCGTAGTTATTGAAATATTTCGAGGATATCATTTTATTCATTGCAAAGGATTTTGTGTTTCGAAATTCTTTGATTTTTTTTTTTCAGTCTTTCATCATACGAGCAATCACATTTTCAAACCATTTCAAACAAAGATTTCAGGAATCCCTTTTCAATTATCTTTAGAAATTCTTTTGAATATTTCCCCAATGAATCAAATGAAATTATTCGGCGAATTCATAAAAAAACATTTATATTTTCTATGAAATCTTCATTTACGAATAAGGAAAATGTGCGTCAATTTGGAAATAATAAAATAAAAAAAATATTTTATTTTCTGATGAAATGAGAAAATTATGTACCGATTTAAAGAAAAATCAGATTAGTTTCAATGAAAATACTAATTTCTATATATGACATATTTAAAAATTATAAATGTAATAAAGATACTGGTGTAGATTTTAGCAAAACAAACACGAAAAATATTTGACGCACAATATTGTAATTATTAAAACAACTGTTTATTATATGATATTATTTTGTAAAAAAACCTTCACTTTTCACCCATACCCTGTAAATTGGAATAAAACGAAATGATTTTCTTTAGAGTCTAGTTAATAGAAATCTAATTAATGCAAATTTTTCACTGAATTTATAATAGGTACCACTATTTAGTCATAATATAATTATGTTAAAAAATACTGTAAATATGTAAAGAAATTATTTTAATGTAGAGAAAATTATGTCAAACATTATGGAAATAAATGATCTAGAAAGTAATATTGCACTTCTTTATTGATTTTCGTTCAAGCCATAACGTATTACCTTATTTTATAAGTTTACCATCAAAATTTTTTATTTTTACATAAGCTTTACAAAGGAGGCCTTAAATGCTGTGTAGAGATTATTTTTAAGGAAAGGAAGGAGAGGATGTTCTACGAAGGAAAAGGTATGAGGGGTGGGTAAGAGTCGGGGGGTCAGTGTGTCCAGGAGTGATGGACGTATGGATCGATCCCTCCCGCTGCGGTGAAAGGCGATCGGTCGAGAGTGTCCGGTTGGAGAGGTCTAGGTTAAGTCTACCTCAACTAGTCTCTCCCGATTCTGTCCGC
Organism: Limnephilus lunatus; assembly: GCA_917563855.2. NCBI lineage: Eukaryota > Metazoa > Arthropoda > Insecta > Trichoptera > Limnephilidae > Limnephilus > Limnephilus lunatus. The sequence continues at coordinate 70,116,886 of OU830594.1, read as the reverse complement.
AACGCAGGAGATGGGCAAACGAATTCGCCGACAAGACCTAAAAAAATGAACCCATGCACCCCTGATAAGTCACCAAACAGAACGCAAACTACTTGGGCTGACCTACGGCAGAAGTGTTGCCACCTCCCAAAAACGTATCACATTCTCTTCTACAGCACATTTTTCTAACCATCCAATGTAAGAACATTTTTGAGAGACTAAATCTTGCGATTACGTATTAAATTCTTCTACTCAGAAAATTTGTAGTTTTTAGAGCCCGAGAATTTTAACATAATTTTAAAAGTTTGTATTTTTCAAAGCCCGAAATCTGGCGGGGTAAACTAGACGGTTAAGATTGAGGTCAATCACACTCGGGTTGGTATGCAATCGACAAATCTCAATTTAAACATTTAGTAAGATTTACCAAAAAACAGAAATTCATTTGAAATACGCAGCGCAACTTTGCACAAGTTCTGCCAGAACCCGCCGACGATTTGTTCGTTTTTAAATGACGATTTATTAATTCAACGTATCTATAATTATACATATTATAACTTATATGTACCTCTATTTATTAAGAATCAGCATTCACATACGAAAATACGTTTCCTTAAATTCATAATATTTTTTACACAAGTTCCTTGTTGCAACCACACCGAAGAGGCTTCAGTTAAATAAGCCCGCAGGGAAGAATTTTAGGAAACACTTAAGCTGAACTGTAGCGTAGCTAACGTCGTATCATTGGATTTAGAGGACTGAAGAAAGACAGCAGGATAATGGCAAGAGTATAGTCGTTTCCAAAAGATGTCCATAAGGAATAACACCAAAGAGTAAGAAGTAAGTAGAGTCTGTCAAATAAGAGTAGAAAATAATAAAAAAACGGAACTAAAAAATTTGTAGGCTGGCAACACCAATATATGTAACTGTCAACTATCAATGGTATATTGCTGAAGTATTTTTTTAAGTGTCGACGTACGAGTTTTCGATTGGTATGTATGTAATTTTTTTCTAGTTCTAAGTAAAAACTTAAAATATAACCATAAAAAGTGGCGCTAGGGAGGTAATTTTTAACGTTTTTCAACGTATTTTGGAAGAATCAAAAACTGATGATACAAATGATGTTTTTGAGCTACTTTCTGAATTGACTGGTTTGTAGTGAAGTTATTTTTTATTTATTTTTAAATTCTGAAACACATTTGACATGATAAGAACATGTCAAATGTGACACACAAAATATTATTTTGTTGAGTACTGTTGCTTGAATACACTTGAAAATAATTTTTTTAGAAGGTTATGTTTACATATTATTTGACAGTTCTGTTAAAGTCCAACGACGCTGAATATGTAGAATACTATAAACGAAATTTTTTTAATATAGATATTTTCAGTTTTATTTTAATAATAACAATTTTAAAGCACTTTGTTTCAATATTTGTAAAGTGTTTTATGTATGATTTTGTTTTTTTTACAAAGATATACTATGATAGTGGCTATCACTTTTTTTGGACGGTAAATCAGAAAGTACCATCAGGCAAATTGTTAAAGAAGGAGAATCAAATGGAGGTACATTCGAAACTCCAGGTAAAATAAGAAAGGGTCACCCTCAGAAAGTTCTAGATAATTTTGATATCAGTGCTATTCGTCAGAAGGTACATTTTTTTATACAGTATAGGTGTTAGGGGTATTATAAGAAGACATGGCATTTGATGGTAGTCACGAATATTTAATTTTATTTTCACGAATATTTGTTTTAATATTATGTAACAAAAATTTAATTTAACAGTAGATAGAACCGAGAAACAGTAATGGTGAATTCAGTTACACTACTCTTATATCTGATTTCGATCTAAATTTAGAGACATGATTTGAAAGTCCGGGCAATTAAGCTAGTATTAAATAAATGTGAGCAACTTCTAACTTTGCTTTTTATTTTACTATAAAATCGTTATTCTTCATTGTATTAACAAAAAATTGCAAATATACCTAAGTATATGTAATTCTAATTTTGAGGTCAGTAGATATCAAAATTGCAATTAAAAAATATTTTTCCTACTTTTATGTGTTTTTGAATTTTTACAAAAAATGTAGGTTACACACTACGGTAAAGTTACCACCATGTGTTATATTTTTAGTATTGCCATTGGATCAACAGTGGCGCCCTCATTTATTTTCTACTCTTATTTGACAGATTGTATGCTGTCACATTGACATCAAGTGTTTCATGAGGTTTTACTTTCATAAATAGATCGTAGCAGAACTACTTCATCCTTTTTAGCCTCCGTCATTGGCTGGCACATTCCTTACTCCCTTACAGAAAAAAAGAAGAACAGAAGAAATAATGCGATGTTTGCGTGTTTTGTAATCCAAAAGTCAGACAGATCAAAAGTAAATTTCAAATAAATAACTGTTTATCATTGTCATGAAATTATTTTCATTTAAATCAAATATAATGGCGATTTACTAAGTCAGGTAGTTTTTTATGCATTAGGTCCCCACAGGATAACTTGAGGAAAACAAGTTCCTCGGGACCTACGTCATCTTTGTGGAGGGGATGCTGTGTAGAGGGTATTTTTAAGAAAAATAAGTAGAAGAAGATTTAAAAAGGAAAAAGGTAAAGATGATGGAATCTGGGGTCAAGGTTGTGATGAACCTGTTTCACTCCGGTATAGGTGGGTAATTTTTTTTTTTTAAATACAGAATATGATCACACTATCGACATCTTTCGGGTGGTTTTAAAATCAATATTAAAGAATCTTTTTTAAACTTTTGGGATTTCCTTGCCACGAAGGGGTGTAACGAGTTAGGAAAAAAAACGACTATCCAATCAGAATAGAGATGGGGCCAGTAGGTGCGTCTTAAACCAATCACAGGCTGGGGGCGTGGGATGAGGGATTTGCAAAATTAAGATACCAAGATTATCTCACGGTTTGGCCAGACAGTTATTTTAAGGGGATAGAACCACTTCTAACTTGGTCATAAATCGCATTTTTATGGGAGCAGGAGGGAATCGACAACAGTTGATTTCACGTCTGGAATCGGAAAGTTTTGCGGGGATCTCGGTGGTGGAAAATTCAAAAAAACAAAGTTCATGAGCAAATTAACATAAAGTAACAAGCGATCTCGATTACTTAGTAATCGTGAAACGGGAGTAGACATTGAAGGTCATTACCATTTTTTCCAGACAAATTTCTAGCAAATTCTGCAAGTAGACGACGGGGGAAAGTGTTAGACGTGGAAAACCCACAGGAGCCGATCAATTCAAGGTAGTCGAGGGAAATCAATTCATATTAGTGACCATATGAAAACTAAGATTTTGTATTGGATTTTTGTCCGTTATTTTAGAGGGGAGGGAAGGTTTACGATCTCTTGTTACTTAAGTGAGTCTTGAGTGCGAAACATCTGATATGATTTTGGGCCTCTAAGGTACGCATTAAGCTGAAATCACCACTTGATTTTATATACATATGATAGGAGAAAGAAATTAGTGAAAAAGCATAAAATTTGACGACCTATCAGGATTTTAAATTATTTGAAATCTCAAGTATTTTCTTGATCACTAGGCGAGTAACTACGGGGGATTTATCGGTTTTGGTGCCAGAGAGGGATGTAAAATGTAGGAGGAACTAGGAAAAAGGGGAAAAAAACGTTCGAAGGCAGGGTTGGAATGGGATCTTGGCAGTGGTTATAGCCCGTGAGAAAGGAGAATTGAGGTCATAAAAGTTTAGATTATTATAAAATAAGGTCCTACGAGCATCACGACTTTGCTGTGAGGGGGGTTAATTGATTAGAGGTTGCACATGGGCATTTGCAAACGCGGGAAATATAAAAATTGTATACGAACACAAGAAATGCGACATATAGCCAGAAACGGACACAACTGCGTGTGCATACTAGCGGTACGTCCGATAAAGGATATTCAGTCACTAATTTATTAGAAAATCCATAGCCTAACGTTAAAACGACGGAATATCTATGCGGTGACGTGTTGGGAGAATTTTATAATAATGAATGCCTAATAGATAACTGTCGGGATATGTTGTAGGTTAATGAGTTGAAATTGGATTTGGGTTAAGCCAAGAAAGTAGGGCAGTTATATAGAAAATTCAGGATACACCGTAATTGGAAGCGAATAAAAAAGGGGTAGAACGGACACTATAGATTTTCGAGAAAAGTTGAATAAATTATTCACATGATAAAAGGTGGATTATAGTCACTAATCATGCAGAGATTCGTGTGGGAATTAAATGTTTAGACCCAAATACGCCCCTGATTGATTGCAACAGAGTAGTGTCGTCGTAGAAAGGCGGGTCGATCGGAACGGGACGTTAGAAGGAAAAAGGGTGAACCGACGGTATAGGATTGTGGTATGGAAAAGACGATGTTACGCGTTGCTAAGGTTGTGAATTGCAAAATTTAAATTTGATTGATGGGAGAAACGGGGTATTAAAGACGTAGGTTGGTAAGGGAGGGGGAAGTTGGGTGCTAGATTCCAGGAAAGGAAGGCAAAAAAATATCGTGCGCGAATCCGAAAGTGTTGGGAATTGATTGCTGGACTTAGCAAAATCAAGACTGTGTAGTGTTGAACTAACTTCGTTAATTATGCTTTGCAAGTGTAAGTGAATTAGATTCAGTGGAAAATACATGACTTGATTCGTGAGACAGTGGTGAAAAGTGTTAATCGATTAAAAGGGGTTATTAATTAAATCAATAAATTCTAATAATAATATTTAACTTATCGATCGGACGAAATAAAAGTCGGTAAATACGTTTTATGAGAATGACGGTCTTATATCTTATCCGGTGTAGTGTTAATTACCTACTTACAAAAAATAATCATTTGTAAATGTTCGCGATTGTATCGTTCATAACGTAGAGAAAGTAAAGATATCTATAAATATTTACCCTTAATAAAAATAGCGGCCTTGAATTTAAATAATAATAATTAATGGTGCTAATTCGGATGGGGAGGGACTTAACTTACTTAATTTAAAGTAATAACAAATAAACAGTCGTTCTAGGTTCACAATAATGGCCCCAGTTTTGCAATAATAAATTTCATTCCTTTTATAAAAATGTCGTGATAGACCGCGAAAGAACGAAATTAATAATAAACTTAACTAGATTTAAATAATCTCAGCAAGGGTTCGGGAGTCAGGAATGATATCGAATTTGGTATATTTTAATTCCAATAGTTAGAACATAGTAATCTACTAAAACGTTCAATTTGTGAAAGCTCACACCAACGGCGTCGAGTGGTTATTTACTATCTTTAGTTTACAAATAAAAGTATGATTAGTTGCAAATTAATATGAAAGAGAGTTTTAAAAAAAAAAAATATATACAATGATTCGGGTTTCTAGATAAAGATACAGCAAGCACAAATTTAACCATTAATTTAATTTTAGGTCAGACAATTGATAGTGTAGAGTTTAGAAATTCGTAGGAAGTTTTGTTTTCTCCACAGGTCTATGGCATACGTAATTAAGATAATTGGTCGTCTATTTCTCCGACTGGGATTTTTAGCAATTACGTACTCGGTAAGTTTAAGTTATACCTAATTTAAATTCCCAGGCCATCCTGAAACGCGACGCAGAGATGACAGAACCGAAGCTGCCTCGGGAAACTGAAGATTTAAATAAATGACAAAATTTTATAGTATTATTTCAGGATATGAGTCAGGATATGTTCAACAGTTTTTATCACCAAGGGCAGTGACCTTTTCTTCCAGACAGCTGCAAAAAATGGACGAGCGGTGCGGTGTGAAGCTTACATCCCTGTGAGCATTGTACCCTAAACCAAATGGGGAGTCCATCGGGGTATACGACATACCCAATAGAAAGCGACTGTCTACAACCTAAACACTCCGAGAGTGAAACGTAAATTTAAAACTATTAGGTACTCCTTTGAATTTCAATTTGTTGAATTGCGCCTTTTCAACTTTATGGTTGAACAATGTGACGATGACACCGAGGCTATACATATGTGTCAATGTGTGGTCCATCGGTAAGGGTCTTCCCACATTGTCCTGTTAGGAGAGGATGCTCACCATAGACTGATCGGGTCACGCGAGATGCTGGAAGCAATTCCCTTCCGCGGAACCGTGTCGAGAGAATGGGCGTGACGAGACGGATGAAATGAGTTGCCAAACGGTATTTAAGGACGTGGTTTGCTGATCGAGGCGTCTTGGCCAAAAGCATCTCGGGTTGCCAGCAAGGTAGTGTGGGAGGAGCATAAGCAGTTCATTTTGCGGAAACAACCCTGCAGCGCCTGCACATTTTTTAATCCTATCGACCTAGAAGCAAACATAGCGTTTAGACAATACTTAAATTCTATGTCCGTTACTAGAGGTGGTTTACACGCTGGATCGGTCACGCAGGAGGATGGATCTGCCTATCACAAGCTGTAGCCACATTTTCGCGAGTAGAGCCGTGACAAGGGACGAATTGGATTACCTCTTCTAGAGCCAGTAACGTAGTCCCGGAGGTGTTCGATACTGGGGTTGATTGGGAAAGGTTTGAAGGCATGCCGTCCTTCCTTTGTTATGGAAGGGTCCGGGTATCTGGTTGGTCGTCAAGAGATCTTCTGGGTGCCATGGGTATAGCCTTGACATGCTTTGGTCGGGAGGTCGTGTCCGGAGAGCCGACCACCTGGTCAATTTGGTCAAGTGGAGGAGCCAGTACTAGATTGCAAAAAATGCATGAACCATTCCATCCCTCCCTTATCCTTTCCATCCTAGGTACAAATTTGGGTTTACTAACAATAAAATATTATCATAATTATGTATAGAGTCCAGCCATGAAGAGCGATGCAATGGAGCCGCCAAATAACTAAATGAAACATTCTTGGTATGTATTTTAAAATCTATTAGGACGAATAAGGTCAAAAATCAACTTTATAGACTCCCAAGAACTACAGGGGGTACTGCGAGAGTATTAAAACAACTCACATTATTAGGGACGTAATGGGGACATATTTAGGATAGATTTAGACAGTAAGTATCCTTCATACGTTCAAGAGATACAGAAAAATTCTTCCACACCTTACCTAAAAGAACCAAAAGTTACCACATATAAACATTAAATACCTATTCCAGATTTTCTAGAACCTTTGAAACAAAAAATACACAACGTAAAGGAAAGGATTTATTGTAAAGTTTCCTGGAAGGAGAAAACCTTTTGCTGTGTTCAGTCACAGGGGTGGGAAAAACGAGTCATGATTCAAGACATTATTGGCGAATCATATAGTACGAGAGAAGTGTCTACCGTCCGGAGATCGAAACGCGTGAGAGGAGAGGTATTAAAACCCAAGTAAGGGGTTGGACCATCACAAGGTGTCCAGAAGTGATGGACCATGAGTCAACCCCTCCCTTGAGTGATGGACCATGAGTCAACCTTCACCCTTCGGTGAAATCCGATGAGTCGAAAGAATCCGGCTGGAAAGTTCTAGGATACATCTCCCTCAAAAAGTCTCTCCTGATTTGGCCCGCCATGCAATATGTAGGCAAACGCAGCAAAACACTTCTGGTGACCTATGGCAGGGATGTTGGTTATCCAATAAATGGTTCACGGTGCGGCGGTACCTGTAGCCGCCTCCCAAACTGTAAGAAAGACAGAACTTATGCTAAATGGGCTAGAATCCAAAGGCACTGCGTCCGTGATGAGATCCGTTTCCATTAAAATCTACACGTAAAAAATTAACTTTTAGTGAGTATTCAGGGCTTCATCATTATAACACATAACATGCCCCCTTTATTGGGGATGCTTTATTTTCACAGGCTCCTGGCATTTAGAAGTTAGAACTCTTGTGAGGTAACAATTACTATAAGCAATAATTATCAGCCTGAAACACTCACCTACATTGAAAAAATCTTCCGAGAAAAGATACTTGCCGCCAACGGGACTTGAACCCGTGTTTTTCTGTGAGGCATTCACGAAAAAGATGTAAAGTAAACAATATTTCTTATAAGAATAATTTATAAGATTTGAAAGAAAGTACTAAAATTTCAATAGGAATTGTCATTAATATCAAACATAGGTGACACGAACTATAATATATACTTAAAATAAAAATAAAAACATTATCCTGTTTACCCCAGACATGTCTTGGATAGTCAAAAATTGAAGAGTGGCTACCAATAGGTTAAATGACTTCATTCGAGATTATTATTTCAATTAAACATCGTCGATTGGCAAAGGGGTTATAGCGCGATGAATATTTAGAATAATTGATTTCATTGGAAGCGATTTAATCGTTTGATTAGTAATTTGGTGGTGCGCTAACCGCACTAATTATGCGGTGAGGCTTGGGGTTTAATGCCTTCAATGGGGGGATAAAACAATAATTATCTAAGTACACAAGTTAATAACAATCGCAGTGGATTACCTCCAGGGTAAACGTGCAAACGATCTCCAAATAGAATAATGGCTTGATTTACTGTATATAAGTATTGTGATATTTTCATTAGAATCTTACCGTCGCGTCGTAGTTACCTGTAGATGAGAATATTACTTGCCGGTTCAGCGTTGGTGTAGTTAAGTCAGTCGTATGCCTTATTTAAGGCCAGTTTATCTTTACTACCGCGTCACCATCGGGACTGATAGCAAGGAAGAAAAAAAATTAAATCTTTGTAGAACGTAATAATAAATTCATAGAATTTTTTAAATATTATATTTAATATAGTTGGTTAGACTAATTAAAAGATTGATTGAAAATAATAGATTTGATCACTAAAAAATTATGTTACTCATTCTGGAAAAGACTTTACCCTTTAGTTTTACTATTCGACATGCTTTGCTTTCGTTGGCGTCGCTAGCTTAAAACTATAATTTATTCATAAAGTTTATTCCTTCCTAGGTCACCTAAAAAGCAGATAATAATTGTGTCAATTTTTGGCCACATGCAAAATTAATTATTTGAGGTGGTTATGTTTGTAACATGAAATATATACATTTAAAATTGGCGGTTATGCAAACTTGTGAACTAAATTACTTCGATCTACTCGTCAATTAGTAACTTAATTTTTTATAAGCAAATATTATCAGCCTGAAACACTCATCTAAATTGAAAAAATCTTCGGAGAAAAGATACTGGCCGCCAACGGGACTCGAACCCGTGTCCCTCTGATTGCCGGTCAGGAGCTCTACCACTGAGCTATGGCGGCTTACCAAATACCCACCAAATGAATCAATAATATAATACTAGTTCGTCATTCAACAATTACTGCTTATTACATTTTCCCACCTGAAAACAACCAACTTTATTTTTTGTGAGAGAGGCAATGTTAATGCTAAATCGCTCGCTAGGTGGCGTCGAGACAAATTAAGTCTACATTTTTTTTTGGTGAAATACTTTAACTTGTCAAATTTTAACTATTATTTTTAATTGATAAACTAACATTTAAGACAAGATTTTTATGCATAGCACCAAGGGTAACAATTATTATAAGCAATAATTATCAGCCTGAAACACTCATCTACATTGAAAAAATCTTCAATGTAGATGAGTGTTTCAGGCTGATAATTATTGCTTTTAATAATTGTTACCCTTTATGCTATGCATAAAAATCTTGTCTTAATCGTTAGTTTATCAATTAAAAATAATAATTATTTTTTTATTAATTAAGTGTTCTTGTACTCAGCATGAATTACATGGGTTCCACGTGAAAATATATTACTTTGACATTTAAAACGGTTTTCAAAAGTTCAACCTTCCATCGAAGCATTTATTTATTTCACCAAAATGGAAGATATTTTTCTTTAAATAGTTACTCGAACAAAGTCTCCCTACTACATTACGAGCATGCGCCTAGTGTGGTAGTCGAAAAGCAAGTAAATTCTTTGTTCAAAAACCAACATATACGAAGAAAAAAATTTATGCCTACATAAAGTTTTTTTATCGTAATATATCTATCTAAATCTTAAATTTTAAGAACCTTATTTTTGTTGGTTTGACTAAGGATTGAACCTTCCCATCCAGTAATCGGAAACGACCGCGCTACCAATGCCCGTATGTATTTCGTATAGGAAGTGCTTTAATTTCTTCGAATTTCAGAACACTGTGTATGTGTCCGCGTGCAAGTGCGTTACTGCCACCAGAATGCGTGTTATCTATTACGAGTCTATTTGCCGATTTTAACTCCATCGAATATCGGATTATATTTTCCACTTCCAAGATTCAAAGCCATACATAGATTCATTCAATCAAGAATACAAAAGTTAAATTCAAATACTCGTATGCATTAAAAAAAACAAAGAATTATTATTTCTTCAATAATTGCAAAATCGCTTTGGGGCAACACTTAAAATAAGAAATTTTGTTTGAAACACTGTTATTTAAGAAAATTTATCAATATGTTTCAAAAACTAAGAATGTTTCAAATTATTGAAGAAACCTTTGGATTTGAAATGTGTCGACACAACGACACGTTAAAACACAATTGGTTATTTTCATTTAAATTAGTAATAATTTTCATTTAAATTAGTGGTAACTATTCTCCTTCAAATTATTGACAATAATGTTATTAGTGGTAATTTATTTATTAAAATAAATTACTGTTAAATTATGTGTCAAAAATATTTTGCCATATCGGACTCCACGAAAAATCCACTAGAAACAGTTTCAAAAATAAAAATACCCTTTTATAACAAGCATTGAAAATAATATCTTAGAAATTAAGACGATAGTTACTATGGCAGATTAGTACTATTCAGCTTTTATATTATAAATCCTTCAGCCGATTCGTTTGATTTACAAACAGAAATTCATAGTCTACTGCAGTAAACTGCACTGTAAATCCTTCTGCTTACGAAACAAGGACATACACAAGCTCAGCTTTTTTGGTATGCCACTAGCAGCAAGGATATTGTCGATCAGACGGTTTGCGTTTGCGTTCCTACAGCTGAATATCATTTTGCAATCAGACACGGTGATTTTCAAAGGGCCGTAGAAATGCGATGCATTGCCTGCAATACGGAAAAATGAATAACTTTTCTGGTTTTGACTGCGAGTCGAAATGAATGTTCCTACGTTATTTAGTCTTTTTGGAAAATCAACTGTGAGCTTTACCTATAACGGTTACCACAAGGTTTTTCGAAAATTTTCTAAGTATTTGGTAGCAATAAACATGCAATGTTAGTAACATACAATACCATTATCAAACACACATAATTCACATACACAATTAGTATATAAATTAGGACACGGATACGATAATGAAAATGTTTGATAAATATTGAAAACGATAGAGGCATTTTAAATAGATTTTGATAATGAATAAGATTATGAAAAACATGGACCATGTATCCGTCACGAAGTCCGCTCATCATTTGGAGCGGTTATTACTAGGGGTTTAAAGTGAAAACTTATTTAGATGAAACGAAAAAGCGAAACTAAAAAGAGACACACACATACTTACTGTTACTGACCCCCATCAGTTTCATATCCGCATTCACCAAACCCTACTTCATTGGAAATCGAACCGAATCATATTATGAGTCGGGGGTATGTCTTGACCTCCGCCGAACCCGCGAGACTGATTCACTGAACCCCTGGGGTTTGATCGAACCCAGGTAAAGAACCACTGATCTATAGGGTTTAGCCTGCGAGAACAACCGGTCTTCTTTCTGTGTAGAGTGTCATAGTCTCCTCACTTGTATCTACTTTAGTTTTCTGAAGGTTTCTCTTCTACCACGTTTGAACTACACACTTTTTCGTAGGTACGTAAATTGCATAAAACAGTTTGATAAAAATAATAACTTCAACTAGTCCTCCATCAATCTTTCACAACGTGGATTTCCAAGCAGATGACAGCATTTAGTTTTCTTTCTCAGCAGAAAACCAAACATATAATGATATAATATGTGTAATATATGCTGTCGGCGTAACCATCCTCTCATCTTTTAATCCTTTTTATTCTATTTCAGTGGTTTTATAAACGTCTTGGATTATTTTGTTATGAAGAGTTTTATTTGATATGTACATTTTATTTTTTATCGAACTTTATTTCGACACATCCGTGTCATTGACTAGCTATCTGAAAACTAAATTAAGATTTCAATGAGTACAAGTTAATTCTCAAGAAATACGAAAAATAAGTCTTAGATTTACTTCTCTTTGACTATGAAGAGTGTGAGGAATTGTTAACAGGGATTTTTGTTTTCATGCAGTATAAACTAACTAACTGATTTTATTAATTTATTTATATAATTCATGTTACATATATTTGATATTTCCGTAGATAAGATTTATTAAATCACCATACTAGGCGAATGCCTGATTCATGGTGATTAATTAAGGATAGTAACTTTGAGTGTAGTCTAGTGTAAATACATGGTTAAATTATTAAAGTTATAATAAAAATAGAAAAGAGAAAAAGAAGTAAGTGAAACAAACATGTAAATAAAATAAACCTGTAAACATATGTTACTAGTATGTAACGATGTTGAAAATTTATATCTTTATCTGAGTATATGAAACAAGTTGTAAACACTGTTATAGTCACTCATCAGAAGGTCAGTAAGCGCCTTTCTGAAAGTAAGATATTTGGCTTTAGACTTTATATATATAAATATAAATCATTATGAGACAAACGGTAAGGTAGGTATGTACCAACATTATTTCATTAATTAATATTTCTTTATTGTAAAGGTGTTTTCATTTATTCAAATGTATTACAGATGTTTTGATGAATTAATAGATTGAAAGTACATTACTGAAATAACGGCCCGTACATACAATAGCTTGACCAGGATTATTCCTGAGAAATTACCGTCTCTGCCTTGTTCAAGAGTGAATTCAATTCGAAAGGAGGGTGTGGGTACCGCCGCCCGGGAGCCACTCATTGTATTACCAACATCTCTGCCATTGTTGTTCACTATGTTTGGTAACCGAATTCATGGATTGAGGTTTGTCCTGGTCTTCGCGCACAAACGTAGTGAGAGGCGACTTGAGGAAGAACGTTTGCTCTCGCTCTCTTTTACAGCATGGGTTTTTTCAAGACTCCTTCTTCTCCTCATAAAGGCCCTCCATACAACTTTCTTGGCACCACAGCTTGAATGTTGGGTATGGGTACTGCCACCCAGTGAACTATTTATTAGATAACCACTACCCCTGGCATAGGTCCCCCCAAGTGATTCACTGCGTTTGGTGTCTTTCCATGGGTGCCTGAGTTCATGGGGTGAGGTTTTTCTAGAGTATACCTAATGCATGGCCGGCCAGATTGGGAGGAAACTGGTTGAGGGGATCCTTTTGACCTCTCTAGCCGAACTCTCATCAGCCGTTCCTTATGATGAATGGATTCATATGTCCGTCACGCCTGGACACACTGACTCCCAGATTCCTATTCACCCCTCATACTCTTTTCCTTCTCAGAACTTTTTCCCTAAAAAACACTCCCCACAGCATACACAAAGATGACACAAGCCCCGAGAGAAATTATTTTCCACGGGGACTTCTGTGTAGAGGTAATATAAAAAAAAACAAAAATTTTAACGAAACAAAAAACGACTTCAAAAAATGCACTAAAAAGTACAAAAATAATTTCGTACGATTGTTATTTTGTAACTACATACATAAGTAGTTATAGGTGAGATGTGGAGATCTTGGCTGACACCGACTCCAAAAAAATAATCGTACGAAATTATTTTTTTACTTTTTAGTGCATTTTTTAAAGTCGTTTTTTGTTTTGTTTCGAAATCTGTTTGCGTGATATTGAGTTATTCGTTCATTTGTCGCGCACATACTAATTGCAAATTTAAGACATATATGGTTTTCTCATGAATCCTATTGTCAGAACTGGACTAAATTAAAATGGGACCACACGGAAAGCACCAATCGTATCGGTTCACCCAATCGAAAGTTCTGAGGTAACAAACGTAAATAAAAATAAAAAATAAAAAAATACCGTCGAATTGATAACCTCCTCCTTTTCGAAGTCGTTTAAAAAACAGTCAAACGTTCATTGTAACTTGCTCGTAAGCTCGGTAGTCAATACAGTATCCTTCGTTGTCTTTGAATCTACCTAAAAAACGGTTATCTTTTTTACATAAAAACTTGATTAAAATAATAATTGCGATATTCTACTTTCATTCGATTCGATTCCAGGTATGACGATAAAAAAAATACTGAGAAGAGGAGCTTAATTCAGTTTGAATTCTCCTGTGTGGAATCATCTCATGTTTGCCTCGTAAAATCGGGGCTGATTTGTTTCTCATGAAAGCCCGGCTTTACACAGATAACTCTGTTGATGGAATCGTAGCCAGGATGAGTTAAGGAAAGAAAATGAAGAGCATGCTGGTAGTTCTTAGTCGAAACATGATACTGTTAAATATGACTGAAGGAAATTTGGTCGAATTAGCTTAGGGGTTAGAGCAAAGCCCCGGCAAGACTAAGGCCCTGTGTTCCTAGATGCGATTGAATCCTTTTCTAATATAATAATAATAATAATAATAGTTTATTCCAGAATGTATGCAGGGGTAGTGCAATGCAATACATTCCATATTTTGAAACAAAAAATGGGTTAATGTTAAAAATAAAAATAAAGATAATAACAACATATAAATAAATTTAAAAAAAAAAAACGAATAAGCATGAAAAACATGAGAAAAATAAAAATAAACAGTAAAATTAATTCATGCAGCTGTTTACGGAGGGTATTTCATAGTCTCCCGTCTCCAGAGGGCCATCAGGGGGGACTCCAACCAGGTAGTCATGGCAGTGATGATTGCATTCTTCGATTGGCGTAGTCTGCGCCATAAACTTCCCATGCGGTGGCGGAGAAGTGCTCGGCAAGTGTGCACTCGTTCCTCCAGGAGCATTTCCGTAGCACTGCAGTATCTCGGTAGGCGGAAAAGTTGACGGTATGCGTTGTTGTAAGCAACCTATAATAAAATATATATTTTTGACACTTACAATTCGTAGTAGAATTCCATTATAATAATGAATTCGGTTGTGATGTAGGTACTTAGGTAGCGTTGTGAAATTCAAATATACACAATTCTTACATCTTCACCACCGTTCATCACCAAATCATGAATTTACATCACCGTTCTTAACTATTATAGGGTAACGGTCAGCAGGGGGAACGCCACCTGGGAACCATTTCACCCCAAGTGGTTCGCTACGTTTGGTGTGAGGTTTGTCTACGTCTTGGTGGTAAATGCATTTACCCATGATCGGTAGAGACTGCTTGAGGGAGATATAACCTAGATCTCTCCGGTCGGACTGTCTGGACCCATCGCCTTGCACCGTAGTGGGAGAAATGGATTCATACGTCCGTCACTCCTGGATACATCGACCCCAGATTCCTACCCGACCCCATACATTTTTCTTTCCCAGAATTTCCTTTCTCTAAAAAGGCTCTATATACAGGATCCCCAAAGTTGACTTGAGTCATGAGGGATTTTTTTCCTCAGGGCCAAATGTGTAGAGTTAATAAATAATAAAAAAAACACCGGTTAACACAATGTTTCACAGGTCAGGTAGGTATTTCTAAATAAATCTTAAATATAACAAATTTGTACTTAAATGATATAATTATGTTGTAAAGACCCGAGAGGTTAACCTTAATAGCATATTCGTGATGCTTTTCATGAACGCGACCTCTCCTTTCTTCTATCAGAGGCTGATTTCTCGTTAAAAATGAAAACACAGCCCAATCTAGCGATTACGCGTTCAGTTCTTCGACTGGGTATTGGCATGGCGGTCACGGAGCAAGGGAATCTTTTATTCTTTGAGAATACTTATTGGTAATTTGGTGAGCTTCCCTTACAGCCAGCAACCAGCAGCCAGTAGCCAGCCATTACAGTAGGACGCAACTCGCTCTTCTTTGATAACGACACGGTTTCTCGGTATTAATCGAAAATCGTTCATGTAAAGGTTTACGGTGTGGATGCGAAAAGAGACATGGATGATGTTTGTCGTAAACATTTTTGTAAGGAAAGTCAAGTATTTTTATAACTTCTCTCTGATTTCTTCTATTATCTATCAGTTCTTGAATGAAATAACACTTGAAGATTTTTATGATGTGAATAACAGTTTATTAGATTTACAGTTTTAACGGAAACTTAATATCAATACCGGAGATAAGCACAGTAAAATTTAGACTTTGACTGAAAACAGAAGTGATCTGAAGTAAATACATTTGTGTCAACTTATATAAATAATATCAATAATTAAGGTTGACGCAATTAACAAGTTGTTGATATTGGTGAAACTAGAAGCACTTGAAGTGAAATAACACAAAACTGCGCTATATAAATTCTATGTTATTCTTAAAAAAATGTACTTGAGGTATCTTTTAATGACAATTATGAAATCCCCATAAATACATTAATTAAAAGTAGAAATCAGTAGGTTCACTAATGGAGTGTCACAAGTGGTAGTGCGATTAGGCTATTAAAACATGACACTTCGGCTCTTTACTAATTTAGCAAATTTTGATTAATTGTGCTAATCAGACTATGCTCGAAGATCCATACTATGCTGATGAGTTATGGTGAGTTCAATGGCCTATTCAAGACGTTGAGAAATTATTTTTTAATAAAAAATTACTGAAAAATTTCTATTAAATTACTTGACCTAAAATTACGCCCTATTCAGCGTGAAATAGCATGTACTTGAAGAATTTTGTGATTTCTGAGCACATTGATCGTCCACTTGAATTATCAGATTTCAAAGTTTTGATATAATGAGGAAAGCTGCATTCAAATGCTAGAGATAAATCAACTTTTATTTAAACGTGCATGTGATTTATATTTTAAATATGATATAAAATAGTACGTTAGAATGAAATATTGAAATTTTTTAATGGTAACCCAAAGAAAAGGTATAAAACGGTTTTTTTTGTTTATTTCACTACAAGATTTTCCGCATTATAATTGATTTGGTGGGATTTTTACGAGTATTCTGAGTATTTTACCAGATAGAGGGCACATTTTTACAAATAACTGCATACGAAACTCAAATTTAGATTTTTAGACATGACATGACACAGACTAACCAACAGCACGGTTGATATTTAACCGTAGATGGCAAAGCTGCAGCCTTTTGTAAATTAGTAATGCAACGCAATAGTCAGAATTCCAGAAAAGTGTGTATAAGACGATGTATGAATACGATTTAAGCAAGAAGTATGTGCCAGGAAAGAGTTGTACAGCTATCTCCTTTCTTTCTATTGATAGAGAAAAGTTAAATTAATAGATACACAAATTATTTTTATATGGTAACATCCACGAAAGCATGCCTCCTTTCTGAGCTGTTATTTCGTTATTACGAATTGATCTTGGGCGAATAACTGCCGATGT
The DNA here is from genome assembly GCA_917563855.2 of Limnephilus lunatus. NCBI lineage: Eukaryota > Metazoa > Arthropoda > Insecta > Trichoptera > Limnephilidae > Limnephilus > Limnephilus lunatus. The sequence goes on along the minus strand of OU830594.1, from coordinate 70,099,607 downwards.
CTGTAATATTTTTATCTTATTTTATAACGACGACAACATCGTGGGACACTCCTTTATATCCAAACCTCTTTGATGTAGAGAAGACAAAATCGCCCTTATTGATACAAAACAAAACACAGATGAGAATACAACATATTTCACAGAACCCGATAAACACTGTTATGAAATTTCATAAAAGTATGGTCGGTGCGCACTCTCTTGAATGATCAAAGGGTTTATTTTTTATAGATCATATTTATTTTGATTGAAGAATTAATCTGCGTTTATAATTTATCATTATCAAATTTCTAATAAATCAAGAAAAACGTGTGGGCTGATGAGTTTTCATTTTTTTACGCGTTAATACGATACTGTAATCAGAAAGAATTTTTATTTTCTGTTTAAATGTTTAACATATATTTATAAAACGTGTGTTAATTTTCTTTGGGGCGGATTTTGGATTTGAATTACAGTGGGTATTGAACTCATCAAGTGAAATATGGAGGGTTTTGAAACACACATTTTTTTTGTATTTCTATGCCATATTGGCGAGTAGAGAGGAGTAAAAACGTTAAAATCATATTAAAAAATTTAAACTCTTACAAAAAATAAAATAAACAACTTACCAAACCAAAATAACCTCCCCTGGGATAAAAATTAACTCAAATGAGACGTTTTTTTGTTGAGATATCAGCCGTTTTTGTAGAATCTGAGGTTTTCTGTGTTTAATCGATGCCATTATTTTTTTTAAGAAATTTTTCAAGTCCTTCACTTTTTCTAGAAAAACTATTACGGCCAAAAATATTTGAATAAAAACAAGGCGCGTTATTGGAAACTTCAATGAGATTCGGGTAAAATTTTCAAATGTTTACATTCCTTTTTTTCATTCAAAATTATTCTTCTACGTTTCTAATTAGGGTATTGTAAGGTATTCAAACACAATTATTAGATAATAAGATTTTGTTAAGAAATTAGTGGAATAAAGACGACAATAATCAACCCAACAACCAAAATTTGTATGGAAAGAAACTGGTGACCAATTTGAATTCGTTGAAATGCTGACTTCTGATTGGCTGTCTCAATTACGGAGTATTTTGGAAATCAGGTCGATATTTAAACACGATTTATAAAGAAAGTAAGAGGATTTTGGAAAAAACAACGACAGCATCACATTCCTGGTGAGAAATCTCAAATAAGCATTTCATATAAAATTACATTAAATAGGCATTAAATCCCCAAAAAGCATTCACACATAAAAATACATTAAATAGGCAATAAATCTCAAATTTATTAGGCATTCATACATTTATTTAAAAAAAATGTATGAACGTTTTTATAATCTAATGCTTATCTACTTCTTTTTTTCCCATTTTCTACTTTTTATTAAAATTTTTCCAATTTTCAGCATCATTTATACTGAATCTATATGCTTACACTATACTTCATCTTTCATACAAATTTACTATACCTACTCCATTATTTACCATGAAAAAAACAGCCGTCTAGTATAGGGATTTAATATATATACATACTCTATGTTAATGTCATAATTATGTAACATGTATTATATAAATAAAAATAAATACCTAATTTTCATAAAAACATCATTAGGGAAAATATTGGAACTCAACAATTCAATTAATTATATTATTTTCCAAATATTTTGATTGTTTAGAACACTTTAAAATACTTTCTTTTCATTTGTTTTGAATACTTACAAAGTTATCAAGCATATCTTTTTGTCTGTAGCAAAAAAACTCTCAAACAACGAAGACATCATTCGTCCAGTTGATTAGTCAGACATCTCCAAATGCTATATTATGAGATAATGAGGAAAGCTCTATTCGAACACTCACGATAAATCAACTTTTATTTACAAGTTTCTGTATTTTACATATTAAATATGGTATTAAATAACCCCGGGAAGCATAATGGTCCGATAGATTAGTATGACATTTTTTAATTTCCTACTAGTAATCAACAAAAAAAAAATTGTTTTATTTTTTTATTTCACTACACGTTTTTCTGCATTATAATTGATTGAGTGATATTTATAAGTAATCTGAGAATTGTACCAGACACTTTTACACATAACTGCATAATCAACTAAACATACACTTTTACAAAATATAACTTTATGATCAACTGAAATTAAGTTTTTCCTAAAATGTCTGACTGAATCAACGACGATTGAAATAATAATTTTTCCATCGATCTTTTTATGAGAAAAACAATCATACCTACCTTATACTATACATATATAAGTTTAAAGAATTCCAAGAAAAACAAGGAACGGTTATAGTTCCACCCTTAATAAATGTAATCCACTTCAACGTTAATGAAATAAGGAAACCCCTTTGTGGCAGCCTATTTATTTCAACGTAAGATCGTGCCTTGGCCGATCTCCAACTACGTTCATTGCAACATACAGCCTATATTTGCCATAAGTCCTTGTTCAATTTGTTATTGATGTCCAAACCACATTGAAGAATAATGTTTTCTCTCCCAATCGAAATTTTTTGCATGTTGAATAAGGTTTTTACAGTCAGTTCAGATAAAGTGATTTTCTTTGCAATTGAATCGAGTTTTCTCTTAAGGTTTATTTTTTTCATTTTTATTAATTTGGGAGGCGGGAATGGGTACCGACGCCCCGGGAACCTTTATTGGATAACCAACTCCTCTGCCATAGGTCACCCCAATTGGTTCGCTACGTTTGGTGATTTAGCCGGTATGCCCGGGTTCAAGGGGTGAGGTTTGTCTAGGTCTTGGAGACGGATGACCTAGACACACTGAACCCCAGATTCGTACCCACCTCTTAAATCCTTTCCTTCCGAAAACTCTCCTCTCCTTCCTTTCCTTAAGGAGTTTCTCCACACAGCATCCCCAAATATGACATAGGCCCTAAAGGAAATTATTTTCCCAAGGGCCTCCTGTGTGGAATTCATGTAAAAAAAATTAACGATTTACGATACCCATCCTAATTTGACTGTCCTTAAACAGGAATCCTCCTAGTTGGGCAGTCAAATCATTTCATAAAGTATGTGTATAAATGTATAATCATGTACTAAATAAATAAATTATATATATAAAATAAATAAAATAAAATGAAAAAATAAAAATTGGAAAATCCATTCTTCTCACACGGACAGCTTAATGTGACCTGCTCACGCTTCGGAAAACATTCTGATTTGGAAAAGACGGAAAACAAAAAATGTGTAGGCATCTAATAGCTCTTCTATAAATAGAATTGAAAAACAAAAACTTTTTTTCTTTTAGTGATATCGCAACGCATGCCGAGTACTCTCCAGTCCATTTATTTTTAGAGGAAAGTGGATTTGATTTGCACGCAAATCTCTTAGAGACTGGTGGAAATTTACATATTCGACTTTCAAAACAAAAGGTAGGTGTCTATTCTCTATGTACTAGATTTCTAAAAACTGATTCCGCGACTTTTCATCCCGAGACAAAATAGCCCCGACAAAATATCTTACGGACAAAATATCTCCCAACAAAATATCTACTAACACCTAACCTAACAAAAAAAAATGGCACAAAAATAGTAAAGACAATAAATCATTTTTCAAAAATAGTAAAATGCGACAACAATAATACAGAAATCCTGTAAAGTTATGTAAGGTTAGGTTTTAGTACATATTTCTTTGGAGGATGTTTTGTCCGTAGGATATTTTGTCCGTACAAAAAAAACGCATTAACCCAAAAACTTTATGTAAAGCCCGGAGAGCGCCGGGGACTTCAACTAGCATAATAAAATTCAAAATTGAGTCTAATATCAGCCAAACTAATAATATCATCAGTTTAAAAGCTCCCATCCTTAGCAACGCTTCCAGCTCAAAGAAAATTAGTGCTGTTCTACATACTACGTCAATTGAGTTAAGGTTTATTTTCTTATGAAGCGTTGTTGGGCATGGTTTTAATACTCTCTAAAAATAACAGTGGCGTGCGATTCGTGCCGGCATGCATAACGCTGAAAGCTCCTTTCTAACTTCTTCTTCTTTCTCGTAATCAATGTTGTATAAGAAAGGGAGGTTATGATTATGGTGGCGCTCTCAGTTCCTTTAATTCAGGATTTGAATGGGTAAAAATCAAAATAATTGTATTGAAAGAAAATCTTAAAATTAAAAAAAATATATATTTTAATGTGTTTGTAATAAATAACCTTTTTTATTAAATTTGTAAAGTGCCTATAAAATTTACTCGTGTTTTAGTTTTCTATTGTAGCTGAAACAAAATAAATAATTTGGTAGTGCTGTTTATTTAACAAATAAAGCAAACATAAGAACACATATTTACAAAAAAGGTCTTAGGTGCCCGGGTTCATGTTTGTCTAGGTGACTGATGCTTTTGCTCAACTCCTGCGTGGTGGGCCGGATCGTGATTGACTGGTTGAGTGAGATCTTTTGACCTCTCCAGCCGGACTCTCTCCCACCCCTCATACCTTTCTCCTTCCCAGAACTTCCTCACCTTCCTTTACCTAAAAAGACCCTCCACACAGCATCCTCAAAGATGAGGTATGTGGAGATAATTTTTAAAAAAATGCTGATTTATTCCTAAACTATTTGCCATTCGTGTTTTCACAATTTATATTTTTTATTGGTTTTCGATTAAACTTCTTACTGAAGATAAATAATAAGAAAAGTATTTGCTATGACTACGGAGAATGAATACGTATGCACGCCACTGCTATGTACTGCATTTCTCGTATACATAATACTCGTCGGTAGACATGTATATAAAATTTAATGCACTGTTTAACAAGTTGACAAGGAGTGGATTTCGCTTAATTCTCGGGACGTGGGTATTACAAAGTGTGTGCATTTGTGAAGGGTCGAAATGAGGCTTTTTGACGGAGCAAGTGTTTTATTACAAAACAAATAATATGAAACAAATATTATAAGCAATAATTATCAGCCTGAAATATACGAGAAAAGATACATGCTGCCAGCTGACAATTATTGCTTATAATAATAATTGTTACCCTTTGTGCTATGCATAAACATTTTGTCTTAAAAAAATGTTAGTTTATCAATTTTACAACAATACAAAATATAATACATGGTAACCTAAATATGATAACGGATGGTAGAAGCTTTTCAGAAGGACATTGCTTTTCATTAAACCCTCAGGCCTTGGGCATATTCTGTCAGAAGGTCCGTTTTGCGATAAAATCCAAATAAATGGAACATTTCTGAAATTATCTGAAAATTTAAAAGAGTTTTTTTTTTATTGGTGCCCTTTTTTACTCATTTAAAGTACGCTCTAGCGTGTTTAAATCGCACTTTATGGAACGCGCGTTTTTTAAAGTTACCATGGCAACATCAACAAATCAACAAAATGTGAAGTCTAAATGTCAACTTTTAACTATAAATCGGAATATTTTAAACGTCAAATAAAACATTACAAATGTTTAAAAAATTTTATTCAAAGTTTACATTCTTTTTTACATTGTTAACATTCTAATTATTTAAATGGATGTGAAAAGAGCAGTTCGTATTATTTGAAATATTAATACCTCCGTTTTTTAAATCGGAGGAAATGCTGTTCAAATTAATAGTATTCTCGGAAGTCAATGAGGCTGCACTTCCATTAATGGCAGTTCCAATAATGATTGAAACATTCTTCTTATTTATAATGCTCTCTTCCACGTAACCAGTCGCCACAGCTGCCGATTTCCATCCTACTTATCGTTGGATTTGATCAATTGTCATGCCACTATTTGCCACTATGTGACAGATTTGCAAATTAATGTTTGTGTTTTTCATTTCCATGACAACAAGATATAGTGATGTCACATCACGAATTCATTAATAGTTCTTATTTCCAAAATTTTAATAATATATTAGATTTGTCAAAAAATTTGTACATAAAAATGCAAAAGTCGGTCATTTTAAATACATGTAGGATTACGAAAGATTTTTTAAATATTTATATTGAGGGATCAGTAGGATTTATCGGACCAGTTAGGATTTCATCAGAGCCGAACCCTCTGATATGAAAATATCTGGAGTCGGTGAAATATTTTCCCATTATGTTTCTGGTGGATTGACGTATTGTTCTTGTATTGTTTTATTCTTATATAGTGCACTTACATTGCGTTCATTTACTAGATATTCATTTGTGGAAAAGTGTGTGGAAGGGTTTAGTCTTTCATTTGGGAAAGATTCAACCCGGACATAAAATCTGGAGCACCGTAAAAATTAATATTTATGTTTTCAAAGTGTACCAATAAAATAAAAATTGCGTAAAATATTCGTGGATAACTGGTCTTTAAAACACTTGCTTTATTTCGAGCACGACGGCGTAGTTTAAAAGACCTGTTTATCCACTTATATTTTAATATACTATTAAAAGGTGATGAAATTCACTTTTTATTTTTTACTAGCTGACCCGGTGAACTTTTTGTCGACTCAGAATCAATAACCGTTGTTTTAACTTTTTAATTCAGTTTTTTTTATAAAGTTAAAAATTACACAATGAATCAATAAATTAGCGATGCGCAACTGTCCGAGTTTTGTTTTTGTCAGTACCGGAGATAGCGTTGTGTACGTATTTATAATTTTTGGGATTTTCTTACTTTTCCACTTACTTATGGGAATTGCGTTTTATTTTCTTTATATGTATGAGGGAGAATTGAATTTTTCCTTTGGAGGAGTACAGACATACGTTCACCGTTTGTCTCATTTTTGACTATTGGCATTTAATGCGTAAGAAAGAGCGGCAGCATTATATGTTTAAGAGCTAAAGCAAAAAACTCAGCGCATTGACGTTTAACGTTTTTGGATTTTTGGAATTCACTCACTCTTCAATATTATATTTATCACAATATTGCTGCAGCTCTTTCAAAATATGAGAATTCGTTCCATAAAAAATGTATGATGAAAGGAGTTTTCTTAAAAAAAAAAACTGATGTTTTAATAGCTGTTCTGGTATTCGGGGCGGAGACAAATCCAACAAATCAATGGTCATAAAAATCGGTTCAGCCGTTCTTGAGTTATAAATGGTGAAACTAACCCAACATTGTTTTATATATTAAGATTAGAAATAAAAAAAATAATTTTTGAAGCATTAATTTTTTTAAAAGCAAACATGAAATGTTTTAAGATTGGCTAACTTTACGTTTTTTTGTAATTAAAATTACTGATTAGAAAAAAAAAGAAAAATACACCATATATTTTAAGACAATTTTAATAAAAGATTTGTTATCGTTTCACTATTTTGTCATTCCTTAAAAGACATATTAATTAAAAATTTCAAGAAGTTTCAGATATTTTTCTCATATTAGGGGCAGAAGCCTTGGATTCATATTATGTGCATTTTTATTTTTGCGTAGTTAATTTCTGCAATTGAAAATAAAGCGAAGTATTTGCTCTTTCTAATGCCGTTTAGATCATATTTTCACCATCACAGTAAGATACTACGTTAACGATGAGACTATTTGTGTGAGCTGCTTTCAAAAGCGAATAAATTAGTCTGAGGGGTTAAATTATTAATAAACGGGTTTTTTATGGAAAAATGTCGTTATTTTTTATTGTGTTAAATTGATTGGAAAGTTTTATATCTTATACTCTATAAAGCTTTCGCCTAAAAACCTTTTTTTTTAAACCCATTAACCGTCCTACGAAAATTTTTTATATAACATTTCAATGAAAATAAAACAATAACTTTGTGAACTTAACTTTTAATGAATGTGGTGTTTGCAGCACAGCTACACCCTAGCAAGACAGGCATCGAATAATATAATGTAATCATCCCATAAATAGATCAATAAATAAAAACATATATTTACTTCTTCAAACTTTGCAAAATAACTTTGTGGCATTATTTATTATTATAAAAATACTATATATTTTTTTTTACATTTTGTTATAATTTGTGGAGGCCCTTATTAGTGTGATCAAAGCAGACAAGCAATAAATTACCAACTTTTTTTATGAATACCACCCAGCTGCTGACACCCAGAGTCCCAACTCCTTCCGTCTGAAGCCAGTGGGACTATAGGATCCCGAATCGGGGTATGTTGTGAGGCCGAAGGTAGTGGGAGGAGAAGGAGATGGGAAAGAGGAAGGATGGAAAGAACCTGGTTATTCAAATTTGGTCACCAGACACGTCTAAAACCATTTCAAGCAACGTTTCTATTCGGAATAGTGGTCTTACACCGGGGCGATACTGAGAGTATCCTCCATTCTTATTGAATTAGAGTGGTGTTTGGAATTTAATTTTTATTTTTTTATTATTAAAAATAATATTTTTCGTTCTATGTCGGTAATCCGGTCCAATTAACACTAAATACAACTTTGCTTTGAATTTAAGTATCATTTTCATAATAAAAACTGTTTGCGTGATCAAAATCAGAGGAGCGGATAATGTACCTACCTATAACATAATATTAAACAAATTATTATTTTGATTTTCTTTTTCAAAATTAAATTTTAAACAACCCGTGATTTTCACGGGTTCTGCACTGATGATAATATCAATACACTGTGACAGTATTTAATAAGACAAGCATAAAATGCGAAATATGAAGCAAGTATCAAAAAAATCTTTTGATCATTTTTACATCTTTACTGCTAAATCTCCTAGATAATTTATTATCATCGTTTTATGCAGCACTGCTTAGTAACTTGAATAAAAGTGACTTTCTGCGGAAGTTACATATTTGAGTATTATATACCTAGTTAGTTTAATTTAAAGTTGTCTCATAGTTATGCGCATGTATCACAAGTTTCTGAGATGGTTTTAAAGTTTTCGGAAGAAAAAGGAAAATTAGTAAAAAATACTTTTTTCTTTTATTTTAAATATTCATTTCTCTATAGATAATTGATTCCAGAAAAATCACTCCTTTCATATACATGAATTTTCCAAGATTTGTAAAAGTTGCTAGTTATAGATATCACTTTGATGTGACACCGCATTCCAAATTTCTACCGAAAGATGATATACTTAATTGATAACCTTAAGTTTTTAAGCTCTTAAAAAACATATATGCATGATGTTCTTCAGAGTTTTTTTTGTTAGCTCCACATAGGAGGCCCTTAGGGAAAAAAAAATCCCTCTTCGCCTTTTTTAATCTTTGAGGATGCTGTGTGGAGGTTCTGGGAAGGAAAAAGGTATGAGAGGTGGGTAGGAATACGAGGGTCAATGTGTCCAGGAGTGACAAACGTATGAACGCAGATGCAATCAAGCAGATGGATCGAGAGAGACTGGCTGGAGTGATCTAGGTTAGGTTTCCCGCAACCAGTCTCTCCAGATCCAATCAGCCACGCAATAGGTGAGCAAACGCATTCGCCGCCAAGACCCGAACAAACGTCACCCCATGAACATAGACACACCAGCTAAAACACCTAACGTAGTGAATCACTTGGAAGTTTTAAAAACAATTGTTTGAAATTTCCCCGATAAAAAATTCAAAGCATTCTCCAAAAGTCATAAAAAACCAATTATCTTGTTCTAATATTTAAAATATTCTAGATATTTAAAAAAAATCACAGTGCTTCTGTAAATGCTACGACAATAACTGTCGAGACATTAATGTTCTATTTTGCTTTATTAAACATTTTCTCTTACGCCTATTATAAAAATTAAATTATTATTATTGAAGTAAAAACTTCTTTAGCAACTTTGTTATTTGGAAAATATACAAATACATACATCTACCGGATTTAGTCTGTGAGAGAATGAGATGAAATAATCGATCTCGTCTTTGTGCGGTGCTTCGTAGCCTTCCCACTTTTGTATACTTTGGTTTTCAGGAGATTTCACTTCTACCTCGTGTGAATTGCACACTCTGTTTATATTTTTTTTTTAATATAGGCCAAACCCCTCTAACAATCACATTTTCATATCAGAAGATATCACACGTATGTTGTATTTTTTGTAAACATAAATTTACAAGAACATTACAATCATTGCGATGGTTTCATGAAAGAAATTAGGTCGATGTTTCTGATGAAATTGATCAAAAATTTTCAATTTTTTTTTCTTGAACAAATAATCAATTTTACTAGCCTGTCTAAGATATTGGAGTTAAAATATCTCATATTAATCGGAGACAGTCATTTTGTTTTAAATCATTAATGGTAACACTTCTAAAAATTGTCTGCTCAGTGAATGGATCAAAAAATATTTCATTTTGTTTTCTAAAATAGGGCTACAAAATCAATACAGTACACTTGAAGACAACGTATTGGTAATCTATTCTAATCCATCAAATTCTAAAGCCCGCTTTTCAATCGATCGTTTAAAAATCCAAACAGCTTGTTTCACACGCGCCACCGAACACGCCCGTTACAGGAAACTGTTACTGCGAGATAAAATAAATAAAACTTTACTGTTCCGTTCTGTTTGAAAAATGTCTTGGGTCGTTTCGACGGTAATGTTCTGAAAAAGTATAAAGCGAGGATATTCTAAATGTGTAGAAAATAATATTTTAAAATATAAATATTTTTTAAGGGTGTAAACTTCTTTAGCCCCTTTTTGATTTGAAATTCAATGAAACTGAAACCAATGACACCTTAAAGAAAAATTACACACATCTACGTGATTTAGCCAGCATGAGAATGAGACAGCAATAAAATATTTTTGCATTTTATGGGTACTTTGTTCCAATATAATACGATAAAACCAAAATCCCACGAAAGTCTCCTTTGTGCTAGTGGTATAAAGCGCCTTACGAACCTAAGTGGCCAGACATTCTGCGGACCAAGGATCAATTCCTACGAATTCACAAAAAAATGTGTTGTAAAATCAATATATAACCTTAAAACCCCTAAATGAACAAACCAAGAAAACTCAAAAGAAAGCGAAATTTTGCGATTCCGAAGAAGAAAACACAAATACTAAATAAGATGAGTAAATATACAGGAAAAAGTGCACTGGAATTCGACGACAAAAATAGAAAAAAATAAGTCTTCACATTGGAAAAAAAGTTGTTTCCCCACTCTTGTCTTTTGTAGTTTTCTGAAGGTTTCACTTCTACCGCATGTGAATTGCACACTCTGATTTTTTCCTATAGCCTCATTTTATCTATGAAATATTATAATCGATTGTTTATCTCATTTACAAAAACTTACCCTTATTTTTGATACAAAGTGGAAACAAAATAACAACTAAAGCAAAGAAATTTAAAAAATTAATAATCATCAGTGTCAATATTTAACTGAGTTATAACAATGGGGGAGGAGTAAACGCTGCCACCATTGATCCGATCTTTAAGTCTCACAAAATATTATTTTATTTATTTATTTATTTATTCAACGCCCAGAGGGCTTTTACAGTAATACAGATATAACAGATGATTTTTCAACAGATAGAGAAATGATAAGAATAAAATTAGATAAAAATGCACACAAGTCACAAAAATACAAAAATACAGCGATTTGATAAGTTTACAAAAATACATATATGTTTAGGAATAGTTTTGGAACAAGTTTTTTACAAGATCCACAAAATTCGCCAAGTTGATGTTGAATATGTCAACATCACTTAAATACTGATTTCCCATAGTGTGAAATCTTTGTATCGGAGAGTGGGCAATGTAGTTCCGCTTATGAATGCTGCAGTAGAATAGTGTGTTTTGTCGTGTGGTTACTGTCGGTATTCGTAAGTTTATGAGTTGTAGGAGTTCGCAACAGTCGAATTTAGAGTTAAGTATTTTGAATAAAAATGTCAAGTCGTTTATTTTACGTCTGTCTTCTAGTGTGTGTATTTTTAGAATATTTAGTAATAGATTATATTTTAAGTCTTCTAGTGGGATATTTAATTTAAAATTTATAAAACGCAGAAATTTTTTTTGTATTCGCTCAATATTATTAATGTGAATTTTGTAAGATGGAGACCAAACTACTGAGTTATATTCAATTTGGCTTCTAACTAGAGATACATATAATAGTTTAATGGCTTCTATGGAATTAAAGCTTTTAGTTGTTCTTAAAACGAAGCCTAGTGTTTTCATACCTTTGTTCATAATTTGGTGTATATGATTGGCGAAACTTAGTTTTTCATCCAAAATGATCCCAAGATCCCTCATTTCCGTGACTCTTTCTAAAGCTGTGTTATTGATGGAATATTCGAATAAAACAGGATTTTTATTTCTGAAGAAAGTCAAGGTTTTACACTTTTCTACATTTAAAAATAAATTATTTTGAATGCACCAATCTTTAAACTTACTAATATTCGACTGTAATATTTGGCAATGATTTATATCAGTTATTTTCTTGTATAGCTTGATGTCATCAGCAAACAGCAATACCTCGACATCATTGAAGCAATTGGTTATATCATTGATGAAAATGAGGAACAAAACCGGGCCAAGGTGACTGCCTTGCGGTAGGCCACTAGTAGCCCAGAACGCTTTCGACATCCAAGATTTTATTTTGACGAACAGTTTACGATTTAATAAATAGCTAGTAAACCATTTTAGCATGTTACCCCTTATTCCTAGAGCAAATAGTTTTTGGATTAGTAGTTTATGGGATACTTTGTCAAATGCCTTCGAAAAGTCTGTATATATGCAGTCGACTTGTTTATTTTCTGCAAAAGATTGTAATATGAAGTTTTGAAATATTGTTAAGTTAGTTGCGGTAGATCTACCTTTGATAAAACCGTGCTGTTTTTGGTCAATTAATTTTATTAATTTGGGATAGATTTCATCAAGGACCAGTGATTCGAAAAGCTTAGGTAGTACTGACTGTATACAAATGGGACGATAATTGGCTATATTAGTGTCATCTCCTTTTTTGTAGATAGGTGTAATGAAGCTAGATTTCCAGCGGTCTGGAAAGTGTCCAAGGGTTAAGAGACGGTTGAATAATAATGTGAGTGGTTTAGACAATGTATTAGAGCATTTTTTGAGGAATATTGGTGGAATGTTGTCTGGGCCAGCGGATTTGTCAGTGTCCAAGGAAAATAATTTCTGTTCGCAACATTTTTGTGTGATATGGCAATTTGTTAAGTGTGTGGTCTTGCTAAATTTGTATTCAGGTATTTTGTTATCTGGGGTTTCTGGTTTAAAAATATATATATATATATATTTTTTTTTACTTTCCGCTGCCAACTGACCCCAAAATTACTATCTACTTTAAAACATGAAATATAATTTTAGTATTTTAGGTATTCCTGCGCAAAGGATTAAAAATGTGCGATTTAAAAAAAATTTGTGAAAAAATCGTTAATCGCAGGAAAAACATATTTTGTGAAATGTCGGTAATATTCCCTGCCCAATGAATGAAGAAATAACAAAAAAAAAACAAAAAAAGGATCTCCATGGTTTAAATAAACATTTAAAAAAATGTCATGGTGTCATCGTTACGGACGTTATGATTGGCATCTTGGCCTGCCGAGAGTTAAACTACCTATCCCAAGTAGTTCGGGTGAAACCTTTAGGAGAATCTGCTTTTTTAATTATTTATTTATTTATTATTTTTAAAACAAAGAACATCCAAATCTAAATATGCATAACAAAATCATAAAGAAAACAAAAACAAAATCAAAATCAAAATCAAAATCAAAATCAAAATCAAAATCAAAATCAAAATCAAAATCAAAATCAAAATCAAAATCAAAATCAAAATCAAAATCAAAATCAAAATCAAAATCAAAATCAAAATCAAAATCAAAATCAAAATCAAAATCAAAATCAAAATCAAAACCAAAATCAGAATAAAAATCAAAATAAAAATCAAGATCAATATCAATATCAAAATCAAAATCAAAATCAAAATTTTAACCAAATCTTAAACAAAAATAGAGTAAAAAAACAAATTGAAATAAAAAAAAAATACTCCACCATGCAAGATGGAAAAACTGTAGACTGGGAAAAGTGCAATACATGTGAAATAATTCGAAGCAGAGCTGTGCAGTTTGAATTATTAAATTTGTGTTTCTTCTTTCTGATATAAATTTTACTATGACTTGTTTATATTTAGTGAATGATGTGTTAAATATGTCAACAACATCTTTATAGTCACTAGCCAAATTTTGTAAACGGTGAACAGGGGTATACAATTGTGATTCTGTGTTGGAATTGTCACAATAGAATGGTAGATAGTGCCTCGATGTTGAATTGCGAGGTATATGGAAAGAAATCAAGTATGTTCAGGGCTGTCAATTATTGAATTTATGATTTTATGGAAACATGTTAGGTCATATATTATTCTACGTTCGGATAATTTTAATAAATTAAGTTGACATAGTAGATAATCATAATTTTTGAACATTAGGCGACATTATGCCAAAAACTTACTAGCATACCTCTTCAAAAACAGAACTGCTTTAACAATGACCAAACGCTCAAAATACTAGAATGAAAGAGCGTAATCTCCTATTTATCCATTTCGCTAAAACAACTTTTTGCACCGAACAACACAATTTTTTCCAAATTTTTATTTAATAATTTATGGATAAGTACGAAATAAACAAAATGGCGCACCTATTTTTCTGTAATACGGATAACAATTTGTGTGCATTAATTGCCAATTTCAAATCTAAATTCAATTTCAAAAATACCTTTAATAATAAGTTGACATGGATGTTGAACTTTTTTTTTACCGTGTCGACTTTTTGTTCTTGCACACTGGTATACGCAGTAATGCAAACAAACAGTTTTATTCTTGTTGTTATCGAATAAAAATATTCGTTATATTTTTTTTATTCGGCGGTAAATACTAACTGTCTGCATTTGCACCGTACGAGAACGTTTATAAAAAAAACGAGTGTGCTTTAGACCACACATCTTAAGAAAAACTTCTGATACATCTATATAAAAGGAAGAGAGAAAGAAAATTTGCGCGCGCACTGCTCTCTCTTGCTCCTACGCACGCATTCGCCAGCTTACTGCCCAAGTCAAGCGTGCGTAAAAAGTTTTGGTTCAAAAATGCGTCGAACTGGAAATTCTATGAAATTTTTTTAGAAAAATTCCATGACACAAGAACACACCATTTAAGAGATTTCTGTGCTATATTTTTAAACCTTTTCTCATTCATAGTTAGGCTTAAATTTAACAGGTCTTCAAAGTATGTCACTCATTCTTGTAATGCTTTATTTCGTTTGACTTGTCTTCATGTTTTCATCGATGATTCTATCATTTTTAACAGACATTTTTCGTGGAAAAATAATTCACCTGATTTTCTACGGCCCTTTCATCGCACGAATTTATCGCTATATACCTTACGGTAAAAGCCGATACGTGAAACAACATTTTGAAAAAAACAGTGCCAAAACAACGGTCTCCTATTGATTTTGATGAGGTTTCATTTGTTTTGTATCGTTTAGAATGTGTTTAAATATAGGATTTCTTTTTAACAACTTATATCAAAGGCTTCTATTCAACTAATGTTTTTGGTCAATTATTTTTACTGCCTTTTATTTATTGTACAGTTTATATCGAACGTGGAATCTACCAATACACAGCTTTATATGTCATTTTCAATGGCCGCCCGAGAGAGGAATGATTTAAGGGTTCAATAGATTTAAGGGTTTTTTCATACTGACATCGGGCTAAAACCCCACTGGTTAACATTATACAATTTTTACTGAATTTGATAAAACTGCTAGAATGAAATGGTATACATGAGATAGAGCGGCAAAGAGAGTAGTTTTGCTTATATAATTTAAGATTTACTTATTTCTATTCTTCAACATAAATACATGTTACAGATAATTATATTGGTATACATAGATATTAAGTTAAGTAATAAGGAAATAGAATAAAATGTTACTGAGCCGTAACTGTATATAGGTAAGTACTTAATAGTATAATAGTATTTTGTGAACACCTCACTAGGCGAACCTGTGCTGAGGTGTACCCATGTTTTGGAATAATTGCAATTCTGACGACAAAAGTAGAAACACCGTATCCACCTTGATATTGTCAAGACGGAGACTGTGGGTCGACCCATGGCGGCAGTATCGTATACATAAAATAAAAGATTAGTTGCAGTTAGGATCTATACATACAGTTATACAAAGCATCTAGTTTATGTACAAGATAGATAGTAGTTTTGATAAAATAGGTAGGTATATTATTCTAGGGACCACACGCCAATGGAATGAATAATATTGTGATTTTAATGTTTTGTCTTAAAACAAAGTTATAATTAATTGCCTACTATTTCTTTTTAATATTTTTTTTTTGGTTATGTTTGGTTAGGTGTTATGATTTTTTGAGTAAATTGAATACCTTGTTGTTTGATCCAGTATTTGATGTGTTTTTTGTGAAAAATTGTATATGGATTTGTAGTTAGTGGTTGTTTCAGTGTGGTGGGCATGAGGTTAAACAGTTTGATTGCGTAATACTTGAAGTGTCTTTGCCCGTGTGAGGTGTGAGTTATCGGTATGTTAAGTGTTTTTTTTTGTAGAGATCCTAATTTTAATTGCTAATTGAGGTTGCATTTGAATGTGAAGTTTATGTTGGAAGAAGTATAGTAGTACAGCTTCGGCGTAGAGTTGTCTTATTGTCATGACGTCTAGTGTTTCGTAAATTACATTTGAGCATGTGTAGCGAGGAACTTGGAGGATTAATTTAATTGTTGCCTTTTGAATTTTTTCTAATGGAATTTTATGATTCCAATTCTTATATAAGGATACACGAAGCTGTAAAGAAATGCACCAACATTCAAGGAGTAATCCTGTCAAATGCGAACCAATATTGCGCACGGTCACGCGGCAGCGTATATTATAGAGCGTCAAACTCTGTTCAAATCAGTCTCATTCGAACTTTCATCGTTGCGTCTGCTCTCACCGCCTCTATCTTCTTGGACCACTTCTTCCTGCCTGAACTCTACAATTTTCTTTGACTTCCGACCTTGCACTTTCTTGGACAGCTGAATTCTATCTCCTCGGATACTCACAGCAACCGGACCAGGCCCTGAGCATGCACAGCAGCCCGCCAACTAGAAAACCAGCACCCGTATTTTACAGTCAATATAGAAGACATAAGTCCGATATACAGTTAGTGAACAAATTTTAGACATTGAATAAAATGGAACTAAAATATCTAATTCCCTGACAACACCAAGTAACAACGATTTTAGAACAATTTTTTGCAGAAGTTTGATTTTCGAATCTGACTGAAAGGAAAAATTAACGTAACTCAATGTTTTCAACATTTGTTTTTGTTTTAAATTTATTTAAGTATGTGTACCGCCGCCCCGGGAACCATTTTTTTTATAAACAACACCTCTGAAATTGGTCACCTCAAGTGGTTCGCTATGTTTGGTGACACGACGCCCAGGTTTATGGGGTTAGCTTGTCCAGGTGTTGGCGGCTGATGAATCTGACCGCCTATTGCACGGCAGGCCGTATCGAGAGAGACTGGTTTAGAAAGTACTTTAGACCTCTCCAGCCAGATTCTCTTCACCCTTGCACCGCGGTTGGAAGGATGGTTTCATAAGTCCGTTACTCATGGACACACTGACCCCGAGATTCTACCTATCCCTCGTCCGTCCCTCTTCTTCATTTCCCGAAAAAAAAACTCCACACAGCATCCCCAAAGATGCCATAGGCCAGAGGCAATTGTTATTCTGTGTGGAGATAATAGTGAACAAACAAAAAAAATACTCATTTGATACATAAGTATGAACATTTCAAACATCAAAGTTTCCATGTCATCTCAAGTATTAAAAAATCAAAAGTTTTTTATTTTTATTTTCCTTGGAATATGATGTAGAATTATCTTATTTTAAAAATTGCTACTAATTTCCGAAAACCTTTTTATAGTCAAGTAAAAAATGTTCACTTGAAAAAAAAGCGCTTAAAGTAACAATTTTACCTTTCGACCATTTAAATTATCGTAGCGCTCTCCATTATGTCTATTGTTTGTTGACAGACTGTATTTCGAATCGTTTTTTATACATTTCGGTTTTAAGTGTGTGGAACGTGGATGGTACAATCAATCACTGTCATTCCTTTGAAACAGGTGAAAAACTCGTTCAGGTTTGCTTTTTTTAATGGGTTTTGAATTTTACGGCGGAGAATAAAACGAACATTATTGTAATTTATTCAAATTGGCACTTGGTTGCAATTGAAAGAAAATTAAGTTAAAATGCGTAGTTATAGGTTTACTAAGGCTTAACTTAGTTAAACTAGTTTCCGGCAAACAAATGCCTCATAAATAAATGAAAATATTCTCCCCGCATGACCTTTCCCATTCATTCCCGTTCACTTTCTGCCTTCCCTTCCCCTCCTACGACCCCTTTCCCCCCACCATTCTACTATTTTTCCCATCATGCGAAACCCCCCTTATATTATAGGATATAATTTCAATACGCCAGAGCTCAGTTTATATACAGAAACCAACGCCAACGTTTCATTGCAATCGGATGAATGGATCAGGAACGCGTAAGGGACAAATAAAAAAAATAATCATTTTTATTTATTAAAATTGCATCTAAATAAGGACTATTATAAAATGTTAACGCAGGGGAATGTAATATTTTGAGAGCGATATATAAATATTAGGGTGTCCCAAAAAAATGAAAGTTGTTATTTTTCAACGCATACCCTCTAATTTTGTTTCAATAATGACAAAACACTTATAAAAAAAATTTCGTTTACTTGGGACCACGGCAACCCGTGCCGACTTGCGTCGAAAGTTATTAGTACTTTTATATTAAGACGCCCGCGAGCAAACGTGTTAATGCGCTTGTAGTATCTTGCTTTTTTGTTAATAAACGCATATTACTCATTCAGGCAAGATGTCGTTAGATATACGCAATTCTAAAATGGGTATATTTTTTAAGAGGAGTCGTAAAACACCAAATGTCGTAAAACACCAAATTAACTACCCTCTAATGAACAAGTTCTTGAAGTTTTGTTTTACAATATCCGAGAAGTGAATTCAACTGTCAATGAAAGTGCTAATCTCACTATTCGCGAGTGTGTTATCTATTGGGAAAAGGCGCGTATGCCAACCAAATATTTACCTAATTGTGTGAAGAAATTTGTATCTTGAAACTAGCATCAAGTTTGGAGGGATTTGCAAAAAAATGCGCAGAAAACGCAAGACATATTTGAACAACGTCGTCAAAAGTTTGTCAAAAACTAATTTATAATTTATTTGACATTGCACTCGACGATGCCCTTAAATTAATAAAAATAAATGAAGATAGAATCTTCTTGCAGCGGCAAAGAGATCCAGGTCATCCTGGCTACTTAGCTAGGGTGGACAAAAAACTGACAGATATAGAGGAGAGAGCGCGACTTAGAACAATCAAGCAAGAAAAGCGGCGAACCAAATATTTATCTGCGCCAACTCCTTCAACATCCTCTTACGAATCGTCAAAAAACTACTCATCTTCTGATTCACATATTCAGAAGTTTTTAAAAACCGCTACAGAACACTCAACCTGAAACCAGTAAAACGTCGATTCGAAAAGACTTCATTACTCCAAAGTTAGTCGCTGCGCTAGACAGGTGCCAGTTAAGTATGAGAGATTCTGTTTTCATTCTTTAAGCTACTATTGAGGTGCTTGGATATAATATTGATCAGTTTCCAATAAGTAAGTCTTCAACTCAAAAAATTCGAAAGGAAAAACGAAAGGCGTGCGTGAAGGCCATAAAATTTATTTTTTTAAAACGAGGTACCAGATGCTGTGACTCTTCACTGGGACAACAAACTGTTGCCTGCTTTAGATCCTCGAAAATCAAAAGAAGAACATCTTCCAACTATTATATCACATGGGAATAACGAACAACTTATTGCTGTGCCACGATTGGAAAGTTGCTGTGCCACGAAGGAACAAGCGCAGGCTGTATGAAATGCGATTGTAGACTGAAATCTGGAAGATAAAGGGCAAATTCTGTGTTGTGATACAACAGCTTCAAATACAGGTCAGTTTAATGGTGCTTGTGTGCTTCTTGAACAAAAGCTTAACAGAGAAATGCTTATTTTTGCTTTCCGCCATCACGTGTATGAGTTGTTATTAAAAGCTGTGTTTGAATTAAAAATCAATCAAGTGACTACAAGCCCTGACATCCCACTCTTCAAAAAGTTTAGAGAATACTGGAAAAATGCTAATCCCGATAAAATTCGGTGCTACAGAGAAAATCTCACATTGCACCTAATCGCTTCCGAAATCCATGATTTGCTTGACTTTTACCGTACTGCACCGACAACAAAAATACCTACTTCGAGATGATTATTGAGAGTTGTTAGAGCTCTCTGTGATGTTTTTAAGCGGAGATATATGTAGAGAGAAAATTTACGATTCGGCCACCAGGTGCTATGCACCATGCTCGATGGATGGCAAGGGCGCTTTATTCGTTTAAAATATTATTATATTACCAGTAAGGATAAGGCAGCACTTTTAGACGTTTGCTTGTTCATAGTAACATCCAATGTCAAGCCATGGCTACAATGTTATATAGCAGTTAAAGCACCTTAACAGGACTTGTGCTTTTTGAAATCGATGAAGGCTTACGAAAAAAAAATTGTTACGATGCGTTCAGGAACACCGGAAGACTCTAAAAAACAAACTTTGAAGCAAAAATTTAATCAATAAACCATTTTTAAATATAAAATACTACATAATGGAACATTTGTGCAGTTTTTAGTTTCATTTATCCGAGAAAAATTAAAGTTTGAAATCCTTCCGTATTAACTCAGTACAAATTTTTGTACCATATGTTTGGCATCAAGTCGGCACGGGTTGCCGGTGTTTGATCAAAATAATATTTATTATATGAGTTATTGGGATCAAATGGAAAAAAATAAGAGGGTATGCGTATTTAAATTCATGAAAAAAAAATTCTCCCTTATGTCTTGGGACACCCTAATAAATATGTATTATATTATAGGTTTACGAAATCATTAAATTTTTTATCACGTGTAGCAAACACTTTGTGAAATTATTACAATAATTAGAATAAAATGACAGTTTTAATACCACTTTATTGTATACGTAAATCCTGGTTTAAGTTGAACCTTCCAATCTTGAACCTTCATCAGGGTTATACAAAAACAATATATTGGCCTTCTCTAAACCTACTTTTTCCCCTCTCTCTTACCTCCCCTTTGCAACCCATCAGAGTTAATATTCTCTCTCTCTTTCCTATGTTACCTGTAAGTACACTGAAACTATGTCATTAATTAAATATGTTTTCAAATAACCCTGTTAGAGATTCAGATTTTTTTGTGTATTATATTTTAGAAATAAATGCAATAAAGTTGTAATCAAACTAAGTTATTCTATTTATTACATGTTTTATGCAACATACCGAAAAATCAACGAAATAATTATTTTCTCAAACCAAAACCAATATATAAGATCATTGAAACACTTTGACGTACTTTAATTAGAGTAAGGAACTGCAATACTTCTTTTTTATTATTCTAATCTTACTTTTTTTGTTTGTGTTTTGAATATTTTAATTTTCAATGTATATTTGTTACTTTAATTTTAAATTTTCTGCGACCGGTTTCGACACATCCATACACACATTGATAATTAAAACTCTTCAAAAAATGTCTAGAAATAATTACATAGTTAATGCCCAAGAAATACAAAAAAAACATGCCCAAGAAATACAAAAAAACTTCGTATATTAAATTATATTTTTTATATTTTTAAATTAAATTATAACATACCAGTTAATTTTTTTAAGAAAAATGTTATTTTCATTGTTTGAAGAATTTTTAACGTTTGAATTTTTCAAAGCGATCAAAATCTGGTGAGATACGCGTGATGTCATACGGGTTTGTCGGTTATCAGTAACTTGATTTCACAACCACATCCACCCATTCCCACATGGGTGGAATTGGTTGTGAAATCAATAAATTACCAAAAAAAATAATCAACAAGAATTCCAAGAACATGAATACTTTCGAAATATTTTATATTCTACAGTGGTGACCCAAGTGCAATTCCACATAGCGTAACATCGCACTTTTTTTTCAATGCCTGGACCAATACGCTGAACTCTTCCCGCTTATTAAATGTAAAAAAAATACTAAAACAAAAAAGGCATTACACCAAGCGGTTATAATAATTTCTCGCACAAATCCCAACCGCGAATAATTTGTATTCATCCCGGAGCAGGTGTCACGTGTCCGTTTGGTTTGTCGTTCCGGTTCCACCCCGTTCCGGTTTATCCCGTTCAGCGGGAGCGTCGCTCCGGTTGGTTTCGCCCGTTCACTCCTGCCCCGCTATCCCCTCGCCGACTCGTTTTGCATTTTTATTTCGACCCCCGTCACGGCGATCCGCGCTAATCTCGAGTCACATCTAGACACGTGGAGATTTCAGATGAAATATATGACACGCGTGTTTTCACGTCGACCAAGAGCGACGGAGGAAAGCCAATAAAACATTTTATAGCAGACGTTCTAAAGGTGAGGAGGAGTCTTAACTCTGACCTCGTAAAGCTTCAGTAATAAGCTTATAAGCCTCATACAAAATAACTTATTTATCAGTACCTACATACGATTTGGTTCAGACGTATACCTATAGTGTCATGTTGATTCAACTATAAACATCTCCCTTCCTCCAACAATCTACTTGTATGCATCTATCCATATACCTATGACAAGGTGGACCTATCTTTTTTTCTTTTTTCATATAAATACAGCTGCTCCCGTCTGGAGCCAGTGAGTCCATTGCATCCCCAATTTGGGTACGTTGTGAGGCTGAATAGTAGGAAAGGGAAGGAAATGGGGAAGAGGAAGGTAGGGAAGTACCTGGCTATTCAGATCTGGTCACCAAACATTCAAAATTCTACAAAATTCTGAACGCTGGTCTTACACCAGGGCGATACTAAGAGTGCTTTCCACTCTAAAACGTCCGCAAATATACTACATTATTATTTTAAATTAATGAATTGTGAAATAACATAAAATTAATCAAATAAAATTTATGATCCCACGCCGTGATTTGATTCCGCGACCTTCGGATTGCGAGTCAAAAGCCTTACCGCTAGACCACGCCGGCCGTCTGGTATCTGACAAAATTTGTTGCTAATACCTAATTGTGAATATTTACAATAATAAATCAAGGAACAATCCATCAATTTATAAAGGAACCTGTGCCATGATCAACTATCTATTATTGAACTCTCAGTAATCTTAATGTCATCTCAAATACGTAATCTTGGCAGTGACCAGCTGGTATTCCGTCGGTTGTATAAGAAAATTCTTATTTGTGGTCTTGCAGTATATAAGTATCCGTCAAGGTCATTAGATATTCATACCAATAAGAATATGAGAAGACAAGACTAAGTCAGTACTTCACAATTCCAATCATTACCATCTCCAATAGTTGTCTCAACTTGAAATGTTCTTTCTTCACAACCCCTGATACAGTCCACAACTAACTCGCAGGATGTATGCGACGTCGATAGCTTTTTATTACTTATTGCTCATTTATTACATTTTTATAATTATTAAATTGACATTCTACTACATTGCACCAATTAGTAATCAAGTAGACCAGTAGATCTCTCGTCCAAAAAAGTATGTTTCTAAATTTCTCTTTTTTTTTACTTATTTATTTATTTATTTTGAATTTCACGCCTGGATGGATTTTTAATGTTTTTTTTTTAACAAAGAACATCTTAATCTAAATATGCATAACAAAATCATAAACAATAATAATAATATAAAAAATATAAAATATAATAGAATTCTTCACGCAAAACACTTCAATTATCTCAACCAAACATATGTTGACAAATTTTCGTCAAACAAATGGTTGAGTATTGGAGAGTTGAGCGCAGAAATAGAAGGCTTTATGCTTGCCATACAAGATAGAGTCATTAATACTAAAAATTATAGGAAGCATATCATCAAAGATGCAAATCAAATTGATGATTTATGTAGAAAATGTTTGGCTTTTCCGGAAACTATAGAACATATTATATCGGGATGTTCTGTATTAGCGCCGTCCGAGTATTCATTTAGGCACAATCAAGTTTTAAAAATAATTCACCAAAGTTTGGTAATTAAACATAACTTGATTGACTGCCGTAATGTACCATATTATGAATATGAACCAAATTCATTTTTAGAAAATGAATTTTATAAAATTTATTTATAAGATAAAACTATTCTGACAGACAGAACAATTAGTCATAATAGACCCGATATAGTTTTACATGACAAAATTAAGAAAATAACTTATATCATTGATGTCGCTATTCCAAATTCTTGTAATATTCAGAAAACTGTTTCTGAAAAAATAAGAAAATATACAGATTAAGAAATGAAATTAAAAGAATTTGGCATTCTCAGACTATAAAAATATTACCATTTGTTATTTCGGCTACTGGCATTATACCTAGCTCTCTCATTCAAAATTTAGGCGTATTAGATTTGTCAAAAAATTTGTACATAAAAATGCAAAAGTCGGTCATTTTAAATACATGTAGGATTACGAAAGATTTTTTAAATATTTATATTGAGGGATCAGTAGGATTTATCGGACCAGTTAGGATTTCATCACAGCCGAACCCTCTGATATGAAAATATCTGGAGTCGGTGAAATATTTTCCCATTATGTTTCTGGTGGATTGACGTATTGTTCTTGTATTGTTTTATTCTTATATAGTGCACTTACATTGCGTTCATTTACTAGATATTCATTTGTGGAAAAGTGTGTGGTAGGGTTTAGTCTTTCATTTGGGAAAGATTCAACCCGGACATAAAATCTGGAGCACCGTATAAAAATATAAATCAAAACAAAAATTTCGTCTGAAATCATACGATTTAGTATTGAGGTATTTAAATTTTATTTTATTTATTAACAGAAACAAACAGTACATTATTTACAGTGGTGAAAAAAGTTTACAGTTAATAAGTTTATTTCAAGTTAGGTACCTATGATATGTTTCATTGAAGTATCTTGTTTACATTAAATGATTACCGGGTGATGTGCGTTGTGGGTTGGTGTGTGTGTATTTGAGTATGTTTGTGGATGTGAAAAGTGGTGATGTATGTATGTATGCGCCTTAAGCAATTTACTTTACTGACATGATGCTCTTTTTAAATTTGGAAAGTGAATCTGAGAAAATGTTGATATTAGAATTTAGAGAAACATTATTTAACACATGAAGAGCACGGTTAATTGGCGAATTAGTTGCTTCATTAGTTTTATAATTAAGATTGTGGAATAATTTTGTATGGCGTGTACGTGTTAAGGGTATGTTAAAATTAATAAGAAAAAGAAGTTCGGTACAATTGATCTTATTATTTAAAATTCTGTGTATAAATGTTAAATCAGCTATTGTTCTCCTTTGTTGCAAAATTTGAAATGTGCGTCCAAAGTTATTGTTGAATTTGAAGGCAAAATATTTTATAAATTTGTGGTGAAGGTTTTCTATGCTATCAATTTACAGTTTGTACTGCGGGTTCCAAATTGGTGAGGCATATTCCAGTGTACTTCTGACTAATACAAAATATAACATTATTACTGTACACGGATTACTAAATACTTTAATGACACGAAGAACAAAACCAAGCGTTTTATATGACCTGTTAACGATTGAGTCGATGTGCTTATTAAATATAAGTTTGCTATCAAGGCAAATGCCGGGATCTTTACATTCCTTTTTATAGATGACAGGTTCATTGTGGATTGAATAAGAGTACTCAATTATATGTTTATTTCTGGTGAATGTCATAGTGTGACATTTGGAAATATTGATATCTAAACAGTTAACTTTTCAATACTTGCAAAGCGTATCTATGTCACTTTGTAACGCTTCACAGTCAGAGAGAGAATGCACCACTTTGAATATTTGCATATCATCAGCGTAAAGAAAATACTTGGAATTTTGAAAGCATGATCCAATATCATTTATATAAATGTTGAACAAGAGCGGACCTAGGTGGGAACCTTGCGAGACACCAGATATTACCTCTATAGACTTTGGGAAGACGCCGTTCATTAACATTACCTGATAGCGATTACTAGTCTAAGACTTAATGCATCTAAACAGGTCGCCATGTATACCACGTAGGATAAGTTTTTTTTCAAAAGAATTGAGTGAATTATTGAATACATAACTATATGCTTACTTATAAACTTACTTACAAACAACTACTTTTTTTCAACTATTCTTCAAGTACGTACGTTAATATTAAAACTGCAGACAATGTTAACAAGCAAAGTTTCCGTTATGTTTTTAATCAAAAATAAGGTTTTCCCGTAATAATAAAGTGATTGCAGAAGATTTTATACACAAAAAAAACAGATAGATGAAATGCCAAACGATCAACAAAGTGAAAACAAGATTCGGCTGGGCTCAGTTTAGTAATGCGTTCTTTGCTCAAAGTCATAAATTTGACAAATATATTTATGTTGTACATAATATTAAGGAGAAAAAAGTTCGTTTTAATTGTCGACGGTTTTGAACAAAATTTTAAATATGTAAAAAGGCATGTGGTTTATCTAATAAGGCGTTTTTTGCTCTGAATTGTCTCTTTTTTATTGAAATTTATGTAAAGTCTTAATGTTACGATACTGGAACAATGTTAAGCTAAAATATTCCAGTTTAAGGGTTAGAATTTTTTAATTTTTTACAAACTGTCACAATTTTTCATTTAATTTTTTTTTAAGTTGTGTATAACCCTATAAATACTGGTCGTATCAGGTAAAACATTAAATATTTCGTTGCATTATTTATTGTGTACCTATTATTCAAGGAATTACAGCACTACCTTATCAATAATTATTACGAATGGATGAACTATTCCACTGGGCATGACATGTTGTTCCGCGTATTCATGAAGCACACTAAGAGATACGCTTAAATTAAATCAACAGGGTTTTGATAGCTAGAGATAAAACCATTCTACGTGGGCTCACCATAATCAAGTTTCAATGTAGGCACTTTATTAGTCATGTTACTTATTGAGCTGTTTGTGCTTGTACATATTAAAAAAAAATCCGTTAATATCATTCTAGTTATTAAAAAAATACAAATTAAAACTTTTAAAATTGAAAACATTTCGATATAACCTATTAGTTAAATTCTTTTTTTGCCGATAACATTTTATAATATGTGTAATATTTATAGTATTTTACCTTACCTCCTTCTACATCCTTTTCACTATATAGATATTCTCTCCCAGGCTATGACTCTCTCAGGTGTGGTTTCTCAACCCTCATATCATTGTTCAGGACAGGTTATTGTCAAATTAAACAGGTTATTTACTTTAAAACATGTATTGTGAATCTGAAGTATGACAGGTATGCAAGTATTCCTACCTATATTGGCTCAATACGAATTCTATACAATAACGTTAATGGGGAAATCATACGCTTTGCCGTGGTCCTTTCTTGATGGTTCCGGTAATGGTCAACAGTGGCTGAGGCGGTATATAGTACCAACGTCTGAAGGCCAAGTGGGCCCAGACGTCAGACGTGAGAGGGCAGTTGGGTCTCCTCGCCCGTGATGTAGAAGCTTCCCTATAAACTCACAACCGGGACCAGACCTCCGGTTTGAGCTGTGATCGGCTTTAGGTGTACACGCGGACGATTACGTACGGATTAGTCTTGTTTTAACAGTCATTATTAGAGTCTTTCTGCGTATGGATTATTAGTGAAATCACTTCATTATCACTTAGGTAAAGAGTCTAGGTATATATGCGCACTGTCCGAGTGACAATGGATCTTATGAAGAGTTCGGTTCACTTAACTGATGTCCGTATTGAATTGTGTAATTATACGTAATTCGTGATATAGTCCAGTAGGTCGGCGAGGGGGAGTTGGTCCGGGTTTATTTAAACGTATGGTGGCGTGTTAACATGATTCGGTTCGATAACGGAATGTTTGGATTTCATTTTAAACGGATTTGGGCTATTGCTCCCGACAGTTCTTTCACTTTAATTTAACACATTTCTCCTCCCATGATTTACGCCTGAACGTACGAGATTACGCGGCAGCCCGCGGCTCTGTGCCCCGGGCGCGCTGAGGGCGGTGTGAACCGACGTGACCTACTTGTCCAGAAATCTGCGCGCTACTACCCTGAGGCGGGCGATCTGTGGTTTTTATACCCATCCAGTTATGCCTACGTGCCGATTGCTCCCTGCGACATACCTGGGGAGGTGGTGGCAGGCGTGGGGAGTGAAGGGCTTCCTGTTATTGCTTGTGTCCAGCCAACGGTCTCGTGCTTTCTAATGGAGAAACATTCAACGGCTGCATGCTCCTGTCCCTTGTGCGGACCGGAGTGAGGAGCGGGGTGAAGGGTTTGTTTATTCATACCCTCGTTTTGACTGAAGCACGGAGCGGTGCGCGGGGTTTCCTGTCCGTTCCAATTGCGCTGTTTTATACTGAAGTAACATCCAACGGTCTCGTGCTTCTGTTCCTAGCGCGGACCGGGAAGAAGCGGGGTGAAGGGTTTGTTTACTCGTTCTGAATTGCGTTGCTTATGGTTAACTTGGAGTTTTAACACATTACATATGTCAAGTCTTTCTAAGTTTAATAGTCCTCACTTACAATGAATACGATACAAAACTATAAGATACGTTATTAAAAAACACATTTGCAACGTGTGACTCCATTTTTAAATTCAATTTAATCAAATGAAATTGAAATTTAATGTCAGAACAACTACGTACTTAGCCTACACCTCCGAAAACCTAAGCTTAAACCACCATTTTCTTAGAAAAATAATTTTTTTTTCAAAATTAATGGAATACTTAGTTTTTACCACTTGTATTATTTACCAAAACCGATATGTTTTATGAGCAACGCTCATTTCTTCAGGGTTTACTTTAAACTAATCTAATTATACCTACGTTTTTTTAAATTTCAATGGGAAGATAGACTTATACCGAGAGACCAACCGATGCTTTGAGATTTCGGATAATTGTTCGTAAACCAAGTACAAAAATAAGCGTCTTCTTCGAGTGAGGTGTCTAATTGAACACTTAAAATGAAACCCACACCTTAACCATTCCTAAACACCTAAACTTACACTGTTTCGATTCTTATTTAGCGCTCATTACCCCCTCTGTGTTGTTATATTTTTAAGTTGGGGCGGAAACGGGCAAGCCGACTTACCGGACCTAAAAGTTTCTCTGAAAGCCTTTCGCAGGCTTAACGACTGTGGAACACCTGCGACGAGCAAACTGTTGTAGCGGCGGCTTACCCGACTTTCGGGGACCCGGAATATTCCACAAGTTATGTTTTGGGGAGTAACATGCAGCCATCGGGGAAGAATATGAAAGGTTGGATTTTACGGCACCAAAACACTTTATTAAAAACAAGGGGTTAATCGTGTAGGCGCAGGAATGATACTAAAAAGGAAAAGGTTAAAATAAGTTCGGAGAAAGCTGTAGCTAGTTTTTTAAATCGTGAATGCTGGGGTAATGACTTCATTTACAATTTAGGAGGCGGGAATAGGTACCGCCGCCCTGAGAACCATTTATTGGATAACCAACAACACCTCTGCCACAGGTCACCTCAGGTAGTTCGCTTCA